>CM045553.1:9381107-10581107 GCA_024721245.1 Mitragyna speciosa | reverse complement strand
CGGGTACGGGGGACTAATAAACTCGTGACTAACTATTCCTACTCATGGATGGGGGAACGACATGTTGATCCACCGCTTCCCACGTAAGTAGATGACTATTTCTAGTCGAATCACACACAAAATGACCTAAAATTCTAAGTGAAATTTAACCTAAATGTCATACATTGTCCGATGCTAAAAATAGATAATAATAATAATAATAGAACGTATACCAAAAATCATGCGAATATGGAAAAAGCCTTAAAAAAGCAAAGTGTGTAAAATGATATGAAATGCACACAAGGAGTGATCTAACACTAAAATGACCTAAGGGTTTAGTGTTTGACTAGCCCATTTCTAGAAATTCCTCGCTAGCGTTGGATTAGCGAAGAAACTGGAATTAACCACAACTAGCGTTGGACTAGCATGGCAATGATACACATATATCATAATAAAGCAAGTAAATAAATAAATAAAAACATAAATTAAAGAAATAATCACATATAAGTAAATAATAGCACATAACACATAAGTATGATATTTTAGATGCAAAGTCCTAAGGAAAGCGAATAAAATACATAAGCACATAGCACATATAGCGCACGAAAGCCCTAACTATTACATTGGGAAAAAGCCTAATTACAATCTAAAATGGAAGAAATATAAGAAGAATAGCCAATCTAACCTATCCATTACATTTTCTATCTAAAATACAAAAAGCTTTTGTTAAATAGATAAAAATATAAACTATCTATTACATTATCTATCTAAATACAAAATTTTTGTTAAATAGAATATCACCTATCTATTACATTTCTTGGATTAATAAAAATTAAATTCAAATAAATAACACGACATAAAAAAATAAATGCTCACATATGAATAAAAATAATAAACACAGAGAGATACATAAAAAAACACACATAGGAAACACATAGGAGCACTTAGGAGCATATAAAGAGACATTAAAAGGGTAATAGAGATACTTCCCATTCGAAGACTCGGTGTAAATTGCTAATAAAATGAACAAACATATTAAGGCACCACTATTTAAATAAATAAACTATTAATTAAATAATTTCATATTAAGCACTATAACCGTGCCACAGTAGCTCAAAGCAATTACAGCAATAATAAACAAAAATTTAAAAAGCAATAATTAAATATTTGGGAATAAAATGGAAATTGTTTAGTTAAAAAATAAAAAAATAATAAAAATAATAAAAAATAAAATATAATAATACATAATAAAACTTTTAGCACACAAATAAGAATCACCAAAATAACTAAAAGAGAAATAAAGAAACTAATTTGAGCATTAATTAGACAAAAAACCAAATTTTAGAACATTAATTATAAATTTAATAAAATAAAAATAAAAATGTGAAAAGAAATAATTAAAAGCCTTGAGGACTTAATTAAATCCTTTTTTTTTTGTTAAAAATAAAAATGTTCCAAGGTTTTGGGTTAAAAGTGAAAATTTAGGCAACATTCTAGAGTAAAAATGTAATTTACAACAAACTAAAGGGTAAAATTACAATTTCAAACCATAGTTAAGGTAATAATATAATTTACAACAAATTTAAAGGCTAAAATATAATTTCCAGCAAGCATAATAACAAAAAATAAAATTTCCAGCAAGTTTAAAAGCGAAATATGTAAATTATAGCGGCAACATTCAAGGGCTAAAAATACAATTCTAGCAAACTTGGGGAGTAAAAATGCAAACTAGAGCAAACCTAGGGGGTAAAAACATAATTTTAGCAAGACTTAAGGGACAAAATTACAATTTCTAGCAACATTCAAGGACTAGAATATAAATCCAGCAAGATTTGGAATTAAATTGAAATTAATAGGACCTAAATAAAGAGAAATTAAAATCTAGAGGGTCAGTCTACAAATATGTAGGATCTAAATGCAATAATTAAAAAATATTCAGGGCAGAATAAAAGGCTAACCAAAATAACCTAAATACTAATTTGATAAAAATAATAAAAAATAAGTAAAAAAAACTAACCAAAACTACGTCGTTTTACGCCAAAATGACGTAGTTTTGGTAACAGATTTTTTTTTTTTACCGATTTCGTTTCTTTTTTTTTTCTTTTCTCTATTTCTCTCTTTTCTTCTTTCCTCTTTTCTCTCTTTCTTCTCTAGATTGCTCTGTCTCGTTCTTTCTTTCTTTTTTTTCCAGATTTCTTCCTTTTTTTTTTCTTTCCTCTCATCTCCGACTCTCTGATCTCTCTCTCTCTCTCTCTCTCTCTCTCTCTCTTCTTCACTCTCTCACTTCTCAATCTCTCTTTCACCTCTCTCCATTCCAAATACCCGATCGGTCCTTAGACAAAATGAGCCAATTCCTATCAAACTAATTCTCCCAAATCGCTACCTCTTTTGGTCCAAATTAAGCACAAATTCACTAAAATCACTTCATGGATTAAATAAATAAATAGACAAATAGAATTTGAGGGAGGGTAAGAGTTTTTACCTGGGCCAAGAGAAGGGGGTGGTTCGACAGTGGTGGTGAGCTAGGAGTGATGGAGGCGCTTGCTGGTGGGCGAGTGGCAGTGGAAGTAATGATTCTGGCGAAGCTGGCCTCGGCGGTGATGGTGGTTGAGGTGGCGCAATTGGTTTCAGTGGTTGACAAAGGTGGAGAGCCAGTGCGTTTATGGATGTGATTTATGAATGGAAATGTGTGTGTGTGTGTGATTTGTAGATGGAAATGTGAGTTGTGGTGTGACGGTTGTGGTTATTGGTTGCTGGTTCTGCTAATTGTGTGTGTGTTTTTTTTGTAGGTGTGTGCAGTGTGTGTTTATGGAGTGTGTAAATGAAGCTGGTGTGTGTGTGTGTTAAATCCGTATGTAATGTGTGTGTTTGTGCAGGTGAATGTGAATGTTGCAGGTGTGTGTAATGTGTGTTTGTGCAGTGTGTTGTGAATTTGATGCGTGTGAAGTGTGTGTTTGAAGGAACCAGTGTGAAGCTTGCGTGTTCTGTGTTTTGGTGAAGGAAAGACTAGAGAGAGAGAGATGTGAATTGGCGTGTGTAAGGTGTGTGAATCTGTGAGAGAAAACCAAGAGAGGAGTGAGGCTTGTGTGGGTTTCTGATGTAATTTTTTGTGTGTGCAGATAAGGGAGATTTCTGGGAAGGAGAGGGAGGAGTGAATGCAGGGAAGTGAGTGAAATGTGTGTGTCTGAATTTGGTCGGGAGAGAGTGAGGTGCGAGTTTTTTTTTTTGTGTGTCTGTTTTTTGCAGACAGCAAGGGAGAAGAAATGGAAGGAGTCAAGTGCGATGATGGTGAGTGGGTGAAGAAAAATCAACACAAATCCCCTAAAATCTATTGAATTGGGTGTAAGTTGGGAGGGTGATGGGATTAAGCATAGAGTAGTTTTAATAATGGGATAAAGTATGGCTGCTAGCAGCTATGGCAGAAAGCAAACAGCAGCAACCAACGTTGCTGCTGTTTGGCTCTTTCTTTTCTTTTTTTATTATTATTTATTATTTATTTTTTTTATAAAAAAGGAAGAAATTTGTAAGAAAAATAAAGAAAAAAATGAAATAAAATAAATAAAAGATATTTGGACTCCCTAAAATCAATAAGAAAAATAGTAAAATTTGGAATTATAAGAAGGAATAAATAAAATTCACCGTAAAGTTCAAATTTAATATAACATTGAAAAATGTGCTATTAATAGAAAAAAGGTAAAATATTGAAATAAATATCAAACGATTTCTAAAAATCATGAAATTTATACAGAAAACTTATGAATATATAAAATGTGCATATAAAATTTTTCACTTGAAAATTCTCATTAAAAAAAATACATTGGGAAATGTGCCATTAAGTTAAAAAATACTAAAATTTTAAATAAATACTAAATGACTCCGAAAAATCATTAAAGTTAGAAATAATGATAAAAACAGTAAAATTATGTATTTCAAAAATAAATTAAAATAAAATAGTTTTTACATAGTGAAATTACTGTTTTGCCCCTGATATGACTATTTAGTCATAATATATACAAAAAATTGCAATTAGCCCTCGACAATTTAATATCCCCAAATGAAGTAAAATGCATCCTTTTTATAAAGGGTGTGTCAAAATTTAGTGTTTATAGACATATAAGATCCACATAATTGAGATCGCTTTGAGTTTTTAATGTATGTTATGACCCCTTAAGCATTAATTTCTTTTGACTGCGCAACTTTATTTTACTACCATTGGACAATAGGTTTATAGGATAAGATCAACGATCAACCTCTCCTTTTCTCCTTTGGATTTCAAATCAAATTAATAAAAATTTCACTCCACTGAATATTTACTGAGATCCCCTCATAAACATAACATATACGTCCACGTAATCACTTAATGTCGTAAGAAATTCTTAAATTTTTAGAAACAACAAGAAAAGCTTGTTACTAAGCTCCTTTATTTTATTTTGCTTTTCCAAATGGAAAAGTGATCAAGAAAAACCAATTCCAGAAATTCATAGGGTGTCCTCTCCCAGGAAAAGTGATAATGGGAATATGTTTTGTTACTAAATCTCTGAAGTTGTTAGAATTGGTATTTGGTCGGGTTGAGGTGGTGGAATTTGTTGATCGAGCCCATGTGCTCTTGGAGATGGCCTGCAAGACAAAGATGGTTAGAGACACATGGAGGTTATACCCTAGTTGGCCTCCGATGCTTAATGCCTAGTTTGGGAGTTGATATGGAAAAAAAAAAGGAGAGAGAAGAAGAGTTAAGAAAAGAGAAGAAGGGAAGGAAGAGTTTACTTTCCTTCCCTTCCATTTCCTTCCAAATATGGAAGGAAAGCTTTTAGAGGAAAAAATGGAAGAATTTCTTTCCATTTCCTTTATTTTCTTTCATCTTTTTCACTTCCAAACAAAGAAAATTAGTTAAGTATCCCTTTGTTTCTTTTCTCTTCTTACTTCCAAACAATAGAATTGTTTAAATATTTTTTTTCTATTTCTTTCTTTTCTCTCCATTTTTTCCCCCCAAACTAGGCATAAGTTAGTATTCTTGGAGCAGAATAAGAGCTCGGCTATTTTATTATAGTTTTCAGAGCATATGTTCTCAGGTGAAAAATGGTGGTATTTATATTCGAAAAGGCTAGGCTTGGGGGTTGAGAATCTCATTATTGTATATGGGGATGTGACATTGATAGCTTGTCATGTAGAGTAGTTATGTTAGGGGTAAACTCATTAATATATGCTCAGGTGACACAAGTGATGTGCTCATGTGGCACAAATGATGCTTTTTAAACTTTTGTAATGTCATATAAGAATGTCTAAATCATTTAGGGGCCCTGTCTTCGGCAATTCCTTGAAATTGGCTCTGCCTGCGGAGGCTTTCAAGATGTATGGCGTCTTTGATTGGCTCTTGTCAGAAGAACACCCCGGCTAAAATATAAGTAGAAGAAGCCGAGGACCAAGATCTTGAAGACACTCAGTGAGCATAGATTGTATGGTTGTTGGGTTCGAGCGTTGAGCTCAAGCAGTGCAGTCACAAGTTCTTCATTTTGGATTGGAGTATTGGATCATCCATAGTGAAAAAAAATCCCAATGTGTATAATTGGGCTTCGTAAGTACCCATGTTTAGGCTCAATAGGTTCGAACAGAGCAAAGAGTTAGGCTATTTAGACTTGTCTCCACAACCTCTGTTGAGGTAGATAAGCATAAAAGTGAGGCAAATTATCGTAATTTTGGGGTAAGTGCGACTAATTGTTCGTTTTATTCCGGAATAGAATTTACTAACAATTTGTGCAAATTTAAACTAACTTGATGAGATCGAAATTTAACTGGACCTGCCCGACACCGTAATAGGAACACAAATCAGCAGCTCTAGGCAATTAGCCAATACAGGCAGTTGACACTTGACCCAAACAACTTGCAAAAGAAATATGGATAAGGAGATTATGCGTATCTGTTAACTCACCCGCCCCAGCTCTCCTTCCTCTGTCACTGTGTCACCACCCCACCATCAGCCATGGCTGGTCTCACCAGCACATTCCCCTCCAAACCCATTCTTCTTTACAAGCCTCACAGAACCTTTTCCCCCTCTTCCTACTTCTTTGGCCTCCGCCTTTCCCACCATCCCACCACCACTGCCCCCACCCTTATCCCCATCTCCCTCATCTCCCGCACCACCTCCATTTCTGCACGCGGCGGCGGAGGCTTTTATCGAAGGTCCCCGCCTGAAGAAGATCAAGCTCTCGATATCTCCTCCATCAGGTATCATTTTCTGTTTATTTTTGTGGGCCTTTCTTGTTTTAGTCTTTAATGTGAGTTTTGATTGTTGGTATTGAGTTCTTGAACTTAGTTTTGGTTAAAAGTTGAAATTTTTATTGGATTTTTGGGTTTTATGAGAAGGTAAATTGTTACATTTTTTATGATTTTGTCTGTAGTATATCTTGTGTGTTTAACTTGTTATTGATCGAAAGTTTTACCGGGTGGTTTGAAATAGGTCTGATCAAGTAAGGCTCATTGATGAACAGCAAAATATGGTTAGTTGCTTTTCCCTCTTTTTCTTCTCACACACAATCCAACGCCTGCTCTCGGTTGCTTCATCTTTTACTTAACTGACAACGAAGAGGTGATTATTGATAAATATGTTGGAAAAGTTGCAAACATGTTTTTGTTTTAGATCTTATTAAAAATTGTTTCGGACACTATTAGCCTTTTTTTACCTTAACATAAGCTAAAAGCAGAAGTTGAAGGCAAACGAGAATGCTCAAAAGAGTTTTTAGCTTGAAAAAAGCTATAATAAGCATCCGAGAACATGTTGTGTCTCTTGGTGTGTGTCTTTATGTACTCATGGATGCAATGAGTGGTGAACTGGGATTGTGTTACTTTGTAGGTCGGAATAGTGTCAAAAGATGTGGCGCTTCAAATGGCTGAAGATGCTGAACTTGACTTGGTATGTCCTGGACTTTGACTACTGTGTTACTTTATTCTGTTATTAGTGTCAGACTTGTGTTTATTGTTTATCAAATTCACCATGGGGAGAATGGAGATGCAGCCAAATTGATAACTAATTTGTACACTGGAATTCCAACATTTCGTGCTTTGTTTCTTATTTTGAGGTGTTTTGCTATTGTCGTTTCAAACTAAGCATGGACACGCAGTGAAAACTGAAAGTCTTGAATCTCATTGGTTCATCTTGGATAGGCTAACATATGACCTTTTCCAAATTCATGCCTCTTAGTCTGTTACAACCTGTTATCAACCAATCTATTTAACTATTTTTCTCTTGCCATGGTACTTCTTGTTCAGAACTGAAATAGAATTTAAACCTAAAACTGATGTGGTACATTTTGGTCATAAGTTTTTTGAACACTGATTTCAGGCATAATGATTATTCCTTTTGTTCATTATCTTTGCTGGACAATGTGTATTCATGAACTTTGGTGAACCTAGTGATGCCACATCCCTGCTGATGTAACATCATTCAGAGATAAAGATTAGATTTTTTTAAGTAACTATCTGCAACTTTTCTTTTTGCCATCAGCATTTAAATGTTTAAGTCATTCTCACTGTTTGAATGACGCATTATTCCTTCCACATTTGTCTATTGAAGCATGAGCATTCTTAGATCACCAAGGTCCTCATAGCATAATGTATTATTGATGCAGGATCTTTAATTAATACACCTTTAAGCTTGTTCAAATGTTGTCTTTATGCTTTCAAGCTTGAAGTTTGGTGGGGAAATTTGGATGGCTGAAGTGGTTTTATAAATAAATAGGAAACAAATTTGAAGAATTAGTAGTCTGGAGAGTTAGGAATGGATAAGAGAAGGATAAGAGAAGAGAGGAGGAAATCGAATTTAGGTTTTGCATCTAATAGAGGAGAGTCTTGTTTGAAATTTTTTTCATAGATTTTGCCTTTCTATTACAAAATACGTGATATATAGGGAGAACATGCTAGTCTTCAAGGCGAAGACTTCTTAAAAAGCTAATAAAACTTAAAAACAAATAAAACTGTTCAAAGCTAAAAGCTGCTAGAAAGTGGAAGATGCCAAATTGGATTTGGCTACTTTAAAGGTGGTAGCAATATTTGACTTGAGATGAAAAGGTTTAATTCTAATAAAATCCTAATTTTCTAATGCCATTCTACCTCAGCAAAATTGTTGTTTTTACATTATGACATATTTCAGCTGCTGAAATTACCAAAATACCCTTGGCCTACAAAAATAAATCTAAACCAACTCTAAGTTGGAATCATGCCAAACAATCACATTAGCATGAGAATCCAACTTTTTCTTCCTCTTGTAATATTTTCCATACTTTTCTGCTATCATTTGTGTCATTTCTCCCTAGATTGGAAAAACTCAACTCCAGCAAGTAGAAGGAATGGTACATCTCATGAAAATCACAATGAAGTTTCTGAAATTCTTCATCAGTTATCCAAGTACAATCTGACAACGGCCTGTTTTTCCCTTTCACCAAATGCTTCTGATATCCTTCTCCGCGAGAATGTTATCAATCTTATCTCACACGTTAGAAGCAGGAGGAAGGTGAATTGCAGCCACATTGTTGTCAGTGGACTTGTTTGGTGCTCAATAAAGAGTGAGGTCCTCAATATTGAAGATTTTGCTTATTCTCATGTATTCGGCCCAAACACAAGTATTGGAGCTAATTTTTTTTTTGAAGAGTCTTGTTGGGGCCAGCTTTCCAATATTGGAGCTTCTTATACTTGCTAGTTGGGAAGCATTCCAAACATGCTCACTAACTTCAAATTCTTCACGTTGTCGCCTCAGATCTTTATAGTATTTATAAGTTTCATTGCTGCTTGTTTCCTTCAAACACCTACATGAATTTCCTGAACATATTCAGCATACTCTTTATCTTCTGCACTATTATATTCAAAAAACTTGAGGAACTAGATCGATGAGCTTTCTCAGTTGCAAACTTGTCACAATCTCAAAAAGACTATGGTTTGTTGTCCTATTGATTGAGCTATTATGTTCAAAGTCAGCTATGGGCAGCACCATATCTCGAGTGTTGGCCTTTTCGTCCACTAGGTAGCAGAGTAAATTAACAAGAGCACTATTGACAACTCCAGTCTTCGCACCAGTTTGAAGGTAAAATGCATGTAAAACTTAAGATTTGTCTTCATTAAAAGCCCAAAGTTCACCAAAAATAGCTTGTAAACTTGACATTTCCATTGGAGACAATTGTAGTTGGCAAACTGTCACGCCCCGTGCCTTAGGCTGAGCTAAAACACATCAAAGTATCTAAAACATCCTATCACAATAGATTCAAACAAACCACGGGTACCAAATTGTCCGCAATAGTAACATTATATGCCTCACAATCAAGATCACACCTATTACAATCAAACTACTAATTCAAGTCTTAACATAACTTAACATAAACAAACATGAAATCATTTGTCTACTAAAGATTATTCTTGCCTCCATCCATTACCTCCACGAGCTATTCCAATCTTCTTCAATAAACTCATCTTCAATTGGGTTGGTAAAAACAAGGGGTGAGTGAAAATTTACCCAATAAGTAGCATGTGTATATCTTTATAGGCCTGAGCATGTTACATGTATAGATAATAAATTTCAAATATTCATCAAATATTTCATAAATCACAAATATGTGGTCGACATAACATTTCAATAACACATCACATGTTATAGACATATGAAAGAGCTCAAATAATAAGCCCACAATTGACCCTGGATATCGAGTTGTTAACTTAACCTGGTTAACACGGTCAAAAACTAACTCTACCAGGTTATTCCGGTCAAAAGCTAACTTTCAGCTGGTTAGCACAGTCAAAATGTCATACCACTACTTCGTTAAGGAACTAGTTCCGTTAAAAGTCACCTTACACAAGAGCTCAATCAAACAAATCATTCATTTATTCACATTTAACCACATCTACAACTTCATAACAAATCATTAACATACACATACTCGTGCCACTTGAACATATGCAGAGTAGCTTTCAAAAGCATAAGGTTTGACAAATGCATTTTCAAAAACATAAAGGATGCATGCACCGGTTACCTCAATCCAAAAGCTAATTCAAGTAGTACGAGAAGTAATAGTCACCTCCTATACCTAGTCATGTCAATAAATGTTCAATCATAATTGCAAATGAACTAAATTACACTAATTAATCCTGGCCTTAATACAAAACCCCTAATTAGTGGGCTCTTAACCCCTCTGACCATTTTCAACTATCCAAAATCTTCAAAGGCACCAATATTACTTTCCATAGTCAAGCAATTACATAAATAATTAGGAGACAAAATACTAAACTTAATCATCCACCATTTACTATATTCATTCTCCTCAAATCTCAATTACTCAATAGACCCATTTGCCAAAAAAAAAAAAAAAAAAAAAAAAAACATTACTATTACCAAGCATAAAAACTACACATAAACATAGTCAAAGCCTATATTTGTATTTGTCTTGGCGCCGGTCATCCACTAACATTACGCAAACCATGTTGACGAACCACTTCACGAAAAAATAATTTTGCCACATGAACAGCATCAATTGTCTCATAACAAGGAATGAAGTGTGTCATTTTAGAGAAGCAATCTACCACAACATAGATAAGAGTCATAACCTACAATGGTCTTTGGCAATCCAAGTACAAAGTCCGTGCTTAGATCCTGCCAATGTTCAAGAGGGATAGGGAAAGGTGTATAAAGACCTGTATTCTTCTTCAACCCTTTAGCCATTTGGCAAGTATGACATTGTAAAACCAAAGTAGGGACGTCATATTTAAGACTAGGCCAATAAAACCTTTCTTCTACTATTGCAATTGTTTTCTCTTCAAAATATCATCTTCCTTGCACCTTTTGAACGATTTAATTACAAACGGAAGTAGAGGGCGAGCAAAGGCGATGCCATTTGAACAGATATCCTTCTTCGAGTGAAAAAATGTGCATGTGTCCCTTGCTGTTTAGCACCCAAACCTGTGTAAATGTTACTGAAATCCTTGCAAGCAGGGTACACTTTTCATAGCTTTTCAAGTCTACAACCTTAACGGTCATGGTAGTAAGCAAATACACCACTCTGTTAAGTGCATCAACAACATTATTCTCCGCTCCAGCCTTCTGTTTGATCGCAAAAGTGTGTGCTTGAAGAAACTCCACCTGTCTTCTGTGCCTCAGATTCAATTTGTTTTGGCTATTGATGTGTTTAAGAGGTTGATGATCTGAATAAAGGGCAAACTCCTTGGGAATGAGATAATGCCCTCAACAGTGCAAGGCTTGGACCACTGCATAAAATTCTTTGCCACAGCATGCTTTTGCTTGGCATCATTAAGTTTCTCGCTGAAATATGCTAGAGGATGACCACCTTGGCTGAGAACACCTCAACTATCAACATTTAATGCTTCACCTGCAACTTCAAACACCTTGGAGAAATCTGGTGGTTGCAAAATTGGTGTTGTAGTCATGTGCGTCACAACTTCTTCAAAAGCTTGCGAAGCTGCCTTCGTCCAATTAGTTTGTCCATCTTCATACAGTTCGTAATTGGAGCAATGATTGTGTTGAAATCCTTGATGAGTCTTCTATAGAATGTAGCTAGTCTGTGAAAGCTCCTTATGTCATGCAATGAGGTTGGTGTCGACCAATCAACTATTGCTTTATTTTTTTATGGATTTGCTTCCACACACTTAGTAGACATAGCAAAGTACAAAATACCACTCATATGGGAACATTTCTTCATGCTAATGAAGTGTTTCTCTTGACGGAGAACTCTCATCACTTGTTGAAGATGGAAAATATGTTACCTCATTGGACTTGCTATAAATTAGTGTGTAATCACAATACACAATCATAAAGAGTTTCTCTTGAAAGAGGACTCTCATCACTAGTTGAAGATGGAAGATATGTTCCTCTTTGGACTTGCTATAAATTAGTATGTTATCAATATACAGAACAAGAAAACAACCAATAAAAGGCTGAAATACCTGTGTCATCATGCTTACAGAGTATAAGGTGCAATGTACAGTCCAAATTGTATGACCAACCATTTAAAGAGCCCATCTTTCGTTTCGAATGGTTTCTTCCATTCATCTCAAGGATGGATTCCAATGTGATGATATCCATTTTTCTTATAAAAAATTATGCAAATGATAACAGAAGGTATGAAAAATATTACAAGAGGAAGGGAAAACCGGATTCTCATGTTAGTGTGATTTTTTTGGCTTGATTCCAACTTGGAGCTAGTTAAAATTTATTTTTGCAGGTTAAGGGTAGGTTGATAATTTCAGTAGCAGCTGAAATATGTCACAACCGTGTAAAAAAAACAGTCTTTTGTTAAGGTAGAATGGTGTTAGAAAATTAGGATTTTATTAGAATTAAATCTTTTGGTCTCGGGTCAAATATAATTGTTACCTTAAAAGTAGCCAAATCCAAGTTTGCATCTTCCATTTTCTAGTAGCTTGCACTTTTAGCTTTTAGCGTGGAGCAGGTTTTATCTAGTACGTCATCAAGTCTAGGAATAGGGAATTGATACTTGGCTGTGATTTGGTTGATGGTGCAACTATCAGTGAGCTTCCTCCAAGTGCCATCCTTCTTGTGTCAACAAGGTAGGGTCAGCACAAGACTTAAACTTTCTCAGATGTAACCTCTTGCTTCTCCACTTGCTGTTTCAATTTAGCATGCTCAGCTGGGTTCATTCTGTAAGCTGGGAGTTGGCTTACATACTGAATCATGGCATGTTGGACATTGCACATTGGCAGTAATTCATTTGGCAAATCACTTGGAACAGCATCTGAAAATTCTTCGAGGAGTTCTCCCATTTCCTTAGGGATTTGTATAGGCTGATTAATTTCATTTTTCTCAATTTTTTAACAACAGCATACACGACTTCAGAGTGCCTTGCTTCCATCTCGAACTTTTATTTGGTCAGCAATTGAAGAGGCTAATTGAACCCATCAGCCGGCTGTTCTGGTTTTTCAGCATCTTGTTTAAGGCTGGTTTCTTTAGCTTCTTCAATTCTTCACTACTCTTTGGGTAGAGTGATGTTCTTATCCTTGTAGACAAAATGATAAGTATTCTTTTTACCACAATGGTATGTGTTAAGGTCATAATGGCAAGGCTGACCCAATAACACATGTAACATTCATAGGAACAATATCACCACAAATAGAATTTTTATGATGACCAAGAGATGGAAACTAAGTATCGTTTGGCTACTATAGTTGTAGGGTTATTAATCCAAGCAACTTGGTATGCTTGGGGGTGCGGTTCTGCAGGGAGTTTTAATCTTTCTGCAGCTGTACTTAAAATCACATTCATTCAGCTTCCACCATCAATTATCATCTTTAGCAGCTCTTTTCCACATGTGACAAGTGTTTGGAAAACGGAGAATGCAGTGAATCACTGAGATGAGGGAGGGATCTTCCTCGGAATCAGCAAGCTCACCACCGTTGAACTCAAGATTCTCTTCACCCTCCAAGTTCTCAGTTGCATCTGGCTGCTCCTTCCATGTTCCTATTACAGATTCTGCCTTGCGGGCCATCCAATGATTTATGTGCTTTATTCTGACAGATGAAGCAAGGATCACGATCCACTTTCTTGGGACCTTCTTCAAGTATTTCTTTCCCTTTAGTCTCATTATGCCTTTGATTGGTGGGAGTTGGAACTTTCTTCCAACTGTATTACCTTCACTAAGCTTGTTGGCAGGCCTCTCCCTGCCTTCGGAGATAAACCTCTTGGTGATAGGAACTTGGTGGTATTCCTCCATTTCCAAGGCTACTTCAAAAGCATGTTCTAGGCTATAGAGAGGCAGTCAGAGTAGTTGTGGTTGAAAATCATTTGTTAGGCCAGTTTTGAACCTTGCTAGAGTGTTGTGTGGTTCTAGCATAAGTTCACTTGTGGTCTTAATCTCATCGAACTTTTGCATATGCACAGTGACAGAATGCTTCCTTGCTTAAGAGTGATAAGTTATCACGTAACTTATCTCAGTAGTTAAGGCATGTACTTATCACGATGATTGGCCTTCACTCTTGCCAATGAGCTATGGGTGGCTGGGCTAATCTTCTTTATCCCCATCAACTCCACTCTGCCACACCTTAGCTAAACCAACCAGCTTCATCTTGGCGAAACGAACTTGCGAAGTGAACTCGCTTTCATGGGCATTTCACACCAATTGAAGTATTCTTCAATGGCTGCCAACCAATCAGCAAAGATTGTTGGGTTATATATTTACCATCAGAATCTGGTACATTAACCTTCACTTTCTTGGTATCTCCAGCACATGAAATCATCTTTCTGCCCAGGTCCATTACCTTCTCTGCGAGGGGATTGCTGAACTTCTGGCTGATTGTCACATGCAGCATTCATGATCTCATTTTGGACCGCAGAAGATTTCCCCTCTTTCATTAACCATGTCTGGTTGGAAGTTCAGGAATTTTCAGCTCTAAAGTACCAAGAAAATCCTTTATATCTTGCATATCTGCCAACAATTGCTGAAGCATATTATCTCTTCCTCAAAAATTAGTTCCTGCACGAGTTATCATTGGGTCTGATCCTGCTCCGACACCAGAGCTGATGCAGGATCTTTAATTGGCACCCCTCTAGGCTAGTTCAAGTTTAATTCTAATAAAATCCTAATTTTCTGGCTCACTCTAACTTAACAAAAGACTGCTGTTTTTACGCAGTGTCATATTTCAGTTGCTGGTAAAATTATCAAAACACTCTCGACCTGCAAAAATAAATCTAAACCAGTTCCAAGTTGGAATATTGGCAAATAATCATATTAGCATGAGAATCTAGCTTTCCCTTCACCTTGTAATATTATCCAGATCTTCTGCCATCATTTGTATCAATTATCTCTGTCATTAATATGCTAGTGAATTTTAAGTTTCTTGTAGTAGTGAGAAAATGGAGATTACTAATCTTGTTCAACATGACCTTTTTGTCGATAGGATTTAATTCCTCTCTGTTGCAATTTTTTTTTAAACTTATATAAGTTCGTAAAAGATGTTTTCTTTTATTGCTGTATATGGATAACAGAACATTGTATCGTTTAATGGAACTCAAGCATTGTTTCCTGCAATTTTTTCTAGGTTATATTATCTCCTGATGCAGATCCTCCTGTTGTTCGAATAATGGATTACAAGTAAGATATATCTTCTTCTTTTTGCTTGCTTGTTCTGATATGGCTTAAGTAACTTCTTTGGAATCTGTAATATTATTGAACTAAGTGATCAATGCTGTAGTTAAAAAGGACATAGTTTTTTATAATATATGATTCGAAATTGGGAAGCTTGAGGCGTAGCTGACAGTTCCATAGGTGAAGACATCAGTTTTGGTTCCCCCCTCTCCCTTCCCATTTTTTGGTTGTTTCTCACAAATACTTGATCTTCTCAAAACTGTAAGGTAAGCTATGTTTTTTTTTTCACGTTTTATGTTAGTTTTCCCCCTTTTTCAATCTCTGTTGTTTCAATTGCTGTGTCTGATATTAATAATTTTTTAGTTTTTGTAAATAGGTGAAAGAGAATTCTGTTAACCATACATGCTGATATCAATTTAGATTTTTTTTTGTCACATCAAGTCATTATATTCATCAAAGCCTGTTAGTTCCATTTTATATGTTAGTTTTTTATGCTAATTTCATCTGATATGTTCTACAGCAAGTATAGGTATGAGCAGCAGAAGAAGAAAAAGGGTCAGCAAAAGAAAAGTGCTGGTGAGTGTCTTCTTTTTGTGAATTTCACCATATCTATAAATTTCATGCATAAAATTTTAAGTTTCGACACATAAAATTGAACCAATTGTTGGTTTACATGACAGCTGGCCGTATGGATTTGAAAGAACTCAAGATGGGGTAAGATTCTAAGATGTGAATTTTGAAATTTACAAGAACACTGGTGTTAATTAGCTCATCATTGCTTTATGTTATGTAAACTTAAGTGATGCTTTTGTTGCTATTACTTGTGACAATCTTCTGGTTTTCAAGTTTGTGTATCTCCACCACTGCATTTAAGAAGCAATCAAATACAGCTCACTAATTAGTTTGCTGTATTCCATTTTTCTTGTTTGCTTTTCTAATTCATTGAACTTTTGCTTTCTTTAAGGAGCAACTTGTTGCAGTGTGGTATGATCCTTGGTTTTTACAGAGAGACAGTGGTCAAGCTTAGGAACATGCAATATATAGTGAGAGCGAAAGAGGGGGGAGCACGGGCAGCAGGGTGAACATAATTGATAGATAGCCATAAGAGAGAACATTTTCCTTTATAAGAAAATTATGCCTGCAATAGAAGCAAAAAAGAAAGGGAGATTCAAGGCAGATGAGTAGCTTTCAGATTTTGGGCTATGCTGGAATTTTAGTGAAAAGTACTTGGTCATGCTGTTGAGTTTATTTGGCCATAATTTGATAAATGAGGGGAACAACTCATATGGGAATAACAAATAGAATAACTGCAATGTGGAATCAAAAGGTGTTTTCATGGCTCTTATTTTTCGTGAGCATTTTACCACATGGTCTTTGTGGTTCCATGCTGAATACTTTGCTTCCAACTCTGGGCTAGAGAACTGTGGAATTCCACATGAAGTGAAGACTCTCCCTTGGCTGGCTTGTAAAGATCTTTGAATGTATTACAGAACATTCATGCGCTGTGTACCTTCATGTGGGGTATTAGCTTTATGTCAAACATATGACTTAGCCAGCTTATGGAAATTCCTCGCAACAGTGTGGCTAGTCTCTGTTCTCTGTCCAGGCTGGGTCCACCACGATCACTTTTGGTGATGCCGGACCTAGGAGGTTGTAGCATATGGATATGTTTATTTGGGCTACCGTTTTGCCCTCAGTCGATTAAGACTTATGGAATGCAATTATCTTCAAGTAATTATGGCAGTTAACCATTAGTAATTACAGCCTGTGCCATGGGGTTAATACAGTGTATTGTATTTTTGTAAGTCTGCAACAGTGAAGAGGATTGTGGGCGTGTTGCAATTTGAAGTCTTTGATTTTGGATATGTGTAGTTTCTGTTTTTCTGCAATAAATATTCACTTTTATGAATGAGTTATGCATTTGTGATGTTCCTCTCACAAAGACTTCTGAATACTAAAGGATTTCATCATAGTGTGACGCTTCCTCAGCTTATTAACTGTGATTTATATGCTAGTTCGAGTATCATCATATTATGCCTTATATCTTCTGAAAATGTAAACTCAGTTTCTTGTTATTTCAAATTCAATGTCCTTGGTTATCGTATCTTGTTCTACTCAAAAGAAGAGAAGTTTTTGTTGAGGATCTATGAAATGATTGATTATGAAGTCTCAAATTACACCCAATGCATTCCCCGAACGTTGACTAAAACTCTAGTCTTTATTAGTTATTAATTAGGAAATCAGGGAAAGAAATGTTTAACGGGTTCAAGAGTGGTCAATTTTGATATTCTCCTGCAATTTTTTTTCTTGAGTCATATTTGTTTATCCGATCTAGCAACGCTGCTTAGGAATCATGAGCAAGAAAATACCAGACAATGTTAGTGTAAGCAGGAATAATAACCATTGGTGTTTTGCTTCTGCTAAAATCATGAGTGAGAAATTAAATGTGAGATTGAGTCAGTCGGTTATGTAGTTGATTAATTGTTTTCATCAATCTTGTATTAGGGTTTGATTGGGATATTTTAATCTGCTTTACTTTCATTCATAGGAATTTTTCAATGCTAAATTGGCTATTCAGTTTGGTGCATTGGTGGTCATTCTGCTGTGTGATATTGTTTTCATAGTCCATTTCACTTTGACTATTCATCTTATACTTTGAGTCATATGTTTACTAAGATATCCTTGATGCGCTTTTACTCACAAGTCACTATATTTCTTTAATTTGAACTATTCAATAAAGCTCTTTTGTTCTCACTTATGGTCATATTGTGACAGGTTTAACATTGATGTGCATGATTATTCTGTGCGTTTGAGACAAGCCCAGAAGTTTCTCAAAGACGGAGATAAGGTTGCTTACATAAATGTACCTGTGCATGGATGTCTACTCTAATCTGTGAATCAACCTGTTAATTGTCTTGTTTATGTTTGAAGGTCAAGGTCATTGTGAACTTGAAGGGCCGGGAAAATGAGTTCAGAAACAATGCTATCGAGCTTCTTGGACGTTTCCAAAATGATCTCGGAGAGGTAGGTGTTTTGAAGTGATATCGTATCATGTTATTTCATCATTTTGCAGACTTACTTACATTGTCTATAGACAAAATTGGGCTGCCTTGGCCAAAAGACTTAAAATGGTTTTTAATTTTCTTACTATGGTAAATTATAGTAATGTTGATATAAACTAATGTTTCATAATAAGATGTTTATCAGCTGAAGGAACTGAATGAATCTTGGATTGTAGTTATGGTTATATTTTGACTTGTATTTATAAGCTCTTAATTTGGATAAGACATAAGTTTCTTTCTATGGTGGTCAAATCTTTCCCTTAATTCTACAAATTTTCTTATGTTCTGTTTGTTAATTCTGTAAATGGCTAACTCAAATTGGTGGCACAAGCAAAACATGATGTTGGTTAACTATCTTATTGCTTACGTATTTAATGAGTTTGGTTTCGTTATAGACATTACAATGCTGACATATATCTTCCTTAGTGATGGAGATGTATAGTTGATTAACACCCCCCCACCCTCTTCTTCTCTTCTCTTCTCTCTTCTTCTCCTTCTCCCTTTCCCAAAAGAAAAAACCCCAGAACCATCAAAACCCAACCAACCTTCTTTTCCATGTACCTTCTCAATTGTTACTTATGCGTCGTATACGATTTTATGGTTATATCTAAGGGAGGCTAATTATGTGCCTTAGACGACTATTTTGTGGGGTGGAAGTTTATCAAATGACGAGTTTTTCTTCATTTTCCCTTTGACTTTGCTTTCTTCTCTTTTTCCCGCTATCGATTCTTCTTTTATCCTTCTTCATCTTTCCTCCAAGTCTGTAATCTTTTTACACCATTTACCACTAGTAGTCCACCTATAATCTCTCTCTCACTCTGTCATGATACTCTTGCAGTTTGTTCTTGTAAATGCGCCTAAGTGTATGTTAGATGAGTGATGTAGGTCTGGCCTATTGAAGCTGGCCAGAGTCGTGAGATCGGGGGTAGAGGTTTGATGGGCTGATCATGCAAACAATCAGGGTTTGTGTGGGGGAGGGGGGGTGGGTGTTGAAGGGATTGGCTTTTTAGGGGTTGTATGGGCCTACCAATTTAGGAAACAGATAGTGGAAAACAGTGGGTGGGGTGGGGTTTGGTTGCTTGTAAGGTGTGAGTGGAGTGTTTTGTCGCTGGCTCTATTATATGGACTATTCTCTTATCCCTGCCACACTGTGTTATATCGTGTTGACACTGGTATGGGTATGACGTATATTAACTAGAATCTTTACTTATCCTTGCCATACCTGTGCCGCACTCCTCATTCATGCCCATGTCTGCATACTTCCTTACTCCTGTATAGGTGGCTGGGCTGGGCTGGCAGGTGGGTTAGGGTGATGGCTGCATGTATTTATGGGGTGGGAAAGAGTGGTCAGAGATTGTGGGAGACATATTGAAGAGGAGTGGAGACGGCAGGGTGAGACGTCACAGGAGGTAGTTGGCTGCTCGTTTTGGTGGATGATAATCTATGGGAGGTTAGAAAGTTGTTGTCAAGTGGCCGGTTGTTGGCCAGGATGCCGAGGGAGGTTGACCTCATCGAATGGAAGTTTCATTCTGGATTTGAACATTTCCGGATTTCTATGCGTTTGATCAATAATATTGATCCTGCCATTGTTTAGAGAAAGCCTTATATGTATATAGAAAAGGAACTAGGGTGCTCGGTATATTATTATTAACGCCAAATTATTCTACTCCATATTGTTGTTGAATCGTTTATTTTTTCAATAAGAGAAAATAGAGCGAAAGATTGAACAAGATCCTCAATGATTGACATTATATGTCATGAATGATGGAATGTTTTAAGTTTATGTAAGCATTGACGTCATGTCACCTAAGTTTTAGGAATATGATTGACTGGAATGAAATGTTTGTCAATAGAACTAGTGACAAGACTTGCCTGTCCCCTGTTATAGGCTTGTCAACTTGGTGTAACTAGAGTATCAAGAATTTAATATAAATAGCGCCTTTGATAAATTGCACGAACAACATTATCAAATGTTGACTGGTTTGCTCTCGGAGAGGTCTCTTTCCTTCCTTCCGTTTCCTGATGAAATAATTCCTTGGATTTTGGCATGTATTCCTGTTGCATCAAATACTCAATTGAAACAATCTCAAGTGGTTCGAATTTTTTGGCAGGTTGAATCATATTCAACTGTCTGTCGAAAATGGTAGAAATTTGTGCACCATCTCCCTTTTTAAAATTGATTTTGAATGGTTCCATCTTCTTTTGTACCGTAGTCCCACCAAGTTGACAAGCTGGTGACAAGGGTTAGACAAGTCTTATTACTAGCTTTATTAACAAAAATTGCATTTTATTAAGTAGTGTTCCTAAAGTTCAGGTGATGTCAATGCTTACATAAGTTTAAATATTGCATCACTCGTGACGTATAATGTCAGTTATTTGCATACATAGTTTAATGTAAAATATCTTAAATAGATGAAGGAATGAGACTTTAATGGGAAATAAGAATCATGTGATTTTTGCATGGTGTGAGTATGAAGAAACTGGTCAAGGTGAACTCTGTAGACTGTAGATCACATTCTCTAAGATTGATGGAGTACTGGTCAGAAAAAAAATACAGATTCTTTCTTGTGCTTGCGTGGTCGTCTGGATAAACCTTGGTGTGCTAGTCAGCTGTCTAGATCAAATAATTCTTTGGGCACAGTGACAAGATAAGTACTAGTGATCAGACAGTCATCCAGAGAGGTTCAAATCCAGATTGAAACTTCCATTCAATCAGGTCAGCAAATGAAGAGAGGAGCTGGGCAGGTGGGACATGGATTGGTTGTGAGAGGATGGAAGGAAGAAGAGGAAATAAAAAAAAAAATGAAAGAAAGGAATACAAAAGGAAGGAAAAAAGAAAAAGTAAAAAAAACTGGGAAGGAAAAAGAAAAATAATTTATTTTGTCGGAGTGGGGGTAATTTGAGCAAAAAGTTAGTTGAGAAATTTGAGAGACACATACCGTGTAGTTTAGGGGGCCATGTGTAATTTATCTCCAACTTAATAAAGGATTTTTCTTTTTCCTTTTTCAGTTTTAAACTACTCTTAGGCATTTGGAGGAGCCACTTGTCTTGCATGCTCTTATTTATGCCTTTCAGGAAATAAGCATATCTATTTTTACATACGAGGAAGGTGGATAAGGGGGCACAATTTTATGCTGTGCTTTTGCTCATCGTTTTTTCAAAAGCTTCCTGAAATTAACTGCTGAAGAAATTAGCAGCAGAACTTTGAACCGCGATCTCTAGTTGGTTTTGCAATATTGTTTGCTTTCTTCACTCTTTACTTATATTACCTTCTTGAAAGTTAGTATTTTCTCCTTCAGAAGGTGCTTACATTCAATGACCCAGCTGCCTTAGCTATCATGTAATTTTGAAGTACAGGAATCTTTTTATATACTGATTCTGTTTCAAGTTGCTTAAGTCTCCTTTCTTTTTGCTGGTTCTTGTGCACAGCTAGCAACTCAGGAGAACAAAAATTTCAAAGACAGGAATATATTCGTAGTTTTGGTTCCAAACAAGGCTGTTGTACAGAAAGCTCAGGAAGAGCCAAAGAAAAAGGAGAAGTCAATGGCAACTGAAGTCTCCGCTAGGGTCTAGTCTGTTTCAAAGTCCGATGATCCTCAAGGCAGGAAGTTAGCTGGTAGTATACATGTTTATATACAGCTGATATCAGGAATCTTGATAGGATTTCTTGTTCTCCGCATAGAATTAGTGTATAAGCTGTTATGAATAAATAATTTTTGCAATATTTATAATGGTAGCAGCCCTTTTTAAGTTTTTGCTGTAGCATCTTACAGGATGGTTGTTCAAAGTT
The DNA here is from genome assembly GCA_024721245.1 of Mitragyna speciosa. Taxonomy (NCBI): domain Eukaryota; kingdom Viridiplantae; phylum Streptophyta; class Magnoliopsida; order Gentianales; family Rubiaceae; genus Mitragyna; species Mitragyna speciosa. The sequence continues at coordinate 10,559,190 of CM045553.1, read as the reverse complement.
CTCTCTTAAATTATTCTTTCTTCTGCCCGCGTTATCACCTTATTTTGATGCTAGCTTTCTACAACTTCTTGGGTTAGCCCTGTTCAAAGCCTTAAGCTCGTAAAATTGTGTCACTGTACAATTTTTTATGCATCAAAAAAGAGACTTTGAAACTCCTACTTGTATTGGCACTCTGAATTGTTCACCAAGTAATTGTGTGATAGCAACCGTGCATTCATCTTATAATAGGGACTTTGACGCTTCTCTTTGGCGCCCTGAATTGTTTACCAAAGTGATTTGAAGCAATCTAGCAATTCTTCAGTGTCGCCTTTGTGCTGCTGACTTGTGACAAGGGAATTATTTAGCTCCTCTTTCAGAGTTCCAAGTGCTGGCTAAACAGCCATCTGATTCAACAAGACTAGGAGAAACTGTCCTTTCCAGATGGCGACTTGCCAACCGACTGACCTAACTTGTTTTGATTTTTTCCTTTTTTCCTTTTGGGTGCAGCTTAGTTGACTGTCTTTTGAAGTTCTTCAAATCCAAGCATTCACATGCATTTTCCATGCAATAATTCGCATTCTACCTTGCAGCTTCTGTAATTTTTGTTATTTTTCACTTTAGACTCTGTTTTCTGTTGAACAAATCCTAAAATTTGTGGCCGTTTCAATTTGGCACTATCTTTGACAGTGTCTATAAAATTGACATAAATTCATGAACATGATCATCAATTTTTTCTCGAACCATAATTACAATTAGTCAAATTAACAAATATTTAAACTTGTTCAGTAACATACTTGGATTCATACCGATATAAAAGATGATTGGCCCAAAATAGGAACATTTTGCAACTTTAGAGTATAAAATGTTAAAGAAAAAGGATTTAAAGTAAAAATGATGTACTTTATGGGTGGAAAGACTACATTGTGGAATTTATTATCAAGATAAATTTTTTTTTGGATTTTTTAAAAGATATAAATGTAAATCCAGATGATATTGATGTATCAAGGAAATGTCATGTAAGCATGTTTAAGCTTTATATCTCGCAAATTCGAGATTTTTTGAAAAAAATGTATTACTACACTAACAAAGCTGTTCTTTATTTTTTCCTAAATTTAAAGGTATTATGATCTAAATATATTATATAGCATACTATAAACTTGAGTAACATATTTTTATAATAAAATATTCCATATTTCACGAAATGGATGCTATGTTTTCCAGTTCTCGTCGGGCCAAGATTATTTTTATCAGTGAAAGTTCAGTAATACACTAATTTATTTTTTTCTTTTCCTTCACACAGTATACACACAAAAAGGAGGATAATAATTTGTGCACTCCACTTTTTGACTCAGAGTCTTTAATTTTTATTAGATAAAAAACACTAAAATATCTTTAAATTATAAGATCATGATTTGACAATTTGATCTTAAGTTTACATGTTCAAAGAAAGGATTTTTGAAGTGTTTTTCATATAACACTAAAATGCCTTAAAATTATGATACCATAGTTAACTTTAAATATCTAAAGAATAAGATTTTTTTTATTCTTTTCAGATAATTAAAACACAGAGGATAGTATACGCATCAGAAAATGAAGTGTATAAATCATTTCCCGAAAAGTATTTGTCACATGTTTTTCATATTCTCTAAATCCAAATTAACCAATATGTTCTAACATTTTTCTAAAACAGGAATACCTTTCAACACTTTTTAAGATTGGTACAGAATCAAAATTAGGATAATCCATTTGGAAACAAAGGAAATAATTTGTACACCACCTAGGACCCTTTACCGTCATAGCTATTTGCTAATTGTTAAAGTGTCTCCGTTTGCATCCACGAGAGCCTAATTAGTTTGTTATGCTGTATCAAATGAAATCCAAGTGACATCTAAATCAGTCAAAGAAAACCACAAAATTTTGATTCTCGATTTATTTGACACTTACCTGCATATTACTTTGAAGTCAAGATAATATATTTGAATTCAATTTCAGCAATCAGATTTATAGAACAGGATGTAGCATTGACGAGTATCTATTCTTAGACATGATATTTTCTAATGATCTTTTCAGCATGAATTTGCTTTACCAACTCTGAAGTTTACAGCCAAACCAAAAAGCCTGAAAATGCGCTTCGATCTACAATGGCATAGCCGTCAACGAATATGTACAAAGTACAATTTATTTCCTAACATGTACACGCATTTATGTGATTTACTTTTAACTTCAGATTAAAAGAAGTGTTAGATGTGACAAAATTTATGTCTGAAATACAATAAATACTTGATGGAGACTAATGTTGAAAGGATCATGCATCGTATTCCTATGAATGAGATTTATGAGTGCGTCTTCTCTATAGAGTTTCTTGGGTAGAGATTAAAGACTCAGAGAAAAGTATACGAGGATATAATTTTCCTATGTATTATTCTGATGGATACTAAATTGAAAGTATGGAGACAAGTTTTAAATTGTCATTGTTGTACTTGTAGAAAATATGTACGAGAAACATCAATGTTGGAATTCTGATTGTGCAATGCCTGTTTCGATATCAACGACTAAGCTTCACATATTTGAGAAATTGAATCAAGACTGATAAATCAATTGTCGATGATAGAGAAATTGAACCCATCGTACGGATTATTTAGTCAAGTAGCCAACAGATTTAAATCAAATGGATCCCAAGTTCATCCCCATCTCTCCTTTTCAAAGAAAATGAAAATGAAAATGGAATAGTTGTTAAGTCACGAGTCAGGATGATTGTTGTAAAAGTTACAACGTTGGCGTAAATTTTGCTGACGTTTTTTTCGTTTGAAATGTATTACTTTGTCACTTACAATTGAATTTATCTCAGAATTCAAGCAACCGTCTCACATCCATGTCCATCCGCGTTGATGAAAGCTAGGTGAGAGAGAATGTGCATGGTAGTTGAAACTTGAAATAAACGAAGCTTTGCTTCCAGGCAATGGAGACTCTGCAACCAACAGCATGCTCTAAAGGTGGACACATTAGGTGGGAAAGATAGAGAAAGATGTTGAGACACAGCTACTAACACTTCCCTCTTTATTCCTTAAAAACAACTTCCCTCCATTCCCACTCAGTCCTGATTCTAGCAAGACAAACCCCCCCCCCCCCCCCCTCTCTTCTCCTTCTTCCTCTATTGCTCCCAAATCCCCACCATGGAAGCCAGCGCAGGACTAGTAGCTGGTTCTCACAACCGGAACGAGCTCGTAGTCATTCATGGGCACGAAGAGGTATATATACAGCTATAGTAAACAAGAAAGTCGGACATTGATTTGGGTAATGCTGTGATACATACATGTTCCTGTGACCAAGTTTTGTTAATTAACTTTTGTCATGATCTTTGCAGCCTAAGCCCTTGAAAGATTTAAATGGCCAAGTTTGTGAGATATGTGGAGATGAGATTGGCCTAACGGTTCATGGAGACTTGTTTGTGGCTTGTAATGAGTGTGGTTTTCCGGTGTGTCGGCCATGCTACGAGTATGAGAGGAGAGAAGGCACCCAACTTTGCCCTCAGTGCAAGACAAGATACAAGCGACTCAAAGGTAAAAGAAAAAGAATAGGACATCTTTTTCAATTGAAGAAGAACTAAATTCTATGCTACATTAGCATCCATTAATAATTTTCTGATGGCTCTACTTGACTGACTTTTATTCTGATGTTCTTTCTTGAAGGGAGTCCGAGGGTGGAGGGAGATGATGATGAGGAAGATATTGATGACATTGAACATGAATTTAAAATCGATGATGAACGAAACAAAAACACAAAAATAGCTGAAGCAATGCTTCATGGAAAGATGAGTTATGGAAGAGGACCAGAAGATGAAGAAGCCACCCAATACCCTCCCGTCATTGCTGGTGTCCGCTCTAGGCCTGTAAGACAAATAGATACAGCAGAAGTGTTCTATTTCTTTATGCAACATTCCATGAACATGTATTTATGCATGCAGGTGAGTGGTGAATTTCCCTTATCTAGTTATGCCAATGGAGAGCAGATGTTAGGCTCCTCCCTACACAAACGTGTGCATCCTTATCCTGGTTCTGAGCCTGGTATTTTCTTCTACATATCCAATCAATGCGATGCATTTGAACTAATGTCGAACATACGTACCTTTTTTAGTCGGGTGTCCTTGTAGTCATAGTCATTGAGGTGAAATGCAGGAAGCGCAAGATGGGATGATAAGAAAGAGGGAAGCTGGAAAGAAAGAATGGAAGATTGGAAGATGCAGCAAGGAAATTTAGGGCCAGAAGCTGATGATGCCGCAGACACTGACATGGCTATGTATGTATCCAACTTCATCTGAAAGTAGTTTTGCATACTTGTATAATCAAGATTCCTTAACGTTACAAGGGGGAAGGTAATATTGAGCTTCGAATGCAACATGTGTGGCAATGGTGTTAGAGCTGACAATACTATATAGTACCAGGCCAAAGTTCTCGGTTTCAAATAGCCATTCATACTAGTACTTTAAAAACAAAAAGCATCACTTTCTGCCAGATCTGATTAGATGTAAAGTAGTTTGCATGACATGAAGGATTTGCAGGAATTTGTCAAAAATGTGAATTCATCCAGTACCTATCCACTGATGTCTTGGCTTACGTTTGTATCATCTTTTTTAAATGCAGAATAGATGAATCCAGACAGCCATTGTCAAGGAAAGTACCAATTGCATCAAGCTCGATAAATCCTTATCGGATGGTGATTGTAGCTAGGCTCTTTGTTCTGGCAGTCTTCCTTCGATATAGAATCCTGAACCCTGTGCATGATGCAATTGGCCTCTGGCTTACTTCTATCATATGTGAGATTTGGTTTGCCTTCTCATGGATTCTCGATCAGTTTCCGAAATGGTTCCCAATCGATCGGGAGACTTATCTTGATCGCCTTTCTCTCAGGTGAAAACTATGTCGAATGTTCACGTAAGATCCGCATTGAAAACATGATTTTTCAGTGCTTAGTCTTTGTAGTTTCTCACTATGCACTTTCAGAATAAGCTTCAAATAACTTGTGACATAACGTCCTTAAAAAGAAAAAGGCAGTTCAAAACTTGAGTTTTTTAATCAGTAACTGGATTTCAGCAAAACAAGAAAAGGATAAGGAGGAGAGTAAAAACGTTGGACTTGAACAACTGAATTGCAGGTAGGATTGACAACACTACAGAATTTTTTTTTTTAAACAAGTATTTACTTTCTAGAATCCACAATTTAAGCAAATGATATCAGAGAGGAGAACCAGAGATGAAAAAAGAAGTTGCCAAAGCACCCTCACTGTGGAACAACACTAAAATATTGGCTAGAATACCTCAATACTAATGAAGATCTAAAAGAACAATGGAGTTGACTACAAAGCAGACAAAATGAATAGATAATGTATGATTTATGACATATGATGTTCAACTAAACATGGAGCTCCCATCCATGGTAGAGCAAACAATCAAGTAAATTTGAAAATCTAAAGTTCATAAAATTCAGATTTGTAATCCCTCCAAAACTTCATGACTACATTCTAAATATTAAAGAAAACAGAATAGCTACATCAGAAATAACTTTTTTTTTTAATTTGAAACTGAAGCCATGGAATGCCATGATGCTGAGCAAATGCTAATGCAGGTACGAGAGGGAAGGTGAACCTAATATGCTAGCTCCAATAGATGTCTTCGTCAGCACAGTGGATCCAATGAAGGAACCTCCTCTTGTTACGGCTAATACAGTTCTCTCAATATTATCAATGGACTACCCTGTGGACAAAATCTCATGCTATGTATCTGATGATGGAGCTTCAATGTGTACCTTTGAAGCACTATCAGAAACTGCAGAATTTGCTCGAAAATGGGTTCCCTTCTGCAAGAAATTCTCCACAGAGCCTAGAGCACCTGAGATGTATTTCTCTCTCAAGATTGATTATCTGAAGGATAAAGTGCAGCCGACCTTTGTGAAGGAGCGAAGAGCAATGAAGGTATAACTTTAAGCACCACTAACATGACCAGCTTCAAAACACACAAAAAGGGGAAAAAAAACCTATACATTCTGTATCGAGAGTTTAACAACATATACTTCTGTTGTGGTGTGACAGAGAGAGTATGAAGAGTTTAAGGTTAGGATTAATGCTCTGGTAGCTAAGGCTATGAAAGTTCCTCCAGAGGGGTGGATCATGCAAGATGGGACACCATGGCCAGGAAATAATACAAAGGATCATCCTGGTATGATTCAAGTCTTTCTGGGTCATAGTGGAGGCCCTGATGTTGAAGGAAATGAACTCCCTCGGCTTGTTTATGTTTCTCGTGAGAAAAGGCCTGGTTTCCAGCATCACAAAAAAGCTGGTGCCATGAACGCCCTGGTAAAGATCACAGAATCATCAATTACTTTGCACATAACTCAATTAACACAACCATCCTTTAGCTTTATGCGTGCCGCTTGTTCCGCATTTTTGTTTCTAGATAATATCACAGCTAATAGAAAGAACAAGAAGCAAAATCACACACTTCAATCAATATATATAGTAGTATCTTGTCATTTGAGAAGAAATTTTACAGGTTCGCGTCTCTGGTGTTCTTACAAATGCTCCATTCATGTTGAACCTGGACTGTGACCATTACATAAACAACAGCAAGGCTGTCAGAGAGGCAATGTGCTTCTTAATGGATCCACAACTTGGAAAGAAGGTTTGTTATGTGCAGTTTCCCCAAAGATTTGATGGCATAGATAGACATGATAGATATGCCAACAGAAACACGGTCTTCTTTGATGTAAGTCCCTGCAAAAACATCACTTTAACACATTATTCTTTTTGGCAAGTCGAGGAAAAAAAATACTAACTTCAGTTTCTGCAGTACAGCATACGAAAAAGACAACCTTTGAACTTCTATCTTTTCCTTATCCATGTTTCCTTCTTTGTTTACTTATTGTCCTCCTAGCGCAGATTAATATGAAAGGGCTCGATGGAATCCAAGGTCCTGTCTATGTTGGCACAGGATGTGTATTCCGAAGACAAGCACTATATGGCTATGAACCACCAAAGGGTCATAAACGCCCAAAAATGGTGAGCTGTGACTGTTGCCCTTGTTTTGGACGCCGTAAAAAGCTTGCCAAATATACTAAACACGGTGTCAATGGAGACAGTGCAGTTCAAGGTTTTTGACATCCTTTGCCTTCTCATCTATGTGCCGCAATTACTGCACTTCTCTGTACTTTAATTTTCCCTAACTTCATGATTTATTGTGCTCGTTCCTCAGGATTTGATGATGATAAGGAGGTATTGATGTCCCAAATGAATTTTGAAAAGAAATTCGGACAGTCAGCAATTTTTGTGACTTCAACTTTAATGATTGAAGGTGGCGTTCCACCTTCATCCAGTCCAGCTGCCTTGCTCAAAGAAGCCATTCATGTGATCAGCTGCGGCTATGAAGACAAAACAGAATGGGGCTCTGAGGTACTGGCTTAACCATAACAAGAACAAGCCATTGTTGCTAACTGATTTAGTAACGAACCAACATGAATCATCTTTTCTTAACAAAAATATATATGGTTCGTAAAATCTTTGCATAAATTTGAACCAACACGAACCATCTTTGAACCAACATAACCATGTGGTTTTCGTTACATGCATCTTGCTTTCGCTGCTTATATATATTAATTGCAAGGGCTTTGAAACATGCAGTTGGGTTGGATTTATGGCTCTATCACAGAAGATATCCTAACAGGCTTTAAGATGCACTGTCGTGGTTGGAGGTCAGTTTACTGTATGCCTGAACGACCAGCATTTAAGGGGTCTGCCCCAATAAATCTATCAGATCGTCTCAACCAAGTGCTTCGATGGGCTCTTGGTTCTGTTGAGATCTTTTTCAGTAGACATAGCCCTGTCTGGTATGGTTACAAAGGAGGAAAACTCAAGTGGCTTGAGCGATTTGCATATGTCAACACAACTGTCTACCCTTTCACCTCCATACCTCTACTTGCCTACTGTACACTCCCAGCAATCTGCTTATTGACAGGAAAATTCATAATGCCAGAGGTAAGATTATGATCCTTACATCTAATGTTAGATTTATTGACTGCAGGCAGATGACAAATTCTTTATGCTTCTTTCTAATTACTGAAACTATGTCTTGATTCTGCTTGATTCAGATAAGCACCTTTGCAAGTCTATTCTTCATTGCCCTCTTTCTCTCAATTTTTACAACTGGCATTCTTGAGTTAAGGTGGAGTGGAGTTAGCATTGAGGAATGGTGGAGAAATGAGCAATTTTGGGTCATTGGGGGTGTTTCTGCTCACCTGTTTGCTGTCATTCAAGGTCTTCTGAAGATTTTGGCTGGGATTGACACCAACTTCACTGTAACATCGAAGGCAGCTGATGATGAGGACTTTGGTGAGTTATATGCTTTTAAATGGACTACCCTCCTTATCCCACCAACCACTATTTTGGTAATCAACCTGGTTGGTGTTGTTGCTGGGATCTCTGATGCCATAAACAATGGATACCAATCATGGGGACCTTTATTTGGAAAGCTTTTCTTTGCCTTTTGGGTGATTATTCATCTCTATCCATTCCTCAAAGGTCTAATGGGTAGACAGAACAGGACACCTACTATTGTCATCATCTGGTCGATACTTCTGGCTTCTATATTTTCTTTGCTGTGGGTTAGAATTGATCCATTTGTATTGAAAACCAAGGGTCCTGATGTAAAGCAGTGTGGCATCAATTGCTGAAACATTCTCAATTTCCCAATAAATGCTGATCATGGAAGGGAGGAATGATGTATACATTTTTGCGTTGAAAGTATAAGGGATGCAAGTATAGTTATGAAAGAATGAACAGGTCGCATGTGAAATTTTTGTTTAGCACAAGAATTATACTCAATTTTGTATATGACAAACTTAGACATGCTTCAGAATATCTCTGTAAAATGTTTGCAGCTCAAAAAAAAAAAAAAAAGGGAAAGAAAGAAAACATTTGCAGATTGGAGACAATTTGACTTCCTCCCCTTTTCCTGTTTCATCTTTTTGGTTTGACTTGGAGATAAAACTTACTTTATCAATCGTGTGCATTATAAAGAAATCTCAGGTACTGACACTGGGAAACAGGCAAAACCAAACAAAAAACAAATCTTCGCCTCTAGGAGAATAATTGGGAAATTATTCAGCAACACTTGGAAACTATATTGTAAAAACCATCTATATAAAAAATATGAAAAGCAAATCCTTAGAGATAAAAATTGCAATATGACAATAACTAAGACCACATGCCAATTTAGCAGCAAACCAAAATTATTCAATCTTAAACCAACAGGCAAAGTGAGGCAAGGTGTACCTGATGAGCTTTGTTCTTCAAAGAAATATTGTCCCTTCATCTTTTGCAAGCCTTCTTCATGTTGGATAGGAGTTTATGTAGATGCTTCCTCTGCAACCAGAGTTCAAAACAACTTCAATCTCTTAAGAGAATTAAAATGTTACATCATCAGAGTTTTAAAGTTTTAGTGATTAAGATCTTCACTACGTGCTGTCTAGCAGATTACTCCATGCCGAAATTTTGATATGGACAAGGTGAAAAGATCAGCATCATGGTATTCTATACATCCTAATGATTTTCTCGAAAAATAAACTTTGCATAATCTGTCATAATTCCAATGCTACAGAGAAGGAAAGATTCACTTACTGTCCGCCAAATATGTTAAGCATTATATATGAGTCATTCCTGATTTTGCTCTTTTAAAAGAGTAGGAGATGTATAATTAAATTGATGTAAGCCACCTTCGCAATCTTTGTATGCGGATAAAAGGTTGTTACCAATAGTCTCCACAAGAGCATAAACCATCTTTAAAATGATGAAATCTGTTAGCATCCCTTACAACAATAACTCTCTCAGCAATCTTTGACACAAACTTTGTAAAATTGTGGCAGTGTAAACAAACCCTAAGGTTCTTGATAATCCTGATCTCAGCTCCTGGTTCAGATGTTATGAGTCCAAAAGCAATGGCTAACTTCTCACTATGGACCTTTACCATTAGCTCCTTCTCTTCATCCTCTACATCATGCAAAGCCGTAATAGTTTGTGTATGGAATCCGGCTTCCCTCATCTTTCCCATTAACTCTTCCAGTTTCGCATAAATTACTGCCGCCTGTGGGTGAGATTGGTCACTGGACTTAAAGACATGCGGATACCCATTTACCTCAATTAAAGTACACCCGGGTGTCTTAGCTAGATTTCTTTTCTTGACCACTTGCCGCACTGATGCAGCTTGAGGATAATTACGGTCAACTGAGTATATATTTGAGAGTAAAACATAGTATCCTACATTTTCAGGGTCCAATGCAAACAATTTATCAGATGCAAAGCGAGCAAGCTTACTATCCTTGTGAATCATGCAAGCACCTAATAGTGCACCCCACTCAGCAGGACCTGGTTCAATAGGCATCTGATTTATAAATTCCAAAGCATTCTCTAACTTTCCAGCTCGGCCAAGGAGGTCCACCATGCAGGCGTAATGCTCAGCTGAGGGCTTAAAATCATGATCATGGACCATAGAGTGGAAAAACCTTTTACCTTCTTCTACCAAGCCAGCATGGCTGCAGGCATATAGGACAGAAAGGAAAGTAACTCCTGTTGGAGGAACTCTAGAATCTAACATCTCATGAAATAGTGATAGTGCTTCATGCCCGTGACCATGAAGACCATATCCAGAAATCATGGCATTCCAGGTCACATCATTCTTCTCTGGCATGGCATTGAACAGTCTCCGAGCTTCTTCAATGTTTCCGAACTTAGCATACATATCAATTAAAGCTGTTGAGACATAGATGTTAGACTCAAAATTCTCCTTCCTTATCAAATCATGGACCCATTTTCCTAGACTTGGAGCTCCAAGTTGAGCACATGCTGAAAGAATGCTGGTGATTGTTACTGGATTGGGATGAATGTCAAGCATCTGCATTTCATGAAAAAGAGATATAGCCATTTCTGTGAAACCATTTTGCGCATAACCAGAGATCATTGCATTCCATGATGCCAAGCTTTTCTCTGGGGACTCATCAAAAAGCTTCCTCGCTGATTCAATCTCATTGAGTCGAGTATAAACAGTAACCAATGCAGTTGAAACTGAAGAGCCAAAAACCATATTTGATTTTACACAGAATCCATGGATTGTGCATGCAAGATCCAAATAACCAAATGGACTAGATACAGGAATCAACCCAACAATCGTACTCGAATTAACTTTCTTACCCAAAACAAGCAGTTCTTTAAACAGTCTCACAGCACACTCAGTATCATTATTACATGAAAACCCAGAAATCATTGCATTATATGAAATCAAATCTGGCTTCTTAATGAGTCCAAACAACAACCTAGCAGTAGTAACATCTCCACATTTCGAGTAAAATGAAATCAATCCTGTGAGAACGTAATCATGAAAATGACACCTAACCTTCACAGCCAGGCCCTGAATCATCATTCCAGTTCTCAACTCCTGTAACTCAGCAGTAGCTGTAAGGACCACAGCCAAAGTAGTTGAATCAAACCGAGTCCCCTCGACAACCATATCGTGGAAAACACAAACTGACTCATAGTAAGAGCCGTTTCTCACCAACCCAGAAACCATAGAGTTCCAAAGAACCGTATCCCTCTCAGTGATTCCTTCAAACACCTTATACGCAGACCTAATTTTCGAAACGCCCATGTACATATCCACCAAAGCAGACCCCACAAACGGATCTAAGAAAAACCCAGAAACTATCACATGCCCATGAATCAAAATACCAACTTTTTCAAACCCAGATGAAGAAACAGCCGAAACAACAAAAGCATACGTGAAATTATCGGGTTTGAGTGCGGCTTTTCCTCGAAGATGTGAATAAACCGCAACAGAATCAAGCGGAGAATTATTCTGTCCGAAGCCTCTAATGAGTACATTGTACAGGAATTTATCAGGAGGAATCTGATTGGAAAGTGAGTTGAATAGAAGCTTCGCTTGGGATACGGCTTTGAAGTCGAATAGTTTGTGGGTTAGCTTAGTGATGGATATGAGGTCCTTGCTGAGACCGTTGAGGATGAGTTGGGCGTGTGTTTGATTTAACTGTGAGAGATTTGTGGCACTTTTGAGTAGACTTAAGAAGAAGTTTCGGTCGCGTTGAGGAGCGGCTGCCGCTGCAATGGCTCGGCAGATCATTTGGGAGAAGTTTATTGGCTACTAATTTAGTTGATATAAAGTCGTTATATATAGTTATGTTGTCCCCACCGTTGTAAAATTATTGGCGGGAGCCTCCTCTAAAATATATGTATATAATCATAAAAAACCAATGATAAATTATAGCAAGTCAGACCGTCAGTGTTATATTTTCTAGTGCCAACTCTAGTGGCACAAATTAAGAGTTGCTATTTTGCATTAATACTTATCACAGTTAAGATCAATCTAATAAGTACTAAAGTGTGAATGCAAAATGGTACCTTCTAATTGGTGGTACTGAAGTTGTACTAGAAGTAGAGTTGAGTTGTGTATTTTTCCTTTTGGATGCATTTGGATGCTGCCAAGATGCTAAGAATTTTTTTTTTCCCTCTATGCAAGTCTGCAGTTATTTGATTTAGGGAAGATAAACCTATCATCACATCCTCATCAAATATAGACTTGAAACTAAAGTTGGCATCTATTTTTTTAAGGGGGCAAAATGGCGTGATCAACGTGTATCCAATCCCCTATGGGTGTGACTTTGAACATAATGTCTGACTTGAATGATAACTAATGGATTGGGAAGGATAAGGTTGTCATCACATCTCAATCACAACATTTCTGAACAAATACTATTTTCAGTATAGCATCTGATTCATGTGTCTTGGCTGAAAGCAAGATTCAGAAATGCGACCATTGAAGAAGGCACAACTTTATTTCCGGCCTCGATTTCACCTTTGTGGTGAGTTGGCATCAAGTTTACACGACCATTACTATCCAACTGTTTGAAGGGGGAGTTTGTCATGAAACCAAGAAGCAAGAACAAGAATGATAACCAGAGACGACATCATTTAGCTTAAACAAGAAAAAAAGGATAGCTGTTCAACTGAAGAAGCCACGTACTCTTTTAGAACCTGTTAATCAGGATGAATCAGTTAAGTGATTGTACTGAGCTAGTTAGGTGAATTAGCATAAATATGCTGAGGAAAGATTCCAGACACAGGATTGGATTTGATTGTACTCTTTTCTTCTCTAATAAATCTTTCATTTCTCTCTCTCATTCCCTCTAATTCTCTTCTCTCTGAAAATTCTAATCTTCCTTTTATACTTTATAAACTGCCTCTAATCATTCATTAGGCGAGAGTTGTATCCAAATTCAGGTCTTGATCACTTAGATCCTGACAGAGTTTTATGGCATTACCTTAACCCACCATCGGGCTACTTCATTGTTGGACCCATTTTATTTTGTCTGTTGCATGAAAATGGGCTCTTTCTTGGGACATTCGATTATGTTTCTTTATGGTATAGGCAGAAGGTAGGCCCAATATTATATTTCTGAAAAAGTGTAGAATGTTTTAGAAAAGCTATATAAATTCAAGAGGCAGGTGATTTGAATTTTACCACTGTCAAATTTGTAAATATTATCGTATCTTGACAAAGCACTTTACAGGCACAATATAGGAGTAGTAGGAGGCCTTCCAATTTAGTTATCCCCTTCCCCTAAAACCCTTCCTTGTAATAGAATAGGAATTAAAAAAAAAAAAAAAGAACGTACTTGGTAATGGCAGAGTTTTAGTGGATTTCGGCACTTTTTTATTATTTTATCATTTGCCGTTAAATATAGCATCGCAAAACTCTTCTTAAAATATTCTTAGAACTATTTACAAAATTTTAAAGGTCAAATGAAGAATGTCCTCTTGAACTTTCAGCCGAATTGTGATATATTCTCTCTTGACTTGCAGTCAATTAACTAAAAAAAGTGACTTTAGTAGTTATTTAAACAGTCAATTATACAGTTTCCAATATCGTGGAGTTAGCTTGAGAATTATTGAAGTCTATTGGTGAACAAATAGTCGTAGTTAAAAAAGTAAGTTTTGTTCATTCCATAATCATATATTCAATATGATTAACATAGTTTCTCTACTCACGAGAAAGAATTAGAAGTTCGTGAGTAGTGTGTATTAGAATTTATATATAACTTGACTGTATATTTTGAGTATATACAGTAGTTTTGGTCATTGTGTATTAAATATCAATTAGAATAAAATTTTATATATAATATCTTGTTATACTTGTTTAAATTTTACCCACAAATTAAAAATTTTATTTTTACTCTCACGAGCATGCACACACACATGTATATATGTGCGCGCATGTGTGTGTGTGTGTGTATGTATGTATTTATGTATGTATATGTATATATTTATACATGTATGTTTATATATAAATGTGTTTGTGCACACACATACACACATATATGTATACGTGTGTGTCTGTGTGCGTTTATGTACGTATATGTATATGTGTACGTTTGTGTGTACGTTTGTGTGCGTGTGAAACTTTTTGATTTACATGTGTGTAGGTATGCATATGTATATATGTACACACGTATGTTTATATATAAATATGTTTGTGTACACACATACACACATATATGTATATGTGTGTGTCCGTGTACATATATGTATATGTGTATGTCCGCGTGTGTGAATCAGAAACAACCCTATAGGAAGTGGACGATCCTATTTGGTCAAATACCTAGTGACAAACTCTTTTAGTTCACAGCTCTTCTCCTCCAATCATAGCCATCTTGTCTATGAAGCACATGAATTGGAAATCCACTCTCAATTAGAAAAGCCCAACTAACTCAGAGAGTGGACTCCACGGAAGGTGCCTCTCAAGCACTTGGAGAGTATTCTACCATGATTCCGGCTCCTACACATGGGTAACAAGAATCCACCAAAATTCAAGAACCATATGGAACCATATATTTAAGCAACAACCTTAAAACATTTCAAATTGGTCACCTTAGGTTAGCGTGAAAATTGGAATTGGGATTTATAGGAGATTGCCATATCCTAGGTACACATCTAGATTTATGTTGCATATTGAATAAAATAAACTATAAAATATTTGGAACAAGTTAAGGTTTTGTTAAGAGATGTCAAATACTTTCTCATTGATTTCCAGCATCACTCTACAAGACAAACATCAATATCTGCAAAACGGCTATGGCTACAATTTCATCAGAAGCTCGAGTTGGCAAACGGTATTAACAAATGCTAATAATTCTCTTTTAGCCAAAAAATTGCTAATAATTATCATTCCTTCTCTAACATGTTCTTCAAGATGATCTGACTAACATGCTTTTTTGTTTTATTTTTTATAAAATTGGTGGATAGAGTGGCTCGAATCTATTAAGTGTGTATTGTATTTTTTGTGTCACACCAGATAGAGAAACAAGTTTTCTCTTTAGTGGTTCTTATAAAAGAATTTTTAATGAAGCTTTTGAGAGAACAACCACCAAGAGAACTATTGGGCTTTTGGGCTTCAGTTAGTTTGGGTTCTCTTGTTTTGATTTATTTACATTTTTAGGATGTCTTGACCAAGCAACTATTTTGATCGATATTGCCTTTAATATATTTGGGGCTCACTTATATCTTTTTTTGGGATTTTGACCAAGGAATCACAGAACCTATTTGGACTTTAGGGTCTTTCGTGTATTTTTGACTTGCTTGTGTCTCTAGGTTTAGTCATAGAAGCCATTTGGGTCTTTATCACCTTTTGTATATTTTGGACTTGTTTATATCTTTGGGTTTATTTTGTGGGGTTTGTGGCATTATCTACTTCTATATTCCTTGTATTTATTAGTGAATTTTTGAACTTTCGCTTTTCGATGTAAAATTAAACCATATTAAATTCGTTGTTGCTTTGTTCATCTTTTTTATTTACCTTCTCGTCATCTCTTGTAATCATCAAGAATTTCAACAATTTGTTGGTCAATTATCATATTTTGTGTTTTCCTTCTTGTCAGTTCGTGTAGCCATTAAGAATTTCGGCAATTTCCTGGCCCTAAAATCTTAACAAAATCACTGTGCAGCTCAAGGAATTGGTGCTTGTATGGCTCGAGTGTTCGTCAATCGTGGGGCCAAAGTAGTCTGTGTTGACATAAGTGAAGAGTTGGGGCAAACTATTTGTGAGGGTTTGGGTTGTGAAAAAGTTTGTTTCCCCAATGGGGATGTATCCAACGAATCAGATATCAAAAATGCCATCAACACTGTAATTGAAAGTATGGAAAGTTGGATATCATCATTAACAATGCTGGTAATAGTAGATAAAGCAAAACCAAGCATTCTAGAGAACGATCTTTCAGATTTTTAACGAGTGATGCGAGTTAGTTTCTCTGGTGTTTTTCTAGGTATTAAACAAGCAGCCCGAGTGATGAACCCGGCTCGAAGTGACAGCATCATTAATGTCACGTCCTGTATCTCGGGACATAACATTGCCGTGACCAAGCTAAACTGAGTCACAAAGCTCAAATTGTCAAAGCATAATTGAAGAGTTGGGGCAAAAAGTTTGTGACGGTTTGGGTTGTGAAAAAGCTTGTTTCCCCAATGGGGATGTAACCAATGAATCAGATATCAAAAATCCCATCAACACTGTAATTGAAAGTATGAAAAGCTAGATATCATGATTAACAATGCTGCTATAGTAGATGAAGCAAAACCAAGCATTCTAGACAATGATCTTTTAGATTTTTAACAAGTGATGCGAGTTAGTTTTTCTGGTGTTTTTCTAGGCATTAAACAAGCAGCTCGGGTGATGAACCCTGCTCGAAGTGACAGCATCATTAATGTCACGTCCCATATTTCGGGACATAACATCGCCGTGACCAAGCTAAGCTGAATCACAAATCTCAAATTGTCAAAGCATCTAAACAATTCATCCCAAATAACACATAAGTAATATACATCAATCTTCTTAGCAAAAAAAAAAAAAAAAAAATACATTAATCAAAATTTCATAAAAATCCAATATTACAATTGGAACTTCAACTACAAATGCTAGTGTTTGAAAGCATATCTTAACATATTTTAACATATCTTAATACTAACTGAGCCGTCATCAATTCAATCATAACTCCAAAGCTAAACCCAATCCTTCTTTCCAAAGTCCTCATTCTCTACGTATAAAGCAAAGGGGTGGTGAAAACTTCGTCCAGTAAGTAGTACATGTATCACTTTATTGGCCTGAGCATGTTATATATATACATACATGATATAATTCGAATAATCATCACTTCAATTGTAATACATTTAGATAAATGCTGCCCATATAACATTTCATATAGATACTAAAGAGAGAACTCAAATAATAAAGCATATTGACTTTGGATATTTAGTTGTTAACTACGACTTGGTTAACACAGTTCAAAACATTATGCTAACTCTTCCTGGTTAGCACGGTCAAAGATCATCTCACCTCCATCAAATATAAAGAACTAGTCCCGTCAATAATTACCTTATACAAGAGCTTAATCACAAAACATTCATTTATTCACATTTAACCACATTTACATATCCATGACAAATTATTAACATATTCATACTCATGTCACTTTAACATACACAAA
The DNA here is from genome assembly GCA_024721245.1 of Mitragyna speciosa. NCBI lineage: Eukaryota > Viridiplantae > Streptophyta > Magnoliopsida > Gentianales > Rubiaceae > Mitragyna > Mitragyna speciosa. The sequence continues at coordinate 10,541,629 of CM045553.1, read as the reverse complement.
ATAGTTTATAAAACATCATTGTAACAAATACATTTCAAAAGTATAAAGGACACATGTACCACTTACCTCGATCCAAACTAATTCAATTAATGCAAATAGAAACGACCACCGTCTTTGTCTAAAACACACAATCAAAAACTTAATCATACGCTATTTCTATCAAGAAATCGCAATTGGAATTTAACTCTAGACTTAAGACGCAAAACGAAATGAAAATGCTAGAAGAAGGGAGATCCGCGGGTTGCGACTAGTGATCCGCACCTACGGATTCCCAAATAACTGACCCACAGATCACTGGTAGAAATGAGCCATGGTTGCTCCCTTGCTAGTCGCACTCGCGGTTGGCCTGGCCCCTACCCGTGGCTAGCGGATAGAAGGTAGCTGCAGGTAGATCACTATGAGCCGCGGCTGCGGCTCAGCTCCACACACCCACGGCTCACCTGCGAAAATCTACACTTCAAGCAATTCGCCCACCCAACTTCACTGTACACAATCCCAGTATTAAGCCAACTTAAGATGACCCTAAATAGGTTGAAATATCTACAATTTATGCCCAACATAGTACATTAACTACAATCCAACCATTTCACCATCCAATCACTCAATTCCTCAACATAAATCATAGGAAATCAACCATTCAAATCACACATATTCACTACCAATACCTTGCACTTGGTCATAAAGGCACAAACAACTTCAAATCTTTCCTAATCAAACTATGACTACCTCAAACAACTAATAAAACCAAGACTAAGAAAAGTAAAGTAGGGTTTTGGAAAATTACCTTGAGTAAAGAGAGGATGGGTAGAGCCTACTAAGGTTCCCACTCTTGGTTGCTCTTCATTGGGCAAGAATTTCTCTTGATTAGAGAAGGAAAAGAAGATGCCAAAATACCAATTAGTCCCCTCCCCCTAAGGTCCTGGGTATTACAATTAACCTTGGATTGGAAGCATTTAAGGAACCGTTGTAGGGATAACTTCTCATGCATATTCGAGTTCGAAGCATGCTGTTGTGGGCTTGAAGACAAATGCTGCTGCAGAGCTGGGGAAGCATGGATTCAGAGTGAATTGGTTGTGTTCTCACGTGGTTTTAACTCCATTATCTCAGAATTTTTTCAATTTTGATGAAGATGTACAATCAAGACTTTATTCAAATCTTGAAGGGATGGTTTTGCAGCCAGAAGATTTGGCTAATGCCGCTGTTTATTTGTCTAGTGAGGGAGGCAAGGTTCATGAGTGGACACAATCTTATTTTCAAAATTTTAGTGGTTGCTTAGAATAATGAGCAGAAGATAAAGAATTGGATACAAATAATATGATTGAATTGGACAAGCTACATATAAAATCGTTTTTTAGTGTCTTCATTTGAGACTTGATTTCAACTTGCACCTTTTTTTTGTGGTCAATTTTCAGTATTCTATGTTTTTCAATTTTGATGACAAGCACAGATAGTATATTATTCTTACAGCATACAAAAGGATCCTTAAGTGAACTTGGAATTGAAAACAAAAAGCTTGTATAATGTGGTTAAGCATGGAGGGATAAACAATGCCAAATTGCATATACATTTTTTTGGGTCAAAATTAATAACTTCATTTATCATGTCAAGTGATTACACAAATGAAAAAAAAAATGTATTTAATTAGTACACGGAGTTAAAAGGAGTATTTTATATTATCTAGTTAAATTAAACCAACAATTTCATATTTACCATAAATCTTAGATGAAATGATTTCTGTTTTTTTTTGAATAATTATAATTTTTACTCTATCATAGTGAAATGAGTTTCGTTCATTATTTAATATCTCGTTCACATCATTCCCTTCCAGTGTTCTTGATACCAGAGCAACTAGTGAATCAGCTAGTTGAATGGCACTCTGATTCGCCATCTAGCTAGCTAATATCTAATTGATTTTTTACTTATTTTTTAATTTAAAATATATATTATAGATAAATTTGTTAGTTAAAAAGTAAATATAATTCAGAAACAAGTGCACGAGATGTTCCATAATTTTCATGCTCAACCAAGTGTTAAACCACAGAAGAAAATCAGACGATTCAATCTTATATCTAAAAACAGAAAAAGGGAAAGAGCTAAACTCAAAAGTTGAACCAACTAGTTTTATTTGAGTCAACAAATTATTTGGTTGCATTGGTTTGGACAAATTTTCAGTTTTCTAACTTCACCAGGATTCAATCAGGATAGCTAATGTCTATTGATTCTTGATTGAACGGTTCATTTGGTATTCATCGTCTGAAAAAGAAAACATTCAAACTTCAGGAGACCTAAATTACATGCTAGAAAATGCATAACTCGTCAAGACAAACAGATGAGCCCCATTTAACAATAGAATTTGTTTTTTGGTATGTTGAAGTCAGCTGTGAATATGAAACTAAGCTAATTTCATTGATATTCAACAATTTCACTTCTGTTGTAATTTCCCTATTTCTGTATTACTGAATCACAATCTAAAATTCAACAAGTATGCAAATAGTACTATCAAAAAGTATAATCAATGTAATTGAAACTTTGATGAGGAACGCTCCAAGACAAAAATCAGAGTATCCATTGAAGTAAATGCTGCAATGTTTTACCAAATCTTAGATATTTCTTGGTATAGGGATAGAACTCAGACCAGGGACCAACCCCTTGTAGATGTATGTATCTTAGTCATTTCTTGATATGGTGATAAAACTCAGACCAAACCCCTGTACATAATTTTATCCGTTGAGGCTGTGTAAAGTGTAAACAATTGTTCTTTGCACAGATGAGGAGCAGCACCAAAATATCACTACAATAGAAGATTGGCCAATGCTGTTTGGTTTCATAAAACTGACCCATTCATGTGAAAAAAAAAAAAAAGGCCGTAAGAATGCAAGTGGACAATATTTAAATAAAAACATAAATGTCGAACCTGGATCAAACATTAAAGGGACTGACCAACCCCTGATAACATAATCGTAAAATCGTGTGATGGTCAACCTTCGTAAGTAACATGATTGAGTGTTTACATTAATTTTTGTGGTGCATACTCCTAAACTGTAACACATTACATAAATTTTGATAGTGCGTTAGAACAACCTCATACCAAAATTTCATTCATTAGGAGGTAAAAGTTCATTTAACTGAATCTGACAATTTTTATTGGTGCCACAGTTTCTACTAGAAGGCAATTTATAAGTAACATTTTAAGCTTCCAATGGAATCGATAGCCTACATTAAACTTAGTTTAGGAAAAAACAATTTTTTTTCTTCACCTCCTAAATTTTTTTCTACGAGAGAGAGAGAGAGAGAGAGAGAGAGCTTCTCTCATGATATATCTCAGGAGAAAAAAAAATATCAATTGTTGCATGAAGAATAATTAAATAACACTGGTGTCAAGTTGTCCAATGATGTAAATCTAAGGCGGGTTTCAAAAATAATTCATAGTCTACTAGCTTCTGTAAATCTTAGGGGGGCTTCAAAAATAATTCATAGCTACTAGCTCCTTGTGATACAAGAGTGAAAGAGAAATATGGATGCTATAAGCAAGAATCATGGCTTAGAATCCCCACTGATTTCAGAATCAGGAGGTATACATGGATCCAATACTAAGCGGACTGATTTCTTTGCAGAAGTGAAGAAGCTGTTGGCATTAGCAGGGCCTTTAATCTTGGTCAACTTCCTAATATTTGCTTTGCAGGTGATCTCTCTCATGTTTGTTGGCCACCTTGGGGAGCTAGCTCTTTCTGGTGCCTCTATGGCTACTTCATTTGCTTCAGTAACTGGTTTTAGCTTGTTGGTAAGTGGGATTATAAATTATAATCTTCTTAGGATTAGACAGCAACAATTTAGATGTGAAATTAAGCTTACTTCTTTCCATCAATACATATCACATTTGGATATTAGTTTTTCACTCGTTATTGTAAGTCATATTTGGAATTGTAAATTAAGTTCGGTTTATAAATCTCCTATTGTATAAATATAGTATTTGAAGTTCTTCAATGTTTCAACTTTCAAGTGAATTTAACATTAAAAGCAGATTTATTTACACACCTACTTCTTGATTCACTCAATCCCTTTTTATTTATTCATTTATCTCTTTCAAGTGAATTTAACATTTATTCATTAAAAGCAGATTCATTTTGAACGTTCACTTACATTTGGATGGTCTGCTTAAGATCGTTAGTTCAACCTTCATATACATTACTGTTTGACTCTTCCTTTTGATTTTAAGGGTGATTTATGTAGAAATGCAACGAATCTTGAAGAACAATAGATACCAGACGTACTTATGGGGCAGAAATGTCCAAGAAATGCATTATAACTTGGAAGAACAATAGCTGTCTGTTACATAAAATCTTCAGACACGGTCCTTTCTGGGAAAGAAACTAGAAGAAAAGATGTATTTTAGCTCTCTTCCTATGTCTTCCATAACCCTCATACGTAATTTCTTAGAATCAACCAAAAATGTTAATTTTACATGAATATAAAAACAGCTTCAAAGAAATCAACATGTGATGTACAAGTGTTTCATCATCTCCAAAATATTATTATTATTATTATTTTTAATCAGCACTACTTGCTTACCTTGAACAGAATGGGATGGCTGGTGCTTTGGACACGTTCTGTGGCCAATCTTATGGAGCAAAAAAATATCGAATGCTTGGCATTCATATGCAGAGAGCTATGATTGTCCTTCTACTTGTCTGTATTCCTCTGGCATGTATTTGGGGAAACACAGGCCACATCCTTGCATTCGTGGGACAAGATCCTGAAATATCATCTGAAGCAGAAATATATGCCCGCTTTATGATACCAAGTATCTTTGCTGTTGCACTCCTCCACTGCCAAATCCGATTTCTACAAGCGCAAAACAATGTCTTTCCTATGATGTTTACTACTGGAATCACAACATTACTACATTTAGTTGCTTGTTGGTTTCTAGTCTTTAGATCAGGCCTCGGAAGCAAAGGTGCTGCTTTAGCTAGTTCTATTTCTTACTGGATCAATGCTGCATTATTATCAGTGTATATCAGATCATCGCCTTCCTGCAAAATGACTTGGACTGGATTTTCCAAGGAAGCGTTCGATGATGTCTGGAAATTCCTCAGACTAGCAATTCCTTCTGCCATTATGACATGGTAATTCTGTCTATTCTCTATTCTAAATTTTTCTGAGTTTTTCTTCTTAAATTTTCTATCTGTCGAGTAATTTTGAAGTAATACCTCATTTCATATTTTGAAACAGCTTGGAGATTTGGTCGTTTGAAATGATGGTTTTACTGTCTGGTCTTCTTCCAAATCCAAAGCTAGAAACATCAGTTCTTTCAATCAGGTTAGTTGTTGAAAGTTGCATTAAAGATTCATGAAAAATTATTAGTGAAAATTTGGACTAATAATGTACATTTTGCAGCCTTAATACATGTAGCATGATTTATATGATGCCTCTCGGACTCGGTGCTGCCATAAGGTGATCCAAATATTTGCATTTGTTTCCAAGAATTGTTTTCCTGAATTTGAATATTATCTGTTGAATTAGAATATTCTGCTTCTCAGCACAAGAGTCTCAAATGAACTAGGAGCCGGAAGACCATCTGAAGCGCGTTTAGCAGCATGCACTGGACTTTTGGTGGTTTTGACGGAAGGCGTTTTGGCATCCACTACCATCATTCTGGGGCGCAAATTTTGGGGCTACTGTTATAGCAAAGAAGCAAAGGTGGTGGAATATGTTGCAGAGATGCTGCTTTTACTGGCAGGATCACATATTCTAGAGGGCATTCAAACTGTACTTTCAGGTCTGTTTGATGTCTCTGGATGATGAGCTCCTATTTTTTCTTAATGAACTAATCTATTAACCAAAGGTCCAAATTTTGTAGTTAGCAATAACAAAGACCAAAAGATAGTGACACTAGATATCCCATCTCTTGTACCAGCATCATGTGAATACGATTGAACAAAACTTGCCCGTCTTGATAAGTTGATAGTAAATTATCATAACTTCGTAAAAGAACAAACCAACCCTTTGAATTTGGGATTTTAGCCTATACATTTCCATCATAGCATGTTAATGACAAGTGTTTTTGTCACTAGATCAAGGCCTCATTGACAACACAATTCAACTTCTTAATAGCTAAACGTTTCACTATGCCTACAAATGATTGAAAGATTATGATCTTTTGACCTAGCTATTAGCCTAATGCATTCTAGGTACCGCAAGAGGCTGTGGATGGCAAAAGATTGGAGCAATCATCAATTTAGGAGCTTATTATTTGTTAGGGATACCTTCTGCTATACTACTAGCTTTTGTCTATCATGTTGGAGGGAAGGTATATATGGACTCTCAGTTTTGATTTCTACCCGTTTCTTCCACATTTAAAACAATATACTACCTCAAAGAAAAGCAAAATGGCTAATATTTTTCCTGAACATGAAACTATGGTAAACAGGGACTTTGGATGGGGATTATAGTTGCCCTTGCTGCACAAGCATCACTTCTTGCAATTATAACTGTGCGAATTGATTGGGAGAAGGAGGTAAACCATTTCTTCTGTGAATTACATATTATATGTCCACAGAATATCTCACGTCAGTTCTGATCAATTCTGATGCTTTTTCCTTTCCTTGTGGCTTACTTTTGTAGGCGAAGAAGGCCGCTGACAGGGTGCACGGCACCGCCGTCCCAACAGAAGTATCATAGACTTCATCATAGCATAAAAAAAGGAAAAAACAAACATTATATCAGGCGCGAGGAAACATACATAGGTTTGAAAGCCCAATTTTGTGAAATGTGTCTTGTATTTACTGATAAGCTGTTCTGGGTTAATTTCTTAATTTTGGACTGAAACATTACACTTGAGATGGCTTAACACAATGATCACTCCCCAAGTCTAGGTTATATATGTGCACCATAATAGGTTCATGCTATGGGCCGTCTTGCAAACTGTAGGAATAATTTCAAATCATTATGTAGCACCAAATTTTAGATGTTGATACGATTAATGAGATTCCTATCAGTATTTTACTAAGACTAGCATGGCTGACAATGACTGCAGATGTTCAACATCACTATCGTTATAGTCTCTCAATCGGGCTCAGTTATCGCCACTATTTATCTGCACTGTTCGTAATTTTCTCCCTCAACAGTAATTATAACAGGGAACACTAATTTACCTGTACAAGGTTAAGTCTTATTAATCTATTAACAAAACAAACTCGAGGACATGACTTTTGCAGTGTGGCAGGAAAAGATTATATAAATCTCAAGGGACGTGTAATTTGATTGCAATTGATAAAATAGGAAAGTTTGACTCACAAATTTAGACAACAAAAAATTGTCTTGCAGAAGCATGCCGTGAATTCCATGCTTGATACATCTATCAGGGAAGAAAAACTACCACCTTCACATCTTTCCAAAAAAAAAAGTCAAATGATTATCTGCGAATGTAAGACGGTTCCAAGGATTGTAATGGCAGCTCTAAGAGCATTGACTGGTTGGGAAAATTTTTACATAGACTCAGATCCACGGCTTCAACTGTGGACGGAAAAATTTTTACATGGACCCGATTCACGGTTTACTGTGGATCTCTTGGTCTAAAATAAAGCTACGTAAGTATTCGTTCATCACTTTACATCATTTTCTTACATCGGCATACATCATTATGCTTGTGTGTCACTTTTTTAAAGCAAGAGATCCACAGGTGAGACCGTGGACCCGATCCATGTAAGAATTTCCCAACTAGCTATACGGAAAATTATAATCAATGATACTGTAGTAAGAAGTTTTCCGGTGTTTCTAGGGGTGGCAATTTTTGACACGACCCGAAAACCTGACACGAACTTAACCCGAAAATAGCGGGTTTGGGTTGAGGGTTTGCGGGTTCGCGGGTCGGACCCGATTGACCCGTGAAGAAAAACAGGTCGAGTTCGGGTCGACCCGCGGGTTGACCAGCGAACCCGAAAAAAAAAAAAAAAAAAAAGAGGAAGGAGAAGAAGAAGAAGAAAAGAGGAAAGAAAAAAGATTAAAACACACGCAAAAAATGATCAAACACATTTTTTGCAAATAGTAATATCAAAGTCGTTCATTAACATACACTTAATTTCTCTTACAATTTACTTTCATAAACCTAAGTAGAATTCTTAATTTTTCTTACAATTTACTTGATTAATTATCCAATGAATGAAATTTATATTTGAATGTGAATAAGTGAAACATAGCTACAAAATGTTAGTAGTAAATTTTTTTCTTTTTTTTTTTTTGAAGAAAAGAGGAAAGAAAAGACATTAAAACACACACACACACACACACACAAAATGATCAAACACATTTTTTGCACATACTAATATCGAAGTCACTCACTAAAATACACTTAATTTCTCTTACAATTTACTTTGATAAACCTAAGTAGAATTCTTAATTTTTCTTACAATTTACTTGATTAATTATCCAATGAATAAAATTTGTGTTTAAATGTGAATAAGTGAAACAAAGCTACAAAATGTTAGTAGTATTTTTTTTTTTTCAGGTTGGCGGGTCGACCCGTCAACCCGTTTCGAGTCGTGTTCGGGTTGAGCATTTTCGGGTTGGCGGGTCGGGTTCGAGTTGACGAGTTGGCTGTTATACCCAAGTCTCAACTTGACCCGCCAACCCGACCCATTGTTACCCCTAGGTGTTTCCAATGCTAAACGAAAGAAGAGAGATGCCATGCACAATACTCGATTATAAAGGTAATAGATTGCATTCTAAGCCACCGTCCACTTGGTAGAGCAAGCAACCGAGTAGATATTAAGTGCATCATGTGTCTCATGTGACATGACACGTGGTGCATTAGAACTAATAACATATTACTAAATAATATAAGGTGTGGCTATCACTATGTGGTGATGAATTATTAGTTTTAGTGTACCATGTGATAGTGCACTTAGTGTATTTAATACTTTTCCCAAGCAAATAACCTCAGAATGTTAGTTTCAAAACATCCTTCCGCGTGATATTGTTCCCCCCAAAGAATTCAAGGCCTCCAGTGGAGCCAAATGTTTTAAATAATTATTGGAAACAAATGTTTTAAATAGTTATAGGCAAGAAAGTATTTTAAAACGTATTTGTTTATCTTGGAGTTTCCTTTAATTTTCAACGATAGGACAAAACACTTTGATTTGAATTTTACCATGTGTAAGATTGGTATGGCTATACTTGGGTTCGGATATTTGCTAGTGATTTGATCTTGGGTTCTTTATTAAAAACATTGTAAGGTTGTCTGATGTTCTAAAATTTGTAATATGGAAAAATATTGAATATATTTTGAATTTTTTGTTGTTATGCCAGGAAAGAATCTATTATCCATTTGTGCATGTATAAAAGCTCTCATTGTCATTGAATGAAAAATTAAAAGAATTTCAGGATTGAAAGCTCTCATTATCATTGAATAAAATTCTGCTAGATATTTATCTTTCGATTCAATATAATCAGCAAAGTTGCCCTCGATGTAGTTTTTTTTGGTTACCTTAAATAATTCTGGTAACTTTTGCCAAAAAAAATCTAAATTCGAAAAGACAATTTTTTATTTTTATTAATGAAAAAAGTAATTTGATGTACTTTTATTTTAAAAAATAAATTTATTCTTATTGTTACCCAATAAGAAAATAAATGCTTCACAGTTTAAAAAATAAATAGATTTCAATATTAATAAATTTGCAAAAACAAAAATTTGTTATACTAACAAAATAAATATACTCATATACAATCAAATAATTAGATACTCAATCCAACGTGAAAATATATGTTCAATGTGCAATTAAATAATAAGATACTCAATCTTACCCTATCCAGTGTCACTTAAATCTATTGATTAAATCAAAACAATAATTCATTTTGATGGAATTGACTAGTTTACTTTGTTTATTGTGGGGCATATCTCCTTTCAAGGTGGAATCTTATCTTATCTCATTCCATTATACTTATTTCGATTTTTTTAGTTAGTATAACTCTATATCTATATCTCCTTCTTATACAAATTCTCTTATTTTCACCTAGTATTCTTTCAAGGTGGAATCTTATCTTATCTCTTTCCATTATACTTATTTCGATCTTTTTAGTTAGTATAACTCTATATCTATATCTTCTTTTTATACAAATTCTCTTATTTTCACCTAGCATTCTTTCTAAAGAAAGGGATGGAATTCTCATTTTTTATTTAGAATTTTGAACTTATTTTTTATTCTATTTTATTAACTTATACGTACTTATAAATATCTATTATATAGATTATATATTTTTTTATATTTATTTAAATTATGTAAATTCGAAATGAAATTTTTTATAGATTTCTATTTTTGATGAATAGAATCAAGAGGTCTTTTTGTCTTTTTTTCTTAGTGATTTAGAATAAAACAAGTAAGATACTGGATAGGAATTTCCATCTCAAGAACAAGCAACAGATCTTCTTCTTTTTTAGAATATTTATTAGGAAATCAAATACATTGGGGGATAGGTCCCTTGCCTCCTATCCTTTACCTAGACGTGTTGTGGTGTAAAAAAAATGCATATCCTTTACCTAGACGTGTTGTGGTGTAAAAAAATGCAAATCCAACAAGAAGAGGAGGTAGGGTTCGGTGTTTGAAAGATGGGGCCTAGGGGGTTCAAGTATCTCCATTTGTCGTCGAAATAAGAGAGTCATGCGTAAGAGCATATGTTGAAGGTAAACATGTGAATTAGTCTCAGAATATTCAAAAATTGCTAAGGTTTTTTTTTTTTAATTTTTTTATGAAGATTGATAAAACAAACAAATCAATGATATTGACATAAAAGTTATACATCAAAAATAAAATATATATGATTTATTGAGAGGTGAACTTTAACATAATAGAACGTATTAATTTTAAAAGCCATACTCAATCATTTTTCTTATCCATTTTTGCTTGATATCTAAAACCCGTCTCTAAAACTCTAACTCTTTTTCCTAAGGAAATTAATTTCAATATGAATATAAAAATATATTTATTATAGTTATATATATTTTAAAAATATAAATAAATACAAATATAAAATACACTATTGTTTATCATGCTTGTAATTTTTTTTCAAAATTTTCATATATATGTTGACTTTTTTTTATTAATTATGAAATTTTAGATGTATTTGTATCTGTTGAAGCATGATGCTTATCCAAGATAATTGTTGTTAGATGTAGTTTTCTTCTCTCTCCTTTTCATTCTTGCCATTGGTACTTGCTTAATTATTGAATTATATGTGATTTCTTAATTTCAGAAAAATGTTTATGCATAACCATTCTATGCTAGTATTCAACAATATTTGACATAGATATGATAGATTGGAATTAATAGATTGATTATAACTAGTACATATTGATTATGCACATTATGTGTAAAAAAAATTGATTTTTATAAAATGACATATTTGATAACACCAAAGATATTAAGTGTTGTATGTCTTCTATCTCACCCCTTCCAATGTTTCAACCTGAAAAGAGGAAAAAAAAAAGATAAAAAAAAGAAAAAAATTGTACCAAATCCTTCTTTGCTTTTTCCCTGGTCCATCCGGATGTGATGGTATATTCTGAAAATTTCTACTAAAGTATTTCTCATATAAAATTTTTTTTGAACAAAACACCACTATTGAGATTCAATCTTAACAATTATCTATCAGAAAATGCATGAGGAGCTATGACTAAATCCTAGTGACAATGGTCAGTGCAATTTCAGAAAATATTCTAAGCTCATTGAATTTTCTAATCAACTCAGGTGAAATTGGCAAGAAACGTAACTCCAGAAAACAGGTGGTAAAATTATCCCTCCCAAGATTAAGTCGCTTAACCGCATCATTGTCAAACTGATTTTCCCAATTTTCCAATGAGTATGCTGAAATACCCCTGCCCAATCAGGGGTTTAATTATGATTTGTGAGGAGTTATTTTGGGGCCATTATAGAATTTTGGAGAAGTTGAGTGACTTTATTACTAATAATAATAATAGTAGTAATAAATAAAAAGAATTCTTGTCTTGCATTTAGAACACATAATGGGGTCTCTTTTGCTTTTTTTTTTTTTTTTGCAAGTTGACTCTCTATTTTCTTCAAGGGTGAGAACAAGGAGTGAGTGGAGAAATTGCATATACAGGGATTTGCAGACTATTCTTTCGATCCCTATAATGAACAAGGTGAATTTAAATTATTGATTTGTATTTTTAATTTTGTGCCTAGAATTAAAGTTATAATTGATGGCTTTGTAAAAAATTGGAGATTTTAAGATTTCTAGAATTTTGAGGAATTGATGGTTATATATTATTTCTAGAAAATTCAATTGCTAGTTTATTGAAGATGAAGAGAGTAGATCTGGATGTTTTCATTGTTCTGTTGAGAGAGAAATAAAAAAAAAAAAAAAAAACCAAGCCGCAACGGGCATAGCCATGGCTATGGCTGTCAGATCAGGAGGATCCGGGGCATTAGCTTGGCAAGGTAATTTGTGGTTCCGTATGGACCCACGACCCAAATAAAAAAAAATAAATAAGGGTGGCAACGGTAAGGCAAGGAAATCATGGACCGGAAGCATGAATTCCCCAGTTATATTTCTAGTTCTAAAAGAATGCTTCTGCTTCTGATAGTTGGGTGGCTGACACAACTGAGTTTTATTCACTTCAATTACGGTTTGGCTTTGTCATGTGCTTAGCCTTTGGAATTCTTTTTAGGGTAATAGGAAATCTTAATGCTTAGCTCTTAGATTTTTTTTTTTTTGGTAAGAAGAATAATTAAGTTTTAATAGTAACTTGCGGTTTTAAGACTTTCTTTTTCGTTAAATTAAGCATACGTTGAAATTAAGTTTGTTTAAGTTTTCAATTGAAAAGTATAAGTGATGATTATATCTTTTCTCTTATTTTGGCCCATAAGTTTTTGAATTATTCGTAATGCTGGTTTTAGAGTTTTTAGTATTTTACTACATATATGTAAGTGAGATTGTATTTTTATTTCGATCATAACTAGGTGATGAGTATTTTCAGATCAAGATTATTGATTAAGAGAAGTTGGAATTGGACTCTACGGTAAGTAATTTCTACCCTTTCTCATATTTTAAAAAATTCTTTGCGTATATATATATATTTATTCCTTTCGTGAATAATTTCGTAATATGAAACTCAAAATGGGCATGTGATATGTGCGTAAATCCTTTTTATTTTGTGGTGTCGCGCCCCATTTTTCAAAAGTCGGAAAAAAGAAGAATTAAATGTCCGTGATTTATTTATTGGAAAAAGAGTGTAAGTTTTTGTAAAAAATAATTTTTAGAAAATGCTTTATAGAAGATAATTGGTTTGACAAAAGATATGATCTTTAAAAAAGATGTGCTTTATTTTGAAAACAAAAAGAAAAGAGCCTAAAATGGGACTTTGAAAATGCAACGATTTTTGGGCCCGAAAATAGAGTCTAAAAAGGGTTTTTGGTAAAAAGGGAGTCACTACTTGGTATTGAGTTTTGGTATACCAAGCCACTAGAAAATATTTTATAAAAGGTAAGAAAATCAAGAATGATTTATTTAGAAAATGATTTTTGAAAAAAAAATTGTAAGAAAACAATAAAACCCTTTTAGACAACTCCAGATCTTTGAAAACAAGAGAAAAAGGTTCAAGAGTCACAGTTGAAGAAAGGGAAGGCAAAGGCTTAGCGCCTAAGGCACCCTTTCAACCTAGCCGAAACTAGTTGCGAGGTTTAGTCTAAATTTTCCTAATATAACCCTAAGATTTTATCACATTTGGATGCAACTATATGAATGCAAGTCTAGTCCTAAAAATGGATATCGTTAAGGGACAAAATATTCCATTGAGGTTTGGTCAGGATTATCGCATTAATTGCGAAACTCGAGTCTAGACCTCGATGGAGTCACGAGTATAGATGCAAAATGAAATGCAAAAGAAAAGGAAAATAGTAATATAGATAGTAAGTGAACAAAGAAAGTAGGGGATGCAACATAACGGGTACTGGGGGACTAATAGACTCGTGACTAGTTATTCCTACTCACAGGAGGGGGGAACGGCATGTACGCCACCGCTTCCCACGTGAGTAGATGACTATTTCTAGTCGAATTACACACAAAATGACCTAAAATTCTATGTGTAGTGGAATCTAAATGTTATGCAGTAAACATATGTTTAAAATAAATAATAAGTGATAGAGGATATACAAAAACCATACAAAAATGAAAAAAGCCTAAAAAGAGAAAATGTGTGTGAAATGGCATGAAATGCACACGAGAAGTGATTCTAATACTAAAATGACCTAGAGGCCTAGCATTGGACTAACCTATTTTCTATAAATTCTCCACTAGCGTTGGACTAGCAAAGAAATCGAAATTAACCACAACTAGCGTTGGACTAGTGTGGCGACAATACACATATATTATAACAAGTAAGTAAATAAATAAATAAAACACAGATTAAAGCAATAATCACATAAAAGAAAATAATAGCACATAGGAGCACATAGCACACAAGCATAATATTCTAGATGCAAAGTCCTAGGGAAAGCAGATAAAATACATAAACACATAGCACACATAACACACAAAGTTCCTAACTATTACACCGGAGAAAAACCTAATTACAATCTAAAAATGGAAAAAGTAAAAGATAACCTATCTAATCTATCTATTACATTTTCTATCTAAAATACATAGGCTTTTGTTGAGTGGATAAAATATAAACTATCTATTATATTAACTATCTAAATACAAAAATTTACTAAATAGAATATTACCTATCTATTACATTTCTTCAAATAATTAAAAATATTAAATTCAAGTAAATAACATGACATAAATAAATAAATACTCACACATGAATAAAAATAATAGACACAAAAAGATGCATAAAAAAAACATATAGAAAAACACATAGGAGTACGTAGGAGCACATAAAGATAAACAAAAAGGGTAATAGAGGTACCTCCCCATTCGTAAACTCGGTACAAATTGCTAATAAAATGAACAAACATGTCAAGGTACCACTATTTAAAGTATAAAAATATGAAATACTTAAAATTGGGGATAAAAATGTAAAATTCAAGCAAGGTTAGGGGACTTAGAATAAAAGTTCCGGCAAACATAAGACTTGGGAATGAAATTCCAGCAAGTTTAAGGGACTTAGAAATATTTCCAGCAAGTATGAGGGATGAAACAATAAATTCCAGCAAGTAAAATGCCCAAAAATAAAATTTCCAGCAACACTTAAGGCCAAAAAATGTGATTTCAGCAAACTTGGGGGGTTAAAAATGAAATTCAAGCAATATTAAAAGTAAAAATACAATTTCCAGCAACATTCAAAGGCTAAAATTCAAGCTCTAGCTACTTGGGGGGACAAAAATACAAATTCCAGCAATATTAGGAGGGCAATAATGTAATTCCAGCAAAACATATTGACAAAAATAAAATTTCTGCAAGGTTGGGGGCAAGAATTCAATTTTCAGCAACATGGGGGATCAAATTACAATTTCCAGGCAACATTCCAAGGCTAAAAATACAATTCCAGCAATATTCTAAGGCTAAAGTATAATTCCAGCAATGCATGGGGGGTAAAACGAAAAACTAGAGCAAACCTAGGGGTGAAAACATAATTTCAGCAAGATTCAAGGACAAATTAGCAATTTCAAGCAAACTTAGAGGCAAAAATTGTAATTTCCCAACATATTAGAACCATATTGCAATTAATTTGGATATAATTGAAAGAAACTACAAAATTCTAGGGGCTAACTAAAATAAAAATAAGGACTTAAATGAAGTAAACTAGAGTATTGAAGGGCATAATTAAACAATTAAGAATCTAGGGGGGCAAAATGTAGATAAATATAATATGAAGAAAATAATGAAAATAAATAATTAAAAAAAAATTAAGTTTTGGCTATGATTTTTTTTCTTTTTCTTCTCTTCGGTTTTCATTCTTCTCGGCCTCCTTCTATCACTCTCTTCGGTTTTATCTATTCTCCTCGGCCTCTCCTACTCTCTCACTCTCTCTTCTTCTCTTCTTCTCTTCTTCTCTTCGGCTCACTCCCTCTCTTCTTCTCTTCTTCTCTTCTGCTCTTCGGCTCACTCACACTCTCTTCTTCTCTTCTTCTCTTCGGCTCACTCACTTACTCTCTTCTTCTCTTCTTCTCTTCAGCTCTTCTTCTCTTCTTCTCACTCACTCACTCTCTTCTTCTCTTCTTCTCTTCTTCTCTTTGGCTCTTCTTCTCTTCTTCTCTCTACTCATTCTCTTCTTCTCTTCTTCTCTCCTTCTCTTTCGGCTCTTCGGCTCACTCACTCTCCTCACTTTGATTCTCTCTCTCTCTCTCTCTCTCTCTCTCTCTCTCTAAATTCTTCCTAGTTACCCTTCCTATTTCTCACCCTAATTTTCCTTAAATCAATCCTTAATTTCTTCATGAAACATGATTCTCTAAGTACAAACAACAAGGACTATCGAATTTATGGATTAAACAGCAATAATTCAGAGATTATGGGCAAGAACAATCATGAAATTCATGGTATACGAAATCAATTAAAAGGGGCCAAGAACCTTACCTGATTTGGCCGGGAAATTGATGGAACTTGGCAATGCTTGGTGGGCTGATTTTGGCAGCTGAAGGTGGTGCAATGCGTGTGTATGCAAGTGAGAGCCTGAGAGGGAGAAAGGTGAGTTGTGTGTATTTTGTGATGTTATCAGATGAGTTGTGAAGGGAGTCGAGAAGGAGAAAGAAGAAAGTGTGTGTGTGTTTTTTGAGAGAAAAAATGGAACTGATGGTGTGAATTGTGTGTTATGTGTCTGATGAGTTGTGTAAAAAAAGTGAGAGCAAAAGTGTTTTTGTGTAAGTGTGGAGTGGGTGAAGAAGGAAGAAAATTCATCCAAAATCCCCTCAAAATCCGTCTTTTGCAGGAGGTTTGGTTTGATTTTTCTGCTGCTGCGTGCAGCAGCTGCAGAAACACTGCAGCTGCTGTAGCAGCTTGCCCTTTTTTTTTTTTTTTTTTTGAAAAACCCAAATAAATAGTAACTTGTGTTGAAAAATTATAAAAATTTTATGAAAAATCTACAAATTCATAAAATGCATATATAAAATTTTTTATACGAAAATTCTAATAATAAGAACATATTTGAGTATGTGTCATATGTAACAAAAATTATGAAAAGAAAAATAAAATACTAAATGACCGTTAAAAATCACAAAATTTTTCCAAAAAATATGTATACTAAAATTCTCACTCAGAAATTTTAACATATATGCATTCTTGGGTAACTGTGCCCTTAACCAGCAAAAAAGACGAAAATTAAATAAATACTTAAATGACCTCTAAAAATTATGTAATTTTGACAGAAAATTTATAAATATACAAAATACACATATAAAATTTTTTACTTAAAAATTATCATAAAAAGAGTACATTGGAAAACTGTGCCATTAAGTTTAAAATACTAAACTTTTAAATAAATAATAAATGACTCCCAAAAATCATTAAAATCATAAATAATGATAAAAATGGTAAAATTATGTATTTAGGAAATTAAAACAAAATGAAATAATATTTACATGGCAAAATTACCATTTTGTCCCCTGATGTGACGAACTTAGACATAGTATACACGAAAATTATAATCGACCCTTCGAAAAAATAAAAATAAAAAATAAAAAATACCACCTAAATGAAGTAACACACATATTTTTATAAAGGTGTGTCAGAATTTGATGTCTACATTGTAGACACCAAATTTTGACACACCATTTATTTTCAAACACCGGGGGGCATGTTTGCATTTTTTAGGACAAATTTTAAATTTTTAATAATCTCAGGGGGCAAAATAGTAATTTTATCTGTAAATATTTTTCTAACGATTTTTGGTGCTTTAAATTCATATTTTTACTTTTATATGAATTTATTAATTTCTTATGATTTTTTCCAGATTTAATTAGTATTTTTTATATTTTTACCAGCATAAGGGCAAAATGGTAATTTCATCTCGCGAATACCATTTTAGCTCATTTTAAGTTCCAAATTCATTTTTCAAATTCTTGAGGCATGTTTCTGAATTTTCTTAATTTTTTGAGGTCAATAGCTATTTTTCTGCAAATTTTCATTGCTCAAAGGCAAAATCGTCATTTTACAAATTAAATTTATTTTTCATCAATTTTGAGTCAAAAATGCATTTTCTAGTGTTTTAAGCTTATTTTTAATTTTTGGTAATTTTTTCAGAACGATTACTATTTTTTCTGTAAATTTTCATTGCCCAAGGGCAAAATCGTTATTCTACAAATTAAATTCATTTTTCACCAATTTTGAGTCAAAAATGCATTTTCAAGTGTTTTAAGCTTATTTCTAATTTTTGATAATTTTTTTAGAGACGATTACTATTTTTTTCTGTGAATTTTCATTGCCCAAGGGCAAAATCGTCATTTTACAAATTAAATTCATTTTTCACAAATCTTGAGTCAAAAATTCATTTTCTAGTGTTTTAAGCTTATTTGTAATTTTTGATAATTATTTGAGGTCAATAGCTATTTTTCTGTGAATTTTCATCATCCAATGACAAAATTGTCATTTCACATTCCAAACTCATTTTTCACCAATTTTGGGTCCCAAATTCGTTTTTAGGTTTTAAGTATGTTTCTAAGTTGCTAACTTTTTTCGGAGTGAATTAGCGTTAATGAATTTATTATTTACATTTTTCTTGATTTTTTCATTGTTGTGAGAGAATAAATTTTTTTAAGGATAAAGTTGTAAATTTTGTAGTCAAGGGCATTTTGGTCTTTTAGCCCTTTCTTGGAGGTTAAGACTTGTGCAGTATAAATACCCCACTTAGGGATTTTAAAGGAAAAAGAAAAAAAATTGGAAAACCCAAAAACACTTTTGCTTTTGTAGTTTTTAGAATCAAACACACATATTTTCACCTAAAAAAACACACTAGCGCCGTTCTTCAAAAATTATTACTGTTCATCTTCTCTAAAAAGTACTGCTCATCGTTCTTCATCTGTACCGATTACTGTTCATCTAGCAGGCTTTAAAGTCACCAGTTATCTCCAGGTCCATCTTGCAAGATCAAAAGGTGAGTTCTTAATTAATTCTTCATTTATTTGATTCACTTTTCTTTCATTTTATTTCATTTTCTTCATATAAATATGATTTTTGTCTAGTTGTTTGAATTTTTGTTTTAGTTTACTGGATTGTTGTGTTTCTGGGTTCCGTTTATCTTTCTTTCTGCAAACACCATGACCTCCACCATCTCCTCCCTGAACCTCCACCTTCTACCACCAACTCCCACTCTCTTCACAGAAAAATGTCAACCAACATTCCCAGGTCCCCTCACCATCACAGACCAACGCCTGCAAAAATCAATTCCAGACCTATACCATCAGCAAAACCCTCATCCTCCTTTGTCATTAACAACCTGCAAAACCAAAGCAACCGCCAGTCCAAATAATCAAACACCACAAAATCACCCACAGTTCACAGAGAAACCAATAAATTACAGCCCAAATTCGGTCACCAATTCCACAGAATCATTTACAAACACTCAAAATCCAGCCTCCAATCTTGTCCAGAATCTGCAGAAAAAACAACAACACAAAGACAGTTCAAATAATCCCAACATCACCACCATTAACTACCTTTCCCGACCTGCTACCACCAGTCATCGCCAGATGGTTTACAAACCACCATAACAGGTCCACTACACCATCCCACCAGCCCTCACCCACTATCACTGAAGTATACTCACCATCACAGGCCCTTTTTCTCTACAATCACCCCACGGCCTCCACTCCTTAGCTGCCAGTCAACTCACCTCCACCGAAATCCCCCAAATGCTTCCCCAAACCAACAGCATCTGCAAACCATCCTCTGCACCTTCAGCTAAACCAACGCTACTCCATTCCACCAGAAATTTGCTCATCACCAAATCACAGCCCAACCATCTCCACCAATCATCAACCGATGCCACCCAAGTCCAGTATGTTCATCTTCACCAAGCCACGAACCATCACAATAACCATCAGCAATTAGCCATTAACCTGCAAAATCAGACAACACATACACAAATACACTGTCAAAACCACCCCCTGCAAGAGACAATTGCAGCTACCCACCACATTCGGCCTTCAAATTCCAGAAACCAGAGAACCAATACAAACCCAGTCACACGACCACCATTAGCTTCCCATTTCACAGCCCCCTCATCATTGAACGGCCGAGGCTCATCCCCAATTGACATTCAATTACCACCCCACACCCCTCAGGCACCTAACCAGCCTCCAACCATCATCTGGTCCCCTCACCAGAAAATCCCACCATCACATTTCAATCACCGAACCACTCCCAACACCAAGCAAATCCAATAAAGTCCCAATTTTCCAGTCACACAACAACCAAACAGAACTGCCCTTACATCCCGGAATGACAAATGGCCTCCCTACACTCCATCCCCTACCTAATCACTCTACCCACCACCGCCAGTCACCCCCATGCAATACCACCTCTGGCCGTCACCGAAGGCTGACCGAGACGGGTCAATTCGAGTGAGACAAAGAGAATTAGAGGGCAGGCAAAAGGGAGAGGGAAATAAGGGAGAGCGCGGAGAGAATAGAGAGAGAATCTGGAAGGTGGGAGAAAAAGGCAAGACAAAATAGAAAGGAAGCAGCGAAAACATAAATAAGGAGAAAAACAGAGCAGGGAAATTAGCTAGAGAGAGAGAAGGGAGGACGGAGAGAGAACAGAAGAGGGAAGAGTGAGATAGAGGAGGAGAAGAATGCGGAGAGAAAGAGAGAATAGGAAGAGAAGAAAAGGAAATCTGAAAAAGAAAAAGGAAGAAGAAAAACAAGAAAAAAAATCGAAAGAGGAATGGCGAGGGGAGGAGAAGAATTAGAAAGAAAAGAGATCGGAGCAGATACTGAAAGAGAGAGAAAGAAAGAGATGGGAGAAAGAGAGAGCGAACGGAGATCAGAAAAAGAAAAGAAGAGAAAACAGAAAAACTAGAATCAGGAGAAATATTCGGGGAGAGAGAGAAATTCACAGAGAGAGAAGAGAGAAGGGAGAGAAGAAATCAGGGAAAGAACACGGAGAGAGAGAGAGAGAGAGAGAGAGAGAAGACGATGGAGGGGGTGGGTTATTTTATTGATCTTATTTATTTTTGCTTTTGTATTGGTTTAATCTAATAAAAAATGTGTAATTGAATTTTAATTCTGATTTAGTTTTGAGTTAATAGTTAATTATGTTTAATTAGTTTAATTTAACTTTTATCTTAACACACATTTTATTTTTGTATTCTAGTTTAGTACTCATTTTAATATATTTTATTTACCTCCTAAACTCTTTTATTTTGTTATTTTATTTTATTTTTATTTTTTGCAATTAACTCATTTAGAGTAGTTTCTCTAAATTAGAGTGATTTTATTTCATTTTAATTTATTTTATTTTATTAAGCCCTTTTAATTATAGATTGCCCCCTCATTGTTTAATTGTTTTCAATTAGGTCCGTATTGATTTACGTCTATGCCCCTTAGTTGTTGAAATTCCATTAATGTCCCTTACTTAGTTCTAGTTTTACAATTGAGTCCCATATTTGCTTAAATTTGCAATTTGTGCCCCTAATTTGCTAAGATTTATAATTTTACTCCAATTTGTCAATTTTTTTATATTTCACATTTTTACTTATTTATATTGAGATATCTTGACTCGTGTGTTCATTTTCTTAAGTACTTGTACCAGATCTCCAAAGAGGTATCCCTACTTCCTGTTATTTTTCTCTTTACGTGCTCTAATATGCTCCAATGTGATTTTATGCATTATTATTATTATTTTTTATTATTACCTGTTTATTTATTTTATTTTATTTTATATATTTGTTGCGCATTTACATAGTTAATTTGTTTAATTTTGAATTTTTATTATTTTGAAAAATATAATATTTTGTATTTAGCTAATCAATATAATAGTTAGATTATTTTTCTCATAATTTTAGCAAAAATTGTGTAATTAGATAGAAAGTGTAATAGATAGGGTATTTTTTAATTTCGCCTTTAAATTGTAAATCAAGCTCCCCCGGTGTAATAGTTAGGATTTATTTGCTTTTGCAGTGCTTATGTGTTTATTTCTTTTACCGCTTTCCTTAGGATTTTGCATCTAGAATATTATGCTTATGTGTTATGTGCTCCTACTGTGATCTTATATGTCTTTATGTGTTTAATTGCTTTTAATTCACGCTTTATTAATATTTAATTCATGATTTATGGTATTCCGTCACCACACTAGTCCAACACTAGTTGTGGCTTCTTTCTTTTCCGGCTAGTCCAACGCTAGTGGGATTTTTTAGAATGGGCTAGTCCAACGCTAGACTCTTAGGACATTTTAGTGTTAGGTGCATTTGTGTGCATTTCACATTTCACACACTTTTAGTTTTCTTTCCATTTAGTGTGATTTTATTACTATTATTATTATTCTTATTATTAGTATTATTATTTTGACACATTTTTAAATATGCATGACATCTAGGTTGCATCTCACTTAGAAATTAGGACATTTGTGTGATTTGACTATAAATAGTCGTCTATTCACGTGGGAAGCGGTGGCGTATAGGCCGTTCCCCCCTCTGTGAGTAGAAACATTCAGTCACGAGTTATTAGTCCCCATACCCGTCATATTGCATACCCACCTTCTTTCTTCACTTACTATATATTATTATTTTCTTTCTTTTGCATCACATTTTGCATCACATTTTGCATAAACTCGTGACTCCCTCGAGGTCTCGACTCAGGTTTCGCAATTAATGCGATAATTCCGACCAAGCCTCGACGAACATTCTGACCCTCTCGATACTCACATTTAGACTTAGGATTTGCATTCATTAGATACATCCGAATGCGATAGAATCTAGGGTTAATTTAGGAAATTTGATTAAACCTCGCAACTAGCCTTCGGCTAGGTTGAAAGGGTGCCTTAGGCGCAAGCCTTTGCCTTCCCTTTCTTCAAATGTGACTCCCAGACCTTTTTCTCTCGTTTTTTCGTAGACCGGAGTCGAAAAAGGGTTTTAAATAGTTTTTCTAAAATTTTATTTTTGTTTTGTTTAAACGATTTTTCGGGTGACTTGGTACACCCTAACTCAGTACCAAGTGGAGACTCCATTTTTAAAAATAAAACCCTTTTTCAAAAATTATTTGGCCAAACCTGTCGTATTTTTAGTCCCAGCCTTGTTTTCTTTTAAAATATCATTTTTCTTAAAATACACTTTTTCTACTAAAATTTGATTTTTCTCACACACGCACGATTCTTCCAAAAAAAATTTATTTTCGAAAGGGTCACCGAGACCATATCGTCTTTTCAGGACGCGACATTCAACGACCCCACGAGCACCCTTTGCTTTACGATTTTTAGGACGCGACATACATGTGGCACTTTGTTTATCTATATGCATATGCATATGCATGTGTGCGTGTGACGTGTGAATGTATGATATGTATGTTTTTTACTTTGATTATTTTTTGTGCACCAAAAAGAACTAGTTCTCGTTTACGTCCCTGACAGTAAGTAGTCAGGTATGTACGCTATGGCCCTCCTAATTGGGAAAAAGTTAGGCTATATATCTAGTACCATTGATTCTTGCATTAATGAATCTGAGCTTATCTACGTATGAACATGTATATATGGATTATGTTTTGTTTGATATGCCTCAATTTTAATATATATTATGTATTAATGTTTTGGATATGATATGGAAAGTGTATGACGGAATGAATGCATATATTATATATATATATATATATATATATATATATGTATATATGTAATTGCCTAAACTAGTGAGAAAAGGGTGTAATTGCTTACTGAGCACGTTAGTTGCTCATCCCGTGCATTTTATTTGTTTTGTAGGTGTGGTTAATTCAGGATAGACTAGCAAATGTTTTAGCTTCTGAATAATGGAACATATTTGAGGATCAATAGTTGGTAGGTTTATGGCTATGGGCCAATGATAGTAGTTTATTTCATGTTTAGCGTTATTTATTTCCGTTAAGAGAATTTTATGACTTTTATGGATGTTAAATATCATTATTTGAGGATTTTTGTAATGATTAGAGTATTTTAATATTTAGATGTTTATTACTTAGAAGTGCTTTGGTATTTATATTTTTTTAGAGCCTTGCGTATTTGATGAGCCTAATACGCAGCGTGTTACGTGTCACGCCCAGTGCCAGGGACATAACACCGCCTTGATCAGGCTAAGTTGAGTCACAAGGCTCAAAAGTCAAAGCATCTAACATGTACATCCCAACTATTACATAATAAAGTTATAACAATATCTCAAGTTTCATAAGTATCAATAGTCACAAATATCGCAAGTACGATATCATTTCTTCAAATCTTTACATACACAATTCCAAATGTCTATTACCTACACTAAAGTCTTAGCCTAACATAAGAGAGTACAAACATAGTCTAAGAACATAAATACAAATCATTGCTAGATTAATACCATCCGATTATCTTACTAACTCCGAGTGTCAGCACACTCTCCAGTCACACAATTATCAAGCATTGCATATCAACAATGAAGGGAGTGAGTGACAAAATCACTAAACAAGTGGCAAAAGCATCACCTTGTAGCTTGAATGTGTCATACATATAGCTACGTTCAAAACACATAGTTAATAGCTCATATAAGTACGAAGGAGCTAGATAATGCACAGTTAATCACGAATCCAATATCAAGTATCAAAATCGGACAATGCACTCAAACAAAGCATCATTGCATACAAACAAAGGCTCAATTCATTCAAACAAAGCCCTGGATATTTAGTCATTCACTGTAACCGGTTGTCCGGTCATACTGACTTTTACCCGGTCAATTCAGTCAGACTGACTTTAACCCGGTCAGTTCGCTCATACTAACTATCACTTGGCTAGTTCAGTCTTACTGACTATCACCCGGTCAGTTCAGTCCTACTGACTATCACCTGACTATTATCCGGCCAGTTCAGTCCTACTAACTATCACTCGGTCAGTTCGGTCAATCATACAACATCATACATCATTCGTTTCATTGTTTAAATAATTCATTTAACAATTCGTTATTCGATAATTCATTGGCGTCACATATATTATCAAGTTATCGTAAAATGGGAACATAATCACAATCAAGCCATTTACTTTAGCAAATAGGATTTCAAAGCAATTATACTTAGCAATGACCAATTTTCAAAATCCAAGGGATACAAGTCCCACTTACCTTGATCCGAACAAACTAAATACATCACAAAAGATTGACAACGTTCTTCGCCTAAAACATACAATTAAACATCCAATCAAACACTAGTTCTATCAAGAAATCATAATTAGAGTTTTAACTCTAGATGCGAAACACATAATGGAACAAATATACTAGAGAAAAAGGTGATCCGCAGGTGAAGGGAAGCGATTCACGCCCCCGGATCCCCCCAAGCTCGCTCGCGGCTCCCCAAACAGAGGTGAGCCGTTGCCACCCCAACTGCCAACCGCGCCCGCGACTGGCCTTGGCCTTGCCAGCGGCGCGAGCTAGTAACCTCTAGCCGTAGCCGCGGCTCAAGTGTGCCTTACTTGCGGCTCGCAAGTCAGAGACTTGCCAAGGGTGAGAGCTAATTGAGCCATGCCCGCGGCTCAGCCCAAGATGTTCACGTCTCATTGCAAAATTTCTGCAAAACGAGTCCTTCATACACTCAACCATCACACTACTCAATCCCAATATCAATCAAACACCAACATGGTACACCAAGGCAATAATATATCACATAATACCCCATACACTACATAAATCACAAACACAAATCATAATCACACATTAACCCTCAAATTTACTACACTCACTATGAAAATCAACCACCCCATCTTATACCCCCTCACTACCCATATATAGCATAAGACCATAAGCATAAATCACTCTAAAACTCCCATTAATCACCCATTAATTACATTACACCCTATAATAAGCAAAGACCCAAGAATGTAAGGTAAGATTTGGGAAATTACCTTGAGTGGGAACTTGGATAGAAGCTTCAAGGTTTCCTGCACTTGTTTTCCTTTGAGAATGAGATCTCCCACCACCTTCTTCAAGATAAATGGGAGAAGTTTAAGGATTGAGAGGGAAAGAAAAGGGAAGAGAGAGAGCTTTCAAAACCAAAAGAGGAAAAGAATGAAATAAGGAGAAGAAGCCCTAGTCTTTTGGGGTAAAGAAAACAAATTATCCAAATTGCAATCAAGTCCCTTTTAGTTTTCAATTTACACTTTCACCCAAATCCTGCCAAATTACAAAAAATGCCTACTGAAGATCCTTGGTATTACATTACGCCCAGACGTGGGGTGTGCCATCTGCAACGTTTGTGACTGCTAGGCCAAAATTATTAACACAAGCCGTTATTTGCTGAAACTCGCCGGTGGAATTCGATGAGTAATCTACCACGGATCGTCCAGCGACTAAAGCTGATTCATGGGTGCAATTTATTGATGCGCCAGCTATAGCTCTCACACCATTTTTGCTAGTTTCTGGAATGTTCTCGAGGCAATCTAGGCAAAACTGATAATTATTGCCTGTCTTTTTGCATACATTGCTTGTCTTTTTGTATAAAAAATCTATCTTAAAATTATCACCCTGAACCCCGAAGCTCCACACCAAGAGCCAAGAAAATAAGTAAACTCCAATGTGAAAGCCCATATGTATATAGTTTACTGGTGAGCAACAATTTCGACGAGAAAGTTACTGCAAATAATGCCTTCTCAAATGATAAAGGATTTGGGGTAGAGATAATCTCATAGCAATCATTTTAACAAATATATTTTTTTACTATTGTTTAGTTTTATAGAAGTGTTTCCCAAATTGTTTAGTAAAAATTATTTCTTAGGGATTTGGGATAGAGATAATCTCATAGCAATCATCTTTACAAATATATTTTTTACTATTGTTTAGTTTTGTAGAAGTGTTTCCCAAATTGTTTAGTAAAAATTATTTCTTGTTCTTTTTAGGGATTTGGGATAGAGATAATCTCATAGTAATCATCTATACAAATATATTTTTTACTATTGTTTAGTTTTATAGAAGTGTTTCCCAAATTGTTTAGTAAAAATTATTTCTTGTTCTTTTTTAGTATTCTTCCAAAAAGAAATATCTAAAAACTCTTCAAAAATTTTCATTTCAATTGAAAATTTTTTTCCTTTGCAAAAACAAGGTAAACATACTAAAATAAAAATTATATTTCCAAAGTAAAATTAGTGTTACTATTCTATAAATAGCCTCAATGTAATATTAGTAAAAAACAATTGACCATATATAAGAAATAAAATAGAGCAATCCAGAAAGAGATAAAGTATAGTACTGATATTTGTTATAGATTATATATTATTGTTATCCAATAAAAATTAAAAAAAACTATATTTAAAGCTATAATACAATTAAATGGAAATAAAAGGTTTCAAGAAAATATTATATATTTAGTACAAATTTTTAAACTTTTTATTATTTATTTTTATAAGAATATTTATTTTAAACCTTTTTAAACATTTTTTATTATTTATGCATAAAATCTTGTTTCCCTGTATTGTTTGTACGTAAGAATGATCATCTCAACGCTTCTTGTTCTCCACCGTCAAGATTTATCTTGCTCATCATTTACTTAATAATGACCAGAAACATCTTGACTAGAAGCATTTTGTAATTTTTTTTTGGGTTGCTATCAACTCAACAGAAGCATTTTGTATTTTTTTCTGGGTTGCTATCAACTTAATTTCATGCTATTAATGATTTATAAGTTGCTATCAAGTGACAATTATTGGCTATTATTTTTCTTTTCCAATTTACTAAATTTAACAGTTCTATAGATAAAAACATGCTTAGATCTGGGATGCATCAAGTTGGCTCCCGGATATAGTTGCTTTAAATTGGTTATGTTTGTGATCCTCTGCTTCTTAATCACCGTAAATTAACATAGTTATGTGCTATGGGCTATTTGCGTTTGAGCAATTAAGATTTGATGTCCATATTCTGTTTCTGGTTGTATCAAAGATAAGAGGGCTGTTAAGTAGTAGTGGGTCTTAAATACCTAGTGAGCAAATGTGGGCCGACGTCTGAATTAAAAAAAGATGAATGATGATGAAAATTCACTTCAATAGACATCTATGCTTATCTACAATGGGTTAGGAATCGATAGGAATCGACAAAAATCCAGAACGAACCCACCTTTGTGATCTCTAAACAGCCCTCAGCTCTTAATGGGCATGTGCTTCTCTAGGGTACTCATCAAAGCTTGATGCATTTGTGGACTGATCGATGTTATATGTATTAGTACGAGAGCAATTCACACAGACACTTGTATACCTCTCCAAACTACAATTCAATCTCTTTTCTTTTAACACACTTAAGCCATTAACCAAACCATACTTGTATTCCGGTACAAATCATTTCTTTTAACCAGCCATTAACCAACCATACTTGTATTCTGGTGCAAAAACTGTTGTCCCTTGCTACTTGGTTTGATTAAGATATTAAACCCCATATCTTCACCATGAAAATTTGAGATAACACAAAGGCATCCAAAGCATTTATTACAAGTTTTTGATGGGCTTTCATATTTTGGTTTACCCTCAAAAGCCTGGAAGCCTTAGCCCACCTCGAAGAATTCCACCTGGCTGATCAATCTGTGGGAGGTCCCTGCGGCTTTGGGTCCTTTGCTACACTTGTGGTGTTACACTTATATTACACTACTTAAACCAATGACATGTGTCCCTTTCTTAGTAAACACTGGTGTAAAAGTACATGCGTTCCATGTCGTACATGTTTTTGGTTTTATGATACTTAATCATATAATGTATTGTCTAGACTAATAAAAAAGAAAAAAAAATCTAACTGATTAAATCATTTTATTAACTCTATTACAAATAAAAAGAACAAAGTTTATTGTATATTAAAGAAAAACTATTTGAAAAAACTATTTGGAGTACTATACTAATGTACTTCTCCTTCAACAAAATATATAAAACACTTTCAAAATACTTTTAATGTATATGTTAGTAGAAAATTTTAGAAAACCAATGGAAAGTAAACAAAAGAAAAGGATATTGAGGCCTAAAAAATTCAAAATTGAGAATCTTTCTCTCAATGTCACACACATTCTCTTAAAAGTGTAACACTTTGATGCAAAAAAAAAAAAAAAAAAACCCTTCGGTCCTATTTTATAGTAAATAGTGTATAAATTCACAAGATGAAAATTACAATAAGTTTCAAACTTAGGGCACTCAATCTAAAGGTTATAATAAATAATAAAAAATAAGAATTTTACTTAAAGTGAAAAAAATTTCCTCACCTCATGTTTTCAACTTCTGTTTGTTATCCACATAATCGTGATTCTTATTTGAGTTGATAGGCATGTCTTAAAATATTTTTAATTCAAATTACAAGTTTGAATACACATGCTCTTTTTTATCTAGTATTTAACTAATATGATCATGGGACAGACATAGCCGCATCTTTAGTGATTGAAATCCCAAGCTATTGAGGTAATTTGAGTGACGAATTTTAGAATTAGTCTCGATAATTTAACTTGGATTATATTACAAATGCAAAACTTCATTTTCAACTCTGTTGAACTAAGTAAATAAATTGAGAGATTTAGGGTAGGAAATAGAATACTCTAAGTAATACAAATTTCTTAGTAGATATAATTGTAAACTATGTACAATTAAGTTAGTAAATGAATAATTGGTAATCGCAATAGTTTGAAATGTATCCTAAGATTGAATACTATATGCTAATATTTTTTACTATCATAGAGATATTTAGTTAGTATGTTTTTAAAGGTCGTTTGTCAAATATGGATTTCTATGGAGTATGTAATATTATTAGGATTAAAGAATATGTTTAAATAAAGTTTAGTTCTTTAAGTATGTTAGGTAATTGCACTATTGTTGTATACTTAGGAGTTTTGCGGGTTTTTTTTTTTTAGTTAATATCTATTGATATGAAGACAAAAGGCAATATTTTTATATTAACATGAATGCATCTGTTTTTGATTGAATAATCAACACAAACAAACATAAACACAAGGGAAAAGCAGATTACCTGCCTTGCATCTACTTTGAGGGATCATCATCATTATCAATATAAGGTTCTTTAGATAAATGTTATTGATATTATCAAATATAGCATAATATTTCAACAAATTCAAACAAATCAAAAATTTATAATTAGTCAAAAAAATCCAACGTATATATATGAAAAAATTGGGAAAATTTTACAAGCGAGATAAACAATTATCCTGGTAGAAGCAAATTTAGTACGTTCAAAATTTTCTTCACGAAAATAAATAATTCCTAGTGTTTTATCTCTCATAATGATGAACAAACTTTCTTTTTTCTTATTCTAATGATGGAAAAATATTTTTTCATTATTTTTCTAAATTTAAATGATCACTTTATTTTTGAAAATATTTAGTCCTTTCAATATTTTTATTATTCTTTAGTTTTTAAAGAATTTCCAAAGCAATTTCTAAAATTTGAAATTTCTTTCAATTTAACAAATTTATTCCATAAAAAATTAAAGAAAATTGCTTTAATAAAACTATGTTCCTAAAGTATGTACTCAATATAAATATGAAAGAAATAGCCCTAACAATTATAAAAAATGAAGACCTTAGGGTCTTACGTCATCTTAGTTTTGATGATTAACAAACTAATGATAATATTTACTAATATTTTATTAGGTTATCTTTGTAGCAAAATCATTAAAAATAAAAAAAAGATGAAAAATGTATAAAAAAAAAAACTTATCCGGACGACCATGCGAACGCACCAGAAGAGATGCGGACGTCTGAACAGCTGGAAAGGCTCAAAATGAGTTGGATAGAGACCATGCAGATGACCATCCGGACAACCATCCGGACGTCTGCATGATCCAGATGCACATCCGGATGTAGTAACGGCTAGTTTTTCAGCATTGTGTTTTTGACTGTTTATGCTCATTTTAACCCCTTTTCTCACCTCTATATATATACCAATATGTATAGAATTGATAAGTGATTTTTTCCTTCTTAGTTTACAAGTGTTTAGAGAGTGATTTTGAGGAAAAATACTCTTGTGTAAGTGTGTGCTTATAGTTCTAAGTGAGGTAATTGGTTGAGATAGAGTAGTTCTTAATTAGGTGAGTGGAAGCATTCAATTGTAGCATAATGTGAGGGTTGTGAGTAGTGTAAAACTCTTAGCTAGTCTCGGTAGAGCTTAGTATGAGCAAAGTGGTGACTTTGGCTCAACTAGAGCTAGGAAGAGAGAGCAAGAGTGATCCTCCCTTATGTACAAGTTGGTTTGCCTCACCAACAATTGAAGAAACTACTAGTGGATTTAATTCCAAGTAGTTATACTTGGGAGTGGATGTAAGGTCCGAGTTTGGTATCGAACCACTATAAAAATCATGGTGTGCTTTCTTTATTCCTTTTACCTTATTTGTTATTTATTTGTGAACTTATTTTGTTG
Organism: Mitragyna speciosa; assembly: GCA_024721245.1. Classification (NCBI taxonomy): domain Eukaryota; kingdom Viridiplantae; phylum Streptophyta; class Magnoliopsida; order Gentianales; family Rubiaceae; genus Mitragyna; species Mitragyna speciosa. The sequence goes on along the minus strand of CM045553.1, from coordinate 10,510,159 downwards.
TAACTTTATCATTATTATTACAAGTTCATTTATTTTTATATTGGTTGCATTACTTTTTGGGTCCAACAATTGGTATTAGAGTTTGGTCTTCCATTTATATAGCTTAACCGCTAGGGAGCAAAGAATGACAACCAATAATGCTATGTTTCTAGAAGGGCAATCTCTTGATAGACCTCCTATGATTAATAGTGTTAATTATATTAGATGGAGGCAACATATGAAAATATTTTTACAATCACTAGATATTGAATTATGGTATGTAATTGATAAAGGTCCTTTTGAAGCCACTATATTTGATAAAGAACTAGGATTGTTTAGACATAAAACTAGGAATGAGCTTAATGCTCAAGATAGGATAAATCTTTATCTAAATACCAAAGCTACTAATGTTTTATATATTGCTTTGAGTAGTGATGATTTTAGTAGGATACAAGGATGCAAGACAACAAAGGATATTTGGAAAAAATTGAAAGAGTTGCATGTAGATGAGGATAATAAAAATGCACAAATGGAGGAAGATAGAGGAAACAAAGTACAAGTCTTCAATAACCTCCATACTACATGGGATAATTGCAACTCAAATAGAGATGTTGATGATAAAGTTTGTAGAATGGAGCAAATGGCCTTCATGGCCATTGGAGACAATGAGGTATCATCTAGGCACTCCTATCATGATAGTGATTGTGATAATGATGATTGTAGTAATGATGAATTTGATGATTTTGTTATAAGACTACATGATAATTTGAAAAACTCATTTGGACGACCATGAGGACGCACTATAAGAGATGCGGACGTTTGAACAGCTGGAAGGGCTCAAAATGAAGGCCATTTGACCATGTGGATGACCATCCGGACGACCATCCAGATGTCCGCATGATCCGGATGACCAATCGGATGAGCATCCGGATGCAGTAACGACTAGTTTTTCAGCATTGTGTTTTTGACCGTTTGAGCTCATTTTAACCCCTTTGCTCAACCCTATATATACCAATATGTATAGAATTGATAAGTGACTTTTGCCTTCTTAGTTTACAAGTGTTTAAAGAGTGATTTTGAGGAAAAATACTCTTGTGTGAGTGTGTGCTTGTAGTTCTAAGTGAGGTAATTGGTTGGGATAGTGTAGTTCTTAATTAGGTGAGTAGAAGCATCCAATTGTAGCATGGTGTGGGGGTTGTGAGTAGTGTAAAACTCTTGATAGAGCTTAGTGTGAGTAACGTGGTGACTTTGGCTCAGCTAGAGCTCGGATGAGAGAGCAAGAGTGATCCTCCCTTATGTACAAGTTGGTTTGCCTCACCAACAATTGAGGAATCTTCTAGTGGATTAATTCCAAATAGTTTTACCTGGGAATGGATGTAAGTACCGAGTTTGGTATCGAACCACTATAAAAATCTTGGTGTGCTTTCTTTATTCCTTTTACTTTATTTGTTATTTATTTGTGAACTTGTTTTGTTATAACTTTATCATTATTATTGCAAGTTCATTTATCTTTATATTGGTTGCATTATTTTTTGGGGCCAACAAAAAAAAAAAAAGGCATCCATAATGTTACCATTAATTCTAGTGACTAACAAAGTCAGTTTAATGTTATTTTTCTAAATTTAATCATGTTATTTTAGAAAATTTTTAGTCCTTCCAAGCATTTTATTGTTTCTTAGTTTCTAAAGAATTTCCAAAGTAATTTTTCAAATTTGAAATTCCTTCCAATTCACAAATTTATTCCTTAAAAAATTAAGAAGAATGCTTTAATCAAAATTATATTCCTAAAGTAAATACTCAACATTAATATTACATAAACAACCTTAAGAATTATATTAAAAAAAATAAACCACTATATTGCCGAATGGGAAAGAAAATCGAATTCACTTGACAAAATTTGTTGTTATTTTTTAATTTCTAAAAAATTTCTAAAGTATTTTCTAAATTCTTGCAAATTCACAAATTTATTCCTTAAAAAGTAAGGAAAAATGCTTTAAATAAAGATTATATTTTTGAAGTAAATATTCAATAGTAATATTATATAAATAGCCCTAATAATGATAAGAACAAGAATCCATAATATTGCTATTAATTTATTTTGTAAAAGTACTACGGGAAAGAATATCTAATTCACTAAACATACTCGCTTTCTTATAGTATCAATTGGTTATTTCTTTATTTTTTCTTTGATAACGAATATTGAGAATCCATTAGCATAGAGCAAAAATTTTTGCCATTAAAACGTTCAAAATAAAATGCAAAAGTGATTGATTATAAATAAATTTGTGAATTAGTGCTGATAACTTCCTAAATGAAATGGAAATCATGATGGTTACTTTTGTTTCTCCATTTTCCTATATTTTTGTTTTTTAGGTTGTTACTTTTAAAACAAAATCTTGCAGAATATATATATATATAGATTCCTACAATACAACATCTTAATGTAGCCTGATTTTATCATCTTCATTTTTGCCTAATTTATGAAATCCAATCAATTTATAGGGCTTATTTGTTGAACAATTTCTTTATTTAACTTAGTAAGTTCTAGTGGATGGAAAACTCACCTTAGTCTAGCAATCAATCATGTTTTGTTTCTTCAGGAAAAGCTTTTTTTTTTCTTTTTTTTTACTTTGGTTCAAATATCCTATGCTCGTCTTGTAAATTCTATAATGTCTCACTTTGATTTTTTTTTGAAAATTCTTTTATTTTTTCTTGTATTGATGACAGACCATCTATGGCTACATCTATTAGGAAAAAAAAATCAGAAAAAGAAAATTTTGAATGAGAAAAAATGATGACCTCGTAAAATTTTTTGTCACCAAATAAAAAATGATGACCACAAATTGTTTTCTAGAAAAGCACTGAATAAAATATTTTTGGAACTAATCATAGAGTTATGCAACTAATCTCGAGATATAACTTGCAAGATTCTATTAGCAATTGCTTCTAAAAGCTATTTTTAAATGGAAATAAAAGTTTTGAAGAAAATATTATATATTTAGTATGAAGTTTTAAACTTCTTAAAAAATTTTAAAACTTTTTATTAATTATTTTTATAAGAATATTTATTTTGAACTTTTTTGAATATTCTTTTTATCATTCTTTAGTTTCTAGAGAATTTTTAAAGTAATTTCTAAAACTTGGAGTCACTTCCAATTCACAAATTCTATTTCTTAAAAACTTAAGGAAAGATGCTTCAATAAAAACTATATTCCTAAAGTGTATACTAAATATTGGTATTACAAAAATAATCGTAACGATTATAAGAAAAGACATCCATACCATTTGCCATTAATTTTTTTGTAAGGGCACTATGGGAAAGAAAAAGTTAACTGCTTGCTAAACTCTCTTTTTTAATATATAAGATATACATGACACTGTTTGCCAAAAAAAATAAAGTTAAACTGAAACTACATCATTTTGATGTAGTTTCAATCAAAACTACATAGTTTTGAGGTTTCTATTTTTCAAACTTATTTAATTAAAATAGACATTTAGCTTTTTAGTCTCCATAGTTTTATTAGTGTTAATGTGACCCTAGATATTTAGATCTTTTGCATTTTAGTTGCTTATTATGATAGATTGACCCCCAATTTTTTTTTTTTTTTTGGTAAGTTGCATTTTATTGAGCTTGTTAAACTTTCAAGTGCGTACGATGGAGGATAGTGTTTCTCAGCTATTTACAACAACTCGTACATTCATATTTTCTAATTTCTAAACTATTACATTGGCATATTTAATTTTGTATAAAGGTTTCTATTTTCTACTGTCTTTTCTATGTCTTTTTAGCCTATCACGATTCCTTTAATATCCTTGTGTTCTAGCTATCACTTCCTCAAAAGGTCTTGTTTCATCTGGAAAATTCTTTAAATTTCTACTTCTTTGTGTGTTACACACAGTGACTGCAATTTCTGTTCTTCTTACCATTTTATTGAAGGAGTTCTTCATGCAATTACTCAACATGATCCCATTTTCCTACCACTCTATATATCAGACACTTCTTCTAACTATCTAGAATAGTGGCAAGAAAAGAACATGTGATTTTTTACCCTCTCTTTTTGCATTACAAAGCTCACATGTTCGGTTTTAGCCAATCCCCACTTTACCAATCTACCTTTAGTCCTTAGCCTGTCCTTGCACAGTAGCCACATAATGAAGGCACAAGGTGGTACATGATTTTTACTCCAAACCGCTTTGTGTCATGGAACCTCGTTACCTGTTGAAGACAGATGCTTCACGGCTGATTTAGCTATGTATTTTTTAGAAGCTTCATATTTCCATACAACCTGATCTTCATGATCTACCATAGGTAGGAAATCTACAAGGGTGGCTCTGACTAAGTCAAATGCGTCACCTATTAGTTTTCTGGCTATTTGCCAATACCATTGCCCATTCTTAATTATGATTGCCATTTTAGCCTGCTCGTGGCTACCAAAAAGCTTCCAAACCAAATGCTAGGAAAGTATACTTGCAATAGAGGTCCTTGAAGGTGCCATTTGTCAAACCAAAGGGATGTATTCAATCCAGTCCCTATTGTCCACTCCATACTCCATATGAGACTGTGCAATTAACATGAGTTTCAATAATTGACACTAGTTCCATAAACGGTCAACTGCATACTTCATAGACCGTAAGCTATTACCTTTCAACAAATATAGGTGGACCCATTTGATCCACAGACAATATTTTTTATGGCAAATATCCCAAATGTGTCTCCGCATTAAGATTTTGTTCCATATTTTTAGGTTTTTCAGGCATAATCATCCTTCATAATTGGTCCATTTGACCCCAGAATTTTATTTTCCTTTCAATTAAATCTTAATTAATTGCAATTTGACCCAAACATGCTGAAAATTACATTTTCCCAAATTTGCACGAAATTATAATTTTACCCCCAAACTTGCAAGCGATTACATTTTTATGCCCAAATTTACTAGATGCATTTTTGCCCTCAAACTTGCTTGAAACTTTAATTTTGTCCCCAAACTTGCTCGAAATTACATTTTTGCCCCAAATTTGCTAAAAATTAGGCTCCGTTTGGATAGCATTATTTGGAGCATTTTTTGAGAATTATTGAAAAAAATTATTTGGATTGTTTTTTGTTGACTCTTTTGGAAATGTGAAAAGTGTTTGGATGTGAAATTTTTTTTGAAGTAACATGATGGTGGTTTGAAAAGTGATTGGGAAAGTGTTTGAATGGTTCAAAAATTTTGGACCAACTTGCACTTATTTTTAAATGATTATATAAGAAGGACATTGATTTTTTTTAGAGAAAATTTATCTGAAAAAAAATGAAAAAGGTAACAATCAAAATGCAATCCATATAGCTGGAAAAAGTAGTGAAGCGGATGTCCGCTTCAGAGATAGAAATATCTTAGTGAGCACTGCCAGCGTCTGTGTCCAGTGCTGGCTTCTGCTTCAGAGACAAAAATGTCTTAGCGAGCACTGCCAGCGTCTGTGCCCAATGCTCGCTAAGACATTTCTATCTTTGAAGTGAATGTTTGCTTAAAGAAACGAACATTTGCTTCGTCGTCCGCTTCGTCCTTCAACCTCAAAACCCACTGAAAATGGATCTCATTTTGGTACTCACGAGTTTTTTAGTTTTTCTAAAAAAATTTTGAACATAAACATGCTTGCTTTTGTGGATAATTGTGTAAAAAGTCTCTAAAGTTTATTTGAAATTTCAAATGAAAAAGTCGTTGGAAAATTCGGTAAAAAAGTTTGACAAAAAAATTTGTTAACTTTTTGACCAAAAAATTTTCTATTTGTCCAAATGAGTTTGGGAAAAAATTTTCCGAAAAATGGCTCAAAAAACTTGTCCAAACAAAGCCTATATTTTTGTCCCCAAATTTGCAAGAAGTTATATTTTTTATCCCAAACTTGATGGAAATTATATTTTTGTCCCGAAACTTCCTAAAATTACACACATAACAAATACATTATTGGCCAAGGAAATTATATTTTTACCCCAAACCCTTTGGAAATTACATTTTATCCCAAAAATTTTTAAAATTACATTTTTTGCTAACTTTCTAAAAATTGCATTTTGAGCCCCAAACTTTCTAAAAATTCCATTTTGGCCCCCTTTTAACTTCCTATTTTTGTGAATTGACCCCTAAAATTTTATTTAATTGCACTTTACTCAGGCATTTCATATTCGTATTGTTGACCCCTTATCGTTTGAGAACTTCATTTTTTACTCTAAAAAATTTTCCTTTTTTTCTTTCAATTAGATCCTGGACGGCTTATGTAACTCTTAATTATGATTGTTTTCATTCTTTAATTGTTGTTTACATTTCGTCATGAATGTGTTTTACTTGTCATCTTTGATATTCCTAAGTTTCTTTGCGTGTTTAATTTGGTAGAAAGGAATTAGTACGTCTTTAATGCTTTCTTTTTAATTATCTTTTATATAAGATGTTTTTACGTATTTGTTCATGTCTAAATTTTGGATGAGAGACATCAAATATGTCCTAATACACTATTTCAAAAGGAAGTACCCCTATTATCTTTTAATTCTTCTTATGTGCTCCTATGTGCTTTACTTATGTGTTTTTGTATGTGTTTCTTCTTTTGTTTATTTTGAGCATTTATTGAGTTTATGTTTATTTATTCAATTGTAATTTTATAATTATTTTAAAAATGTAATAGATTGGTATATTTTTTTTCGATATCAAGTAAGATTTGTAATTAGATGAACAAATATAATAGATAAATTAGATAGGTTACTTTTTTTCCCTTTAGATTGTAGTTAAGTTCACGATATAATAGTTAGGGCTTCAGTACTATCTATTTATGGGCTCATGTGCTTTACTTGCTTTCTTTAGGATTCTGCATCTCGATATTATGCTTTTTGCTTTATGTGTTTTTATGTGTTTACTTGCTTTTATTTATATTTTGTTTGCTTTGTTATAAACGTCTACATGCTATTCCAATACTAGTTGTGGTTTCTCCCTTATTTTCTCATTAGTCCAACGCTAGTGAAGACTTGTAGAAAAGGTTAGCTCAATGCTAGATCCTTAATAGTAAGTTAAAGTGGAGTAGATGAGCTCATAGTGCAAAGGGCTAACAAGTAGCTGTGGTATAGTAGAAGAGGCGGTTGTAGCAAAGTGGAAGGGTTTAGAGGGCAGAGTAAGCAAATCAGATGAACACACAGGATGTTGCAAAGCAAAGAGGCATGAGGCCAACAGGCTGTTGTGGCAAAACAAGCTATTGCAATGCAGAAAACTGCCGATGTGGCAAAACAAGGGCTAAGAAGTTCTAGTGGAACAAATGGTTCACATGTTGCACCACAGTGCAAAGGGTCACCGAGCTAATGTGGTAGAGCAGAGGGTCAAAACACTCTAGCAAGAGAACTGAATTCAACTAGAGTACTGAATTCACTAGATTCTAATATCCTAATTTATCATCTCACAATACAGCTAATTAAATGTCATTCCACGATCTAATTGAACGATGTTATCAGTAGGAGAATAATCTAGGGATGAATTTGATCGATTGAGTTATATCCAGCAGCCTATTAAATGTCATTCCACAATATGATTAAATGATGTTATCAGTAGGAGAAGAATCTAACACACACTACATACTTTAAGAATTTAGACAACCAAAGCTTTTGTGGTTTCACAATTGATTTTGCCATGAACGCAACAAACTTGATTTTGCCATTAATACATTCTTTAGCTCACCATTGTATTCCATCCAAAAATGTATCAATTTACCTTCTATCTCGTTGTAATAATGTGTCAATTCACTCATATTCAGTCCATCCAACAATGTATCTATTAGTATTAGAGCACCATAGTTTATTAAAATTATTTGACAAGCCCTTAATGATGTAATAAAAATTATGAAAAAGAATACAATGTAGTTTATTGAACAATATATCAATTCATTTTATGTTCAGCTATAATAATGTATCAATTCATTTCTATTTATTCCATCGAACAATGTATTTGTTAGGGTCAGAGACTCAGAAGTTATTAAAATTTTTTACAATATCTTAATGACGTAATAGTAACTATGAAGATAAGGCATAAAATATTTGTCAGGATGAGAGCCCCAGAATTTGTTAAAATTATTTGGCAAGCTCTTAATGGCAAAGATATAAAGTAAGAAGAGACGCAAGATAATAGGAGACACAAAAATTTACATGATTCAGTCAGTGTGACCCAATAAGACGAGACACAAAGGTTTACATAATTCAGTTAGTGTAGTCTACGTTCACGGGCAAAGCAAGCAAAGTGAATACAAGTATATTTATATGATTTGATTATTGTGGCCTACATTCATGGGTAAAGAGAGTAAAGCGAATGCAAGGGCAAAGAGAGCAAAGTGAATACAAGCTTAGGAGAACTATCCAAAAGCCCAAAAGACCCTACACAAAATACTCAAAAATAAAAACACTTAAATATCTCAAAATAATACAAATGTGCCTTAACAAACTAAAGACCCTAAAACACCCAAATTGCTTTCTTGGTTAATGCCAAAAAGAGTACAAAATACAAAAGCCAAAACCTCACAATTTAAGATTTAAATGAGGTTTTTAACTCTATCGAGTGTTGTGTATAAACTACAAACAATGACTACCTTTTATAGGTGAAAAATGAAAAAATTTTCCTTGAGTTAGGCGATGTTGGATAAAGTCATCCACCGCCACACTGCCCAACAAATCTACACCTTGACTTCCATGTCACATGTGTGAACATAATAGATGTGCTCTTCATTTTCTCCATATATACCCTGATGGTCCAAATCATCCTCGACGAAAACCAACCAAGTCCAAATAGTGCTTGAACTTAGCAATTATAGCTGCACCTGTTACATAGATCCCTGCAAAAAATGCAAAGTTGCAAACCTATGTGCTTTCATAATAACAAGAGAACCTTGATAAATTCTTAAAAGTCCATATTCACCTACATATTTGCATCCAAGAGATTCAAGGTACTCCAAAAGATGAGAGTATTCTTCATATCAGAAACATGTCTAACCTCAATAAGCATTCTCAAAATACCATCGTGTATTTTAATTCAGATTGTACCTTTTTCAGCAACGTTACAAATAGCATTATTGCCCATTCAGATAACTCCATCTTCAATTGAATCTTATGTTGAAAATCAATCACTATTAGGACTTATATAATGAGATTAATATGAATCTAAATCCACTTGTTGCTAGATTTGGCATTACCGTTGGTTGTCAAAAAAATTATTCCATCAGTCTCATCAACTGCAACACTAGCCACACTAGTTTCGGTGGTTTTACTATTCTGCGTAGTTTTTTGTCTTATGCTTCCCTCTATTTTTCAATTTAAAGCATTCAAATTTAAGGTTACTCTTGTTATGATAATAATTGCATACCAAATTCTTGTATCTAGAGTTAGATGATTTACGACTGTTGGTTTCTCTTCTTTTAGATCTACCCCAAACAAACAAGCCTTTCACCTGATTTCCACTAGTTTCTCCAGTGATATCTCTATCTATCTGGTCTTTTGATCTTAGAATACAAAACAATAATAGGGCTTGATTTTCGTTTCAAATATGCAAAGCATGTGCAAAGTTTGCTTCAAATAAAGCATAGTCTTCACCATCTCTTTCATATACAAAGTTTTCAACTTTTCCCATGTCTTTGGTTGTGGTTTCAGAAGCAACTTCATGTAAAATACCATTAGAGAAATTTAAGTATAATACCTAATTTTTCCTTTTTGTCAAGATTAGCAAACTTTTTGTTTGACACTTTTTCTGACTTTTCCTCCTTCTCAAGCAGCATTGTGTCCATACTATCTTGGATTAAAATGGCCTCCCTTTGAGCTGTCACATATCAAAATTGACACTCCTGTCAAATTTTTCAACATAGACCTTCGTTACCATCATATTGACTATCAAAATATTGACCTGAGGTCAAAGTTATGATATTAGCTTGTTAGGATTGGAACCCCAAGAATTTATTAAAATTATTTGACAAGTCCTTATTGACTATAACAAATATAATGGAAACTTATAAAAAATATAAATAAAAGGATTTATGCAGTTTGGTCAGTGTGATCTACATCCACAAGTGAAGAGGAGCAAAACCTCACAGGAGAATACAAGTTTAGGAACTCTCCAAAAGCTTGAAGACTCTACACTAAATACACAAAAAATAAAAACACTCAATATTTCAAATATGTCATAGGTTAAAAATAGGTAGATTAGGTAGATTAGAAAGAAAGAAACATAATAATAATCTATCAGAAAACTAATATTAGTAAATGTATAGATCTATATTGTTAAAATTCATTTTTAAAGTATGTTCTTTTTCTTTTCCTGGAATCTATTTATTTTTTGATAAAGTTTGGAATTATATTTTTATTAAAAATTTCATGTTCATGATTTAAAATGCTATTCTTCCTTGGTTTTTTATAGTTGATTGTTCATAGTATATCATGGTTAGAATTTTGATTTAGAAGCTAATTGTATCTATTATCGCATTTCTCATACTTTTTATTCTTAATCAATTATATAATAGTCCTAAATTTGTGTTGTGTAATATAAATATTTTATTATTTTTTTATAAAACAATGTAAGCTAGTGATGATTGAATTAAATTGTTTCAATAATATAGTTCAAATGAGTTAATGTTAGGTTTAGACTATAATAAAAAAATTCAAAAAATTGGCATGTTCTCCTAAGGCAAAATTGGTTGGTAAATTTTAAAAAACTTTTGATCATTCTGCTTCATTAACTTAATTTCATATATAAGCAAAGCTTCCATGACATTTTCCTCAATTCTTAAATCCACAATGTAAATTATAACTTATTTAAGTTCTTTTACTTGAATTACAGAATGAATTATAACTAAAATCTAACGAAGAATTAGTATAAATAGTAACTTTATGAATTTTTTTATTCTTTAATGCAAGTTTTTAATTGATGATTCAATTTTTTTGGTTATTTTATTCCTTGCCTTTTTGGTTGCTTTGGATCTTTTCATTTCTTGTAATTAAATTTTTGAATACAGTACAACTTAATTGAATCAAAGGTAACTCTATGAATTTTAATTTCGATAGCCACATAATTCAAAGAAAAAGTATTAATAAGACTGAAACACCCGTGCCCTACAGGGGCTCAATGACAAATTGTGAAAAATATCTTTTGGGGGTCAGTTGGAGTTTTAAAGAAGTGAGGGACCTTATTGTTATATATATAAAAAAAAGAAGACAATATTGTTAAATAAAATAAGCCTTTTCTTTTTTTTTTTTATAAAAGTTTATCAACGACGTTCCCTTATTTCTAAACCCACGTTTGTTTTTTTCCAAGGGCAAGAATAAGAAGAAGAGAGGGAGTTTGCAAAGCCAAGTACGACGGACTACTCCTTCGATCCCTACAACGAACAAGGTTAGTTGAATTCTTGGATTTAATTTTAATTGTATCTAGATCTAGAGTTTAAGTTAGACAAATTGTAGAGAGATTGAAGGCTAGATTCCTTAAAATTTTAAAGAAATTGATAAACGACAATAATGATTAGGATTTTAATTCTCTTTATTTAGTGATAAATAGGATGAAGTGTGTTAATGGTTTCACTGTAGAGGAAAGTTGTAGATCTGGCTTGGTTGCCCGAAAAAAAAAAAGAAAAAAAAAAGAAGAAGCAATTGCCATGGCTGCGTCGGTCAACACAAACAGTAGTATTTCAAGGGAAACAAAATCGTCTGATCGTTAGAATTTGGTCTTAGAAGGGAATTGTGTGCAGTGAGGCCATAGACTTAAAAAAAAAAAAACAGTTGGGGCGAAGCCGTGGCCAGCTGGGGAATTCAAGGGGAGTCAATGACTCCCCATGTGGTTTTGGAGATTGTGGGACCCAACTGGGTCCACCAAAAAAAAAAAAAAATTTACGCAAACAGGAAGAAACAACCAATTGAACGATAAGAATTGATAGGCAACCATCCCCACAAGGATTCTGGGAGCCACGGCCCAAATAAAATTAAGATTTATCTTTGGTAGTTTTCTTTAGTTAATTATTTAATTATTTTTCTAAGTTAATAAATATTATTTTAGTCTTCTTATTAGATAGTTAAATAAAAAAATATAATAATAACTAGGTTATATAATTATTTTGGGAGTTTTAGAACTTTCGTATAATAGGCCTAAAAGTTTTAGTATTTTTATGGATATGACTTCAAGGTGAAAATTGTATTTGCTTTTATTGTATTTTAGGTGGTGATTCTTGGGGGCAGAATTATTTAAGTTAGTGCTATTGGACTTGAATTTTGAGATAAGTGGTTCCTAACTTTTCTCATGTTTTTGAAAAATCCATTGTGTATATATATGTTTCTTTCGTAATATTTTTGTAATACAAAACTCAAAATGGGCAAGGTGATATGTGCGAATTTTTTTGTATCCTGTGGCACATTGACTATTTATATGTATATGTATGCATGTGTGTGATGTGTGAATGTATGACATGTATGTTTTGACTTTGATTATTCCTTGTACACCAGAGAGAACTAGTTCTCGTCTACCTCCCTGACGGTGAGTAGTCAGGACATGCACGAACGCTTATGACCCTCCTAACTGGGGAAAAGTTAGGCTAGATATCTAGACCGACTAGTTCTTGCATTGATGAATATGAGCCTACTTATGTATGTTTATGTATATGCAGATTATGTTTCGTTTGATATGCCACAATTTTGATATATATTATGTATTACTGTTTTGTGCGATTATGGATAGTGTGTGATAGAATGAATGCGTGTACTATATATATATCTATATACGTAACTGTCCAAACTAGTGAGAAAGGCGTGGAATTGCTTACTGAGCACAGTAGTTGCTCACCCCACTTATATTATTTGTTTTGCAGGTATTATTAGTTCGGGATAGGATAGCAGGGTGCTTAGTCTTCAATAAGAGGAATTTTATTTTAGCAATAATTAGTTGGTAGGTTTTGGCTTGGAGCCAATGACAGTAATTTATTTCTTGTTTAGTGGTATTTATTTATGTTAAGAAAATTTGATTACTTCTATGGATATTAAATTTTATTATTGGAGGATTTTTATATTAATTGGCGTATTCAAATATTTATGATGCCTTTGATTTAGAAGGGCTTTGATAAGTTTTTCACCTAATACGCGGCGTGTTACACCCGGGCGTAGGGTGTGACAAAAACTTACCAAATTCATGTATTTTTCTATGAGCACACGCATAATCAATTGAATTTTGATGGTATCTATTCTAAAAAAATCGAGAAGTAGAATCAGTAAACTTACAATTATAATTAATATTAATACGACAAATTTCTCTATAGTCGTAGAATATATTTGCCAGCGTCTTCTAGTATTACTTTAAAATACGAACAAAAATTTTGGTTTTGAATTTATTTACTAAAGACCATATTACCATGTATTAGACTTTTTATAATAGTATATATGTTTTCGCATTGTCACGTGAATTCACTAAGATAAAATTAACATTTGTCTTTACCTCCTTTACACAGGGCAAATGGCGGTTTTGGTCTTCATTTTTGTGATCGAAAATTTTGGTTGTACCCATATTATTTTCCAACTTTGTTCATTTGCCACTCCAATTTTATAAAATTTTTCAATTACTATCTCATAAGTTTCAAATTGCTGCAACTTAAATGCAAAGACTTAACAACTACACATGAATTGTTTTCACCAATGGGAACCGTTTTGTACAGAATCTTAATGATCGACCCATGCCTCCATATATATTTTGGGCAAGAGAATCAGAAACCACACTGATAAAACAAAATATGTTGGATCCACGAAAGAAACTACAATTAACTCTCTACCAAAATGAAAAAGTTCACAGGCCAGGATTTCTGATTGAATTTTCAACCCTTTTCTTCCTTGCATTTTCGTTTCATTCACGATGCAAAAGATTACATGAACTAATAGAGCAATTGGTATTTGCTCATAAAAAAGGAAAAATTGGAAAGAGAAAAATTCAATAAATTACACATTTCTGCCAAAAGAGAAAACATACCTACACTGATATATATTTCATTATACTCTCTCTAAGTTGTGAAGGCTGTATCACTTTTTTTTTTTTTTTGAGGAAGTTGTTAGCGTTGCCTGTGGAAGAATCCGTCAGTGTCCTTAATTCCCAAAGACCAGTTGTTCATTTTTCCAAGCTTCTTTCAACTGTACAAGATGGGTTCTAAGGCTGTATTCCTCTACCTGCATTAAGACAAAACATTGAAATTATTGATTGGCATGTTACAAGCAAACCAAACTTTTACAAAAACCTTTTCAGAACAAAAGCATGCAAGAGATTGCGGAGAAGCTGTGTGTTAAGGGAAATGTCATAGTATTCTCCAGAAACACAAGGAAATTTGAGGTCTTAAAATTGGCGTTGTAAAAATTTTTTTTCCAGGGTATGAAAACAAGAAGTAAGCTAGGCAATCAGAAAAACAGTTATCAACATAAACACCTCCATATCTCACTCATCGTACTTTCATCACCCAACTCAAGACGACGACAAACACCAAAATAAAGCCTATGGAACGGATTGCTGATACAGCAGCACATATTGTTCATGAACATACAGAGGCAGCACAACCAGGTCTTACGCAAGTACTTACAACAACAAATTGTTCAGCCATAGATGACATTGTCACATGTGGGAGATGCTTTGACAACACCAAAGGTAAAAGACTAGTAAGAACTTATTCAATGGTTTTAAGTCTTTACATCTACTATTTTAAAAGAGAGTGAGTGTAGAAAAAGTTCCTCGATGATACCTTAGGTTTTGGTTGTTAAAAGTTCAAGAACCAAGTAAAGCATTTTGTTGCATCCCAAATCACTAAAGAGAGTTTAATTACACAAGATAGATCAATTCCTGTATACATGTCTGTTGCGCAAGTATCCATCATATCTCAGCTGTGCTTGAAGTGTCTGTTTCTAGTATAGATTTGACTTTCAATAAGAATTCAATAAGAAACATTTCTAGTATATATGTCTGTCTAGCTATGGGACTTCTGGATTTCCATGTTCGACAGTTCAAACATCTTTCTTAGATTGTAAGCACGCCATTAATAAGGTCTGGCAGGGAAAAGTTGGCAAAAATTAAATTAAAAAATGAAAAGGAAAAGGAAGAAGGACAAGATGAGAAAAGACATAACTCAACATACATGTATAGAGTCCACCATGTAGCAAATAAGTTCGCTGCTTAAAAATAGTCTTTACCTGCATTGTAGCGGTTGATGCTAAGAGAGCTTCACATTCATCAAGCATGGCCCTCTCTTGAGCTGCTACATCAGCAAGTTCAGAAACTAGGCAGTTCATTTCCTCCACCTGGTGTCAATCAAAGATAAAAGTTCATGATTTTGGAGCACGTCACTTGTTTCAAAGATAGTCTTATGCAATCACATTGCACAACTATTATGAAATGCAGATGTTTCTTTTCAAATATTTGTGACATAATGTTGAAGCAATAAAGCTGTTACTTGCAAATGAACAATTAATAACATAATGTCAACTTTCCATGTAAGGATAATAAGATGAAAGTCCCAATTGACAAATAAGTATTCTTTTCCAAGTAAGAAGGCCATTGATTGCAAGCAAAAAATTAGTAACATATGTTCCAGTAAATTGAATCGGTAGGATATTAGCAGTAACTAAATCATCTCAATGGCCATAAATTGTGTTCATTTCTACATTTAATGACCAATTATATAGCTAAGACATAGAGCTACTATTACTGGACACTTGATGACTTCTCTAATGTCTTACACATGGAAATTGCAGCAAATGTGATTACCAAACTACGAACAAGTGAGCAAAAGAAAAGTGAAACAAAGGAACTGTATTGCATTTGAACATTGAAATGCATCTACTCATGTAAACAGATGGTGATGATGGCAATCCAAGATAACTTTCCTACATATTTTCCTAAATGTCAAATGACAACAAATGTCTCAATGACTTGAAAGACTATAATTTCAGTAGATCTAATTTTACACTTCCATCCTGTGGTCCTGATATAATCTTCCATTTCATTAACTGAATTTTAGTACTTGGTGTGAAAATAAGCCCTTGTATCCATTAGAAATCTTTCAATTTTAATATGCTGGTGAAGGATATTTCCAAAATAAGTCACTTTCCCTCTCTATAAATGAATGGTGATTAATTGAAAACAATTATAAGTAGCCCTAATTAGTCAGAGATACAAAAGCAAACATAGTATCTCCTTGATGTCTTATGGTCTATCTTGTTTCTATATGGTATCACTAAATAATCATCAGATTATCAATCAAACCTTTCAAGTTAGTTACAGATTTTCTAGGTTCAACCACTCAGCAATATACTCATCTCCCCAACCAAATTTTCCCTCTCCCTGAGTCCTTACCCCAACAATTGCACCCCAAATATTTGCAACGCTGTAGAGGCAAACATAGATTGGCAGTTTAAATTGCATGGATCTCATTTCCATAAAACAGACAGACTTGCATCAGACCAAAAAATAAGTAAGAAAATGTCGCAAAGGACGGGATTACCTTCCTACCATCAACATCTTCCCCCACCCCCCCAACCCCACTTAAAAGAGAATGAAAATATTGTCGTGAGTCAAGTCCATATATTTTCGATTAGTGCTCAGTTTCCTGAAGTTATTACTGCTCAGTAGTTTGAAGACCATAATTAAACGAGGTCCAAGGGGCTAAAGGTACGTTTCCAGGGAAGTTGGGATAAGCCACCCCATTCATACATGAAATTTCCTACTAGAACCCCATAGACAATTTTGCCCCAAGAGAGATCAGCATGTAAAATTGAAAAAACAATAATGCAACTACTTGCTCACATTTTTAAACATGATGTCACGTAGAAAATGGGTGAATCAAACCTGTGACAGTACATAACATACGGAGGATCCCATTGCCTGCATGATATCAGCTGCTGATGCAACAGCTGCCTTTACAGTTTGAATATCTCCCTGTTCATTATATATTATGTCAATATCTCTTTTTTTGAAAATAAGCTCCAATAAACTTGTCATCTTAACATACCCTTGCACCTCCAATAACCGGAAGACGGAGAATGCTTGCCTGCAGATCTTTGACAGCCTGGGATAATGAGTCGGCATGATTACTCTCAATTGTCAACCATTCATCAAGGTAGGCCACCTGAGGAGTGACAAATTGAAGTTTAGATATTAAATGCAAGATCATCCAGAAAATCCCATCGAACTAATACAAGAAACATATTCAAGCAATAAAAGAATCAGATAGTTGTACTAAAAATGGTCGTCTATGTTTATGGTAGCTTCTGAAAAACAATAACTGCACATTATGGGCCAAGAGTGGGATGAAAATAAAGGAGGAAGATTTGGGAATGGAGGAGCTTAGATGCTTATGAGAGAAAATGTACACCATCTAAATCCTAGACTTGGAAAATAAAGCTTATGGATGTCATCGAAATTACAGAGTTTACAACAAATCAATTGCTATTGAAATGTATAAATGAGTTAGAAATAGGCTGTCTCAGTAGGAGAACAACAGTATATAATGAATGCTTTTCCTTAATTCATGTTGAAGCAAATATTTGGCTGACAGCTATCCACTTGATCTCAGCAGATTACAACTACGCCATATTCAGGTATTTCTCAACTAGATTATAGCAGCTTTCGGTTGGATGTATTAATAATCAAGTCATTCCTTCTTAAAATATTGTAGCGCAAGAAAATCAGAAACCACAAGGATAAGATCTAATTGTGATAATTGTACTTGCACAGAAGAAAGGTACAAATTTCCAGGAAATAATGTACAAAATTCGAGGAAATAATGGTCCTTTAGAAAAGGATCCAGGTCCATTTCCCAGAGAAAAGTAAACTGTAGCTTATTTGTGAAAACTCAATCCACTGGTAGTTGATCCAGGTCCATTTCCCAGAGAAAAGAAAACTGTTGCTTATTTGTGAAAACTCAATCCACTGGTAGTTTTGTTCTTATGCATAAATCAACCACTTCTAGATAGCAGCTAATTGTTTTGCATAACAACAAAGAGCAACCCATTTTATCCCAAAGGAGAAAGAAAAAATAGTCTGCTGTGAGAGTTGACTGCAAATGTCAAACCATGATTATCTCATAGTTTTCCTGTTCTAATATACTCCTTAGTCCAAGTTATCATTTAGCTAATCCATATTGTCATAGCTTAAATATCTTTAACTAATGCCCAATCCAACACTTTCACATAATTCAGGTGAAGATGAGACTATGTCATCTCATTAAAAATTGCTAAGCTTCTGACTATAACTTCCATCATTATATTGTGGATGGTAATTTCTATGATGTCCATAATCAAATGCAACAGAGTCACTTAAAAAAAATCTAAATTTTAACTCTCCATAAATTATTTGACATTCATCCTGCTAGGAGACCATTTATACAGTTCGTAAGGTTAAATATATGGCAATTATAGGAGTGAAGGCCAGAAACACTTCCAACACGCTACTAATGTATGAAAATGTAAATAAGAAACATGGGCATCAACTAACTCAGCATAAGGCAGTGAATTCTGACATCACCAGTCCCCCGTTCATGAAGCATATTGCTCAAGGAAATAAGAAAGGAGAGAGAATCAAATAAATTCCTTATGCATTATCGGCTTATAAATTAGTTACTGAAATGCTCTTTACGATAAATTGAAATTTCAACCTGACTAGAAAACTATGTTCAGCAAAAATGACGTGTTTCATTTCACTTTCAACACATTGCCGATACTTTGTTTATCGTTCTTACAAGGGTAATATTCAAACTAACAAACTTGAGTGCATGTCAATGTAATTATTACAATTATATTTAAAAACACCAGTGTAATTTACACACAATTTTAAGACCCCTGTTACAGTTTTTCTTAGGCAGGTCATACAACATAAACAAATTGTCTTCAGTAAAAATCATTTCCATTCTCTTTTCTGTATGCAATATCATCCTAAACAGAAATATATAGCAAACTTAGTCACTGATGTCAAGCATGTCCATAGTTGTATAAAGATGAGTGAATGGCAATGCTTGCAGCTTCCTTTCCTTTTCTGATATTAAATGTTTTTACTCAGCTCAAGTTAAATTGACAACCTCTTTTAGTGGATAAATCATGGAGAGTTACACGCAAAGAAACGTGTGAACTCTGGTAGGTACCTCAAATTCTTAGTTGTTTTGACATTCAATAACAAACAAATGCAGATTTCATCCCAATGGCAATAAGTACCTGTTCATTCAAAACCATGTACAACTTCAACTTCAGTGTTAGCTGTTGGAGTTTCATCCTCTTCTTGATTACCGAATCCCACAAATCTGAGGTAGTCCTCCAAACGCTATACAACATTAGCTGCATCATCATATTCTCTTTAGAGAAATCTAAATCTAGGTCAGAGTGCAAGCTTGAACAACAAATAAAAAGTACTTGGATCCAACAAAATAGAAGTAGCATAACAGACAGAACTTAAAATAGGTTTCCAATTTATTTGCATTACAGGATAATAGTTGAGCAATATCAGAATTTTGATTTCAATGCCATTATTACATCTGTCGTATGAATTGAAAGCAATCAATATTCAGCAGGTCAGTGCCTATATATCATATGAGGGAAAATGGAAAAAAAACAGCAGCCTGTAGCAACATATTTACCCAAAAAAGTGCACCAAAACTTAGAAATAAGCAGTACTCGCATGTAGCAGATAAGTGACTGTTACTGGTTTATATTGAGTTAGATAGGTTTAGTGACATACAGCATTCATTAAGGCATGTGAATCTCCAGAATAATAGAAACCAAACCTCAGCTTTTTCCTTCTGAGAATTCAACGCAACATCAGCTTGAGCATTAGCATATCGCCACTGCAATTGTCTATTGTATGCCAGCCGCAGTTGATGAGCGTCTTCTATGTGATTTGCTGTCTTCTTTCCTTTTTTGATATCAGCAATAAAACTGAGGACAGAAGTTGGATTACTGGATTGTCTTGATGGGCTTGATGGTCTTGACCGTGATGGACTCGGCCCTCTTGAAGGAACGGAACTCACTGTTTTTGCTCTAGAGGGACTGACTCCTCTAGAAACAGAGGATGATGAGATTGATGCTTTATTTGGTGATGGTGGACGAGAACCTTGAATGGGTAAAGACTGAGCTCTAACTGCAGGATTCAATAGCCTAGGTCTTTCCAAAAGACTTGAAGTGAGTGGCTTATTTAACTGCAGTGCATTATCATCAGCTGAGCAAGCCTCAGTCCCTGATTTCCCAACTTCATCAGACGATACTAGTGCTAATAAGTCACTTGCAGATTTTTGTAATGGCTTAGTCATACCATCCAAGGACCATCTCCTTAAGGAAGGTAACCCTGATCCTGACTGTGGCAAGGATGAAATTCTACTGGCCTTATCACCAAGATCAATGCTTCTATTCACCGTGTTTGAAGATAATTTTCCACCTGCTCTACTAGGCCATCGATGCTGCTCCACTAGTCGAGAATGCATAACTTCAGCTGGTTTAAAATTCTCAGACTGGTCGGCAGAATTCTTTCCTTTAAGTGGACTCCTCTTTCTCTCAGGTGTAGGCTTTCTTGAAGTAAGGAGTGTTGTTTCACTGTGCTTATGTGCTACATTGGATGACGGTCTCAAAGTGCGATCAGTAAGAGCATGACTTACCGGTTTTTCCTTCTTACCGATAGGCAGAGAGAAGGTATCAGACTGGAAAGAAACACTAAGACTCCTCATTGTAGATGGCCATAAAGACTCAGGCAATCGATTGCCTGCTACCTTTCTGGATGCAACAAGCAATTCCGTTGATGTCTCCTGGACAGGGGTTGATGGAGATGGACTTCGTGGTGATGGTGATGTTGATGGCCGCTTCCTCTCAGCAGATATAGCTCTCTTTGGTACAGATACATTTGAAGTTGTTGTTCTTGTGACAGCCGGGGAAGGGAAACGCCTGGGGCCAGAAGATGCAACTGGAGTGGGCGACTTATATCTGGAACTAACTTCTCTAGTTCGAGACCGGCGAGCTGTTGCATTATTCTTTTCAGCGAGAATCAATGGTGGTCTTGGTGTCTCCACTGTTGACTCTTTCTGTAATGCTTTCAATTCATAAAAATCCATCCAAACTGTCCAAATTAGAATTCATTGTCCAAACACATCTTTTAGAAGCTTCTTTCAAACCCACATTGAACTCTCATTAATTAATCCGATCGCACTAAGAGATTATCCTTTCTCTGCTACAAATCTGCCACAATATCAATGGCCAAAGTAAGATACCACAGATAAGGGAAAAGAAGAAAAGAATACTGCTTGATGGAAAAGAAAGAAAAAGAAGATCAAAAGCATACATCTTTACAGTCTCTTGGATCTGAACAAGAGAGAGTTTGACAATCACAGCGAATCAATGCAAAAGGGCATTCTGCAGTTATTACTGGTAACCCAAAACCAGATAGATCACACACAGGCAAGGATCAAAGAAAGTTCCCAATTAAGTACCACATGCGTAAAGCTCTCTGTTTCACAAAGAATACCAATGTGGGATAGAACGTACATTCAAAAGCTTTTTCAGTGCTGAAATGTAAAGCGTTCTAAAGGAATAAAGAAGAAATAGATAAAATCAACTATTCCTCTCCCTCCAGAAATGGGGAAGAACAGAAGAAAAGAGGGTGAAATGAAAGTGGGAATGTAGAATAACATGTACTATGAACTTACTTCTTCTCCCTTTCTTTTTCTTTAACTAGTTTTTTTAATTCATCTTTCATTTCACTTTGGCCCCCCAACTTTTTGCCCCTCTCACGGGAGTGCCATGGTCCTCCCTGACTGGATTTAACCAACACACACTAACACCATTTCTCTCTCTTTCTCTTTCTCTCTCCCAATGAGCCCCTCTGGCCTGCTTCTTCTTTACCCACCCAACTCCATTTCATGAAAAGGAATTCATTGAAACTGAAAGTTACAAGAATCTACTCTCTCCCTTCTCTCACACACTTCAGCTATGCTCCCAAAGGAAAAATCACCATTACAGCTACTAATATTATACACCACCTGAAATCCGAAACTCTTATATTTCCTTTACCAATTAAAATTCTCTCTCGATTTCAAATGGGATTTCCTAACATTGAATCACACACCAAGCTTTTCTAAATTATTGCTATTCATGAATCAAATAGTAAGACATTTCTCATATCTTAATTAATAATGGGATTTGTCTTTTTGCAGTGCACAAAAAATAATAACGCAAATAAACAATTAAGCGCCGAATTGAGAAATGATGAAGCACATAATTGCAGAGTTATGGGAACAAATACTGAGGGAGGACCACGTGCATGTCGAGATCATTGTCCATCCCTATGAATTCTTACTGGGCTATCATAAATACAACACGAAAATAAAAATTTTAAAAAATATATTCAGTTATGTAAAAATGATTAAAGAACAATTTGTGATTTGACTTTTTTTGATTATTTTACCGATTTGAGGAACAGTAATCGATGAAATGTTGCAAATTTTTTTAAAAAAAAAAATTGTTGGAAGTAGTGAAGATTTTACATGAAATAATGTCTGGGAATTGTCAGGTTCTGTTCCTAATTTCGACAACATCTGCTGCTGTGTTCATGTATAATCTCCATGAAAGAAGCTTCATATATACTTTAAAAAAAAAATTAAAAAATTATTTTATGCTCATACACAATCTCTGTCCCTCCATAAATTTGTTTAAACGAAACTTATTTTCCACCAAAATTGAAAATTTTCAAATAGATTGAATCTAAAATTTTTTTATTAGAACAAAAATTAACCTAGGCAAAGGGCAAAATTTTCCAAGGAAATTATTAAAAAAAAAATCATCCACAGAAACAAAGAGAGAAAACAAGACAAAATTAATTTTTATCAAAGTCGTGTGTTTTGTTATTGAAGCTACCAACTAAAGAAAAACCTAAGCGAAACAAAAAAAATTATTATTTTCTCCGAAGGATTTAAACTGCTCACACATACGTACATGATTACCAACAAACAAATAAATAGACAGAACTAAGAAATTGAATCTAACCCGGAAAAGGATTGGTCGTCGGAGAATCGTCGGAAGAGAATTTTCCGGCGATGATGGATGGTTGAAAACTGAAGAAGAATGTTTTGATGAATTGCAGAGAGATTTAAAAACTGAGTAGTGTCAATCTACAGAAAGAGGGAGGGAGAGAAGGGATAAATTTGAATTGAAAATGGATAAATAAATAAATAAATAAATTTGAAAAAGTAAATTAAATTTGAATGAAATAAACAAAAAATAAATAAATAAAGGAAGTTTCAGTTAAAAGACGTTGAACCAAGGAAGAGCGAGGAGGACGTTATTTCGCGCCACCTACTCTGTTGATTAGTATGCGCCCGCTGTCTTACCTATTCTCTCTCTCTCTCTCTCTCTCTCTCTCTCTCTGATGATGGTTTTGATGACAGATTGTCGTTACTCGGAGTAACTTACTCCACGGATACGTATTTTGGAGGGAACGGTTAAATTTAGGATATCTCTGGAAATAACTGGGCATCAACACTTAAGTAGTGTATACTTGTACAGGAGCTGAAGCAGCAAATATTGACCATATGTCATGGCACTCGCTGGTTATTGTTGTGATGGTGCGCTTTGGTAATTGTTGATATGCAAATCTCTAACATTGTCAATTTTTCAATCCAATCCTACAAGCTCTATATAATTCACAAAAAATCCCCTAAACTTGAAAAGATCCGGCTAATAATATTCAAGAACATTTGCACCTGCCCGTTATTCGAGTTATACTATTAGAGTACATTTGGTTCATGAGCTTATACAAGATTAGATTACTAGTTCTATGTCATCCAATATTTGGTTACGTTTTACGTAGGGATTAGTCATCCTATTTAACTAAATTAATCCTATGTACACGGGATAAAATAATCTTATAGGGTGCGTTTACCTTCTTGTAATGACTCTTAGATGGCATGAGATAATTCTTTACTAATTTGCCCTTATCATTATTAGGTGCACAACCAACACTGTCACCACCACCAGCAACACCACAACCACAGTGTACCACCACTACTATTAAATTGCACTGCTATTACCATTACCACTATTATCCATTATAATGACCACGTATCGCTATCATTATTGAGCACCACCACTATTAATGCCAGACAACACCACTACCACCATCACTATTACAATGCAGTACCTCCATCTATTACCTTGCACCACCACTACTACCACTGAGCACATCCATTACCACTACTACATAAAACCACCACTATCATCACTATCGTGCAACCACCATCTACTACCGTACACCACCATCATCTAGCACCATACATCACCACCATCGAGCGCCACCACTACCCCTACAATGTAACACCACAACCATTATCTATTACCATGCATCATCAAAACCATCTACCACTGCATACCACCAATATTACCAAATAAAAATAGTATTGGATATTTTGAGCTATTATCATCAATAACACTAAAATTCAATCCCCAACTAAACACTCAAGAACATTATTTGTCTAGTTATTTTGTCAAATTCAGTGACAACCAAATACTGGATAATTAGAACTATTGATATGAGGATAACTCATCATAACATTCATAGTTTGAGAATCTCATCCCGTCCATGAACCAAACGGACCCTTTAATTTGAAAAAGGCAAAGAGGGGAACTATTTTTGTATGTGAAAATAAAATTGTGTATAATAAAAATACTACATCTCTTTATCAATTGGAGAAAAAGCTATTAGTACTTGTGATGTATGCATACATTGTGTGTGCAATATAAAACAAAACTGATTACTATTGTAGATAATTTATCAAAATATTTTAACTAACACATTTTTATGCTCTTCAAATAAAAATAAAAAAAAATGAATGAAAAAGATAGAGGATAAGTTGGTTAGTGGGATTACCCAGTGGTTATCTACTTAGGGTTCTTTTAGCATAAAAAGAATGTTACACCAAAGCAATGTTCTTGATGCATGTAAAGCAATAATAGTAATACTAGTGGTTAAAGCCTCATGTGATGCGTGAGGGTGTCCAATGGAGGGGTTAATTGATACACTGCGATAGATAGTCCAAGACTAAATAAAACAGCATCTCTTGTAGGTGGAAAAGCTTGAAAATTTCTTAAGAGTCCAATAGGAATGCAAAAGGAAAAACTGGGAGAAGAATTAGGAAAAGATTCTAGAGAAATAAAGGACTGGAAATCATTGCATTGAGAACTAGATACATCACTCATAAACTTTTTACTTTTCATCTGTGTCTGCTGTACTTGCTAAAATGAGGTATAACTTGTAAAAATAAAAGATATTTCAAAAGCTTTTGTCCCACGTTGAAAACAACAAAAGATTTTTTATCACTTTATATCATTTTATTCATTAATGGGTTTATAATGAGCTAAAGTATAACGTGGGCTCACGTGTACAAGAGAGAGTTGAGTTGGGCAGTTTCAGTTCAAACTTACGGATCTCCAGCTAAATGTGGCCTAGTCTAGTCCTATAAATAGTGAGTTTATTTTTCTTCTAAAATACAACAAATCACAGAAAACTTTTTCTACTGCCTCTTCTTTCTCCCTCTCTTTTCTTTTTCTTCCTCTTGGTCATTTAATTAAAAATTTGACTACAAGTTTTGACCGCTTAAACGTTCCAAATGTAATATCTATTTTATCAGTTAATCGAACTTGCCAAAACAATTCCTTCAAAAAAAGAAGTATGTGGCATGAAATAAATAAATGTGAACGACTTCCAATAGCATTTAAAGAATAAACAAATGAATAAATACAAACCTCATCCATATCTCAAGTCAGGTTTTACAACATGTACAAACTGCTTAATAAAACATATATATTTTGATCCTCAGGCAATTCAAGTGCCATAATATGAGAATGAAGATTACAGTTGTGCTGACTTACTTGTCAATAGAAAGAAAAAACATAGAAAAGAATAATAAAAAAGAACTAAAAGAGCCTCCAACAATTGAGAGCCTATCTTAGTTTCCACATTTCAAACTTCCCCCTAAATTGACTTGATTATCCATATTGCTATATAATAAAAAATTATCACCAAAAAGCCATCACATTTCTAGACATCAATGAAACTCATTCATTCAAAAAAAAAAAAAAAGAAATTGCAGCCATCATATCAAAGGTATCACTAAGGATCCATGATAACCAATCGAGTCAAATTAATCTATGTCTATTAAATGCTAAAAGCCAACCCCTTTCTGTTTCAAGCATCTAAAGTTCCATCTAGTATGGCGTAAATCATCTTTAGTAGTGCTAATTAGTCTCACACTCTTCCTCAATAATCCTTTCAGCATGCTATCATTAAGATTGTCCACAACTGTTCCACATTATTGAACCCTATGGACTTAATTCAACATTTTACAATTAAAATGGTAGACAATAGTGAAAAAGGCTTGTATTTCAAAAAAAAAAAAAAAGGCTTATTGTATCAGAAGTAACACTAAAGATGCATGATAATCACTCAAGTCAAATTTTATATTTTTATTAAATGCTGAAGCAACCTAACTTTCTTTTGGTTTCATAGCACCAAAATTCTATCCGGTATGGTGTGAATCATCTTTGGTAGTGAAAAAAATTAGATCATAATGAGTCTCTAGCTCTTCCTTAATAATCCATTCAACATGCTAACATTAAGATTGTTTGCAAGTGTTCCACATTATTGAACCCTGATTTAATTAAATATTTACGGTGCCAGATAGCAGATAATAGTAAAAAAGGCTTTTTATAACTTTCCTTTGCCATTGTAAGTTTATGGAGTCAATTTCTACATCACAATTAGTTTCAGTTCATTGGATTGATAGATGCAAACATTTGTACACGCATACGCACACATGCATTATAAGGTGGGCAGGAGAAACATTCGAAGACATTGGTTGAGAGATGTGGTGGACAAAACAAAGTAAAAGACCTAGTTGGTGCGACTGAAAAAAAAAAAAAGCAAAGGAAAGACAAAGTGCCAAAATGACAAAAATGGGCTTCACAATATCCACAATGCCAAACAAGGACGTAGGACGAAACATGTTCGGTGCGTGTGTTAGACACTTTTATATCAGTAAGGATTAACAAATGGATGTAGGTGGTAAATCATTTAGAACTTGAAACACACAGGTAAATCATTTAGAACTTGAAACAGACATTTTTTATTTTCAAGGACTAAATAATTTGTCAAGTATGAGATGTACTTTGTTAAACATATTGAAATTATAGTTTCTAATAACAACAATGTACTAACTATTTGCAAAAGCCTGTTGAAACAGGCAAAATTATAAGTTTACTTTTTCCATCCAAAATCAAATTATGAGTGGTACATTTCTGTAGAAATGATGACTGGTATAGTTGAATCACATCAATTCGTAGTTTGATGCACTTGATGGGTAAAAAGCTACCATTATCTTTCCTCTTTTAAATTCAGTAGAGCTTGTTCATTTTTTGTCGAAATCAAAATTAGATATCATTAGGAGAAATGTCTTGTTGTGAACTTTACAACTATATTAGTTGAAATTTGAATTAGAAATGTCCCCGTTCATTTTTTGTCGGAATTAAAATTAGATGCCATTAGTTGTAGTTATAAACTTTGCAACTATATTGCTTCAATTTAAAGTCTGGGGACTAAAATGAGATTTTTATTTAAACTTTCAACACCAATGCAAGTTTTCAACAATTTGCCAAAAGTATAAAAGTGCCTGTCTATTTTGTATTTTCTTTTGGGGACAATAATTATGAATTTCATCGCAAAGGCTACTTATGAAAACAAGTGTTTCATGTTATCACTTACTACACATCAAGAAGTTGTACAAAAATCTTCTTGAAAACTTCGATGGAATCATATATTCTCTTCATTTTTCAGCAAAACTTTTGACCCTTTAAATTTTGCTATAATTAATGACTACTTTTTCGTTATTTTCCTTTTGAAAATCTCAATTTCTTTAGGACCACCACCACTCCACCACCATGAGGTCCATTATTAAGCTTTTAAAGTTGTGTGTATCAAATTGTAAAAAAAAAAAAAAAATTTGTGTGTATCAAAGCTTCAATGTATCAGGACAGGTCCATATCAGACAAGGCAAAAAGAATTTGTTCCATGCTGTTTTTCTTTTCCTCTTCCCATGCTTTATTAATTGCTGCCCAAAAAAAATTTGATGCCAATAAGTACTAACCTATTGATCAAAGTTTAGTTTAAAAAAAAAATAGTGCAACTAGAGAGGATGAAGAAATTCATAAACCATTCTTGCAGAATGAATTGGTTTTTCGGGAATGCACTGAGTTGCAAGAGATGGGTCCCCTCGGTCGGGAACTTTTGATTGCAATCTGCCATTGAAGTTTAAAGCCCAATTGAGCACTTGCATTTGCCGATAATTTGCAATTATTGCGTTTAAGAGAGTATTAAACCAATTCGAACAGATTAGCACCAGCTTGGGTCTTGAATTTGGTGAAAGAAATTTGTAGTTTGGTTAGGAAATGGTATCTTTCTATTTTCTTCTTAGGCATAACTAGTATTACTTCTAGATAAATATGATTAGAATGTAATTGATGATTAAAAATTCAATTACTTTTCTCTTAGTTATTCTTGGCTTATAAGTCATTTTTCTTGACAGCAAAATACTGAAAAAGATAAATGACATAAAATGACCATATTTTCTTTTCCTCAACAAAATACAAATTCCTAAAAGGCCGTCTAGAAATTGATTTTTTTTTTTTTGGAGATATTCTGTATAAAAATGGATAAGAAAGTTTTTATTTTAATTCAAAGGGAGCAAATTTTGTGATTTAAGCTGGCGCGGGAATTTTCGAAGAAAAAGATAGAAAGCTGGAGGAGGATGTAGACTTAAAGTGTATTGCAGTACTAGCCAATTTGTAAATGTTAAGGAAAGCGATGTAATTTTAGTTTATTCATATTGCTTTTGACCTCAATCATTTCTTTTTCATTTTGCTCTTTATTTATAAGGCAAACGTTGTTCAACACATCATAATTCCTAAACAGTTTGCGGGTAGCTTTCAGAAAAGGCATTCTAGTGTATGAAAATTTTCTATGTATTTTGACATGGAATTCGTGACATGGTATATTTTAACTTACACAACAACAATTACAAATGGAGCGAATATTTATATCTTGCTGGATTATTAATTTAATTTTATCACTTTTACAAGATTTTGAATATTATATATAGGAGGCTAATGAGTGTTTTTAATATTATTATTTTTTTGTATCAACATAGACTTGTTTGAGGGGATGGAAAGCAACAACTAACTTCAATATTCAATAAATTTTAGTTTTCTGTATAAATACAAGACTTTTAAAATTTCTCTTTTAAAAAATATTGATTCAACTTTTGGAAAAGTATGTATTGCAATACTTTATGCATGTCACTTTATTATTCTTACTTTTAACAAAGCAAAATTCTACATCACTTGTTTTTGTCAATGACAATGCACCAGGTCCAATTACGAAGTCTTCTCTTGAATATAGTTTTCTTAGTGTCTAAAATATATTTAAAAGAAAATCATGTTGAGTTCAAGCTCAATAAGAACCAGGTTAAGAAATGTCTAATTCTTATTATATTCGACAGGAGAATGTGTACAAACGTGGCCAAATTACTTGGTCAATTTTGGCGTTTTTGATCATTTGAAGGTTGCCTTCATGCTCGGAAACTTTCCTTTGTTGACCATAATTGGAAGTGCGAAACTTGTTCTTTGGCTGAGAACACGTTTGACTTGAGGTATTGTGTTTTATATGCAAGGTCACATTCTTCTCTTTCAATTATGAGCGATATGATGGGTGCAGTAGGTTTGAACCCAGACTCTAACAGTGAACAATGCTGTTGTTTCTTCCATCCAGCTTGAAGATGCAAAATCTTGAATGTCTTAAAATGTATAAAACCCTTTAGATAAGCCTATATCTAAATGTTATTTTCAAAATCCTTCTACATATTATAATTAAACTATACACGAATGTCAAAAAAAAAATACTGTAAAACAATTATTATATTCTGAAAAGTATAAAAAAAAAACTTATTCTAAGCAATGTGTATTAATTCAATTATCAATTGTATTTGTAAAGTATCATCTACGATTCTTAATCCAAAACCCTAGTGCCTAGAAAAGAAAAGAAAGAAAACCTAAAAAGAAAAAGTAGTCTTGCAA
Source organism: Mitragyna speciosa (assembly GCA_024721245.1). Classification (NCBI taxonomy): domain Eukaryota; kingdom Viridiplantae; phylum Streptophyta; class Magnoliopsida; order Gentianales; family Rubiaceae; genus Mitragyna; species Mitragyna speciosa. The sequence goes on along the minus strand of CM045553.1, from coordinate 10,480,041 downwards.
CTTTTGTATAATGGGGTATGAACTATGGGTCTATTCTCAATAGCTTTTTTTACCATATTTTAATTTTTGATTTTTGAAAAATTTATTTTCTGAAGTTCTCAATAACTTTTTTTTTTTGAATTTTTAATCTAAAATCAAGAGTAACTAATTTTTATTTTTTCTAAAATCAGTTTTTATAAAAATCAGAATCAATTGAGAACAAGCCCTATAAAATGAGGTTAAGTTGAGAATAGAAAAACAATGGATAAAATGATGAGTAATCATATGCTTGAAATTTTAAGCAAAAAATTGTGATCAAATACTCAATTGGTGCAGTTCTATTCTATGTCATTTAGCATTCTCCCTCATATGCTATTATTGAGAGACATTAATTATTATGTTCTTCTTGTCGCATTTTATGACTCAACACATGATGATGTCTCAAATTCTTTCCATTTAAAATACTCCAAGAATATTTTTGCCTCAAGTAGTGTAGTAGATTCTTCCTAATCATAGTACTTTCGTTTTATTATTTATAAGATTATGTAGTCTGTAAAGTAAATAATTGGCAGCCAAATCTTTTCAAATCTTAAAGTCTATGCAGGATTATATTTTAATTAATTTGTCCAAGTTATTTTTTATAGTGTTTAATCTACTGAAATTCATTACAATAGTTAAATTGTATCAGATTAGTACAGTACCTTGCTTGCTTATTCTAATGCTTGTTGACTAAAAAGAGAAGGAAACAGCTAAGAAGAGGAGATAATTCCTGGTCATTATTGATTAGTACTATAGGACGGTGGATTTTAACTTTTGATATTGTCTTTGTTTAATGGCTTTTTAAGAGTGCATACTTCTGATACTCTATTGGGGAATATTCAAATTCAATAGCTCTATTCCTCTAAGTGGTCCTTAATAATGTATGATATTATAAATTGAAATTATGCAAATGATCGTGCAATTTCAAAAAGTTGGTGCAAATGATATGGAGATGGATTAATTCGAACCACACTTTTTGGGTGGATAAATCAATTTTGAGTTGAATTATGAACATTCTCAGTGTTTTAGGGATAAAGTGTCTCAACTGTTGCTAAAATATTACGAGTTAGGGTCTGCTAATACACCTTCTCACTATTAAACCCACACAATAACTCGAGCACAAAAATTATGCACAATTTATTGTAGAATCTACAATCCTGACATGGGGTCAGCATACATATAAACCAAATTGATGTCAAGTAAGAGTTCAAAATGAAGTAATTCTAACTGCGAGCACTGGAATTTGCTCTTTAGAGAACTATTAAGGCCCCATCTCTTTTTTCGGTCACTATTTTTTTTTTTTTTTTTTTGTCAAGTTATTTTGGTTTTGGTAAGGGCCCTCTAAGTATGTCATAAGACCCACAGTTTGTTGCGGCTGTTTAAAGAATTGCCCTTTTGATGAATACTTCGGTGTATTAATGATCAGAACCAAAAAGTTTTGTTGCGTCTCTTTTTTGTCAGAAGGTTGGAATTTTGTCATATTCTTTTAGCGTCAATGAGAGGAAGAAAATCCACTAGTCAGAACCAACAATTTTTGCATAGGTAGCTTTCCAGCCTGGTAATATCAATTATGCCCTTTTATGTTTCTGCCATGATTAATCCTTCGTGGAACAAGCTTGGAAAAGGGTCGAATTTGGTTTATCCAAGAATTGAATTACTACTAATTATTGTCATGTTCCAAGATGAAGTTTAAGAAAAGGTGTTATCTCAATCTCACAGAATCAGTACACACAAATACCTATGAGGTCCAGTGGAATTATATATCTTAAGGCCATTTGCTTGATATCAATATTGATGAAAATGATCAAGATAAATAGAAAGAAATGAATTATTGTAGAAATCAATCTTTTGATTTCTTCTAAACTGCATAAATAATTAAAATACAAATTGCACGTTCATTTCTTCTTTGAGTGAAAACAACGATGATGCAGACGCATCGACTATTAGGGATCTCAAATGTGACAAATTTCCAAATTCTTATTAGGCCTACCAACATTGCACTTCGTGTTGTCCAAATCATCTCACGTAAATCTTTGTCTATTTCTTGATTACGGAAGTTTTTGGCCGTTGGCCAAGTCTCTTCCTGCCAAACTTGCGCAGCCCACAAGTTATTGCCTATCTTATTGTTTGTTTCTTTCTTTTTAACTTTCAAATAGATTAAATTAATGCTAATTAAGTAACTCAGGGAGATTATTCAGCTGCAAATACAATACTTATTCAGAAAATGAAATATGATACTTATTCAGAATGTAATGATGGTGATATGTTTTTTTTTTTTTAATTCACCATTCAAAATTTTTTATCAAACTATTACATCACTGGTTTATGTTCAATATGGAAGCAAACTAGGAGATAAAAAGTTGCTTATTTTTCTCATCCTATTATGACACTGAATATATAGTGCTCTTAGCTTTTTGATGGTCGAAAGCACTAAAGCTTCCTATGAGTGATGGAAGGTCCTCATTTTGTTAGAATTAGAGCATGCTTCTTATACAGTGATGCCTCTTCTGTTTCCTAAATGTTTTTGGAGAGCTGATTTAATTAGGATAGAAGATTTTTGTGGAATTCTCTCCAAAATTGTTCGGAGATTTTATGAATGTTCGATTTTGTAAATTTTAATAACATCATCCAGAGATTTATGCCATTATTTTGCTGGTTTATGGAAAATTCATGTACGATGACACGCTATCCTTTATTAGTAAAAATTAATTTTAGTCTAATCTCAATCTCTGAATAAGCAAAGGATTCATTGTGTGAATCCTATTTGATTTCTTCTATACAGTGTTTGAAATAATAAAATGAAGTATTTTGTCTCCATAATTTAAGTTGAAAAAACAGAATCTTGATGGTCATATGTGGTATTAATTCTAATCTAACTTTGTATAAGATGCAACTCCGTCAACCCCACTTTCTAATTAAATAGTGGATCTCTAGATGAAACCAGATTTAATGACCCTCTCCGTAAATTACTCAGCTGGCCGACAATATTTTGAATTTACCGACAAAGTCGACTAATGAAATCTAGAGAGTTAAAAAGATACAGTTTCCGTATAACAAGCATTTTATTTTGGGCTTGACTGTGTGGAATTACACATTTTGCATCAAAGATAAGTGTTTGGTTCAAATTCTTCAATCACTATCACTATAAATATCATTAACAAGCTATAAGTATGGGTTTTGATGATTCCCCATAATATGTTTGGTTTAGTAATGGAATGGGTATCATTCCTTTCAAAAAGGTTAATAAGTTTGACAGAGTAGTATTTTGGAAAAATCATAGAGTTCTCAATTAATCATTTTTATTCCCATTGAAGGATAGTTATAGTTGTTTCTAAATACTAACAATGGGTGTTATTACTACTGATACTCATTCTCCTTTTTTATTCTCCTAAACCAAACACCGCTAAGTATTTATGGAATAATATCACAAGAAATACTAATTCCATAATGAATATATTGTATAGTAAACAACTATAAATAGAGTATCTCATTGCATTGTATCTGACCCTTTTTGGTTTCCCCCTTTTGGATATCTAGGGACATAGTGCTCCCTAGATACTTTGTCTTAAACAAAAGAGTTTGGTAAAGAAGCACAGGGGATAAAGTTAGATAAATGCTAATACTGACTTCAGAATATGATGTAGGCATGCATGTTACAGCCGCTCTTAATTGCATAAATAATGTACTAGTTAAGTTAAAAAGAAAGAGCAAATGATGGGCACTCATGTGCTTGAATATGCTGACACAGTTATGGCCATGGGGACCAAATCAATTAGTACAAATAAATATCATTATCAGCATCATCCTTCATCATGTCTATTTGTGTTGCTCCTACATGTTCTCCTCTAATGATTTCCCATTTCTATATCAGGAGAAAAAAGCAACTTATTTGTATCCTATTTCGTCAAGTGGGGTTTAGATTCTTTGAAAGCAAATTGAAGTATCCGAAATTAGGATATTTTTGTGGCTGTAAATGTGCTGCTTTCTCAATCTCACGGTAGTTGTTTGCTAGGTTTGTATGGTTTTAATGCTGTTGGTTTGAAGCAATGGGCCATAGTTTTTATAGTTTCTTCCTTTTATTCCTTGTCAAAATTTGTGGAGGCACAGCTGATAGTCTGAACTTTTTAGAAAAATAGACAATATTTTTTTTTATCAAAATTATACTATTACAATTGAAGAAAGGGAAATGGTGTTGATGAGATTTGAATCACTGACCTTTGGAGTGGTATTATAGAGCTCTATACACTCGAATCTCTATTCGTTCCCAAAACATAGACAATGTTACCCTGTCTTTTAATCTAGTTAACACAGCTTTATATAAGGATCTATCTTCGATGTTAAAAAAAAATCAAATAACAGGCAACTCTTATTCATAGGATAAGACAAATAATCCGTTATGACCATATCTTAACTTTCAAGTTTTGAACATATATCTAATCTTGGCTGAGGCTATGAATGTTGAAGAACCATCGCATAAGCAGTGTTTTGGCATTTACAAAAGTATAATGTTATTGGCAAAAGTCTAAAAGTTTAAAAAAAAAAAAAAGTAACTTTTATTTTAAAAATTTGTCGGCTAGGATCTCAGAAATTTGAACTGCTCGGTGCGATTGCATCCAATGGCGAATGCAACTGCTCGGTGCGATTGCATCCAATGACGAATGCCAAGGGCGTAAATTATCACAGCATGCTGCAGAAATAAAATAACTTAATAGGGCTTTACCTTTTCTAGTGGGGCTTCATTTGAGTCCAGAAGTATCCAATTGGACCCACACTGATGTTGCATTCAACTCATTAGAATGAGCTTATTCTGTGCCATTTGAGATGGACCTAGGCCCAATACGGCCAATATCTTACTTCTTTGTAGCTATATATTGGTCCGGTTAATTAACCTATCAATTAAAATTGGGCTATGGCCTGAGGTTTTCCGTAAAATGAGGGTTGGACATTGGGAAGGGGAACGACGGGCAAGATGGTCTTCTTGTCAATGTGTCAAAGGCACAAGGGAAAAGGCTAGAACTTGATTACCATAGGAGGTAGGGCTATTTAAAAAGAATTAAAAAATTAAAAAAATCAATTCGTTCTGAACTAAAAAAAGAAGGTAATCGAACCGGTTATTGACATCGGGTTAGATAGCGCGTCGGGTCGCGGTTCACATTCTTGTGAACCGACAGATAACCGACTCGATCCATAGTGAAGGGTAGTTTTGTTATTTTTGTATGTGGTATTGTTTTAGTAATTCATTGTTTATTTTTTGATTTATTTTATTATTACTACTAATTTTTACTTCTATTTCATTTTTGATTGATGAACATTTGAGTATTTATTTTATTATTTAGATGTTCATTTGACTATTTATTAAGTATTTTTTATTTTTAGAGCTAATTGAAATGTTATGATGAGTTTGAAAAACTAAACGACTATTTGTTTATTTAGTTTGTTTGTTTTTTGATTGCTTTGAAAATTACAATTTTATTATGTAATTTAACTTTAAGATCATTTATACTTGTGTTATTAGTAATTTAGTGATGGTTTATAGTTTTTTCTTGTTTTATTTTTTATTTTCAAAATACTGATGAATTATGATGAACTAAGTCGGGTACCTAAAAAATCAGGTACCCGTTATATATAGATCGGTTCATGGTTCAAAATTTTACCAAATCGGTATGACTGGTTCGGTTCAAAATTTTTGTTCATGGACTAAATACCCAATCCATGAACACCCATAATAGGAGGTACCAAGAAACAATAATTATTTCAAAATGATTTTATATCAATAGTCGAATTTTTTTTTTTACATAATATTAACATATAAATGAAAAAGCTAGTTTGTTAACAAAACTAACCATAGAAGGAAACCTAGATTTAACAGAAGTCAAACAACGAATAGTTATGTGGATAAATATACTCTTAACAGAATTCAAGCTGCAAAATCTCCCATTTGGTCCCCTTACAAGGCCAGTAAGCAGTCTCTTCCAATATCCGATTCAACTGATAAAGACACTAGTCAAGCAATCACAAGGTCCCTGGTTGACATATGTGAGTTCCAAATACATATAAAAAGCATATTTAAGTGAAAATACAAAGAAAAAACTAAATTAATTGGCTTATAGGGATTATGTACACAATGCGTACAATTTCAGGCCACTGGCTACCAAAATGTAGGAATAGTTATATTCCTCAAAGGTATACAAGCTATTGAACTCAAATCCATTCTCTCAATAATCCAAAGACTACAAAAATCATTGGACGAAACAGCAATATGGACTTAGTATTTCATCAATCCAGTATTCTGAGCCTTTCCCAAAACAAGCTCTATGCTTCCCTGGTAAAGACCTAGATTTTTGGCTAATGCAAAACCAGCATACATACCATCCACAGCTGCACTGACAATACCACCAGCATATCCTGCTCCTTCACCAATAGGATACAGCCCCTTCAGTGATGTACTCTCATAGGTGTCAGAGCTTCGAGAGATCTTGACAGGAGAACTGGTTCTTGTCTGGGGCCAAAACAATAAACTGTAAGAGGAATTGAAAGGGTTTGAAAGAGCAATATGAATGCACAATTTGGGTGGAAAAACACATAATTACTGAGGACAATAAAAGTATGTAGTCTAGTCCCCAAGTAAACTTCAAATTTCTGGACCACTAAAGTTTCTGCTATAGCTTTACAATTAACACAATAAGGTAAACCAACTGAATCGACTAGTACCTCCACTCCATGAAGAAGGGCATTGTCGCAGACAAATCCAGGTAACTGAAAATGCAAGTTCTTGATATGTCATTTCAACTTAACAATTGAAACGGCTATGCAGTACAAGAACAAACATACAGAAGATTGGATAAGAGAAAAGAAAGAGAATTAAAGAACAAAGTAAACGGATGGAAAACCTCTTTCTCAAACATCAGAATCGAGTGTTGCAAAGCCTCTGTTATATGTGGAGGATATAATTCATGGAGATGGGCTGCTTTCACTCCTAGCCGATAACTGGATGGTGGTACAGATTTTACTGCAATTAAAGAAAAGAATATGAAATCTAGGTAATGACATCTTTATATATCTTTTTAGACAAAGGATTGCAAATGAAGATTTACCTGACAACTTGCTCTCTAGAAAATCAGGAACTGTTTGCACAGGCACAACAAAATTTCCACCGCCCATTATAGCTGCTTTTCTCTCAAACTCCCTCTGAACAGAAAACCAAAAGATATTCAAACTGAGTTCAGAAGCAACGTGACAAGAAATGTTAGAAGAATATGAAGCAATACTACTAATGCTGAAAAAAAGAAATTCACAATAAAGTTAAAAAAGATGCCACATAGGCCTAAATATTTGTTACTTCTAGAAAATGAGAGAGAAAATCAAGACCCCGCAAATGCCTAAATATTGTAGTTTTGCATCAAAAAGTAAAATTACCTTTACTTCTCATCTCAAAACTACTCTAATAAAATGTTGTCCCATTGAGTAGATAATCATAATGATTATTAACATAATTGAAGTTAATTTGGCATCCAAATACACACAAGAAAAAACTTTTGCTGAAACAAGATAAACCACGTAACAAATACTGAAAATACAAATACCTGAAATTCAACACCAGCAAGTACTCCGTGCAGATAATTTAAAGCATCAAAGTCTTTTGATGATGCAGAAACAACAAGAGCGGCATTTGCCCATCTAGATGAACGTCGAGAGAAAGACATTCCATTGATACAAAGCTCCGATGGATCTGTACTAGTGAGGACCACCTGCAAAAATCTTGCAAGTGAATATGCTAAGTTGAAAATGTATTACATGCTTTATAGGCCTTAACAAGTAGTTAACTGTTACATAATCAACCTATGCATCAAAGATTGCAGATCACATTTCTAACTTAAAAATTTCTGAGTGATGCCCAGATATATTACACCATTTATTTATTTTAAATATCATCATTTTTGTTAATACAAATAATTAGAGAAATTCTCTAAAAGAAACAGATAAAATGAATCATACTCTTTGACAAAATAATGAAATGCAGATACAAGTATCCAAGCAAACACCAAATATTGTAAAGCAAAAGGTGGCCAATATGAGTACTACATCAGTTCTCTAAATCAGTATGCGGGGAAAAAACACAGACCTGACCACCAGGACACATGCAAAAGGAGTAGCAACTACGTTTTGTAGGCCCAGAATTTAACTGTGTATCTTCATATTGTCCACTGACATACTCTGCAACCTTGTAATCTGCGACTGGCACTTTTCCTTTTCCATTCTGAACTTCATTGGCCAACTCAGAATACTGCACCTTTGTTAAAACTTTAAATGAAAATCAGAAAAAGAAAGTAGCATAACACACAAAGTAGACAATTGACAAACAAGAGCTAAAGGCTCAGTGAATCACACAGCCAAAGCAACAAATAATTTGCCAATGAAGTTTTGTGCAGGAGCCAAAATGTCAAGCATACAATAAGAATTAAGTGGATTTTTGCACCTAGTTATCTGAATCTTTGGGATACCAGCGGTGGTGAAATGTTTCTGAAAGGGGACAGAATCCCATGAACCAACAACTGACACCTCAAGCCTAGTGTAGTGGTTGGATAGTCAAGAGTACTGCATAATTGCTTCCCTATGTAAGTAATGCTCATAGAGATGGTCAAGGGAACTTAAAGATCATCAAAGGACCAAAAGAGGATCTCAAGTTACAGCTCATGTGTTCAAATGATCCATGAAAAAGCCTTGAACCAAAGGAGGATCTCAAGTCACAGCTCATGTGTTCAAATGATCCAACAGCTTGAAGTTATGGTTACACACTCAAAACTATAATTTCTTCCTCAGTGAATTATTCTTTACATGCTATCAGGTTATATATTGAAAAGTTGACAGATGATAAACATTTACACAAGCAATATCCTAGTATTATTCATTGCTTATATGTGCTATATATCCAACAAGCATAATTACATTACGCACCTGTATACTGTTTATTAATTCTTGAGGATGCTCAATTCGCAAACCAACCTGTAACCCAAAACAGTAGGTAAACAATCCCAATATCAATTTGCTAGGATACATTCATACAACATTAGATAATATTGGCTCCGTTTGGATAGATTATTTGGAGTATTTTTTGAGAATTATTTGGAAAAATTATCTGGAGCGTGTTTTTTGTTGACTTTTTTAGAAAGGTCAAAAGTGGATCAATTTTTTGTTGACTTTTGTTGAAAATGGGGGGAAGTGTTTGAATTTTGAAAATTTTTTAAAAAACTTATTTGAAATGTTAAAAACTTCCTAACTTGTTCCATTTTTTACACAATTATTCACAAAACGTAGCATTTTTTTCAACAAATTTTGTTTAGAAAAACGGGAAAACTTGTGACGAGTATTTTGAGTTCCATTTACAATAGTAATGAGTTGTAATGGAGTACCGAGCACTGGCACCAGACGTTGCCAACATCAGATGCCATGAAAAAATTGTTGAGAAGGAAAATTGCATTCAAAATTCAAAAAATGAGAGGAAAAATTGTTGACTTTTGTTGAAAAAATCTCTAAATAATTTTCACTTATCCAAACACCTTTGGAAAGATTTTTCCAAATAATTATCAAATAATCCTCAAATAATCATATCCAAATGGAGCCAATAATTCTAACACAACCCAGGATGGAGAAGGAAGATGCATGAGTTCTTTCATGGTGGAAAACAATGCCAATACAGCAACAATCAACCCAAATCATGTACTTAGTGTAAATGTTGGATAGAATATTACACAAACTGGATAGTCAATAACAGAATTCTCAGCTATTTTACACTCTTCAAAGCACGTTCCTCTACACCCAAAGCCATTATTACGACAACTTAGAGCTTATGAAGAACTGGACAATGATATTAGACAGTTAAAAATGGATGATTTCAATTATTTCCTCTCATTGATTCCTATCTTTTTTGCCAAGATCAATAAATCATTCATGCAGAAAATAAAGGTCACACATTCTCATTTTGTCTTTACTTATAATTCCCCTCCCTGAGTCCATCTGATGAATGCACATATAACATACAAAGAAATATTTATGCCAAACAAAAACAATCAGCATTACAATCAACTTACTATATTATATGAAGTCTGAATCAAACTCTTTTGGATATTACCACCAAATGGCACTAAAAGTCACAGATTAGGGAATGAACAGAAAACACCATGATATCCCAGGTAACTGTTAAAAATAAAGAGGCAATCGATAAATGAAACCAGTGAAATTCTAGTCATTTGATTAAAAACTTGATCCCATGCATATCCATTAGCAATATGACTCACAAACTCTCCATGTACATCTCGATAGGTGAATAATTCATCAATTTTTTCTAAATCTGGACAAATGGTTATCAAAAACTTATCTAGACCCGTCATCAGCTCCTTTTTGGATCATGAAAACATCAGAAATCACAACCATCAACAGTGTCAAGACACATTAATTAGGAAAATACTTTTCAACCCTTTTCATAAAGCAGTAATTAGTTATAAAGAAAATCCAATTCTCCACCTAAAACAAAGCCGTCCCTGCCTCATCTCCCCACCATTGAGGCAAAAAGGAAAAAGAAGCATAAAAAAGCGAAAAGGACTATGAGGCAGATGCACATCTTTAAGAACAGCGTTTGTGGTGAAATTTAACATACACGTGAGAATACAGAACCAACAAAAAATATAGAAAAGATTGCCTCTGCTTGCAGACAAATAGAAACTTACAGCAAAATCTTTTTGAACCATGTCCACATTATGAGAAAGAAGCATTTGATATGTATCACGTGCAGAATGCCCAACTGCAAGAACTACAGCATCATATCTCAACTTCAAGCAAGTGGACTCATTGCCCACTGAATCAGAAACTCTGACTCCCACAACATGTCCACCTTCGACAAGCAGATCATCTACCCTAGTTCCAAACTTGATAGCAACCTAGTTATATTGGTTCCAGAGATAGGATTAATACACCGAGAAATAAAATATTACCAGCAATTGGTCCTAACAAGTAAAAGTTTTATATGCAGCTTACACCCGCTTCTTGTAGGTATTTTCGAAAATTGCGAAGCAGTGGAACTAATCTATCAGTCCCCAAATGAGGTTTCCCATAAACCAATATATTCTTTGGAGCTCCAAAGTGGACCAATGTTTTCAAAACCTGAAGTTGAGAGAGAATCGTGAAAGATATTAAATACAAAAGGGTTATTCTGTAACGATGATAAGTGACCTCATGTGAGAAATTTTCTGGGATAAAAAACACTTACGGTCATAACACTGAAACTATTTTTCCCAATTCTTGTTACCAGCTTTCCATCACTCCAAGTACCTGCACCACCCTGTGACCCATAAGTCCTTAAGAAATGTACAACAAAAATGAAAAAAAGATGTGAACCAATTACATAATTAAAAAATGTACAATGCAGGAAGCTTTCTTAAAAAAAAAAAAAAAAAAAGTTTTGTCAAAAGAAATTGCTAAGGCAGAAAGAGCCGTTATTGATTAATCTCCTGATACTGAAAGAACCTTGAAAGTGCTAAGTGAATAAAGAGATAACCTCCCCAAAGCAAAAATTGCTTTCCTCTTGTAACATTTGTCTAACTACCAAAGCTCCAATGTCGCGCCCCCTCTGCTCAACTGCCTGCCCTCTCTCTATCAGTGAAACATCTGCACCAAATTCAGCAAGTACAAGAGCAGCAAACAAGCCCGAAGGCCCACTACCAACAACTGCAACTTTTGGTTTTCTAGTGCAGGGATATATTAGTGATCCTCCATTGCGATTGCCAAGTCCACCACCATTAAAAAGGCCTGAAGTTCCATCATTCTTTCTGCAATTCTGAACGATGCTCATTAAATCACCAAAATCTCCAGGATCTCTCTGCAAATGCTCTATTAGCCCAATCTTTGGCTCCAAATCAGTTATAAAGCCGAGAGTACGAGGCTCCATCGTCAGAAGCTTGTTGACATCCATATTAACTGTGTACACAAACTTTGGTTCCTTCTGCAACTTGAATCACAGCAAATATGTGTATTTTAGAAATTAAATGCAACATATTAGCTTGACATGCACAGTACAATGTATCACATGAAGTTTCCTTCTACACACATATTTACAAAATTAGAAAATTTGTGAGTACAAGTATAAGGAACTTGCCCCCAGCAAGCAGAGACAAAAAAGCATAATTGCCATCAACAATCAGGACCATTGAGTTTAACATGCAGTTTCCCCAAGTCAGCACTAGGTGTATTCCCTAATGCTGAATCTGTAAGACATATGTGAATAAATTCAGGGGCAAATTATAACATATATATTTTTTTGGGTGAAGGATGCACCAAATATAAATTAACCATAAAATTGCTTCCTGCAAATTTAACACAAGAAGAAAAAACAAGCTCTCTTAATTTGGAGATATTAAATGCTTTGCAGCTGTTTCTGACCCCAAAACTCAACCTTTGAAAAAAAATGTACGGAAAGTGTAAGAATTTGCATATTGAGTTGCAATTTCACCCAACCAGGCTACTAAAATCTGTATTATGCAAGTGAAATGAGATAACATCCAAACCAATTCACATATCTATCTAAAAAGGAAATATAAAAAAATCCACAACTCAACACAAGCCAATGCATGACAGGTAAACAGCAGTGAACAAATTAGCCTTGCATTCTACAAACCTTTCGCGCATCAAAAGACTTTCTAACAACTGAGAAAGCTTCCGGTGGCAACATTGAAGCAACCTGCAGAGACGAAAACAACATCTAAATACCAAATACTTTGCTACAAAGTTATCGAAAAAAAGAATCAATAATCTTTAGTTAGAAAAGGGTTCAAGAATCCAACAAGCACATACCGGAAATTTGAGAACTTTGGCAATTTCTTCGAGCAAACCATCTGCAACACCAAGAAAATCTTTTCCAGGGTCTTTGTCAACTGAAACTTCTAGGTTTAAAAACCTCCAAACACCCCCGAGCTTGTCTCTTGCATTAATTTGATTGTCTTTCTGGAGTTTTAGCTTCTTTTTCTCTGATGGGTACTTCAATTTTCCAGTCCTTTTTGCTTTCTTGGCAGATACTATAGCAAGTGGTTTTGCAGAAAAGACAGTGTCTTTATTCTTTGGCCATGAAAATTTTGGGTTGGGGTTGCAAAAGGAGATGTGCAGAGGAACTATGAGCTTAGAGGAAGCCATAGCCTTGATTGGATAATGGAGGTTGAAGGATTTTTCCCAGTTGGGAGTTTTGGGACTTCAGAAGTGGAACTTTAGTTTTATTACTGATTGGATTCTCAATTGGGATAAATGAAGTCTAAATCTTTGGAATAATTGCACAAATGGTGCCCTCTTTATCTGCACCTTATTCTTTCTTGGTCCCTTATATTTCCAATAATGCATTTTTGTCCCATCAATATTCAAAATATAATAGTTTGATTATAAATCTTATTTTTATTCATTTTTTAGCATAAAAAGTCTCAATTTATGAAAAAGTAGAACACATAACTAAAATGATCACTATGGTAATAATAAAAAAAAAATTTGGCTTTAGACTTAAATGATTTTACGTGCACGAACTTTGTGGGGCAAAAGTTTTGAGAAGTTTCTTTGATTTTTTAGATTTGCAATAGATATGGTTAACCTATAACTTTTTAGAGGAGAGAGATATTTTGTTTTGACCAATATTTATGTTTTTTTAATAATCAGAAAGAGAAATGCTGTAATTGTGATTTTGTTTTTGATTTGTTATAAACTCCAATTTACCCAAAAGTAACTTTATGTCCTTCAAGAATCTCTTTCAATAGACATCAATAATCTTGCATTTGAGATATTCCATTGGCTGAAACAACAAAAAGATGAACATAGCAAATTTTTTGGTTTGAAGCTTGACATGTCTTAAAGATCTGGGATTCCCTGAATTTTTTTGTAGCTTGATAATGAAGTGCGTCAAAACTGTGTCTTTGTCGATCAATATTAATGGTACTTATACTGAATTTTTTCAGCCTACTAGAGGGTTAGGGCAAAGAGATCCTCTTTCTCCTTACCTCTTCATTTTGTGTTGTGGGACTAACTGCTATGATCCGAAGAGCAGAAAGGAATGACCTTTGGAGGGGGAATTAGCATGGGAAGACAAGGTCCAATAGTGAGTCATCTTCTGTTCGTAGATGACTGTTTGTTATTTGCAAGACATGATGCTCAAAATATTAGACAACTGCTGAAGATATTGGATGATTATGAAAGGGCAACAGGGCAGAAGATAAACCTCCAAAAATCTAAAGTCTTTTGTGGGTCTAATTTTACTCAAGATGAGTCAAAAGAGTTAGCAGAAATTGTTGGAGTCCAAGAAGATGATGGGAAAGGACTATACTTGGGCATGCCCTATATGGTTGGGAGATCTAAGAAGGAGATTTTTTCCTATGTTCGAAACAAATTCTGGCAAAAATTAAGCAACTAGACTAAAAATGTGTTGTCGCAGGTAGGGAAAGAAGTCATGATAAAAGCAATTCTACAAACCATTCCTTCTTATATCATGTCTTGTTTTAAGGTCCCCCGAGCACTTGAAAGAGATCCAAGCTAAGGTCATAATGTTTTGGTGGGGAAATCTGCAAAAGAGGAAGAGTTTGTGTTGGATAAAATGGAGTTATCTATGTCAGAGAAAAGCAGTGGGAGGCATGGGTTTTCGTGATTTTGAGGTGTTTAACTTAGCTATGTTAGCTAAACAAGGATGGAGTATTATTAAGGAACCCCATTCCTTACTTAGCAAGATACTCAAAGCCAAATATTTTCCTTTTAAGGATTTTCGTGGAGCGAAATTGGGTAACAGCCCTTCCTTTGTTTGGAGAAGTATTTTGGCAAGTAGAGACTTACTTCTGAAGGGCCTTCGATGGAGAATTGGAAATGGCAGAAATATTAACATGTGGTCTGAGCCATGGCTTCCTCTTCCTTACTCTTTTACAGTCTCTCAACATGCAAAATTCACATGCCCCAATGCTACAGTTGACAGACTAATTGACTTTGAAGCAGGCCAGTGGAAGATCCAAGAGCTCAATGCATTGTTTCCAAGCCAGGAAGTCGATCACATTTGCAAAATTCCCATTTCTTCGAGGAATTTTCCAAATGAACTTGTTTGGCACTTCACAAATAATGGTGTTTTTTCTGTAAAATCAGCTTATCGTCTAGGTTTACAGCTTTTAAATAGTCAAGAGGGCTCGTTTTCTGGAAAGCAAAATAAGCAGTTATTTTGGAATCAGTTATGGAATTTGAAAGTGCCTCCAAGAGTCAAGATTTCCTTTGGAAGGCTTGTAAAACAATTCTTAGCTACAAATCAAAACCTTGGTAGCAAATGGAAAGTCAATGCAAAGATCTTGCACTCAGTGTTATTATCCTATTGAAACAGATAAACATGTTTTCTTTGAATGCACAGAGGCAAAGGAAGTTTGGAATGAGCTCAGCAATTTGGCAATCCCTAACTGGAATAGGTTCAGCAGTCTTAAAGAATAGTTAGCGGCAATTTTGGAGAGCAGCAGTAAATATAATGCAGAAAGAAGTAGTCATAATCCTATGGCTACTGTGGAAGTCTAGGAATGAAAGAATTTTTGAAGGTAAATCCAGAGGGGCAAAAAAGATCTGTGAATATGGAGGCAATCTGCTCCACGAATATCAAGTCACTTCATGCCAGATGGGTGGCTTCTGTGGGCTATCAAAGTCATCCAAACTTGGATAGCAAATGGAAACCTCCTACCAAAGGACTCATGAAGCTCAATGTAGATGCCTCTGTCATTAATGGAGGAGCAGGAGTGGGAATCATTGCCCGAGATATACTGGAGATCTTCAAGCAGTTTTGGTTGAAAATATTCCTCATTGCAGCAGTGTAGAACATGTAGAATCTCTAGCCATCTTAAAAGCTCTACAATTTGCTCAAGAGTATGATTTGTCCCACTTTATTTTGGAAAGTGATGCGCTAAGAGTAGTTAGCAAAGTTAACAGCAATCATAAGGACCTCTCTCCAATTGGGACTCTTGTAGAGAACATTCGCAGCAGGCTAGAGTCCTTCCCTATTGCTTCTGTTCGGTTTGTTAGCAGAAATACCAATATGGTAGCTCATGCAGCATCCAAACTAGGCCTGTCTGTAGCTGGGCAACATTTGTGGTTTGTGAATTTCCCCATCAATGTACTGAATGCAGCCATTGCTGATTTATATTAATGAAAGTTCATCTTTCAAAAAAAAAAAAAAAAGTCTCAACGAGTGTAACCGATAATTACTGGGGACATGTTCTGTGTAATTCTTATTGGTTAATGAAGCAACATTGTATGCGTACAACAACGTAGGAATCATGTGCACATGTATCTTCAAACATGTGTACTTACTATCTTTTAGATATACATAAAACCTTAATCATTGAAACACTTGAGGCAAAGATGGATATACTAATAACTGGTAATTGTAAGGTCCCAATTGGGAAAACCCAATTCTGAAATGTGTGTTCTTTCACAAAAATCGTAGTGCCATATAAAGCATGTTATATGTTCAATGTAAATTGAGATGATATATCATATAGAATAAGATATTTATAGAGTTAAGCGTAATTTTTGTAAGCTCAACCATTGTTATTCAATACACTTACATCCACATATTAAGTTAGTGGTCTCTATATGAGTACAATATATGTATATATGATCAATTACCAATACTATAAATAAGGCTATCCTCTAGGTTCTCATTTGCCCTGTAGTTCTGAAGAGATCTTTGAAAAAGCTGAGCATCATTAAAACGAGAACACCATGATCAACACTAGTATTTATCTTGTCAATGGCACTATTGCTTATTTTTGTGCTTGCAGAAATTAATAAGGATTGTCAAAATAGTTGCCTTCAAGAATGTGCTGATGTTGCCCCACCTCGAATCAATTTTTGCATTAAGCAATGTATGAGGGGGTGTCATTCTCACTGATCATACAAGAATGTATTTGGTTGTTTCCTTAACCAGTGCAACAAGTTTCATACACAACAATCTCTTTTACTCTCATTAAACTTTTGTTAATGATTATTTTCTAGGTAGAAGATGTAACTTTTAAGATTAATACGTCATTCATATTTGTAGATATGGAGCAATTAGGAGTTCGCTTTGACAATTGCTTGAAAGTTAGCAATAGTAAATACTTGTAATATGTATTATTTTGGAATTTTTAGTTAATACAAAGAGGTCTTATTAGTTTGCATTGAAGATGTTACTATTTGTGTTAACATCATATTAGCCAATCCAACAAGGCTAGGTTGGTCAAGACTAGTGCCAATGCAGGGGTTCAAACCCTTACCTTGGTATTTAGGAAAAGGAAGAAAAAACAAAATAGATTTATGATTAGGAGTCATACCGATTGCATCTGGCAAAAAGTTTGGGAACATATCCCATGATGATGAAAAAACAAAAAGGTAACATCTATATTATTGATTTTGTGATCTTTGCTTTTTATGCATTTTATGTGAACTGCAACATGTGGCTCTTTCTAAAGCACGTATATCCAAAAATAGGTATTAATCAGCATCAGTTTGAAGAATACAACGTCTTGCAATTTTCTTTCAACTCCAATTTGGTTCTAGAATTAGTTTGTTGCATAAATGACACAAATTCGGTTGTATGTGATGAACCTTTAATTCAAAACATCAATTAATTCTAATTAAATGCATAATTCCAGTTTTCACATGTAAAATTGTGCCTTCAAATATTTTAGGGGCTGCTTGGTTCATGGGAATCGAAATGAATCCCTTATACGCTGCCTAGTTGGAGGGAATGGGAATCGGGGAATCGAAATCATTTTTAAAAATTTGAGAATCCTTTATTCTTAACTAAATTAGAGGGAATCAGAATCATTTTAAAAAATTTTACAACTTTGATTTCTTTTATATTTTTCAATTATTTTATTGTGATAAACTATTAGTAGGCATCATCATTTGCTTGTTAATCAATAAAACTAGATGATTTAGGACCATAAAGTCTTCAAAAGTGAATGATTTTGATTTTGATTTTGATTTTGATTCCAACATCTAACCAAGCAAGGATATTGAATTCAAAAACTCCATTTTAATTTCAAAGTGAATGATTCTAATTTCGATCTACGAACCAAGCGTCACCTTAGTCTCAAGTAACAACTTATGAATCCAAACAATCAAACAATCAACATATTGAATTAGTGATAAACTTCAAAATCAGCGATAAATTTTCAAATCATGTTTTTCAGCTGCCAAGTATAGAGGCATTGTTTTAAAAGCAAATGTCAGGTCTAAAGAATTAATTTAAATAATTTACTTGAATTATACCATAAAATGAGCCTAATTGTTCGATATATTTCATAAAATCATAAATTAGTAATGTCACGAGTATGGGAGTGACATTTATCCAAAAGAAATGGTTAACCCAAAAACTTTTGGGCATAACTTATGAGCCCAATACTTACACCAAATTATTGGCAGCCCATAATCTAAAGTATTTTCAACTACTTAAACATATCATATCCTTCTAAAGTATCATGCAAGGTCAAATAATCACCCACATTTAATGCTTTTGCATTCTTGTAAAGCTCAATCCAATTCCTTTGGACTCTTAATCATAATCAGGCGTATAGGGTTTTAGTGGTGGCTCCTACCCTTAATTCGTCTTAATATTTAATTTTTGCACTTTTTGTGTAATCACGACCTATTACCTCTGGCCCAATCCCCATGTAGAGATCTCACAAGAATTGCTCTAGGACTAACTATAATACTCGAGAGAAATCTGTTCCAATAAGTTTTTATCATAACACATAGGTATAAATACTTGATTAAGTTATTAGTATCTATAATTTAGGATGTTATATAAAAATTTCCTCTTCTTTGCTCCCATCAACGTCAGACTTGTCTAGTATATGTGCACCTTATCCTTTAGATTTTTTTGTATCCTTGCTATTAAAAAATGTCTAGGATTCTATGGTGGCTTTCATAGGGTTTAGATATTGGATTTGGCTATAGTACAAAGTTGAACCAGCTTTGTACTATACAAAGAGCCAATGGTTAAATAAGAATAAAGAAGCAGGGCCACATGAGTTGCTAATTTAATTTATAAATAAAAGGACCTATATAAGTTATCAAAATTCTACATGTCCTTTGTAAACTTGTTCTTTGCACTATATAAGTGTACTTAGATATTTGCTCTAAGACCATACCCAAGATAGAGGCCTAATTCAATAATTTTGAGTAGACTACTAGTTCAAAATGTTTAAACCAAATTATTAGCAGATCAACCTAATGTACTATGAATCAATCAAACATCGCATATTTTTCTGATGTTGATGCGGGCCATTACAAGCATTACCTTCATCTGATGCAAGCCATATAATTAAAAATAAAATTGCATAGTTCTACTGATTTCACTAGACTTGATTGAAAGATATACAGTTTGACTGGATAAAAAACATCGACTCGATTCAAAGATATATAGTTTGACTGGATGAAAATATGACACAGTCAAGTGATCCGATTTTTTTATTTTTGTTCCAATCATAAAACGAATATAAATTTTAATTGGCCTTTAGTCAACTAAATGCCCATAGTTATCTTGAGCAGTAAATATTGTACTCTAATTTACGAATTTTATTTTCAACTTCTGTTTTTTTTTTCTTTTGACCTTATGTCTAATTGGAATTTAACTGCTGCCTCTTCACTAGAGCATACATTATGTATATACATATATGTGTGTGTATGTATTTGTTCAAAATACTAACCTGCTGATAAGTCACCTTCATATGCTACAATAGTATATATTTTGATGAGTGGATGATTTTACAAAATAATTTGTTCATTTGAAACTATTTTGTTCTTTAATCGCAAATAATATTTGTATGGTAAATGATTTTTTTTTGTTTGAAAAATATTTGGATGTTTGTTCACATAAAAGTCATGTCTTTTTTATGTAGATCTTTGTGCCAAAAAAGAAAAAAAAAAGTTAGGAAAAGTCGAGTGTTATATTCATAGTACATGAAGCAAACTAAAATCATTTGGGAATAATTTAGTTAAAGAATTTGATAGCAATACACCTTCACCTTTAATAGTTTATTTATGTGTCTGTGTGTTTAACAATGCAAAATAAGTAATTAGCAATAGTTTGGAAAGGACATTTAAAAAGTGAAAAATTCAAAATGTATTGCTGAATGATAATTCTGCTAAATCTTTTGGATCTGCCAATGTTATCAATGTAGTTATTTTGCCTACTTATAATTCACTATTGCTTTCCTTTTTAGGCTCTTAATTATTTAAAATTTTCTCACCTAATGGTCACCCATATCTCTTATACTGAGCTTTTTTTTCCTTTTTCAGTTGTCACCTGTTGAATATTTGTTTCATTATTTCCTTTCTTAAGAGATTTCTAATATCTGTTATCGATCCTTCTCTCTCTCTCTCTCTCTCTTTAACCCTTTCCTTTTTCTTTCCTTTCTTATGATTTCTTATATCTTTATCGATCCTTTCCTCCTCCTCCCCCCCCCCCCCTCTTTCTCCTTCTTTCACCTTCTACTGACCAGTCATGTTACTCTGTTTTCTCTTTCTTCCCCCTAGTTACTAGTTTTGATCTTCTCATATTTATCAATCATTGTAAATTAGATTAATTCAATTACTTTTATTGAGTAAAACTATTGGAACAAATTGATCATCACTCGATGGGTGTTTCAAAAAATTTTAAATTTTGTAAAATAATTTTTACGTTCCTTGTTGTGAAAAATATAACAAAAAGCCTTTGATTAGTTTCCATTAATTTTTACAATGAGAAAATCTTGTTAATACTTAGCAATTGGAAATGAATTTACAAATTTACTTACCAACCGAATATGTCAAATCAATCACGATTTTGTATTAAATATAGATGATTAGCTCTCATTATGACCTTAGATATATTTATTAATGCCTACTTTGTTAAACCTTCTCATTCAATTCTTATACATTGAGCAAAATATTTTTATGTTAAATAGTGGATATGTTATTATGCTCAGCAAAATATTTTTACGTTAAATGGTAGATATGTTATTAATGTCACATAATATCGATACCTTAAATTCTTAAACTACTTTTTTTCTATGGGTGATTGCTTGGATATATGACTAATCATTCATCCTATAAATTGGTCCATTGGCTTGGCTTTTTCTTTGTCAGTGACATTGTAGACGTGAAGCATCACCAAGATGAGGAAACCATGGCTAATGCCACTCTTTATAATATCCATGGCAATGTTTCACCTTTTTGTGCATGCGAGTGATGAACGTAACCAATGCATTGATGAATGTGCATTGGAATGCATTGACGTCCCTCCACGTTTAGTAAATGCTTGTCTTAAGCAATGCTATGGAAGATGTCCGCCCAAAGATGATGAATCCTTTCATAGGAAATTTGGTTGTTTATATCATGCGTGCAGAAAATTTCATTCAGGTAATCTCTCTCTCTCTCTCGAGATATATATATATATATATATATATATATATGTATGTATGTGTATGTGTGTGTACATGTACATGTATATAGATGATGAACGCTTTAATAGTAAATATATAATGTGTAGAAAAATTTCATCCAATTAATTTCACTCTACACACAAACCCATATACACATGTGCGCACGTATATATGTATATACACTTCATTCATGATTTCTTTTTGAGAGTATAAAAAGCCTTACAAATGCTAATAATTTTATTTGTTTTTTCAGATAAGGAACAACTGCACATTTGCTTCGACAATTGTTGGAAGAAATAGTTAAAATGAAGAAAGGCCTTGTAGCTTAGCACTTGGCACTTGGAAATAAATAGATTACTCATTGTGCTTTCATCTAATATCTTTAGTAATGTAAGCTTTTGCTTCTTGGGTTTTACTGCCTTGTTGGGGAACTTGCTCTGTTCATCACCTACATTTGCCTTTTCTCCATGTGTTTGTTTACTTTGCTTCTTAAAACCTATAGTTTATTTATCTTCAATATTTTGGTGCAGCTAACTTTGACAAGTAATCTGTCGTTGATAAAATTCTTTAACTTATATTTATTGAAATTGTATAGAATTCTTTATCTATTTTATTTATCTTAAATATATTTGGTTCATGCTGCTGCTGGTGCGCTGTTGTTTTATTTATGACTTTGTTAAAGACAGAAATATGAAAGATTCCTTCTAGTTATTCTTATTTCGCAGCTTTCTCCATGTCTTGGATCTTGAAGCAAATATAGTTTTACCTGTTTGTCTTAAAATATCTTTCCTTAATTATCTTTAAAGAACAAGTGTTTCTGTATTTATTTGATCTCAGAAATAAAAATTCCAAGTTTCACCATTTATTTTTTGTTCAGAGACTAGAGCCAGTATTCGCAATAAAAATAACGATCATTTTCACGAATTTAAATCACAATTTAAATTGTATCCAAGGATTAGTTGTCAAAATTAAAAAAATCATTTCCACGAATTTGAAAGATAAAGCAAGAGTACAAGTAAAAACTTAATTAGCAAGATCGAGAGTGGATATACATACTTGTAGCTACATTTCAGGTAATTAATTCTAAGTTTGTCTTCCAGAATTGATGAAAGCAATGTATACAACTAATTTTTTCTAACTCATTAGGTTAGAATAACAAAATTTTGGCTCATTCTCTTGATGTTTTCTAGGTCAATAAGAAGAATAAAAATTAGAGGATAACGAAAAAAACACACACAGTGAAAGAGATGATCAAATTAGGATTCTTCTAAGAGAAGACTGACATAGAATGTTGTAGTATGAATAATTGTTAATAATTAAACAAAAGAAATTGATCTATGCCTATATATATGTACAATAGAACTCGACTGTTAGCATATTTCCATGTGAAGTATTTCTTCACCTCTAGTAAAATTCGAAAGTAACATTGATACTCCAAAACTCTTCTCAAATTATTAGGTTTTGGGCTATCAGTTACCAGTTTTTTATTAACTGCAAGTAAACTTCAAATTTCGACTTTGTAGTTAACAGTGAATCACTCCATCATCTTGTGATTTTACTTCAAATTTTGACTTTTCATTCTGTTGAACTAGCATGACAAGCCCTTATTGCACAAGTCTTGGTGTTATCATGCATCAATTAGAATTACAGGGTACTTCTTGCAAAATCATTCGAATGTGATTATTTTCTTATCTAGATATTTTCTCCTCTTGCCTAGAATTGCTCGTTAGCGTCCATTTCCAATTCAAGAATCAATTCCTAAGAATTGCACATCAACATCTATTTTCAACTCCAGAATGAATTCATAAAACTTAACGTTGATTTTCTATCATCTTTTGCTTATATTTTCAAGGATATACATAATATTCAATTGATTAAATTACATTTACATGTTCTTCACCATACTACGAAATTTGGATTTTTTTTTTTTTTTAAGTTTGGACATTTTCATGTAGTCCATCATCTATCAGTTACTTTTGCTGAACCTATTATTTTACTTCGAATACCTTTTAATAGTACTACATTTCCATGCCATTGGTGGAATTCATAAAGTTTCTGCTGTTTATAAAATGTATCTATTAAAATTTTTTATGGTTATGATATGTTCGACTATTTATGAACATTACCATTTCTTCGGGTAAACAACAACTTAAGAAATTAGCATTATGGTATGAAAAAGATTAGTTTTATTCTTTAATAATTGTGCATTACTTTCTAAATTACATATTCAAGGGATACGACTTGCTTCTCTATTACTATGCAGACTTGAGATCCAATTTTTAGAGTTTTAAAAATATGTTTGATCACTGAACTCAGGGTTGCTTCCCCAAAAAATGAATTGTACCCACTACTATATATTCTCCCTTTTTCGATTAAAATGAAAGAAATATTACTTACATCTCGTATCCTAAAAAAATCTTTGAAATTTAAGCTTAATCATACAATATCTTTACCAAAAAATTACAATAAATGCCCGTGAGCCACTAGTATGTTGATAATAAGAAAGGATTAAATTGACTTTAAATTATCAATAATGCATATTAAACCTTGTGATAAGATGATGAGTTGTACATAAAACTTCTAATAACATGAGGTTAATTTCACAATATTTAGATTCATGAATGCCAATTAGCAATCTTCATGTTTGACAAAACTCAAGATCCTAGACTTCATTTTCGGCCAAAATTCCTAGTAAATCTTTTCTGAAGAACGCAAACAATTGGTTTCAACAGCTTCATATCATACTAAACATGTGACAACTTCTCCTTCAATGCCTTTGAAGTATCTTGCCTATGGTTAATTGTTGGTTGAAAACTAATATTCCCTCCGTCCCATTTTGATAGACTTACAGGTTTTTTCACACAGTTTAATAAAAGTTAGTTAACTTTATTAAAAGAATAAATTAACCTATGATGTTTCTAAAATACCCTTATATTCATCATTAAATATTTACATTAAATACAAATAGAAAATTACACTATAAGTCAAATTAATTCCATTTGATATGTGAATGCACGGTTTACTATGCACCTCTCACTTGTAACAAAGTAATTAAATAGGGGCATTTTAGAGAAGTTAAAAATTAATTAAACTCTTCAATTGGAAAGTGGACTATAATTTGGGACGGATGAAAAAAGAAAACAAGCCTATCAAAATGGAACAGAGGGAGTAAATGCAAAGACATTTTGGAGATTTTACCTTTTAAGAATAAATTATAAAGGAAAGTTGAAGTCCGGAATCTATATGCATCATGGTCATTCAAAGTTTATGTGCAAATTATACACATATAATTTTATAGGTATGGCCATTTAAGAACAATAAAAAAGGAAAGTTTATGTCTAAAATCTATACGTATCGTAGTCATTAAAATTTCATGTGTTTCTGTCTCTAAGTTATCTTGTCATTTGTGAGTGATATAGATGCAATTAACAACAAAATTTACTTAGGCTAATCCCAAGCTAAAGAGGCTATAAATACTGCCTCATTTTGGTTCTAAATAAGCAATAATATGTAGTTGAGCATCACAAAAATGAGAAGGTCATTGGTAGCATCATTATTAATTACAATGGCATTCTTCTCTACATGTGTTCATTCTTGGACTCATGACGTTTGTGTAAACTTGTGTGATAAGCAGTGCTTGAATGACGATGGTACTGTTGATGCGTTTTGTGCCGCTGATTGTATGAGAGATTGTATTGATCAAAATGGAAACCCTCCTATGGATGGATCCAAATCCTCCCCCTCAACAAACAAATAGTTCATGTTGTTGTAAAAATTAGAGAGGGAATTGATTAGAACTGATAGATTTTGCTATGTTGAACAGATAAGATGCAACTACGAAGCTGCATGAATAATTGTTTTAAAAGCTGCTGCAGAGCACTGATGTTTTGAAGCCAAAAGCAATCATCTGAATCAGTATAGTAGGAAAAAAGTCGTCTGCAATTTAGCTTTCATATGATATGTCATTTTTTTTTTCTTTCTTTGACCACTGGTTTTCTAGTACGTTATGTGGAGAGACAAAAATAATTCTAATGATACTGTCTTAACCATGTCAAAATTTTAATCTTTTTTTTAGTCTACAATAAGTTGGCCGATTTTGAGATAGCCAGTTTACTAAAGCTTGCCTGTGAAGCAACATAATGTCTTTCAGCATCCATAGCAAGATTATTGGAAAAAGGAAAATTTTATATAGTTGTTTCTATCATTTTCTTGACTACATTCACAAGCACCATGCTTTCAAGTTTTCAAGTCCACTCGAGCACTAGCTTTTCAAAAACATGGTTGCATGCCTGAATGCACAAGAAAATTATCATCTTTGGATATATTTTTATTGATGCTGATAAAAGAACTTTTTTATGTACCATAATGAACTTTTCTAGTGTTATAGTCAATAATTAATAGTTTGATATCCTAGGAATTTTCTAAAGGTTATCTATTAGAAAAATATAAAATATCCTAATTCATTAATCTCTTCACCTGAAATGGAATACTACAGCCCCCTTAAAAAAAGAAATTGAACGCTATGGCCCCAAAAACAAAAAGAAATTGAATGTTATAAGTTAAATAGCCGTTGATATAATTAACAAGTAATTGAAACATATACCAGTAGCTTAAAGAGAAGGTAAAAAAAATTATCCAGTTATAAAGAGAAGGTTAAAAAAATCCAGTTAACTATGTTGATTGGCTGAAATTGAGGAGATGGTAGACAATATTTAACCCCATTGCCCTGTTTAAATTTTTAAATTGAAATAATATATTATAATCTAAAGCTATCAAGATAAACATGTATTTTGATTTAGAAGGAATCCAAAATTGAAAGATCTTTAACTTAGTGGATACACAATGTTAGTTGGTATGTTAGATCAAAGATAAAAAGAAACTAAGAAATTAAATTTTGATTTATATAATTAACCAATTATTGATATCATTCAAGAAAAAGGAGTAACTACATTTCTAATCCAATTGCAATAAAAAGGTTGAGTTACATGAGATATCCTCCGCAGGCTGAGAAAAATGAAAAGCTGAAGTATTAACCTGAGAAGATTTTGGCTTCTTTCTTTTTGATTACCTAATTAATGTCGCCTACCAGTTCAAGTACATCTTAACTCTCGAAGATATTTGAGATGAACGATCTAAGTTATAACTTTGTCTTAAATGCCACTATTATTAATTATATGGCCCAACTTAAAAAACTCAACACAAAATTATATTTTCCTCCATACACACACAAGAGTTAGCCCCAAATCATGATTTCCGTCGTCCATTTTCGGCTATAAGTCAATCTTTATAGGCCATCAATCTATTGGCCAAATTTTCGGGATCCTATACTAGTGAAAGGATTTTGGACAGCATGAAGCATCGTAAAAACGAAGACACCATGGTTGCTTGCAGTATCTGTTATGTCGATGGAACTTTTTCTTCTTTTAGTGCATGCAGAAACTGAGGATGATTGTGATCATGGTTGCGTAAGAGGTTGCCGTGATGTGCCTCGTCCTTGTATTTTCATTTGTATCAAGCTATGTGTAAGAAAGTGTCATCCACCAGCAGATGAACCCTTCTCCGTAAAATTTGGTTGTTTCCTTAAACAAGGCTACATGTGTCGTTCCAGTAATCTTTCTTTCTTTTCTCTGAACTTCGGTTTCTGATTGATTTTTGGTTGGCGATAGTGCAGAGTAAGAATTTTTCTGTCGGAACGATTATTATATAAATTCCAACATTATTTTCAATTAATCAACAACTTATATTTACATTAATATTTGTAGATCCTATTCCTCAAAAGAAAAAAAAAATTGTGGATCCTTTAATTACGACAGCATATCAACTTTCCTACTTGTCTCCCCTTTTCTCTCTCTCTCTTCATCCCTCCCCCTCCCCCACCGATCTCAGGTCACTATATTATACGCCTTCGTGCCTACAAAAAGCATCAAACAAGAAGTTAGAAAATCTCGGTCATGAGAGGTGAGTTGAGCACATGCTAGAACAATTTTGCAGTGATGAGACCGGATTTCAAAATTTTCCCTTATTTTCTTGTATTTGAATGTTCTTATTGATAAAGATGGAAGCAATCTGAGATCATGCTGTTAAAGTTTAAACTCTTAAATTGCTGTTCAGTCTATATACAAGTTAAAGAATAAATTGTAAATAAAAAATTGATTTTCATCACCAATTTTTAACCGATCTTGCACTTAATCTTGGTGTTGTATCAAACCGTAGCTTGTTATATTGTTAATGCAGGAGGAGATTGTGTAATATGTTAAAGGGAGTATTGTATCCGATTTATAGTACTCTTGTTCATCTGAGATTTTTTATTTTTAATCGGAAGTTATATTTGATCGTTCATATGTAAAACTCAGAAGTACGTAACTAATGTCATACTAGCCGAGATGACACACAGTAACTGCTTCCACTAGAATTTGCATACATTTTCTACGTAGAAGTTATGAAATATCGGCATATTTCTTGTCCTCGGACATTTTCTGTCTCAAGGATATTTAAGCACCAAAGTTGCGAACTTTCAACCAACTCGTGGTAGCATTTATATGGACTAGATGACCCTTTTTGGGAGACAATTAGTTGGAATTGCTCCCCTGTAAAAGATGATTTTTTTTTTTCGAATTCGACACAAGACTTACAGGGGAATTGTATAAAAGATGATTTTAGTCCGGCCCATAACCCTTTTGTTTAGGTTAAAAAAAAGTAAAACCAATTTGATACCAGTGTCTTGAAATCTTTGAAATTTAAGCTTACCCGTCCAAGAATGTGAATTTTGTTGCTTCTCTTGAAACTTTGAGCATTAAAATTTTTCGAATGGATTACGAGAAATGCCTCGGAACCACTATTATGTTCTTAGAATGAAAGGGACTCGACTGGACGTGAAAAATATCAATAACGGATTTTAAACCTAAGTAGCCAGAGGGTTCATATATTGTTAACAAGAGAACGAGGTTTAAATACTAATTTTTAGAACGTTAACATGTCTATGATTCAACCTCGTTCAAATCCTCTGTTCAATTTTTTTTATATCCAATGGTGTTTAATACAAAATTATGTCATATTATTTAATCATACGACATAATTTCTTACATTGATACAATATAATTTCATACTGGATATAATTGAACACTATAAAAAATTAGATAGGAAATCTAAACTATTCCGTCATCCCCTAATAAAGCTTTACACACACACACATATATAATTTTAATAAAAAAATGGAGGTCCACAAAAACAAACCAAAAGAAAAAAAAAAAAAGATAGAAATGGTCATTCAAAGTTCGTGCTTCTACCTGTAGCTGCAGTTGGCACGAAATTAGCTGTATAAAACGACAAATAACATACATATATTTTAATTGTCCATAAAAGGAAAAGGCTCTATAAATACAACCCATAAGTTTTACACATTTGAAATAAGAAACATATTATTTAATTGTATAACATCCTAAAAATGGTCAAAACCCAATGGCTAGCCTCCATCTTCATCGTGGCATTCTTCTTTCTTTGCATTCGTTCCATGCCTCGGGAAGAATGTGAGAATATCTGCATAGCTAAGCTAATTGCTCGGACATTGAACATATGGTAAATTATTGTTGTTTAAGAACTGTATGCCCATGGTCCGCCCTTAAGTCAGGAATTGACTTTTGGGGTTAGATCGTGGAATTGGTTTAGATCCGTATCCCCTTCCCCCTTGTAGTCCTTGTGACGAAAAAATTCGAAAGAAAAACTTTCCCACGTCGGGAGCTTGAAGTCAAGAGTCTAGGTACTTAAGCCCCATGGTCCGCCCCTTAAGTCAGCAATTATCTTTTGGGGTTGGATCGTAGAATTGGTTTAGATCCGTATCCCCTTCCCCCTTGTAGTCCTTGTGACAAAAAAATTCGAAAGAAAAACTTTCCCACGTCGGGAGCTTGGAGTCAAGAGTCTAGGTACTTAAGCCCCATGGTCCGCCCCTTAAGTCAGCAATTGTTTTTTGAGGTTGGATCGTGGAATTGGTTTAGGTCCGTATCCCCTTCCCCCTTGTAGTCTTTGTGACGAAAAAATTAGAAAAAAAAAAATAACTGTATGCCCCTCTGTGATTACCATGATGGATCAGTCTTCTGTCTACTTAGATGTTCTTCACACTACAGCAACAACACTGGGCCAAGTGACTATTCTCTCTCTCTAACCCACAGTCACACACATATACACCTTAATTTCTTTTTGTGTTTTCCAAAATAAAGGGAAGAGCATACAAGCACTAGCGTTTTCATTCATTTTGGACAGATTATATGGATTTAGGAAGCTGCATGAAGAGATGTTTCGCGACCAATTGCAGGCTAAATAATCGCAAGTTATAACTTTAGATATGGTGAAAGAGTAATGGAGTTTGAAGCCTAACTAGTCTCCTAAAAAATTAGTAAGGAAATAAATAGAAGATTTAATTCTGTGTTAATTATGATCTTTATGATATCTCTTTCATTTTCAGTTCTTTTGTTAATATTGAGTATATGCTTTATGTATTGAAAGGAAAATAAACATAATAAACTTTTCAGACTTTGTATTGCCGTTTGTCGATCGTCTCAATTGGAAAATTCTTCGAAATTCTTAAGTCACTAATTAATCTATATATCCGGGAAGCAATAAGCTGTCTTCAATAACCGCATCATCTACTTGACTACAACATTTGCGTTCTGTTAGTTCTTTGTTTATCGAAATCATTGTTGTAAAATGCATCGATTAAAGTTTCTTATGGTTATATAATGTATGGACTATCGAAGACCATTACCAATTTTTTTTTTTTTTTTGGGGAAATGTAACAACTTGAAAAAATTTTCTAGTACCGTATGCAAATATACAATTTTATTCTTAACTACACTTTATCGTGTAATGTGAACTTTGTACCACAATTTTCCATGTAAAAGTTTTGTTATCACTTTGCTCCCTTTGATTAATGATAAACAAGAATGGTTACTTTGATCGCTAGTTAGTGACACTAAATGACTAAAATGACCTTGAATATTTTGTTGACTGACCATTTTACCATATTGGAGGAAAAATTTTTTATTTATTAATTAACCCTTCTATAATTTGAAAACACGAAAATGAATATATAGGCGAGAGTATTAAAGGGAAAACAACTCAAATTGAAAGAGTATAAATATAAAATTTAGGTTGTGCATTGATGGATTTGTATTTCAAACTATGGTAAAACAGCAATATTTTTAAACTCAACGCAGTGGTCAAACCAGTTCTTAGTTTTTTTAATTCAACCAGTTCAACTGGCCTAAGTAATTGACTATCTTAAATAATTAAATTAAAATAAATATTTTATATTTTAAGTGATAACGTAAAATAAAAATTATCTGTAAAGAATAAGATATTTAATACAATCAAATATAAACTAATAAAAAATCAGATAAATGGATCCCAAATCGAACGATAACTTAATTCCCAGTTGAAATAACCAGTTTAGTCTAGGTAAGGAAAAAAAAAACTTTAAACTAAGGTTGCGTATATACATAAAATTTTTACCTCCATCATTTTATACTAAATCAGGGAAAATGTGATAACCAACTGCTTAAAGTCGAATTTTCTATTTGAGTTTAGAGTTTTTTCTCTCATTTGATTTTTTCCATTACTGTGGCATGCCACACGCAAGAGATAGGACCTAGTATGAATTTGCTTACAAAAGTGAAACCACAAAAATTTGTTTCACCAGATAACATTTACTTACTCTTCACCCTGCAAAAAAATTTAAATATGTCTTTGAAGCCACTCTTGTTGTAGGCAGAATACTATGATTTGACTCACGTGCACCTTGTTAATGCAACACCTATTTCCCCTTCACTGTGATATATTTCCCAAAATAAATAAATAAATAAATAAATAAATATATATATATATATATATATATATATATTGGTTTCAGCATTTATGTATGGTCCATCACATATTATTCCACTTTTGACTAAAGCAGCACAGTTTGTAACATATAGCTGTTTATACTGCATTAGCTTTAATATCAAATTTTTATGAAAACAATCACATACTTAAGAATCAGAAATATTTTAATTTATTCCCACAGGAGATCATGACTATTAAAACCCTGTGCGTTGTATATTCTTTTTTTTTTTGTTCATACACTTTACTTTTTTATTTTATATTAGGATTACCAATTTGTTATGAAAATCTAAAACACTATAACTTATAGGTATATTAGTCTAAGTAGAGTGTATGAACCAAAAAATGAAAGCAATATATCGCATTCGTTGTTATATAGTGTTTCTAGCAATATGTAGTTTTTCCAACATGTAAAGCAATAGATATAATGCAGATTTTTCTTCAAATGGCTAATTAACAAAAATTTTTTTTTTTTTGGCTATTTGACATTCTCCTAGACTTGATTATTAGCTATGAATATAGTCATGCCACTAGCTAGAATTTTTTTTTTTCGACATAGCAAACAATTTTTTTTAACCACATTGACATATGAAGAATTTTTCTTCCATTTCCTTTCATACTCCAAATTTTCGTGCCTGTTTATGGCCAACTTATACTGGATATATGACCCTTTGATGGATGTTTAAAAAGTAAAACATAAAGTTACACAAATTTTGAGATGGTCATTTAAAATTCGTGTTTTTAAGTCAAGGTGTAGACGTAATCTTTTACACCTGAAATTTGTTAGATAAAACGATAGAGATTAAGCCCATTATCGAAGGTTAAAAAAATCTATAAATACTACCTCTAGGCTCTAGTTAATAGTATACAAATTTTAAAGCAGTGAGCATATAAAAAATTTTGTAGAAGCTGCTTTTCAACACTCTAGATAGGAATCAATTGCTTCCTCTACTCTTGATTGTACTTATTTTATTTAGCATATCAAAATTGACCAACATTGTAATAAGATTTGGTGGATAATTGCTACAAAAAGATTATAAAAAAAGTTGGCCATTTCAGGTAATTAATTCTAAAAATGTTGTTTACACATGGCTACATTTCAGGTAATTAATTCTAAATTTGTTTTCCAGAATTGATGAAAGCAATGCATACAACTAATTTTTACTAACTCATTAGGTTAGAATAACAAAATTTTGGCTCATTCTCGTGATGATTTCTAGGTCATTTAGAAGAATATAAAATAGAGGATAATGACAAGAGACACACAGAGTGAAGGAGATGAAGAAATTAGGATTATTCTAAGAGAAGACTGACACAGAATGTTATAGTATGAATAATTGCTAATAATTAAACAAAAGAAATTGATCTATGCCTATATATATGTACAATAGAACTCAACTTTTAGCATATTTCCATGTGAAATATTTCTTCACTCACAATAAAATTCAAAAGTAACATAGATACTCCCAAACTCTTCTCAAGTTATTAGGTTTTGGGCTATCAGTCACCGGTTTTTTTTATTTACTACAAGTAAACAACATAATTATAAAACTCAATATTTAGATCAAGGAATGCCAATTAGCAATCTTCGCGCTTGATAAAACTCAAGACCCTAGACTTCATTTTCTGCCACAAATTCCTAGTAAAATTTATCTGAAGAACGCAAACAATTGGTTTCAACAACTTCATATCATACTAAACACGTGACAACTTCTCCTTCGACGCCTTTTGAATTTTCGTGCCTACGGTTAATTGTTGGTTGAAAACTAATAAATGCAAAGACATTTAGGCTAATCCCAAGCTAAAGAGGCTATAAATACTGCCTCATCTTGGTTCTAAATTAGCAATAATATATAGTTGAGCATCATAAAAATGAGAAGCTCATTGGTAGCATCATTGTTAATTACAATGGCATTCTTCTCTACATGTGTTCATTCTTGGACTCATGACGTTTGTGTAAACTTGTGTGATAAGCAGTGCTTGAATGATGATGGGACTGTTGATGCTTTTTGTGCTGCTGATTGTATGAGAGATTGTATTGATCAAAATGATTTTATAACTCGATTGTTCCTTTCACCAGTGCAATAACACCAATACAGGTAATCCTCCTTCTCAACAAACAAATAGTTCATGCAATTAACTCTTTTGTTATTGTACAAATTGGAGAACGAAGTGATTAGAACTAACAGATTTTGTTATGTTAAACAGATAAGATGCAACTACGAAGCTGCATGAAGAATTTTTTCGAGAGCAACTGCAGAGAACTAATGTTTTGGAGCCAAAAGCAATCATCTGAATCAGCAGTAGGAAACAGTCGTCTGCAATTTAGCTTTTCTTGGATATGTCATTTGTTTTCTTTCTTTGAGAACTTGTTTTCTAGTATGTTATGTGGAGAAAACAAAAATAATTCTAATGATGATGTCTTTATCATGTCAAATTGTTATCTTTTTTAGTCTACAATAAGTTGGTTAATTTTGAGATAGCCAGTTTGCTAAAGCTTGTCTGCGAAGCAACATAATGTCTTCAACATCCATAGCAAGACTGGGAAAAAATATTTATATAGTTGTTCCGATCATGTTCTTGACTACATTGACACGCACCATGCTTTCAAGTTTTCAAGTCCACTCGAGCACTAGCTTTTCAAAGACATTGTTACATGCCTGAATGCACAAGAAAATTATCATCTTTGGATACATTTTTATTGCGGTGATAAAAGAACTTTTTTATGTACCATAATGAACTTTTCCAGTCTTATAGTCAATAATTAATAGTTTGGTATCCTAGGAATTTTCAAGGTAGGCTATTAGAAAAATATAAAATAGATTAATCCTAATTCATTAATCTCTTCACCTGAAATCGAATACTATAGCCCCCTTAAAAAAGAAATCGAACGCTATGGCCCCAAAAACAAAAAGAAATTGAATGTTATAAGTTAAATAGCCGTTGATATAATTAACAAATAATTGAAACATATACCAGTAGCTTAAAGAGAAGGTAAAAAAAAAATTAATCCAGTTACAAAGAGAAGGTTAAAAAAAATCCAGTCAACTATGTTGATAGGCTGAAATTGAGGAGATGGTAGACAATATTTTACCCCATTGCCCTGATTAAATTTTGAAAACTGAAATAATACTGGATAATCTAAAGCTATCAAGATAAAAATGTATTTTGATTTAGAAGGAATCCAAAATTGAAAGACCTTTAATTTAGTAGATACACAATGCTAGTTGGTATGCTAGATCAACGATAAAAAGAAACTAAGAAATTAAATTTTGATTAATATAATTAACCAATTATTGATATTATTCAAGAAGACAGAGTAACGACATTTCTAATCCAGTTGCAATAAAAAGGTTGAGTTAGATGAGATATGCTCCGCAGGTTGAGAAAAATGAATAGCTGAAATATTAATATGAGAAGACTTTGGCTTCTTTTCCTTTTGATTACCTAATTATAATGTCGCCAACCAGTTGAAGTACATCTTTAACTCTCGAAGGTATTTGAGATGAACGGTCTAAGTTATACTAGTAGTGAAAGGAGATTTTGGAAAGCATGAAGCGTCACAAAAATGAAGACACCATGGTTTGCTAGCAGTATCTATTATGTCGATGGCACTTTTTCTTCTTTTAGTGCATGCAGAAACTGAGGATGATTGTGAGAATGGTTGCGCAATAGGTTGCCGTGACGTGCCTCGTCCTTTCATCTCTATCAAGCTGTGCGTAAGAAAGTGCCATCCACCAGCAGATGAACCCTTCCACGTAAAATTTGGTTGTTTCTTCCAACAATGCTATAAGTTTCATTCCAGTAATCTCTCTCTTTTCTAAACAGTTGAAATGAGAGGAGCCTACATACGTATGCTGATGGAAGTTAGTTGTTGCTACGGCTGCATGCGGCCGATGGCGAGAACTTGTGACAGAATTTGGGTAGGAGTGTGTATGCATGGCTAAAAATCACCTCGGAATGATTTTATAGCCTGCTCCTTTAAATGTAATAGATGCAGGATACTAGAATTGGCTCAAGCTTGTGCAAGGAGAACTTTTCGTTCGTGATAGTTCAATGAAAGGTTCAATTCTGACGTGATAATACGTTAAAAGTAACTTAAATTGGTTTTATTTTTTTTTCTTTTCAAATTAGCGTGGAACGATATCAGTTGTGAGCAAAAACTTGAATAAAATCGACTGGATTATGATTTGGTCGGACTTTATAGCTTTTGTCAAAATAGCTCAGTGTTCTAATGTGCTCTATCACAGTTCGCATCTATACAAAAATTCTAAGATCAAATCCCCACTCTACGCGATCAAATATTACTTCTGATTGGATAAAGAAAATCTCAGGCGAAGCAATTTTTTTCTTGACGTAGTCATCTACCTGGTCCATGTACACGAGCAAAATACTGAGTTAATTTTTCAAAGATTTAGCACCTTAAACATCAACAAAACATATGAACAAATGAAGAGAAAATGCAATTGAGCCAAAACCAATATGAAGAGCATGAAGAACCAACTAAAATCATATTAATATATTATAAAAGTAAAGGCAGGGAGTAATGTCTTTAATGCCAAGCACACAAGAACTTTTTTCTGCGTCAGGCTAAAGCTCCAAGATAACTCAGATTACAAGCGTTACTATTGCATTATTTCTTGGAACAGTTCTCCAAACAAACGTCCATTTTCTCCTTATCTGCCAGAATAATAAACTGAACTGTTAATTTCAATATAATTAATGCATGTTCCATTTCCACCCATTAAGTTAAGCACACAAGATCCTCAATGCCACTTTTTTCAATGCTAATTGAGTGGTATTTACAAAAAATTGTCACCTTGCATTTACAAAGAATTGTCACCTTTCTTTCACACTCTAATTATTTTCTAACTTATCTAGGTGTAAACATGAGGTGACAATTCCTTGGAAATGGCGCTCAATGAATACCGGAAAAAGTGACATTAAGGATCCCAACTGTTAAGTTGATCTGTTAAGTTAATCTGAAACCGAAGTTTAGAAACGTCCATACCAACTCACACAAAGTTGCTGCTTCCCCTGGAATTTGCCGTTTGTTGTATTTGCATACATTTTCCATGTACAAGTTATGAAACATCGGCATATTTTTGCTCTCGGACATTTTATGTCTCAAGGATATTTACAGCACCAAAGTCGTGAACTTTCAACCAACTCATCTTTGGTAGCATCTAGATGACTAGATTAGGGAGACAATTAGTTGGGAGTTGCTACCCCATCAAAGATGATTCTAGTCCAGCTCATTTAGCTTCTTTTAAGGTTAAATAAAAGTGATACTAATTTGATCTCACTGTCTTGAAAAATCTTTGAAATTTAAGCACACCAATACAAGAATGTGAACTTTTTTGCTTCTCTTAAAAGTTTGAGCATTCAAATTTATTCCAGTGGATTATGAGAAAAGTTTGAGCAGCCACTATTATGTTCCTACTACTAAAGGAAGGGAATAATATCTAGTCAATTGGACATGAAAAAATGTCAATAACGTATCTTAAACCTGAAGGGGGTTGATATATTGTTAACAATAGCATGAATTTTAAGAACTAATTTTTGGAAGGCTAATAATTAGCAAATTCATGTTTCGATGTAATGCGTTGTCCAAACATGAAACATGACTTTCGCCTATAATTCCAACGTCCCCTAATAAAGCTTTTGGAAACAGCAAAAATTAATTCTGAAAACCTCATTGCAGATTAACCTATAGGACATTTCACTTCTTTCCTTTTTGAAATTTCTACTCTATTGCTGGTTGAAAAATAGAAAAGTAAATGTTATTGCATACATACATATATATGTATGTATACATACGTACATACATATATATATGTGTGTGTTAATTGATGTTCACAAACTATGATATATTCATCCAAACCCCGCCCCCCCTTCCCCCGGGCCAGGGCCCCAACCGGGGAAAACAACACCCCACGCCATCCCAAACACCAAAACATAAACATAAAAAAGAGTAATTACAAAACAGAAATGGTCAATCAAAATTCATGCTTTTACCTGGTAGGTGCTGTTGGTGCTTATTACTAAAATTAGCTGTATAAAACGACAAAAATGTGCACAACAGGAAAAGTCTCTATAAATACTGCTTCTAGGTTTTAGACCTTAGAAATAACAAACATATTTTTAATTTGTGTAACATTCTAAAAATGGTGAAAGCCCAATTGCTAGCCTCCATATTTATCATGGTATTGTTCTTTCTTTGTATTCATGGTATGCCTCAGAAAGAATGTGAATATATATGCAGCAATTATTGCTCGGATACTGATCGTGTGGGACAACGTTGTTGTTTAGCAGACTGTATGTCCCACTGTGTTCATCATGACGGATCATTTTTCTGTCTACTTGGATGTTCTGTACACCACACGATCAACAACACTGGACCAAGTGATCGATCTTTATCTTCTTTTTTTTTTTTTTTTTTTTTTTTTTTTTTTTGACTAGTGATCGATCTTTATCTATCCAGCACACAATTACACACACACAGGTGCACCTTATTAATTTCCTATATTCTGTTTTCCAAAGTAAAGGGAGAAGCATGGCAGCACTAACGTTTTTATTGATTTTGGACAGATAATATGTATTCAGGAAGCTGCTTGAAGAGATGTTCCCGGACATATTGCCCTCAAAACAATCGCAAGCTATAACTTTAAATATGGTGGAAAAGAAATCGAGGATGAAGCCAAAGTATTATGCTAAATTAGTAGGAAATAAATAGAAGACTTACTTCTGTGTTAACAATGATCTTTATGGTATGTTTCCATTTTCAGTTTTTTGTTTTTATTGAGTATGTACATTATGTACTGAAAGGAAAATAGCCGTAATAAACTTTTCAGACTTTGTCAATTTTTTGCCGTTTCTCGTTTGAAATGCTAAATCTTGAAATTCTCACTTCACTAATTAACCTATCGGGAAAGTAACAACCTGTCTTCAATAACCACAGCAAGCTTTAAATAAACGTTCATATACATTTGCATTCTATTGGGTTCTTTTTTTTTCGATTTTTTAAATCATAAAGTTTCTAATTGTTGTAAAGTGTACAGATTAAAGTTTCTTATACCAACATTTTCGGATATGTAACTACTTGAAAAAATTGATATTACCGTATGAAAAAGTATAGTTTTATTCTTCGGTTAATTACACTTAAACCCCTGCAATGTGAACTTTGTATCACTTTGTTCCGTGTAAAAATTTTATTACCACTTTGCTCCCTTTGATTAATTAATGATAAAAAATGCTTAATTTGATCGTTAAAATGACTTTGAATATTTAGTTGACTACTATTTTACCAATTTGGCGGGAAAAATTATTTTATTATTAACCCTCTTCACATATTGAGACATATAACTTGGAAAAATAAAAATAATTATATAGGCTATAGTATTAAAGGAGAAAAAACACAAATTGGAAGAAAAAAATACTGTGTATAATTTTTAAACAAGTGCACTAATGGATTTGTATTTCAAAATATGTTAAAACAATAAACTCAACACAGTTGTCGAACCAGATCTCAATTTTATGTTTTCAACCATTTCAACGGGCCTAAGTAATCATTTTCTTAAATAATTAAATTAAAATAAAAGCTATATATCTTAAGTGATAACATAAAACATAAGAATGATCTGTAAAAATAAGGTATTTAATATAATCAAATATAAAACTAATAAAAAAAATCAGACAAATGGGTCCCAAATCAGACTAAAACTGAATTCCCGGTTGAAACAACCATTCTGGTCTATGGAAGAAAAGACCATAATACATATATAATTTTTACCTCCACCATTTTATACTAAACAAGAAAAAATGTAATTATCAATGACTTAAAGTCGAATATGCTATTTAAGTTTAGAGGTTTTTCTCTTATTTGATTTTTTTTTCCTTTTGTACGATATATTAAATCTTTTTTAGGTCACCCACGCGCACTTTTCTCTAATGGAATGGATATAAATTAAAAATCCCAAGCTTCACATGGGTCAAAGTCATAAAACATGTTGTCAAAGCATCACTTCTATGAACAGTTTTAGAAAAGCAAAAACAAACAGTGAAAGTGAAACCACAAGAAATTTATTTTACCACATAACATTTACTTGCTCATCACCCTGCTAAAAAATTGAGATATGTCTTTGAAGCCACTCTTATTCTGGGCAGAATACTATGATTTGAGTCCGTCTCGTGCAGCTAGTTAACCCAACACCTATTTCCCCTTCAATGCGATATATTTCCCCAAAAAAAAGGTTGTAGCATTTATATATGGTCAGTGACATGGCGTTCCACTTTTGAGGGATGGAGCACAATTCGTAATATACAGCTGCTTATACCACAATGGCTTTGATGGTCCGAACTTGTCACTCTTCCTAGATGAGTTGAGCTGGACAAACATGTAGACCTACAACACAGAAAGTCATAAACACATGGGGCTCGTCCCCCCGATGTGATTTTAATCCTTAAGTTAGCTAGTCAATTATAAAGAGTAGATCGGGAGGCTTAAGAGTATAAGAATGAGCATACCTTATGAAGAAGATAGTGAAGGGTTTTTATAACGGTAGATAGAAGTAAGAGTCATGGAAAGGTATGTAATAGATTGACAAATTAGTTGGTATAGGTCAGGAAAGGTGTGCAATAGACAGACAAATTAGGTGGTATAGATCGGCCGTATCAGTGTGTAGAGTCTGCTGTTAAGTGTCAGTATTATCACATCAACATATTTAATTCACCTCATCCTAAGAGCTCAGTAACTATTTTATTAACCCGGTCAAGGAACAATTCGGTCCTTAGGAGTTCAAAGTATGTCGAGGTGTCGTTTGACCCAGGATGACGCGGAAATCAGCTAATTTTTGTATGTACAAGCTTCAATACCAATTTTGATGAAAACAATCACATATTTAAGAATCAGAAATATTTTAATATATTCAAACAGGACATCATGACTATTAAAATCCTGTGCATAGCAACAGTTTATGAGGAAAAAATAAGAAAAATAATTTGTATACTCTATTTTTTTTTATTCATGGACTTCGCTTTTTTATTTTTTAGACAAAAATTCTTAATATTTGGGATACCAATGTTGTGTGAATACCTGAAATATTATAACTCATAGGTATATTAGTCTAACTAAAGCGTATGAAAATGAGAACAAAGGAAATCTAATTGCATTTTAGCAATATGTTGTGTTTCCAACTTGTAAAGCAATAGGTATAATGAAAATTTTTCTTCAGATGGCCAATCAGTAAAATTCATGTTTTTGCTATTTCACGTTATCCTAGACTTGATTATTAGCTACGGGATCTCGTCACTGCCCCTTAGAACGCCTTTTTCGACATAGCAAACAATTTTTTTTTATACCAAATAAGAATATGAAGAATTTTTCTTCTATCTCCTTTTATACTACAAATTATTCGTGCCTATTCATGGCTAAGTTATATTGCATATTTAACCTTTGATGGATGTTTGAAAACTAATAATTAAAGTCACACAAATTATGGGATGGTCATTCAAATTTAATGTTTCTAAGTAAATAAGAGGAAAAGACAAGAATGAATTCAACTTTTAAGCTTTGGCTCAATTTTGATGCATTTCCGTCTTAAGATTATTTTCTTTGGTTTTGTTGAGAGTGAAAAACTAAACAACCTAAAAAATAGCAGTTTGGATCCTCTGTGCCAGTTTTCCCAGTGCTATTCACCAGGGACTGCCGCATTGTATTCACACTAGGATAATTATCTAATGCATTTCAAGTATGATAAATGTGAATGCAATGTG
Organism: Mitragyna speciosa; assembly: GCA_024721245.1. NCBI lineage: Eukaryota > Viridiplantae > Streptophyta > Magnoliopsida > Gentianales > Rubiaceae > Mitragyna > Mitragyna speciosa. The sequence goes on along the minus strand of CM045553.1, from coordinate 10,438,927 downwards.
ACAGTCCCTAGTGAATGGCACTGAGGTGGCAATAGAAAAACTGGCACCAAGAATCTGAACTAGAAAAATAGTGTGAGGAACACATGCAAGTTTTCTGCCTGAAATTTGGGCTCCGAGCCTTCAACTTGGACAAGGACCAAATTGGTACAAGAAAAACAATTGAGGGTCGCAAATTTTAAAAAAAAAATTATGGTCCGCCTCAAGAATACTTTTTATTTTGTTTTGGGATAATTTCATATATCTCCCCTAAAGTTTGCCATAATTGCAATTACCTCCTTCAAGTTTTGAAAATTATACTATATCTCCTGTGTTTATATTTTTCATAATAAGAAAAGCTATTTTGATAATATAATGCAAAAACACCAATCAAACATTCTAAAATATCCTTAATTACATTTTAAAAAGATAAATCTTAAAAAATTAATTAATTATTCATAAAAATCTTGAAATGACTCATACTTTTACACCAAATTTTCAATCTCTACTAGATTCTATTATCCAAAACTCAGTTATTTAACTAATATAAATAAATCCAATTTATTTATCAAAAACTCACAAACAAATATATCCATAAGAACGAGACGACCAATTTAATAAAAAAGCATGCGTAAATATGAAAGACCCAATTAGAGGGGTTGAAAATTTGATTTTCAGAATCTTTTACTTTTTTACTTATTGTTTGCTTTTAAAAATAATTAAGGGTATTTTTTGGATATTTGATTAATGTTTTTGAGATGCATTATCAAAATGGGTTTGTTTTGTTATAAAAAAATATATATAACACAAGAGGTGTTAGTGTAATTTTTAAAATTTGAGACAAGATTCCTATAATTATGACAACTTCAGGGAAGGTATGTGAAATTATCCCTTTTGTTTTTATGCTCCTCCTCAAGATTCCATGTATACTTAAAGGATGATTCTTGCAAATTCTTTTGTTCGCCAGGCTAATTATTATAATTTCACTTGTCGTTCTATTCTTCAAATCTTAGACTTGGTTTTTAACAGCAAACTCCATTAGCCAATAACATAAAAATGTCTTGCAAAGTAAAGGATGCAATTTGAGCCCTTCAAATTAGATTAATCTATTAATGATTTTTGTTGCATTCCTATCAGTTTCAAAAATGACTTTAATTTGTGTAGTATTTGTCAAACACTATCAAATGGAAGGTTACTTTGGAGATATGTAAGAAATTAAGAAAGAATATATAGGTTCACAAATTATGACATTTTTATACAATATACATGATTTTACTCTTATGTCCATTTAGTTATGTATAACTGAAGAAAGACAAAATTAAACATAAAAAATGAGCCCATAATCGAAGGAAAACGTCTGTAGATCAGTCTCATGAACAAATTAAGTTCACGAATTAACTATGATACGGTCATTCAATACATGCTTTTTACTCCAAGGTGTAGTTGTTCTTCACGACTGAAATTAGCTTAGAAAAAACAAACAAAGTGATTCCATAACTAGCCAAAAAATCTATATATACTTCCTCTTAATTGGTTTTGTTTCAGCATTGGTGTGGGATCCTATCAAATATTGAAACATACTCTAAAAATGAGGACAACATCGTTAGCAGCACTTTTTGTCATGGCTTTCCTACTTGTTCGTGCTCATTCTGTTGCTGAGTTTTGCGTCGACTATTGCACTCACAGATGCCAGGAGACACATCCTCCTAAGAATGACTTTTATGAATGCTATGCTTTTTGTGTTGATAACGAGTGTACTCCTCCTCGGGGTGGATTGTTCTACTGTAATCTCGGCTGTTCACTTCACCAATGTGCCAACATGACTTCAAGTATTCCCCTCCCTCCCTCCCTCTCTCTCTCTCACACACACACACACACACATTCTCACACACACACTCACACACACACACACACAGAGTTAACTGTCTGTACCAACAATTATCATTTTTTACTGTACAGGTCATGAGCAAATGGGCCGTTGCGTGCAGAACTGTTCGAAGAGCTATTGCATGGAATACAAAATGAAGTAACTTTTGACCACGGGGGATGGAGCATCCTGAAGCCAAAAGCATAGTCTACTTAGTACTATGAAATAATGAGACTAACTTCTATACAAATATGATCACTATGATGTATTATGTGGAAAAAAATGGAGAATTATCATAAAACTTCTTCCTACTTTACTGAAAATATTGTTGGTATTTGAAATAAGCTTCTCTTGACAATACTACAATGACTCTTCTTTAGCTTTATTGTCAAAAAAATATAGCAAATTTTCGTAAAATAGTAATAACAACACCTTTCACCAAATAAATTGTACATAGTCAATCCTACAAATTTATGAGACTAAAAATATTCCAATTGATAAATATTTGGCAACTTTATTACTTACGAAATAGTAATTGCTTAAGGAACATACAGAAAGGATGAAAGAGGACCTAATGAGAGTAAATAAAAAAAATGGTGAGAGATTGAACAAAAAGTGAAAATTGATAAAAATAAAGGGTGACTTTATTTGGCATCTCAGAGAAGGGGGCTTTGAAAGTCCAAAATTATAATCGTTGGTAGTATAAAATCAATCAATAATTCTTGAGATGGAAAATTACCAATAGCTTCTGCAATTGTTCAATCCAATTTAAAAACAAGAGGAGAAAAAACAAAATTATTAACTGAGCTAACGAAGGGAGCTGCATATAAGATGTATACATATATGTTTTAGGCATATTGTACAGTGTAATTACTGTATAGTATCATAACAGAAAAATTTATACTAATATTATCTAAATGACTAGAAATAAGGACCATTATCGTAAGATATTATAAAATTTATCCATGTTTTACACAATTGCAGTCGGAGTGGGCTTTAAGGGGGGTTGAGACTACTGCAGACTTGGCTCAGCTCACAATCAAATTGGGTCTCATATACAGACCCATTCTTAGCTCAACTGATGTCAGTTTTCGTACCAGGCTCGACCTTCTATGTGTAGGTCGAAGTGAGCTAAGATCTGGCCGATCTGACCCAGTTAACAATTGGAATGAATATTTGTGCAGATCGTTTGACGTCCCTGCTCGTGGGCGTATTAGGTGCCAAAAAAACCACAAAAAAAAAAAAAAAGAAGCATAGTAAGTGAATGGAATCCCATTTTATAAATAGATAGTCTTTCTGTCTCACTGAAAATCTCAAGATTATTATTTTTTTATACCTCAAATGTTTGTCATGTTGGAAAAATGAATTATCCATGGCTCTTATTATATTTGGAAATGCACGTAGAATTCAATTTTAAGTTTAAGAGGACAAATATATAAAGTAAAACAACAACATCTAATCGAATTATTTTGTTAAAAAATTAGATTCTTGAATGACACAATCAAATAAATTTGGATGAAAAGAATATATGTATTTTTTTATTGATGTATTGCCTCCTTTTGCCTGTGATGAAAATTAATGCATGTGCTGACAGCTGAAAAGCATTAGAAATTAAGCCAATTTTTGGGAAGATAATGCAAAAAGGATAAACAACGAGAGAAAGGACAAAAAGTGTAGAAGAGGATGGGGCAAGAGAAATCCCACAATATATTCGATTCTAGTCCTAGGATTATTTTTTTAAATAAATGATTGGAGTGGTGGGATTATTTTCCCTTTTAAAAAATGTGGTTGGTACAGAAAACACCAAATTAAGCCCACCATCCACACCCTACCAACCCGGCAAAAAATAAAAGTGTCATGGGAATGGTACTGAGGCCACTTCAACGTTCCGGCGATGGATTAAACTTCTCCCTATGTGTACTCAAATTCTTTTTGGCATCTGACTTCTCCCTTTGTGTAATTTTTTTTTTTTTTTGACATTCAGTGATATAAGATAATTTTATATTAGCCACTAAAAAAATTACACTGGGGATTTGAACCAGCCTAAATGGGATGAGACCTCCATAGATAAATATATAATATATTATATATTTACTATATGTATTATATCGTATATAATATATATAAATTTCTTCCCAAAAAATGTATTATATACCGTATGTGTAATATAAAATAATATGTTATATTAACATCTTGTTACGGAAGAATAAACAAATAAAAAAGTGCTTATCTCTATGGGGTCCAGGCTAGGCCTGTCAACGGTTCAGGTCTAAACTTGTATTTTCTGATGTTCGAGTAGTAGTTAAATTCCATTTACCTAGATTCGGACTCAGTTTCACTAATAAAAAAAATGACCTAAATATGAAATGTTGTATTTTGACCTGAACCTGACCCAACCCTATTTATATGCATAATAACTATAAATACGTATTTTATACTTTCAATACTCAATACCTAATAAATAATAGTTATAAAATACATATAAATATTTTTAACTTCCAAGACTCAGACCCAACCTGTATCCTGATCCATTCAGGCCTAGATTCGGATGCCCAATTGTAAGACCTATCAGGTGACTAGTCCAAGTTCGGAACAATATCACTCAAAGGGGTCTAAATCCAAAACATTCAATTCCGGTCCGAATCTAACCCGTTAACCCACCTAGTCCAGGCGAGAGAATGTTTTTCTTGAGGGGGTTGGGAATCAGAGGAGCATGCGCTATTGCGATTCCTAGTGTTGAATTATACTTATTCTTGTTATCTAGAAAATTGTGGTGATTTATATATTTACTCGCATTTCAACAAGAAAATAAAAAACAAACCTTTATAGCTCGCTGTCATCAGATAGATAACAATTTTATGAGGTCCAAACCACTCCAAACATTGTCCACCAATTAATCAAAACGAAAGAAAATACTTCTTCATTTGAGTATCCTTATGTTAACCTCAAAATTGAAAATTTTAATAAGTTTTTTGAAAAAAAAAAAGAAAAGAAACGGTAATAGCAGCAAATAATTTGCACAAGTAAGTTTGCGTTCGTAGAGTAATATCTAAATTCTTATTTATGCACGTAATATGCATCTAAATTTACTCATACAGAAAAATCTTTATATTGTTCTTGCATAGAAGATTAATCCAATATAGTATCAAACTTGGCTGAAAAATATTTATTATCCAACTTTAAACTTTGAACATGGTGTAACTGCTCTGAAATGCTGGCCAAGGCCCCATTGAAATACCTTGATGATTTGTACAAGAAAGTATTTTACACCATAGACTGTAGGAAGAAGATCTGACGGCAATCCTTTGTATGTCGCGTTTAACAACTGTTTAGGTCCATTTGTCCAAAGTAAAATAATATCATGTGAATGAATTTGGAGAGGAAAACCGTAAAATAACCAAAAGAAACAAACGGACGAATCAAGTCGTAGATGTTTTGTCGTCTCAATGGTGAAATTAATTGGGGTGGGGTTCAACACTTAGTCACTTGTAGAGAAAAAAACGAAAATAGTGAAATGACGTGGGTTCACTTCAAAGGGTGGACCATGTATGAGAAAATGGCTATAAGAGAAACATGGAGTTTGCCCGATAAAAAGAGGACAAAGCTAAACAAATGAGAAGAAAGAGGTGCAAAAGAAAGAAAGATTTTTGTGGGGGAAAAAAAAAAGGAATGGAAAAGACGAAGATAGATCCCACCTGCTTGCAACTATACATGACAAATAGGCGGGATGGACGGCAATTAATTAGAAATATAAAATATGAGTTGTACCCAAACAATCTTATATTGGTCATGATATCAATATGAGTGAGATTAAAATGAGTTTAGACCCATTTTCATAGTGCCCAAATATCTAATAGTAATTTTTTTGATTGCAAAATAACTAAATTATTAGATATATTTATAATTTTGAGTCATTTAAATGATATTTGGCTATTAAATATTAGAATTTTAAATTTTAAGTCATTTAAATAATACTTAAATAATTGTTTATCATACTCTTGAGAGTCTCAAGTAAATCTCATTTATACTCCTATTTAAATGAGTATTGTTAGCTATATTCTTATTTAGGCCCAATCCCATATTTTTGATACTCATCTCACTAAAATTAAATTTAGATATGAGTACTTTTTGGGTTTTGGGACTTAATTGCCACCTCTACTTGCAACCCTTTTCTTCAACCTTTTTGTTTTTTTCTTTTGGGTATTTTTTTGGGTTCATTACATTTTCCTTCTTGGCATTTTGGCAAATGCACCGTGCATCACTAAAAACTTTGTAGAAATTGGAATTTTAGGTAGGGGGCGGAGTTTAAGAGTGAGATTAGTATGCATAACGTTTCACCCTCTTTCCACTTTATTATCCTTCAAAAAAGTTGTAAATTATGGAATAATTAATGTAAAAATTTAATACTAAATTTGTGTAATTTTTTACTATAAATATTATTCACTCTATAAAGCTAGCATTATAGTTAACCTGGTCAAGCTGTCCTGTCCTAGAATATTGCGCATACATGACTTTTTTTTTTCTTCCCCAAATTTCAAGTTTATTGGTGAAAATACTACTACTCTAAGTATTTTTTGTAAAAATTAATATAAATTATTGCTCTGTTAACTACATGAAAAAATCATTCCCCCTAGAAAACTCAGAGGTCCGTGGGATAATAGATTGGTGTTTCATTGTCCTTGTTAAAATTACAATTACCTGATATATCTTGGTATTTCTGTCATTGCACTCTTTGGATCCCAACATGCTTATCTCTCCCTCGACAAAAGACAAGCATACAATCCAAATTCTTCCAAAATTTAGCTACTCAGATTGAATGCAGGATCCAAAAATATCTACACAAATATATTTCAGTGTACTGTTATTGGCCTATAAAAGACGAGGGTTGAAAGTGAAACAAAGTTTCAAAGAAAATTTTCACTCTTTCTTTCAGCCTTTTCTCAAAAAATGGTGATTTTAAAGGCCTCTCACATTGTAAAGCCAGCAGACCGAATACCAGACAAAGTTATCCCCTTATCAGAATGTGACCAATTTATGCCCTTAAATCATACACCTACCATCTACTTCTATAGATCAACTAGTGAATTGCTCAAGAATGCAGTTCATATCCTGAAAGATTCATTGGGCAAAGCATTGGTGACATTTTACCCGCTTGCAGGACGTTTACACTGGACAAATGGAGGAAGAGTCGAGCTCCATTGCAACTCCATGGGAGCTTTGCTCCTTGAAGCTGAATCTGAACTCAAGATTGATGATTTTGGAGACTTCTGTCCAAGCCCAGTAATCTCTTCCCCCATCCCATCAGCAGATTACTACACAACACCAATTCAAGAAGTGCCACTGGTTCTTGTGCAGCTCACCAAGTTAAGCTGTGGTGGAATTAGTCTTGGCTTGGCTGTCTCGCATATAGTGGCAGATGGGCTAAGTGCCCTTCGTTTTGTCTCTGAGTGGACAAAAATTGCTCGTGGAACAACATATGATGATGATCTACTTTTGGATAGAACAATTCTACAATCAATGAACATCAGTATAAAATTTTGCCAGCTTTAAAGTACTCGGATTTCTATCCACTCCCCCTACTCGTAGGCCAGTCTGATACCTTGGTTGAACGGAAAAAGGGAACAACTGCAAAAATGATAAAGCTAAACAAAGAACAAGTGGAGAAACTCAAGAAATTGGCCAACCAAGATCCGATTCATAAGAGCAGCAACCAACGCGCCTTCAGCCGTTTCGAGGCACTATCAGCACATCTATGGAGATGTATATCCATGGCACGCATGCTAAAACCCGAGCAAGAAACTGTATTATTTGTACTTGTGGACTTCCGCAACCGTTTGAAGCCACCATTGCCACAAAATTTTTTTGGAAATGGTATTATGGCTGTACCCGTCAGAGCCATTATAGGAGATATTCTATCCAAATCACTAAAACAAGTTTCGAGCAAGATTCGTGTAGCGATAGAGAACGTAACGGATGAGTTTGTAAGATCATATCTTTACTGCATGAAGAACGTTCCTGATGTATCTAGCAGTGGATATCGCACTGCTGGATGCTCACATGAACCATTCTTTGGAAATCCAAATCTGACTATCACAAGCTGGGTAGGTCTGCCCTTATATGGTGCTAATTTTTGTTGGGGAGATGAAATTTTCATGGGGCCTGGATCAATTGGTTATGATGGGAAAGTCTTCGTTATTCCCAGTCAAAATAGGGATGGATCCTTGGTTGTTCTGTTACGCCTACAAGTGGAACATATGGCTGCTTTTGAGAAGCATTTTTACGAAGAAATACAGTGAATCTGATCAGGTAGGTAATTATCACGTCAGTTATGTAATCTTAATCATATGTTACTTTGAAATGTAATAAAACTAGCCTATTTGTGCCACACGAGTAAACGTACCTGTTTAAATTTCTGATTTGAATGTCATCAATATAATATATTTATGTAACCATGAGTGTATTATATAGGAATACAGATACAAATTAATTGAAGACTATTAAATCGATCATAAGTACTTTCCTTGGATGACAATTTGCCCACTGCACATGAAAACTGATCCAAGAATGTGTGTGATTTTTCCAGGAAACAACGCTTCGATTATTCATCTACCTGTTTCATTTTCTTAATATTTTCTTTTTCCTTATTAACAAGCTTTTGATAATTCAATGGCCAGAAGGTAATCTTTGTCCAATCTTGGCTTCTCCAAAAACAGTCTATCCCCAAATATTCTGTATTGATGATCCTCCAATTAGACACTTCGAGTTCCCGTTAAGTAAAACAAGATGTAGGAAGTAAAGCTCTGTTTTTCGCTTGGAACATTTTCGTCCTTCCTCTGGTGTTGTTTAACTCAACTTGGCTAAAGAATCGATCAAGTGACTTATTGATTTAACAAAATCGACTGGTTGAGTAAACCGTTTTTTTTTTTTTAGGTTTCATTAATTAAAATAATAAAATTAATATACTAGTATGTTAATAACTTTTTTTTTTAATACAACATTCAGTACATCCATTCATCAAAATTTTTACCATGCACAATTGAGGTGAAACTCTTAATTTTGCCACACATAATACGGGGTGAGACTTTCAATGTAACATATACTAACAAACACACTCCTAATTTAACAAACTTACACACACAGACAAACTAAATTGCCAAAGCTAGATTTGAACTCCAGACCTTGACACTTCACCAAGTGAGTTAGCTCAGTTGGTTTTAATAACTTACATAAAAAATAAGCATTTTACATTATGAAGCCCATTTGACCATGACAATCTAAAAAACTTATTGTGTAGAGTCATGGATTCATCGAAATTCAAACTGTATACAAACACATTTCCCACAAACTCTCTATCTCTTTTTGCAAATGCTAACATAAATTTGACCATGATAATCTAAAAAACTTATTGTGTAGAGTTTTGGATTCATCCAATTTCAAACTGTATACAAACACCTTCCCACAAACTCTCCATCTCTTTTTGCAAATGTTAACATAATTTGCAAGCATTTTACATTATTAAACCCATTTGACTATGATAATCTTGAAAAACTTATTGCGTAGAGTCTTTCAAACTGTATACAAACACGTTTCCCACAAACCCTCTATCTCTGTTTGCAAATGTTAACCTAATTTGCAGTTCAAACGCAAACTTTGAGACATAAATTAACAAATGCATAATTTTGGTCGTTCAGAGCTAACGCTTTGGCATATAAAACACAGCCAACAACAATACTGATTGAGTCGTAGCCCAAATTTGGAGGGGAAAAACCAAAAAAAAAAAAGAGACGAATCAAATCATACAAAAAAAACACAAAAAAAAAGAGAGGAAACAATCAATCATACACTTTTGGTAGTTAGAAATTGATTGGGATGCGATTCATCACATGTAGAGAAAAAAACAAAAGAGCGGCTGCTTTCAAAGATGGATAATGTTTTAGAAAATGAGTATAAGAGAAAGACGAGAGAAAGATCATCACGAAAATGTGAAGCTTGCTCAATCAATAGTACCAATCAAACGGGAAGAAAAAGGAGAAAATAAAGGGAGTGAGATAATGACTATTTGTTGATAAAAAAAAAGGATATGCCAATTGCCAAGCACATGGGATGCCCATTTTTCCAAGTGACAACTAAGTGTTAATCACAAACAATTATGCTTACGCTTCTTAAAAATTAAAGATATGTTTGAGGTGTTAATGCACAATTTAATAGTTATTTGTGATCCACATTAAAAATATCTAAACTAGCTGCCAAGGGAGGAAGATAGATCCCACCTACAAACTATTTGTTATTTTCCTCCTTATTGTCTCTTTTGGGGCCTTATGTCGTTTTTCTGCCCCGCATTTTAGCAAGTGTAACTTGCATCCCTAAATGCAGTGGCGAAGCAATAAATTGGGGCAGCGGGCGAAGTTTAATGTTGGAAGTGAGAGTTATACCAACTCACAATCCCTTGAAATTCTTTACCTTTTTTTTTCATTTATTACCTTTCAAGTTGCATAAGAATTAAAATAAATGTTCATACTAAATTTGTACAATTTTTTAGTATGAATTCAAGTCACTCCATCAGGCTATCGTTGTTATAGTTTACTTTAGTAAATTTGTCCAGTATAAGAATCCAGAATATTTCATATACATTTTAACTTTTTTCCCCAATTTCAAATACGTAGTAGTATCTTTTTGGTAAAATTTCACTACTATAAATCTTTTTGCAAAATGGTAAATAAGTTAATATGAATTATTAAAAACTCATTTCACGTTGAAATTCAAAGTTTTAGTGGGATTAGGAGTGGTGTTTGTTTGTCATCGTTAAATTAGAATTACCTAGTATATCATGGTATTTATTAGTCATTACATTCTATCTATTACACGAAGCTCAAACCTTCATCAATAAAGACTATAGCTTATTTGGTAAAAAAATTCATTTTTCTTGCCACTAATTTATAGCAATTGACACTTCATTCCGTTATGTTCTTGATAGTAACTTATGATGGATGAAATTTTTGAAATATTAGATCAAAGTATCACACGGTTTGATTGATTATATGTGCCTTTAGCATATTTAATATAGATTGAAAAATGAAATTCAATTAGAATTCGTAGTTTTTACACAATTAAACTAACAAGAAATTATGTCTAGCTTCTTTAATATCAACTAGTTTAACTACAAGAACAAATTTCCAAAGCAGAACTTTTGGAGGAAGTCGGGGTAGTAATAAGCATAAAACAATTTTTTGGGGCATGATGTGCATGTATGGACGAGGGGAATAAATTGAAATTAAAATTATTCAAAACTTGAGGAGGAGATGGAAGAATATTTTGGATGCTCAAGTTAGGTCTGTCATTTGTGTACCATAATCAATTACGGCCTATCAATTAAGTATGTGGGTCCTTCTAATTATTAGACAGAAAAAACCACCATACTTATATGGTTAAATAGGATTCAAAACATATGTTCAATTATTATAGTATCTAATTATGTCTAATGTAAAAAATCACTGCTAATAAAATAAAGTTTCATAATTATATGTTTAATTTCACATAAATACATTTAAATCTATATCTGTATAAAAGCATGAATGACTTTAAATGATTTAACATTTAACATCTAATGGATTTTCTAAAATACCCTTACCTTTTAAGTTGTAGTCACATTAAAAAAAAGGATATTAATGGAACTCCTAAAAGTAGATTAATTAAATCATAATCCAACTCAACTTCTTGTAAAAAGTCTTTCTAACCTTTTATAAGTACAAATTTAAATTAAATTTTACAAAAATATATATTTATTGGTTAGTATAAAATTTGTATTTTCCTCTTTTAAAATTTTTTTTAATTACTTTATATATAAATTTAAATTTCATAATCTACAAAAAAAATTAAAACCAAACAAGTCATTTAGCAAAAATAAATAACCACAACACTGAAAGAGAAATCATTAAGAATCTTGAAGACGATTCACAACAATACGATACTTCATTGATATCATATAGAGAGCATGCCTTCAACATATTTGATTCAGAAATGGCTCTTTTTTTTTTCTTTTTTTTTAGTTAAGAGACGGCTCATTGTTCCCATTACTACCTGCCACAGAAAGTGCATATATGGCTACTAAAAATTTGAAGTGCTTGGAATACCTTAAGTCTCTTGTTCAAAGGTGTCTTAATGGAGGTTAGAAATTTTGTTAGATTTCAATTTTTTTTTTCCAAAGTAGTGTTACCCAAACAAACCACCTATGATACCAAGTTTTTGTTTTGCTTTTATGGTGAAAGACAAATTAAGATGGATGTTTACGAAAGTTAGATTAATCAGGTTCTTCTAATGAAACTCAACATTCATTCAACATTTTTCAAGTCTTTTATAATGAATTTAATTTAAATTTAAATTAATAAAAATAAAAAATGCACAAAATATATAGAAAATGAATAAAAGTCCCCCTCATGAATAAAATTAGAAAGGAATCTAACGCAAAATTGAAAAATTGCTAACTTTTCATCAGTTTAAATATCATTAAATTGTTAATAAGACTTTGCATTGTCTAAAAAAAATATTATATTTGCATAGAGTAATAATTATACCATGACTGATTTAAAATATTTATAAGTTATATGAGTAGGAGCCAACTAGATATATAGTGGGTTAGAATATGGAAACTTTTATTCTTTTTGTTTTTTTGTGAAATTATTTTTATGTTTATCTCACTAATTATTTACATATAGATGACTAAACTTAACATTTTTTGGGTTTAAATTCACAAAAAAGTTTGCTTTTCATGCACAAATAAAAAAGAACAATTTACATGCTGAGTATAAAATTAGATAGCAGCAACCACACCCTTGTTAAATCAAAATTAATAAACAAACACAAGAAGGGAACATTTAAAACTTTCCTCTCTAGCTTTTTCTTTCAATTTAATGGATAATTTTTTTTATTAAGAGGGACCATTTCTTTAATTTTTCTTTCATATTAAAATAAAAATAAGATCTTAATTTTATTGTTTATTCAAAAATTACTCTCAGATATTACATAATAAATCAATTAAATTATCACCTTGAAACAATCAACTCACATAGTATTAAGAATATATGTAATGTTACCTTACTTAAAATGCCACAAAATATATAGCATAGTGTTGGAAAAATGAAAAAACATTATGTTTAATTCACCTACACTAACTTGAAAATCAATCATAATATAAACTTAGTTAATCAAAATTCCAAACATTTGAATCTCATTAAAATTTAAATTTAAAAGATGTTGTAGTTAATGTATAGATTAAATTTAAAATCATAAACATAAAAGTAAAATCAATCAACATGAATTTATAAAAAAAAAATGCCTTTTCAGAGAAATATAAAATGCCAATGAACTAAAAAATATTAATAAATCTTCATTATTACACGGTGAATTAATTAAACACTGGACTATTATACCTTGAATTCGTTAGTTTAACAGTGAGACGGGGCACGTGCCCTATTCAACTCTACCTTGAATGTGTTGAGATATACTATGGACCAAAAGCCAACAAAGTTTTTTCAATTAATGTTAATAGAAGAAACCTAAACAATACCCAAACTGAATCTAGAAGACGTTACCAGGATGGTTGAATTTAGAATTTAGGTGAATTATTTGATTGCAATTTATTACTTGAGAAATTTCCTTATTTTTTTATTTTGTAATCACACTACTACATTAACATAAAAAAAAAATCACAAAAATCTAAACACAAAGTGTCCTAGGAAATTAATTTAAAATCTAAAAATATTATGAAAAATTAACTAAGTCAAGTTTTCAAGAAACATGGAATTAAATTCTAAGAATCCACTCCCAATATAAAAAATCATCAAGAATTGATATTTTAAAATTGTAAAACCTCATTATTGCAAAAGGGCCATCATATATGACAAGGTTGCCCAATATCTTTAATCAGTACAATTTATTTTTTATAAAACTATATGTTATTTTTCTTTAATACTCAATATCTTTAATCAGTACAAATTTTTTTTGTAAAAATATATGTTGTTTTTCTTTAATACAACCTAAGATTTTAAATGTGACATTTTGACTTTGAATCAATGTTTTTAACAATTCAATAGAGATAGTTGGATAAATATTTATCACATTTTGATGTGAAAGTTAAATAATGTTTAAACTCTTATTAGTATTAAGATACTTATATTTTGAGAATATACAAAGTAAATAATTGAGGACAAAAGGGTTTGACCAAAGAAAAATATATAAGCATAGGTAAAGAAAACATTAGGGTGTTGGTTAAGAACTCTCAAGCATTACTTATTCAAAAAACAAAGTTTATGAAAAAGTATCTAAATATAAGAGCATCATAAATATGCGTTTATGCATTATAAACAAAAATTTTTTTTTTAGATTTAAAATTTCATATAACAAAAAGTCCAGGCAGATTTTACTTCTTGGACTCTTATACTAGGGAGAGAAAAAAAAAGGAAAAACCAAATTGACAAAAAGTGGAGGAGAGAAGTTCAACACATACAAATGCATTAATTGTTACACGAAAAATAAAATATAAGATTTTGCAAGTCTCATGTGGTTATTAACGAATTGTAAAACTCATTATTCTCATAATTTGTGATATTTTAATTGACATTCAAAATTTATATGTACTTATTACATAAATTTGTGAGTTTGACAACTAACTTTAATTGATTTTACAGAATGATGAATTAAGTCAGTGTCTATAGAAAAGCCAAATATCCAGTTACTTAAAATGAGTCATTTGGAAATATTAATTGTAGTACAATTATATAAAAGTCTCATTTGATACTTCATATATGTAATAGAGACATGTAAAATCATTAATCAACTTATTAAAAGCTTAAGAATTTCAAAGTGTAATTACATTTTTTTTTATACAATAGCAAGTTCCCTCTATATGATAACAAATTTTAAAAGATTTGATTATTTAGTTTGGAAGGATATTTTTTTGAAACCATCATTATGCCAAAAACTTTCTTTTCCTATTGGAGATATCCTCTATTCAAATTCTTTAAGAAAAAGAAAATAATATGTGAAGTTAAGTAAAGATAATATGAAACTATTAAAGTAAATTAGTACTATTTTGGTACTTGAAATGAAGGCTTTTAATAATAGTGATTGTTTTTTATTTGTTTTTTAAGGATATAATTAATTGGAATCTTACATAATTTTTAGACATGGTTTTAAAAAATAGAAAAATTAAAAATACTATCCTATTTTGTCCTTTTATTATATCGTTTATTAGATAAATTTATTATATTATTTATTAAACGATTATTAAACGTACGAAGTATGTGCCCATCTCTAATATTAAAAAAATTATATAGAAGATTTGAAGTCGCATTGATACATTACCGAACGTAAGTATGTGACCCTGCATTATCTTCTCGAGGCGGCGGCTAAAAGTGTGCTGACAAGAGAGGGCCACCCTTGACTAGAAGTATCAATCCAGATTCTTCCGAAAGTTAGCTATGCAAATTGAATATTGGATCCAAATAAATCCGCTCAAATATGGTTCAATTAGTTGTCAAAAAAAAAAAAAAATGGTTCAATGAACATTTTCTGGCCTATAAAAGACGAGGATGTTAGCAAAACAAAATGCTAAAGAAGAATTTCATTCTTTTTCTCTCTGCCTTCTCTAAAAAATGGAGACCTTAAAGGCCTCTCACATTGTAAAACCAGCAGAAGTAATACCAGGCAAAGTTATCCCTTTATCAGATTTTGATCAGTTTATGCCCACTCATACATTTACCATCTACTTCTATAGACCAACTAGTGAATCGCTTAAGAATGCAACTCATATTCTCAAGGATTCTTTGAGCAAAGCATTGGTGATATTTTACCCTCTTGCAGGACGTTTATACCGGACAAGTGGAGGCCGCGTTGAGCTCCATTGCAATTCTATGGGAGCTTTACTACATGAAGCTGAATCTGAACTCAAGATTGATGATTTTGGAGACTTTTGTCCAACACAACTCCGTGCCCTCATCCATGGTTCAAAGACTCGGCCGAGTCGGAGATGACTCGGCCGAGTCATCACCGGATCGGAGTCCTCCGGTCCGAGACCGTTCCGATCCTACTCGGAAACGGTAGACTCGCCGAGAACTCGGTCAGACTCGGTAGACTCGGACCGAGTTGACTCCGAGTCCAAGAAAAGCGGCCGATTCTTCACCGAATCGTCTGAGTCAACCCGGTCCAAAAAACACCAAAGAGGTGGCTAAGCCATGGACCAGTGAAGAAGAAAAGGAAGAGAACTGGAGAGATACCTGCAGAGCAAATCTGGACGAATAAATCTGAAGAGTAAATCTGGAGGGGAAGATGGGGACAGTGAGAGTGAGAGGGATTTCTTACCAATTTCAAGTTGGATTTTCCAGTAAATGAAAGGCATGACTAATGGAAGTGTTGGCGGTGGGTTAGAAAGTGGTTCAAGTGGAGGAAAAGGAGTGGTGCAGATGGAGGTTGAGGTGGTTTGGGTAGAGCAATAGGAGCTGGTGTGGGTGGAGGCTTTGGCGGTGGGCTAGGAGGCAATTCTGGTGGAGGTTTTGGGGGTGGGAATCGGTGGAGGTGGTGGATGGGGCTTTAACAGTGGTGGAGGCAATGGAGGGGGATGTTATGGTGGTGGAGCTAGTGGAGGATTTGGCGGTGGTGGAGCTGGTGCAGGGGGAGGATTTGGTGGTCCTTCCTCCTCTTTACTTTTTTTTTTTTTCATCTTCAATTGCTTCTTTAGGGTTTAGGTGGCAGGGAATATAAATAAATGACAAAGAAATAAAATGATTTTATTTCACCAAAATAGAGTAGGTGGCAGGGAATCAAATTTAGACACCTAGACAACGTACAGGCCATAATTTTCAACATTCTTAATTGTATAAGTTTGTCTTTTTTTTTTTAATTTTTTCCAATACCATAGATAAAATTAAAAAAGTAACTAGTGAAAATTGAATTAACACATTCAACTTTAAAAGAGATTGCTATTAGTACTTGCTCAATCTTTACACTGAATGCCTTCTCAATTTAAAAACAGATAAATGATTGACTAGTTTCATAACACATTCTAGTATTAATATTTTTGTTTACAGTTCACAGCTTTCCCACTGATGGAGGAAAAGAAAGAAGTGAAATATTCCAAAATATTCAACTACAATGATAAAAAAAGGAGAATCTAGGAAACCATTTGTAATGCTAATCATGTTAGACCTCACCAAGGAAACCATAGGATTTATATGAAAATTAATGGTGCTACATAACTAACTGAAAAAAATCCAAATAAAAGCTTTCGAGCCCTTGCTGCATTTTGCAAAATAATCAAGAATTCGTTAGAGATGCCAAATAGAAAATATTTTGCTCTCCTCAAAGACAATTTCAAAATGACTACAAAGATGAGTCGTGTAGTAACATTTTAATTTCTTTATCAATTAGATGAATTTAAAATCCTAACAAAATTCTGATCTATGATATTTTGATTTTATTTGTGATAGCATTGCATTGAATGTTTAAAGATACATGCCGTTTTTTATATCGATAAAAATAGTACATTCAAGATGTTTTCTTTACTAATTTTTTGATTATTTTTGTTTGGTATATTTTTTATGTATATTTTGAATAATTATTTATAATTTTTAGAATAAAATTTATTTTAAAATATGCGTCTCACCGAGATCGTGACCGATATGCCGAGACCGATGTGGAACGGTACACGCCGCGACCGCGACCGAGACCGCGACTTTGAACCATGCCCTCATCCCATCAGGTGATTACACCGTTACGCCAATCCATGAAGTGCCACTGCTTCTTGTGAAGCTCACCAAGTTAAGTTGCGGTGGCTTTGGTCTTGGTTTGGCCGTCTCACATATAGTGGCGGATGGGCAAAGTGCGCTTCGTTTTGTCTCCGAGTGGACAAAAATTGCACGCGGAACAAAATCTGATGATCACCTAGTTTTGGATAGAACAGTTCTGCAACCAAATGAACATCGGCATCTAACTTTGCCAGCTTTAAAATACTCGGATTTTTATCCACTTCCCCTCCTGGTAGGCCAGTCTGATACCTTGGTAGAACGAAAAAAGGAAACAACTGCAATCATGCTAAAGGTAAGCAAAGAACAAGTGGAGAAAATCAAGAAAATGGCCAACCAAGATCAGGATCATAAGACCAGCAGCAATCAACGCAGTTTCAGCCGTTTTGAGGCAGTATCTGCATATCTATGGAAGTGTATATCCATGGCACGCATGCTAAAACCTCAGCAAGAAACGGTATTATATGTTCATGTGGACTTCCGCAACCGTTTGAAACCACCATTGCCACAAGAGTACTTTGGAAATGGTGTTATGGCTGTACCGGTAAGAGCCATTGTAGGAGACCTCCGATCACAATCATTGAGTTATGCTTCAAGCGAGATTAGAAAGGCCACAGTGAGCGTAACCGATGAGTATGTAAGATCATATCTTGTCTGCATGAAGAACGTCATAGATGTATCTAGCAGCCAACTTTTTCACACTGCTGGATGCTCACAGGGACCATTCTTTGGAAATCCAAATCTGACCATTACAAGCTGGGTAGGGTTGCCTCTATATGGTGCTAATTTTGGCTGGGGAGATGAAATTTCCATGGGGCCTGGATCAATCAGTTCTGATGGAAAAGTTTTCATCATTCCCAGCCAAAATAAGGATGGATCCTTAGTTATTCCGTTACGCCTACGAGTGGAACATATGGATGCTTTTAAGAAGTATTTCTATGAAGACATCTAACGAATCTCAGATAAATATTTCTCGTGTCGGTTATGTCATCTTGATATTATGTTCATTTGTCAAAAGAAAAAAAAAGATATTATGTTTCTTTGAGTGTTAAAGCAATAAACTAGCCTATTTTTGCCACTCAAGATATGCACATGTTGAAATTTTGACTTTAATGGCATTGAAAGAAGATTATCCACTGATGAATTCTCTAATCATAATTCATTTAGATTCCATTTATTCCTATTTGAAACTTGAATATGATGTTAAACTTAAATTTCAGCAAAAGCCTCGAGGGTTGAATATCAGGAAAAGAGTGAAGTATACGTTCAGTCCAGTTCTGCAAGATCTAGTGTTCTTGCACTGGCATGAATGAACTAAGATCCAGAACAGATACGCTCAACAAAAGGAAATTAGCTTCATATCCAAAAATAAATAAAAAGCAATTTGCTGAAGGGAGAGAGAGGGGGTGAAGGATGTCAATAGAAAGAAAACGGTCCAATTTCCATTAACAGTTTTTGTTGCGTCAGATGTAGCAAATCAGAATGTGAATAAGGCCAAAGCAAATAAAAAGAATTGAGATTAGAGACACTAGAACCATGCGTGTTTTAGTACACAGTTTTGGGGTGTGTAAACATAACAATTTTTACTGACATCGAAGCTAATTCTGTTTTCGGTTTTTATGATATGACATGATGACACATCAGGCAATGTTCACTGAGAACTAATTCAGTTTCCCAACTCATTCTTAGACATCTATAGTCATTCATATGATGGGAACTATGATATCACAATTGCCAAGTGCTTATATTGCTATTAGTCTAGTTATAAAATGGTACGAGAATTAGACATTGATTAGAGAATGAATGACTTTATCCTACAAACCCTTGCCCTCTGAAATCGACTTCCTTGAAAACTCTCTCAGCTCCATCTTAGTCAAGAATGGCACAGACCTTTCAGAAATTGTGACGGTACGAGTGGCATTCAATCAAACCTTTCGACAATTTTGACGCGCTGAGTGGGAGTCAAGATCTACTGCCACAGAGAGAGAGAGAGAGAGAGAGAGAGATTTTCATCAAAAACGGTGAAAGAGAATGAAGTCCACACTTCACATGCTTAAATCCCACGATTGAAAAACTTTAACAAAGTAACTCTAAATGCCTGTTGCCCAACCAGCAGCGAGAAGCTAATTAGCAATGAAAATTTGAGTATATAGTTTCTGGCTTTCAGCAGATCCTAGCATACTTCTGGCTTATCAACTTGAGCCTCCATCACCATCACGGAAATAGTCATTTGGTCTCACCACATTGACTTCCTCAAACTCGTCATCATCTGGCAACAAAAAAGGTGTAAGCAAGTTCTTAATTGATGCAACCATCAACATATTATGCATGCGAAAATGCACAATATTGGTTATTATTACAGATCCAAAGCACTTTCCTTGGCAAATAAATGCCCAGAACACATGAAAAGTGACCCAAGATGTAAGGTGTGATTTCCAGGAAATAGCATCTCAATCAATTTTTATCTACACTGGGATTGCTTTCATGTTCTTAAATATTTTATTTTCCTCATTAACATGCCTTTTAGTGATCCAATTGGCAGAAGGTGCGCTTAGCCCCATCCAGGGTCCATCTACCTGGTAATGTTTCCCATATGGCACACAGCTAAGCAGACACTTTGGTTTCCAGTTAACTAAAACAAGCTGCAAGAACTAACCTATCTATCTCTTGAAAGACATCCCCCCACCCCCCACCCCCCCAAAAAATAAAAAAGGAAAAAAAAAACCAACACTCATATGCTCCTGTCCTGTATAATACCAAATGTTTTCACCTACTAAGCTGTTCTTGTGAATGCTGAATGGTCCTCCATTTAAGCAGACATTTCGATTTCCAGTTAGCTAAAAGGAGATGCAGGAAGTAAGCTACTTTTCCTTTTGGAGGATCTCTATCCCTCATAATCATATGCTTCTTTCCTTCATAATACAAAATAATTTTTCCTACTTTGTGCTTTTCTTCTTATTGTTGGCTTTAAAAGATCCAATGCAATCAATTTCCTTTTCTTCAGGAGCAGATGAAGAAGGGGGGGGGGGGGGGGGGGGTTGGTTCCCAAACATGTATATGTGACACTTTTAGCAACAGATTTAGTGTTCCAGTAACTTATTTTACACCTTCATGGGAAAATGATGAGGCTAGATTAGAGTTTGATATGAGAATAATTAACTTTTCAAACCATACAAAAATGCGCAAGTTGATTATTTAAAAAGAAAGATCATGGTTTTTTACTTCTTTTGCATACTATATGCAATATTAGTATGAAAGTTCTATAAATAGATCCAAACCTTTAATAAACAAGTGCCTTGTCATGTTCTGAAATGAAAGCAAAACAAAGATAACCTCATGTGTCATAGCCGTATAGGCAAAGACATGCATCACATTCCATATTCTACATCCATAATCACACAAAAAAAAAGATTTTTTGTCTCTCAATGAAGCAAGAATCCAACAACGAAAAGCATTCTAGTATACAATGTTAGATGCAACAATTACACAACATAGACATAATTCAATCAATCAGTTAAATGCCCTAACATCTTGATATTATCTGATTTTGCATGCTTACTACCTGGTATTATCTAATGATTAATATAACCAAATTTCCATTTCTACTAGAATGACTGGGCACATAACATCAGAATCCCCAAGTAACACACACATATCACTTAGCAAAAGGAATTTGACATTAAATTTCAGCAAAAGAAAAAAGAGAACCTTTTCTCAGTGTTAGTGCCACAGCAGCATCATTTTCGACCTGAAAATAAGTTCAATACATTCAATATGCATCAGTACAGTGCAATAGGCAAAGGCACAACAACGAAAAAATACAGTAGTAGATCTAGGAAGTGAAACATAACCTGCCCTAAATAACTAGATTCGATGCATGCACATTGTACAATCAATTTGTAAAGATGAATTAATACCTTCTGATCAGCTAATGACTTCGAATCATCTAGTACTTCACCATTTGCCATCAGAATTAACTGCTGATCATTAACAGGTTGATCAATGAGGATTTGCAACTTCTCCTTGATCTGTAAAACTTTTTCACTTGGAAGACATTGCAAGAAATAAGTGGTCTTATTTCGCTTCACTCGAATGTACATTTCCTGAAATAAATAAGCAAACATAAAAACAATTAGCTAAAGTCAATAACTACAGTGAATGGACTACCAACATTGTGAAAACACCAGCATGTTCTAAAAATAGTTTTAAAAAATCTCTGTTTTTCTTCAGCAAAATAATAACAATTATTAGCTTCAAGTGTACAACAGACGTCTGATTCACACATACACATACAACCTAATACAACAAAATAGCACACTTCTACCCCAATAACCATGAACATAACCAAGAAAAGTAGATGTTTCCATTCAAGTTACAGCTTCACAATAAAACAGATGACACATGTGAGCTGGATATACTAGTAATCTAATTTTTTATCTTTAGAACAAAATATTATATCCATAGTGAAGCTCAGTGTCTCAGAACCATAAAAGCTCAAGACAAAATAAACATATAAAAAGAATGTGCTTTGTAAATCTTCAAAAAGGCATCAAACAAACATCTTCAAAAGCAGAAAGTTTAAAGTTAAGATTTTAGGCCAGTCAGAACACTGCCTGCTCTAACAAACCATTAACTCATATAATGACAACACATAAACGTAGGGTTCATCTAATAGGATTTTCTTCCCCCAATCACAGCAAAGAACCCACATAGCCGTTTATTCCTATTTTTGCCATCCCAAGCAGGGAAAAAAGTAAAAAATAAATTTAAATTATTTAGGTATCCATTCTCCCATTTTCGAAGTCAAATAGCCCACAGCCCACTTAGCCAACTCAAGATACCCAACAATTAATTATGTTAAGTAACAGTTCTTACCATGAATTTCAAATCACACAAGAATCTGGGGTTGACTTACTCAAACTCAAAGCGATATACTCTTCTATCCTTAAATAATAAACCCTGATTATACATTCGAAGAAATGATTTCCACTGAGTTACAGTTCAATTTGCTTTTCTAGTTTGATACTTACCACAACGTGCAAATTGAGGGATCATTCTCCTCCACAAACTTCGACATACAACTAACCTCTAGCAATGAACAAATCAACCTTTTGAAGGAAAAAAAAAATCCTTTTACCAAAATGAAGACAAATCCTTGTAGAATTCCCACTGTTACTCCATCAAATTTCCAAAATTCATCTAGAATTACTTAGCAACCACCACCACGGTAATTTAATAATTCATCTAGTCAAAATAAATGAAAGAATAGACAAATTTCACCAGTTGGATTCCTACTAAGCCCACATTTTCCATGTCCCTTGATTTTTAATACAACATAAAGGGTCATTTCTTTATTTTTTAATAGTTCCTTTCAACGTGAAACCGATCAGAATGTCGATATTTTAGGTAGCTTAATAATCACCAACAAACAGAACAAAAAAAAGTCCAAAAATTTTACGGATAACAACAATTCAAAGCAAAAAAATTCTAAATTAACATAAAATTATTCGACTAAATAAACAAACAACAAAATCCCACATGCACATACGAAAGACAAGTAAATTTCACATCTTTATATAATTGTTAATTGGGACGTAAACAAAATAAGAGCAAAGGAAAAAGAAAAGGCTAACAGTATGATTTTCATCATCTTGGCTGATGGGCTGGGATGGCTGCTGGGACATTTGACTACACAAGGATTCAACCGTTATCTGTTCCGATTACTGATGGATTTGAGCAATTGAAGAGATGAATAGTGAGAAAATTGCAGATTCTTCAATGTTAAATATGGGAGTGTAGACTTAAACAGAGATGAGATTTTTCCCTCAAAAGTAATACAAAAAGGTTCGGAAAAATCCACAGTTCCGCCGCACAATGACGTAGAGTCTTTTTTTTTTTTTTTTTTTCTTTTGGAGTAAAAGATTTTCCGCTGAGGAAATTCTTAGCGGTTGATATGGATCCGTACGTATCACTAGACGGTAATAGTGGTCTTATCATTTTTATCGCCTTATAATAGTTTTCATATAATTGTTGAGTTTAAGGTAGTTCCTAGGAATTACCTATTAATACTAATTTGGTTTAAGAATTCAGATCCGAGTAATGTCAACACAAGAGATCAATACTTTGCCAATACGTGAGAATGACAAAAAATCTTTTCTCATAATATTATGTGACAAAAGAATAGGTGGTCAAATGTAATAAGTTACATACTTTATCGTAATAAAATTGTAGAATTTAAATTATGAAACAGTTAGACATTTAATTCTGGGGCTTGTCAAATTGCTTTGTCAAAAAACAAAAAAATAAAAAAACTTTTGTGTTTTAACTTTTGCAAGAAAAATATATTGTCATAAGATCTAGGTTATAATTTGTTGCTTCGAAAAAATTAAAAATAGAAAGGCTGTAACTAGCAAGGAATCCATCTTTCGTTCTTATATCTCCTATAAAAATATTTGATGTTTTTAATATTTTTATCTCAATAGACAACAAACAAATACTAAAGAAAGCACAAACTTGCATTTGTTGTGGTACTTGGTCCTAACGACGGAGAAATATAATTTGGTAACTAGAAAAAGCTAGCAAGTTAAGGTAACAAGGACAAGCTAAATTCATCCTTAGTTTTCATACCAATAAAATAAGGTTAATCATTTTTTGATATTTAGGGGGTGTTTGATAAATTTACTTAATACTAAAAATTAATGAATTAAGAGCTTTTTGAATTCAGCATGTTTGATAATAAAATTACTTTATCATTTAATTTGTTAAGTGCTTATTTAATTTGTATATAGAATTTTAAGTGAAAAATTGTCACTTAATTTGCTGAATTTTGAATACATGTAGTATGCTCTCTCTCCCTCATACATGCACTCTCACACACTCACCCATGCACACACATATGCAAACATATTCTTTCACACACACATTTATGCACGCTCACACACTCAACACACACACAAACACGCATAATCACCCTTGCAAACACACCAATATTTTTTTTTCCTCACACATACAATAACATAAACTTTCTTTTTATCACATACGCTCACTCCTCTCATGCAAAATCTCTCTCTCTCTCTCTCTCTCTCTCTCTCTCTCTCTCTCTCACACACACTCACACGTGCACGCACACACTTTCACACATGTTATCAATAAATTATTTCAAATTTTTTCGATAAATTAATTATATTTATAAGGTGAAATATTTAAATTCAGTGTATAAATTCAGTTAATATCAAATAGGTACAACTTTATCAATTCAGTAACTTAATACTTTCAGTACTTAAATTTCAAATTTCAGATTTCAGACTTCAGTTTTAGCAAACGCCATTTGACACTCCTCTCTTCATTTTATTAACCAAAAAAATAAATACTCAAAACTTGAAATTTTTTTAACAATTTAAATGCAAAAAACACTTGGACATAGGAATAGAATAACTTTAAGCCAATATTTCAAGAAGGTAATTGTAGAAGAACGTGCATGCTTGAACCTAAAACAATAAACTGATATGAACCAAGGAGTATCTCCATATAAAGGACTTAAAGCAATGGTGTACATGGCTACTGGCATAGAGACTTCCACGATTATTGGCTTGATTTCACGCTTGAAGTTTACATTGAGCATGCTATTACATTGGACCAAGGTGTGGAACATTGGCTATGGATCAAGTCCAACTATAAAGAAGGCTCAAGAGGATTAGTTCAAGTTGTTCGTGAGTGTGTAGTTGGAAGGACCATTGAGCTAGATTTGCTAATTGAGCTTAGAGAGTCCAACGGACTAAAGATAGAGCTTGGAACATTTGTACTCTTATTGGATCATGGTTGATATGCCAGCCCAATTCACATTCACACGCCTTTATTGGGCTCTTTGAGTTTTAGTATATTTCAGTAGTTTACTTAGTCTCCAAGTTGGAAGACATGCTAGATTTAGTAGAGTTTATGTTAAGTAGGAAGTCTAGTTAGTTTCCCATTAGAATTATTTCTTTATTATGATGTTTTGACCCTTTTATAAAGGGGAGTTACTGTTCATCCGAGATTATGATGATTATTGATAATTTTCAGCACTTTGAGTGTTTTTCTCTTGGTGAGATCTTCTTAGTTCTTTGGTAATAAAGAACTGCCCTTGTTCTTAACGAAGAGATTTTGTTAAGTTCAAGTTCTCGCTTAGAGTTTATTCAATTTGTTTGTTGTTAGTCTTTTAGGTTTGTCTACTTAGGCATCTACACCACAAGTTGGTTAGGGGTCTAGAGCAAATTCTAAAAGGAGAACATCAAATGAAGTTGGATAGAATCAAAGCAACCAATTAGTGATTCTTGGAGTCTTTGAATGGGGTTTCAAAGGAGTCAAGCATTCGAGTTGTTCAACCTAGAATTTTCAAGACTTTCTTAGCATTCACTACTTCCGCTCGTATCAATTGGTATCAGAGCGAAGGTTTCTTGATAATTTCAGGTTTTTAGTCCAATTTTCCTTTGGAAAATTTGGAGATATCTCTTTGTTTATCTTTCTTTTTATCCGTTTCTTCTTGTGTCACGTTTCTTGTTTACAATCTGTCCGTTCTTCTTGTTTTCTTTTCAGTCCGTGTTTTGTGTTCTTCTTTTCCATGTGTTTTGCGTCTTGTCTCAACTTAAGGTTGTGTCAGAGTCTTAATTGGTTGCTTCTCAATCAAGAATTCTAGGTTTGTGTGGTAATTTTTGTATTTCTTGATTGTTTTATTGTTCTTCTTGAATTCTTGTGTGAAAAACTTTGCAAGAAAATTAAATTCTTGGATTTAAAAGCCTAGGGTTGAAGTTTCTTGAAGAGAAAAATCGTTTGTTGGGTGTTTGAACTAGGGTTTGGAAACGTTTGTGGTGTTGTGTTGAATTGTTACGTGAAAAAAAAAAATTTCAAAAAAGTGGCGTGCTAGGAGGAGAAGAGAAAAGCCAAAGCACAAAAAAAAAAAAAAAATCAAAGAAAAAGAAGAATAAAAGAGGCTGCAAAAGGTTTAAAATCCGTGCAATAATTTTATTCCATTGATCTTGGTTATTTTTTGGTGTTACAAGTGAGTTTTTGAAATTCTTGGACTTACTTGGTGTGTTTCTTGAAATCTTGTAAACTGTCCAGTTGTTTCTTGAAGTTCCTAGACAGTTTCTTGAAGTCCTTTAACACCTTCTTGAAGTTCTTGAACACTTTCTTGAAGATTTTGAATACATTCTTGAAGTTCTTGGAGTTGTTGGTTGCTGAAATTTTTGTTCTTGAACATTCTTGGTTAATTGCTTGATTTCTTAAAAAAATCTGGTTTGGGCGTGACTTAGAGAGGTCTTTCATGAATTTTTTGGATTTTTTTTGGGATTATTTTGTTGAGTTCTTGCCCAATTTTAACGCCATATTGGTTAAAGTTGAGTTCTTGAGCCTTATTCTTGAATCTTGTACCAAACTACTTGCTAGAGCTTTTGATCTTGCTTGCAGATTGATTCTGAAAATCTGCCAACAGAATTTGACCATTAAATAGTAGATTTTTTGAGCTATTTTGGTGAATTCTTGGTTCAAGTTTGATAGGTTGCTTGATAGGAACAATTTCTTGAACTTGATTCTTGGTTCTTAGTTGAAAATACTCGTTGAATTTTGTTGATCTTGCGGCTACGAATTTCTAAAAAAATTTTAGCTTGTTTCTGATTGTGTAAAAGGAGTTTTTGGGGTTTGTTAGTGTTTAAATAAGGGAATAATCCTAGTCCTTAAGGATTGGAAAATTCAATTGTGAAGAGAAAAAGAAAAGCAAAGGGGAAAGTTTCCTTTTTGCAAGAAACCATGTGAGCTTATTTCCTTATTACAAAGCCGTGTGGAGATAGCTTAGGAAACCACCTAAAGTCAGTTATTTGAACGTTTATTTAGTTTCCTAAACTTCTGGAATCATATTTTCTTGGTTTCCTAATTGGTGTGGCTTGCTTCTTTGAGCATTGTGGTCCGAGCTTTGAAAGAATAACTTGCTGGAGTTTTTTTTTTTTTTGCACAAATTCAATATTTTTAGTCAAGAGAACATTAAAATCAAGAATCTTTACACAATTTTACCACACATTAGGGTGTCTACATTGTGTCAAATTTTGATTCTTTGTCATTCTTTGAAATTCTTGACAACAAACCTACTCTAAGCTTCCAATATTATTTGTTACTCTTATTTCTCCACTTGAATACTTAACTTTTGATACTTTGTTGAGGGTAGTTGAGCAGGTTCTTCATCAAAGGGCAAATAAATTGATCTCAAGAGAAGTAAAAGGCTTAGTGGTGAGCGCAAGGAGGATAAAAGCCATAATATTTGAGGGAAGCTAGTGTAAACACTAAGAGAGTAATTCACAAATACTTGTTTATATTGTTCTAACCCTTTGCTTTGCAAGTTTTAGCACTCAAATGGCTCACGAAAGAGATGCACCTCAAGAGCTTTCGAATGAATTCATATTACTTAGGGATGCATTGGTTGGTGATATGGATAAAAAGATGCGCCTATAGAAGGATAATTTTATGAGGAGCTTGATAGGAGGACTAACACATCCCATGCATGAATTTCGGCCAACAAAAATCCATTTGATGAGGAGCATAGTGATAAATATGAATTTGAAGATGTAGCTCCAAGGAGGGGAAGGAAGGTAGTTCATAGCCAAGACAACAACCTTAATAATATCAAAATGAAGATACCTTCTTTCCAAGGTAAGTTAGATCCTGAAGCTTACCTTGAGTGGAAACGCAAGATGGAGCATATTTTTAATTGCCATAACTACTCCGAAGAGAAGAAAGTGCAACTTGTTACAGTGGCATTCATGGATTATGCTAACATTTGGTGAGATAAACTTGTGAAAGAAAGAAGAAGGTGTGAAAAGAAGCCTATTAGG
This sequence comes from Mitragyna speciosa, assembly GCA_024721245.1. Classification (NCBI taxonomy): domain Eukaryota; kingdom Viridiplantae; phylum Streptophyta; class Magnoliopsida; order Gentianales; family Rubiaceae; genus Mitragyna; species Mitragyna speciosa. The sequence goes on along the minus strand of CM045553.1, from coordinate 10,410,434 downwards.
ACTTGGCGTGAGATGAAGAATATCATAAAGAAGAGATTTGTGCCAAGCTACTATGTGAGAGATCTTCATCATAGACTTCCAACGTTGAAGCAAGGTACAATAAGTATGGATGAGTATTATAAGAAGATAGAGATGCTCATCCTTAGGGCTGATATCAAGGAAGAAGAGGAGGCGTTAATAGCTCGATTTATTGCTGGACTTAATGTTGAAATTGTTGAAAAGGTGAAACTCTAACACTATCCAGACATCCATGACTTGGTTGATATTGCCATCAAGGTCGAGAGACAATTGAAGGGTAGATGTGCAAAGGGGTATTCTTCAATGCAAAACCAAGCTAATTTGAGAGTAGAGGAGCCAAGGAGAAGTGAGAGAGGAGTTGATCAACCATGGGCTACTTCAATCCGTGAAGGTGCCAACAAAATTGATCCATCATCTAAATCATCTTCTAAGGGTAAGATTGAAGCTGCAACAAGGCAATGATATATTAAATGTTTTAAATGTCAAGGTTATGGTCATGTGGCTTCTCAATGTGCAAGTAAAATAGCTATGCTTGTGCTTAACAATGGTGATGTTGAGAGTTTAAATTTAAGTGATGATGAAAATATGCCACCATTGGAAGGAGATTGTGACGAATGAGACATTGAGTGTAGCGGTGATCATGGAAACTTCTTAGTCACAATGAAGAAGTTGAGTGAACAACCTAAAGAAGAGGAGAGCTTGCAACGAAATCACATTTTTCATACTAGATGCACTATCAATCATAAGGTATATTGTGTGATTATTGATGGAGGTTGTTGTACTAATGTGGCTAGTTCATTATTTGTAGACAAGTTGCAGTTGCCTATATTAAAACATCCAAATCCATATTATCCATAATAGATGACAGATACAGGGAATTTAAAGGTTACCAAGCAAGTGGTTGTATCTTTTGCTATAGGAAAGTATGAAGATGAAGTTGTATGTGACGTTGTACCTATGCAAGCTTGTCACATTATTCTTGGAAGATCATGGCAATTTGATAGAAAGGTGATCTTTGATGAGTTCAAAAACACTTATTCCTTTGCTGGGAATAAAAAGAATGTCATCTTAACACCTATGAGGCCAATTGAAGCTTATAGAGATTAACTTAAAATAGATGAAAAGTGCAAGATGAGATCAAAGAAAAAGAGTGAGAGGCATGTGAGTAAGAAAATTTTTAAAAATTGTTTGAGTGAGTGCAGGAGTGTCTTACTTGTGATGGCTAATTCTCTTGTACCAATGTGCTCTCAAGAAGAAATTTATTTTATTAACTCACTTAACTAATCTTTTCCTAGTGTTTTTGTGGCTATTTTGCAGTTTGATCATCAAGGAAAAATGCACCATCATTGCTGCCATAAAATCCAGATTGGTTTAATTCACTTGGAAGACAAAATCGTGAAGAATGAATTGTTGCAAAGTTCAAATGCCACATTGAACTTGGCTGAATTATTGGCTTCTACTGATTTGTGGCTTAAGCTTTTGTGTTTTTTTCGTTTTAATTATTTTACTTTACATTATTAATTCAGTTTTGCATGCTTATTCCATTATTTTAGGTGATTATGTTTTGCATTTAGTTAGCTTAACTTCTTCTCGTACAATCTGTCTTAGAAGTTCATTTGTGTTTAGTCATCATTATGTAGGTGATTCTCAGCATGTTTTGAATGAATTAACATGCAATTTCACTTTTGCCAACGTTTTTGCATTTGTTTTTGCATTTTGTTCAGTTTTTACCATAATCTTAGTTCGTGATGATATTGTGTTCTATCATCTTGTTTTAGACAATTTTGATTGTTTCTTTGGTAGAATATTTTATCATGATAGGAATTATGTGTTTGTTTATACATGCTGTTCTATATGTTCTAGTATTTTAGTTTTTAGTAATTTTTAGATTTTTGAGTCTTTGTTGCATCATACAAATTACGCAAGTTTAATAGTTGGTAGTGATGTGCAGGGTTCATCTAGTAACTTTAATTCTGCCCGTCTGTTTATTTCTTCTTTTGATTATATTTGTTACTTTGTTAGTAGACCATGTATGTTCATTTATATTCATGTTTTTAAAGATGATACTCATTAAGACATGTTTATTATTCTTAGATCGAAATCTTTTGTTGGATCATCCATGATTGTCTTTGAGTTTTGTCTTATTTCATCCTTGGAGAACAATGCATTTTTAGGTACTTGTGTTTATTTTTACATTAAGTCATCTGATTTATATGACTTAGTTCATATCATAAGTGTCGTTAGTGGTCATAATTGTTTATCTATCCATCCTCTAGTTACTTATATTAGTTTATATATTGTAGGAGATTCGAAGACGAATCTTTTTTAAGAAAGAGGGATTGATAGAAACCAAGGAACACCTCCACATGAAGGACTTAAAGCAATAGTATGCATGGCGTGGATGAATCAACATGGCTACTAGCGTAGGGACTTCCACAAGATTATTGGCTTGATTTCAAGCTCGAAGTTTACATTTAGCATGCTATTACATTGGGTCAAGGTGTGGAACATTGATTATGAATCAAGTCCAACTATAAAGAAGGTGCAAGAGGATTAGTTCAAGTTCTCTGTAAGTGTGTGGTTGGAAGGACTATTGGGCTAGATTTGCTACTTGAGCTTAGAGAGTCCAACGGGCTAAAGATAGAGTTTGGAACATTTATACTCTTATTGGATCATGGTTGATACGCCAGCCCAATTCATATTCACACGCCTTTATTGGACTCTTTGAGTTTTAGTATATTTCAGTAGTTTACTTAGTCTCCAAGTTATAAGACTTGCTAGATTTAGTAGAGTTTATGTTAAGTAGGAAGTCTAGTTAGTTTTCCATTAGAATTATTTCCTTATTATGATGGTTTGACCTTTTTATAAAGGGGAGTTACTATTCATTCGAGATTATGATGATTATTGATAATTTTCAGCACTTTGAGTGTTTTTCTCATGATGAGATCTTCTTAGTTCTTTAGTGATAAAGAACTGTCATTGTTCTTAATGAAGAGATTTTGTTAAATTTAAGTTCTCGCTTAGAGTTTATTCAATCAGTTTGTTGTTAGTTTTTTAGGTTTATCTACTTAGGAATCTACACCATAAGTTAGTTAGGGGTCTAGAGCAAATTCTAAAAGGAGAACATTCAACGAAGTTGGATAGAATCAAAGCAACCAATTCGTGATTCTTGGAGTCTTTAAACGGGGTTTCAAATGAGTCAAGCATTCGAATTGTTCAATTTAGAATTTTCAAAACTTTCTTGGCATTCACTACCTCTGCGCGTATCATAAACCATACAAAATAGTAATTTTTAGTAACCTTATACATTTCTTTCAAAAACATAAATTACTTTACAAAATAACGAATATCAAATCAAATCATAAGAAATGAAAGAATTCAAACATTACAAGGTCACTAGTAAATTTGTGTCCCCTTTTTATCCAATTAAACTTCCAGCCTCAGTCTCTAACACAAAAAATTCAGCAGTAACTTTAAATCTTTTATTATCTCTTAATTCTAATTCAATCCATCATATAAGTTTAAAATATAAATAAGTTTTAATCAAATACAAAATACGTGCATTGCATGTGATTTCCTAGTATGTGTTTATATATATAGGCACATAGGCATATAAACATGTATATATGTATGTATGTATGTATAGATTAGACTCATGCATGTATATGTATATGTATTGGAATATATGTTGGGGCCTTTGTTAGTTGAGCCTTGAGAAATTGAAGATGATGACCCGGTGACTTTCACGTATTCTAATTGTTAATGTTATAGAATAAGATCTTTGGTTATAATTTGCAAATCATTAAAATATTATGAATATAAAACAAATCTTGAGTCATGATGATGCCAATTGCAAGTAGCATTTTTACCTTCAAGTCTTCTTGGACAAGCCCTTTGATCTTTCATTCCTCTAGCTCTCTTTTCTTCCTTCAAGTTTTAAGATCAAGTCTATTGACCTTTCCTCTCCTAACTTTCCTAATATTGTGACAGTGATGAGTAGAATTCATAATATACAATTGGGCAGAGAGAGGGGCCCAGAGTCCTATTTACAGTGAACTTGAAGATTTTTTTCTCATCATGAGTCATAACTACAAATAAATTCTTCTTCTTCCCTTTATAAAAATTGTAACATATTTCTTTAATCCTATAATGAATTTATGCAACCACCATATAATAATAGACTCATGAAATTACCAAAATAATAGAATAAATGGTATAAATTTACAACACTAATGTGATCATGAAATCCTCCGAGTAGTGGAATGAGCATCACACATGTTACATATTAGTAGTGAGATGAAATGCAACAAGTAATGGGATGAGAGTTACAAGTGAGTAATGGGATGAAAGTTACATGTGAATAATGGGATATTATTTTTCAAAGTAGTGGGATGAGAATTACATATTTGATTAATATAATTATAACTCCCACTATTTATTTTAAATATTCTAACAATGAGAACCAATAAAAATAGGATGAAGAGAGCTAGCAACTTATAGGTCAAATATATAGGAGATTTCTCATGGGAGTGGATAGGGGAACTCAAGAACCTCAATAATAAAAGTTTTTTAGTAAAAGAGAAAAACAAATTCTAGGTCAAAATAAAGATGAGCCTACTAGATCTTTCTACCTTCAAAATTATAGTCCCTATTCCACTTTTTTTTTATCAAACCTATACAATTACAATTGGAGGAAGAGAAATGGTGTTAGTAGGATTCAAATCCCCCGTCCTCTGAGATGGAGTCGTAGAGCTTTAATCGCTTTACTCTCTATTCGTTTCCTCTATTCCACTAACTTATGTTGCTATTCATAACTAAGCACTCGTTGCAAATATTCATCTTCATTGTTATGTTGAGGGACATGCTTAATTGCCGTATCCAAGGATAGATTATGATTATAACTTGTAGTGGCAAAACCATCGTCATAGCTTTTTTTAACTAACTATATTTTTCTCTTTTAGATATGATCAGATATAGATGCGTTTCCTTTTGCTAACTATATTAAACACTCTAATTCTTACTTTTTGGGTTGCATTAAGTTTTTTTGTTGTCACATTAATGCTTTATCTCTATAATAATTATGCCCACAAGCTTTCTGTCTTCCGAAATTTGACATCCACAATCCTTAACCATCTAGATAATCCTACTGGATATTGTAGCTATTTACCCCTAAAGAAGCATGAATCTTGCTGATAATCTATCAAGCACAGAAGTAGAGAAATGTAAGAGAGTAAAACGGTGTAGTATCATCGGGTCAGTTAGTTAGGAATGAGTTAGTTAGGAAAAGAGAGAGAAAAATGAACATGATAAGAATTCATAATTAGTTAGGCAGTTAGGGAGAGGAATTAGAGAGAATAAAAGGAGAAAGAGTAAGTTTGAAGAAGGGGTCTGGAAAAATTTGTAATCATTCTCTCTCCTTTAAACTCACGTGTTCTCTGCTAAATCTGAATGTCATCTTCTCAACTCTTCTCTATCAAATTCTTATCCTCTTTTTAATTCTTTCTCTTAATTCTACTTCTCAATTTTTCTTACTTTATCCTGCAAATTACTATATACTACTACTAAATCTCAATTGGCATTATCACTGAGTAAATGTACTACCAGGATTAGTTCATTTCAGCTCTAGAAGCTGACAATTTGGTATCAGAGCCATTCGATTCTTGACCAAAGTAAGGAGTAACTATGGCAGAAGGAACCAGATTTAAGACTCTAAAAGAATAGGTGAAGAAACAAGAATCCAAAATCCAAGAAAGCATGGACAATTTACAACAATTTCAACAACAAGTGAAGAGAGATATGGACAATAACCACAAGAAGATGGATGCTATCATCAATGGCATCAATCAGAAGCTTAACTCTCTTATTAAAATCATGAACAAGGATAAGGGGGTTATGGAGGAACATATGTTGTAATCTCAGAATCCACCGTTGCTACCCACTCCTCTAAGTTCACAGAAAGTAACAATGGAGGAATTTCTTACACATAACAGCAAAGAAAAAGTGAGTAAGTTTTATCTACCTCAACTTCCAAAGATTGATTTATCTGTTTTTAGTGGGAAGAACCCTAAAAAATGGGTTAGAAAGTGTCATAAATTCTTTTTGTAATACCAAGTAGGAGAAGAATATAAACTAGAGGTAATTGAAATGTATCTAAAGGGAAGAGCTGATGTTTGGTTTTAAGGGATGAAAATGAAAAAACCAAGGTTAACATGGAGGGAATTTGAGGAATTACTATATAAGAGATTTGGAGACAAGGACGTACAAGATGTGATGGAAGAATTTAATAAACTACAGTAACATAACATTGTGAAAAATTATCAGGAGAAATTTGAGAAATTAAGGACCTTAATGCTAATTAGGAATCGCTTGTTAAGCGAACCATACTTTATATCCAGTTTCATTAGTGGCCTTAAGGAGGATATCAAAACCATAGTTAAAATGCTGAAACCAGACACATTGTCCCAGGGCATCGAAATTGCATTGCTACAAGAGCATGGCTGCAACCTATAGAACAAACAGTTGAGAGGGGAAAATAGACAAAGCATTGATCAGAAATTTGGCATGACCATAGGAGTGATAAAAAATAACCACTATAAGGTTCCCAATGTGCCTAACAGGGAGTCAAACAAGAACCAACCTGAAAACAGGAGACTTACACCATAGGAGCTACAATACAGGAGTAAAGAATTGTGTTTTCGATGTGAAGTGAAATTTGGGGTAGGTTATTAATGTCAAAACAAACAACTTAATATTATAGTAACTGAATAGAAATATGGGAAGCTAGTTTTTGAAGATGCAATAAGGGAGCAAGATGAGTAGATTAGGAATCTAGGAGAGGTGGTAGATATATCGCTTAATGCTTTATCAGAGTCAATGCATAGGAAAACCATTATATTACAAGGAAGGCTACAAAGAATTTCAATTAAGATTCTAATAGACACAGGAAGCATAGATAGTTTCATAGATTCCCAACTGGTGAAAGGCTTATAGTTACCTTATTATTTGGCTAAACCCTTCACAATAATTGTAGCAGATGGCTCAAGGGTAACTACTTGTGCTATTTGTCCTAAAGTTCTTTGGGAAATACATAATAACTATTTTTCTTACAACCTGAAGGTAATAGAGTTAGGAGGTTAGGATGTGATATTGAGGGGTGTTCTGGATGTATCAATTCAGTCCTATCACCTTCGATTTCCATCAACTATACATTACTCTGCATAACTAAGGAGACAAGATAGAGCTACATGTTCAAGTGGACACACCTGTGATGAGTCTGATAAGGGAATAGAATATTAGGGAATTCAGAAAACACCAAAATAGGTGTCTAATGGCTCTCAAGCTGTCAGAGGAAAACTCTTTAGAAATAATACTTCCGCAGGAGATCACTCAACTACTAGATCAATACCAAACAATTTTTGAAGAATCAAAAGCTTTACCACCTGAAAAAAGTATGAACCACCAAATACCCTTCAAACCTGGCTCTCAGCCCTTTAAATTAAGACCGTATAGGTAGCCATACTCCCAGAAGAATGAGATTGAGGTACAAGTTGCTGAAATGTTAAGAACAAAAATGATTAAACAAAGTAATAGCCCTTATGCTTTTCCTATCCTGCTAGTGAAGAAAAAGGATTTTGGAGATTTTATGTAGATTACAGACATCTAAATGAGCTGACTATTAAAGATAGATTTTTAATGCCTAATATTGATGAGCTTTAGATAAGCTTGGGGGAGCCAGGATATTTAGTAAAATTGATCTAAGATCAAGTTATTATCATATCAGAATCGAGCCTAAAGACACACCTAAGACAGCATTTTAGATGCATCATGGCCATTATGAGTTTATGGTAATGTTCTTTGGGTTTACCAATGCGCCTACAACTTTCCAAAACCTTATGAATCAGGTTTTCAATCTTACACCAGAAAATATGTTTTGGTGTTCTTTGATGATATCTTAGTTTATAGTTCTTCACTGGAGGCTCATGTTTATCATCTAAGGACAGTGCTAGAGATATTTAAGAGCAACTAGCTTTATGCTAAAAGATCTAAGTGCTTATTTGCTCAAAAGAAAATCGGTTATTTAGGACAAATGATCAATAAACAAGGAGTCAACATGGACCCTAGCAAAGTGGAGTGTGTAATCAAATGACCAAAACTTAAATATGTTAAGACTTCAAGAAGCTTTTTGGGGCTTACTGGATACAACAAAAGGTTTATCAAGAGTTATAGGATGATCTACAAATCATTCACAGAGCTACTCAAGAAAGATAACTTCCATTGGGATGTAGATACACAAGCTATCTTTGACCAACTAAAGAAATGTATGACCACGGCCCCAATATTAACTTTACCTAATTTTATCCAACGTTTCGTCGTGGAAACTGATGTTAATGGTGGTGGAAACTGACGCTAATAGTAGTGGAATCGGGGTTGTACTTATGCAACAAGGACATTCCATAACTTATATTAGCAAGCTTTTTTCAGTTAAAAATATAGGGCTATTTGTCTATGAAAAGGAACTTATGGCTTTTAGTAATGACAGTTAATAAGTGGAGACACTATTTGGTGGGGCACCATTTTATCATTAGAACAGATCATCATTTCCTTAAGTTCCTCCTAAATCAAAAAATTACTACTAGCCTCCAACACAAATGGCTTATCAAACTACTGGGCCTAGACTATGAAACACAGCATAAACAAGGGGTTAAAAACAAGGTGGCAGATGCCGTTTCTAGGCAGGAGCAGAAGTTGAGTGAGTTTCAAGAAGTACAGCACTAATAACAGTCACCACAGTGCAACCAAAGTGAATCCAGGAACCACAGAATAACTATGAGGGTAATCATGAATGTCAAAGGATAATCTCACAATTATTACTAGAGGACCAAAACCCAACCGAATATAAGATAGAGCAGGGGTTACTCAAGTTTCAGAACAAACTGTATGTGAGAATAGCAGGAGAAGTATGAAAGAAAATCATGGCAGCATTACATGCATCAACAGTGGGGAGACACTCAAATTAAAAGGCTAGCTTGTACAAGATTAAGACAATGTTCTATTGGCCAAATATGAAGCAGGAAGTCAATGATTTTATCATTCAATGTAATACATGACAAAGAAATAAGCGGAAGCAAATAGCATCACCTAAACTCCTTCAGCCCTTCCCCATTCCACAACAAGCCTGGTCTTACATTAACATGAACTTTGTAGAGAAGCTTCCTAAATCTGATGGCTATGATACAATACTGGTAGTCATTGACAAACTCACTAAGTATGTGCACTTCCTACCCTTATAGCACCCGTTCACAGCTACTGAGAAGGCACATCTCTTCATTGACAACATCTACAAATTGCATGGAATACCAGAATGAATTGTCATAGACAAGGATAAAATATTTATGAGTCACTTCTGGCAAGACTTGTTCAAGATAGTTGGGACACAACTACACTACAGTTTTACATACCATTCACAGGTAGATAGCCATAGTGAAAGACTCAACCAGTGTCAAACTTTCTTACGGTGTATGACTGGTGAAAATCCCTCACAATGGAACAGATGGATCTCTTTAGCGAAATGGTAGTACAACTCTACTTTCCACTCCAGCTTACAATGCACTCCATTTGAAGCCATGTATGGATACAAACCCACCCACTTACCTCTGGGACCCTATCAAGAGTGTGTAATTCAGCCTGCTACAGATTTGTTTCAATCCAAAATTAGAGTCCTGCAATCCGTCAAGGAACATTTGCAGAAGGCACAGCACAAAATGAAGCATTTTACTTATAAAAACATGTTTGAAAAAGAGTTTTAATATAGGGGATTGAGTATATTTGAAACTACAAACCTTACAAGCATCAAACAGTTGCCATCCGAAAAAGTCTTAAACTGACAGCTAGATTTTTTGGCTCATATAAAATTATTGACAAGTGTTGCGTCCTAAAAATCGTGAAGTGAAGGGTGTAAGTGAGGTCATTGACTGTTGCGTCCCGAAAAGGATGGTCTGGTCTAATGACCCTTTCGAAAATAAAGTTTTTTGGAAAACCGTGCATTGTGAGAAAAATCAAATTTTAGTAGAAAAGTGTATTTTGAGAAAAATGGTGTTTTAAAAGAAAAAAAAGGCCGGGACTAAAAATACGACAGGTTTGGTCAAATAATTTTTGAAAAAGGGTTTTATTTTAGAAAAATGGAGTCGTCACTTGGTATTGAGTTAGGGTGTATCAAGTCACCCGAAAAAGTCGTTTAATAAATAAAAATAAAATAAAAATAAAAATAAAAATTTTAGAAAAATATTTTAAAACCCTTTTTCGACTCCGGTCTACGAAAAAACGAGAGAAAAAGGTCCGGGAGTCACATTTGAAGAAAGGGAAGGCAAAGGCTTGCGTCTAAGGCACCCTTTCAACCTAGGCTGAAGCTAGTTGCGAGGACTTAATCAAAATTTCTTAAATTAACCCTAAATTCTATCACGTTTTGGACGTGTCTAAATGAATGCAAATCCTAAATCTAAATGTGAGTATCAGGAGGGTCAAAATGTTCCATCGAGGCTTGGTCGGAATTATCGCATTAATTGCGAAACCCGAGTCGAAACCTCGAGGGAGTCACGAGTTTTTATGCAAAATGATAATGCAAAAAGAAAAGAAAATAATAATATATAGTAAGTGAAGAAAGAAGGTGGGTATGCAACATGACGGGTACGGGGGACTAATAACTCGTGACTAAATATTTCTACTCACGGAGGGAGGAACGGCATGTACGCCACCGCTTTCCATGTGAGTAGGCGACTATTTCTAGTCGAATCACACAAATGTCCTAATTTCTAAGTGAAATGCAACTTAGATGTCATGCATTTAAAAATGTGTCAAAATAATAATAATAATAATAATAATAATAATAATAATAATAAAAACCATGCCAAATGGAAAGAAAACTTAAAATGTGTGAAGTGGGATGTAAAATGCACACGAGTGCACCTAACACCAAAATGCCCTAAGGGTCTAGCGTTGGACTAGCCCGTTCTAAAAAATCCCACTAGCGTTGGACTAGCGGGAAAAGAAAGAAACCACAACTAGCGTTGGACTAGTGCGGTGACGGAATACCATAAATCATGAATTAAATATTAAAGCATGAATTAAAAGCAATTTAAACATATAAAAGCATATAAGATCACATAGGAGCACATAACACATAAGCATAATATTCTAGATGCAAAAATCCTAAGGAAAGCGGTAAAAGAAATAAACACATAAGCACGCAAAAGCAAATAAACCCTAACTATTACACCGGGGGGTTTGATTTACAATTTAAGGGGGGGAATTAAAAATGCCCTATCTATTACATTTTCTATCTAATTACACAATTTTTGCTAAAATATGTAAAAATAATCTAACTATTACATTGACTAGCTAAAATACAAAATGTTATATTTTTCCGAAGTAATAATAAAATTCAAAAATAAATTGAATATGTAAATGCGCGAGAAAGTATGTAAAATAAGCAATAAACAAATAATAATAAAAATAATGCATAAAATCACATTGGAGCATATTGGAGCACATAAAGAGAAAAATAACAAGAAAGTCGAGATACCTTTTTGGAAGACTCGGTACAAATACTTAAAAAGATGAACAAACAAGTCAAGGTATCATAATACAAAGAAATAAAGCATAAAAGTATGTAAGCATTGATAAATTAAGGCTAAACATACAAATTCTATTAAATTAAGGGCTTGAAATTAAATTCAAACAAATCTGGGGCCAAATAATAATTTAAAGCATTATTCTAAACTAAAATTGCAAAATTCTACCAAATTGGGAAGCAAAGCATAAATTTCAACAAGTAAGGGGTCAAAGAAATGCAAATTTGAGCAAGTTAAAGGCATAACTTGCAAAATTGGGGACTTAATTGAAAGAATGTAACAAATATGGGGGGTCAATGTGCAATTATGAGGGAGTTAAATGCAGTAATACAAAAATATTAAGGAGCATGTTAATATTGATAAAAAGATCCTAAGGGGTCGAGATGTAAATAATTATCTCCTAATAAAAGAACCAAAAAAGAAAGAAAAAAATCCCAAACTAAATTAAATAAATAAATAAATTCACTAAATAAATTAACTTAACTAAATCAATTAATTAAACTAAAACTAAATTAACTTTTAAAGCAAATCAATTAACTAAATGAAGAATTGCAACTCAAAAAAACAAAATAACGATTAATCGAACTAAACAAATGAATAAACAAATAAATAACAATTCATAACTTAAAACCCAAAAACCGAAAATCCCTATTCCCAAATCATTTTTTTCTGTTTTTCATTTTTTTTCTATTTCTATCTCTCTTTTCTTTTTCCCTAGTTTTTGTTTCCAGATGCTTTCTCACCCCCTCTATTAATCTCTCTGATCTCTCTCCTCTTCTCCTCCTTTTCTCTTTCGGTTCTTCTCCATCTCAGTTTCTCTCTCTCGCCTCTTTGTTTCTTCCACTTTCTCTCGGTTCCCTCTTCTCCTCCTTTGTTCTTTCTCCTTTCCAGCTCCCTATTTTCCTTCTTTCATCTTCACCGCTGAACAACAGCAGGCAAGCATTTCCCCAGTTGAAGGGAGGTAATTGTTTGTGTGGTTTGTGGATTGTGGAAGTTGCGATTCCAAGCTATGGTTGACTGATTTGGGGCGTTCATGTTTGTGGGGCTTACGGTTGGCATTTAATTGATTATGAGGGTGTTTGTGTGGTAAGGGTGTGACTGAATTTGGTGGAAATTGTGGTGGGTTTGCTGGTGAATTGCTGGTTTGGAATTAGTCGTTTGCAGGTGAAATCTGATGGTTGTTTGGCTGGGGCTCTGGCGATTTCGGGCGGCGCATATGTGCCTGAATTGTTGGGGTTGGTGTTTTTGGGTTGTTTGGTTGTTGGTTTTGTGATTTTTGTAGGGGATTGGGGCAGTAGAAGAAGGAGACAGGGGACAGGTTTTGGAAGCGGCTGTGGGCAGTGAAGTGGCGAGAGGGAAGAGGTGATCTATGTGAAATTTGTGTGCTGTGTGACTGATGTGTGTATCCGTGTGTATGTGTGTCACTGTGTATGTGTATTGTGTGTGTATTTTCTGATAGTGGACTGATTGCAGGTATGAATTGTGTGCCGGTGTGTCGTGTGTTGTGTATTTTTACTGGCTGTGAATTTGTGTGTGAGTGTCTGCGTGTGTGTGCGACTTTGTGAATGGTGTGTGCAGGTGTTTGAGAGTGAGAGAAGGGGCTGCCAGTGGTTGTTGGTTGACACAGGTGGTCCAGGTGGGGCTAGGTGAGTTGGTGGTGAAGGTCCTGATGACTTGGTGGTTGAGGGATGCTGGCGGAGTAATGGGAGTTGAGGCAGAGATGGTGACAGGGGAATGGTTGTTTGGGGCCTGTGAAGTATGGTGGCGATTTTGAGTTTTAGGTGGTCTTGTTTGGTGGAGGACTAGGTGTGTGCTGGTTGTGAGGTGGTTTTGTGCAAGTGACTGATCAATTTTTGTAGGCTTGGAGACTGATTTGTTTGTGACGTAGTGGGGATGAAGATGGATGGGCAGGGGTCAGTCATTTGGGCAGAGAAATCGGTGGTAGGTGGAGCTGCGATGGGAATTGGGCTGAGGATGAAAGTGATGGAAGCTAATTGATGGTCCCTTGATGACTTTGAGGGGCTTATTTGGTGGTTGATTTTTGAGAGTTAATCAGTGGTGACTTGTTGGTTTTGGGTGGTGACAGATGATTATTGGTGGTTCCAGGGGTTGAATCTGGCGATCTGTTCTTGTGGCTTGTAAGTGTTTTGCAATTAGTTTAGCAGGGGAGAGATTGACCTTTTGTGATTTGGGATGGACTGTAACTGCAGTTAGGAGGACTTACTGGTTTTTGGATTGTTCATAATTGTTAGGAGAATTGTTTTGGTTGAGGATGGTATTTCTGTGGAGTGAGGGAGTGGTGGTAACAAAGGTTGCTAGTTGTTGTTGTCGTCTGCGGTGGTTGCAGGGGAAGGTCCGGTTGAAGGTGGAGGATGATTGACGGATGAAGGAACTAGAAAACATACCCAGCAATAGAAAGCACAAAACCCAGAAAATGAAGGAAAATTTTCTAAATATTCAACTAAAAATTCCAACAAAACAAAGACATTTAATTAAACTTTATAGAAGAAACTAAAAACTTACCTTTAGAGCTTAAGGACAACCCAGCGATGAACAGTAAATCGAGCTTGATGGTTGAAGACGATTGAACAGTAAAAAAATTAAGAGCGGCGCTTAGTGTATTTTTTAGGTGTGGAGTGTGTGTGTTTTGATCTAAAAAAATCACAAAAGAAGAAGTGTTTTAGGGTTTTTTTTTTTTCTTAATCCCTAAGTGGGTATTTATACTGCACAAGTCTTAATCCTCCAAGAAATAATTAAAAGACCAAAATACCCGTTGACTACAAAAATTATAACTTTATACTTTAAAAATTTATTCTTTCACAGTAATGAAGAAAAATCAAGAAAAATGTAAATAATAAATTCATTAACACTAATTCACTCTGAAAAAAATTAGAAACTTAGAAACATGCTTAAAACCTAAAAACGAATTTGGGATCCAAAAATTGGTGAAAAATGAGTTTGGAATGTGAAATGACAATTTTGCCCTTGGATGACGAAAATTCACAGAAAAATAGCTATTGACCTCAAAAAATTATCAAAAATTACAAATAAGCTTAAAACACTAAAAAATGCATTTTTGACTCAAAATTTGTGAAAAATAAATTTAATTTGTAAAATGACAATTTTGCCCTTAGGCAATGAAAATTCACAGAAAAAATAGTAATCGTCTCTGAAAAAATTATCAAAAATTACAAATAAGCTTAAAACACTTGAAAATGCATTTTTGACTCAAAATTGGTGAAAAATGAATTTAATTTGTAAAATGACGATTTTGCCCTTGGGCAATGAAAATTCACAGAAAAATAATTATTGGCCTCAAAAAATTACCAAAAACTAAAAATAAGCTTAAAACACTGGAAAATACATTTTTGACTCAAAATTGGTGAAAAATGAATTTAATTTGTAAAATGACGATTTTGCCCTTGGGCAATGAAAATTAGCAGAAAAATAGCTATTGACCTCAAAAAATTAAGAAAATTCAGAAACATGCCTCAAGAATTTGAAAAATGAATTTGGAACTTAAAATGAGCTAAAATGGTATTCGCGAGACGAAATTACCTATTTTGCCCTTATGCTGGTAAAAATATAAAAATACTAATTAAATCTGAAAAAATCATAAGAAATTAATAAATTCATATAAAAGTAAAAATATGAATTTAAAGCCCCCAAAAATTGTTAGAAAAATATTTACAGATAAAATTACTATTTTGCCCCCCTGAGATTATTAAAAATTTAAAATTTGTCCTAAAAAATGCAAACATGCCCCCAGGTATTTGAAAATAAATGGTATGTCAAAAATTTGGTGTCTACAACAAGATTTGGCCCATAGGAAGCCGAGATACATCATGTGTTCCATGTGTCCCTTTTAAATAGAAAATAGGTCCAGTGGATCAGACCTCCAATGAGCACCCAGAAATGGATGATCAAGATTAGTGTCAACTGGAACCTGCAGAGGTATTTAGTAGAAGAATTATCAGCAAAAATGAACTGCAGGTACCCCAGGTGCAGATTAGGTGGAACAATCTGAATAGGGAAGAACAGATCCTGGGAAGGCACTTCACCTATTAGGAGTCAAGTTCCACACTTTCAGACTTGAGGACAAATCTAAATTCAAAGAGGGGAGTAATTGTCAAGCACAGAAATAGAGAAATGCGAGAGAGTAAAAAGATGTAGTATCATTGAGTCAGTTAGTTAGGAATGAGTTAGCTAAGAAAAGAGAGAGAGAGAAATGAACATGATACAAATGCAAAATTAGTTAGGCAGTTAAGGAGAGGAATTAAAGGGAATAAAAGGAGAAACAGTAAGCTTGAGGAAGGGGTCTGGAAAAATTTGTAATCAGTCTCTCTCCCTTGAGCTCACGTGTTCTCTGCTCAATCTGAATGTCATCTTCTCAACTCTTCACTATCAAATTCTTATCCTCTATTTAATTCTTTCTTTTAATTCTGCTTCTCAATTGTTCTTACTTTATCCTGCAAATTACTAGGTACTACTACTGAATCTCAATTGGCATTATCACTGAGTAAGTGTACTACTAGGATTAGTTCATTTCGACTCCCGAAACTGGCATAATCCGCACTGGTGCAAGCATCCCATTTATCCCAAATCCTACACTAAGGCAAAGGTGTGTTGTTACCCTTTTGATTAATTCATATCAGGTACCAAATTACTCATCAAGGTCCATTTGAAAACCCAGAGGCATGGACCTCTTGTAGTACTACGCATGCGGTTGTACATAGACATGTATTATAAGTGCATCCAAAATATATTACTTTTTTTACCAAAAAAAATTTTCATATTATGACTTTTACGATTTAAAACCTTATGAAAAGTATAAAACTCATAATATACGTACTACTATAATATATTTAAAGATATTTCACAAATAAACAATCTATAAATGGTTTTTAGTATAGAAGGTGAATGTTCTAACCTTAAGATATTATTTAGGTACTTTATTCATTTATATTAAAAGAAAAATTATAGTGGTAAGGCTGAATTTTATTTTGTAATGCCAAAATCGTTTGCAATAAAATATTGGTCAATGCATAAAAAAGTGATTTTAATATCAAAGCGCAAATTTCATCACCTTTCGTTGTTATATCTTATCCATTAATACATGTACTACATTGATCTTCTGCGAATATTTTTTTTGAAGTTAATGCTAATTACAAAATTCATTACTCAGTGACGTTTGCCATACACAATTTAAAGTGAGACTCCTAATAATTAACTAACGTACACTCTCTAAACTAACACATCCTAATACATACACTCTTTTTAAACTGCCAATCAGACCCCGACCTTGTTACAGGAAAGACTTTTAAGTGTTCCTGCGGCCAAATGAGCCATCTTAGTTGGTTCTGCCAATATACATAAATACCTAATTTTGGATTCACTACATGTCCAAATAGAAACCAGGTGGACTTTACCTTTTTTTTCATTTCACCACGTTTCTTCAACTTTTTTTTTTTTAACACAATAATCGCAATTCTTACGGATACATTTCCACAGAAACCCAATGACACAAATTAATCAATTAAAGTATTAGAGGCAATTGGACTGACAACAAACTCACACAAAGAAATAGTTTTCCTAGCCAACCAACCATGCAGACCATGTAGAGCGGTTATATCTGGATAGTTGTTTTTGAAAATATTTTTAAAAAAATATTATTATAACAGTTTTAAAAATTTGTATAAGTAAATATATTTTTGAAATAAAAAATTTGTTAAAAGATGTGTATAAAATTTTTAAAAAATATATTTTAAAAAAACAGAATCACACCCAGCAGCCCATTAATAATTCTCCGCTTGAATTCCAGCTCTTTATGACCCTTCACTGATCCCACAACACTTGATCTTGAATCATTCAAGTTCAAGCCTTTTTCCATTTTCCCATAAATCTTTTCCCTCCTCCCTACAAGATAAAGCCATGGGCAATTCCTCATCCATGCTTACCCAATATGACATTGAAGAGGTCCAACAACACTGCAGTCATACCTGTACATACATGTTCTTCTTCTTCTGCATTATCAGATCTTTGCTTTTAACTTTTTATGGAATTTTTTTTTGTTTTTTTAGTTGTTTATATTTTGAAAAATCCCTTGAATTTTTGGTCTTTTTTCTTTTCTGGGTACGTGCATTTGAGGCTACTTTTTCGGTCTTTGATTGATTTATTATGTAAAACTCTTTTTTTGTTTCTTCTTATTTTGCAGTTTCTCAGCAGGAGATTGTTGCACTTTACCAGAGATTTTGCCAACTCGATAGAAATGGGATTGGATTCATCTCTGCTGATGAATTCCTGTCTGTGCCCGAATTCGCCGTTAATCCTCTTTCCCAGGTTGAATATATTTTCTTGTCTTTCAGCAAAATATGCATATTTTCCATATCTTGTAACAGCCTTATATATGAATAAGTATATTCCCCTTATATATGCTATATTGGCTCAATGCTAAAGTTGTTTGATTGCGATTGTCCGACCTAGCTCTTCTTAGATTGAGATAACTTTGTGCATTGAATCTGTCCTTTATATGTTTTTTTGATAGTAATTGTTATGCAAACTGTAAAAATGCATTCTGATTGTGATGCCAATGGAAATACACAGTGTTGGCACAAAATTCAAGAAAAAGGTTTAATCTTGTCAGTAATATTGCACGTTCCAAGTATTACTATCACGAATCAACTTTTAAGATTGTAAAGGATCATTGAATTGGAAAAGATCTGTTTTTGGTTTTGTTCCAAAGTGGGCTAAGGTTATTTGGTAACATGGAGATCATGTCCAAGAAGTAAAAATCTAGAATCATATTAGCAGCATATCATGAAGTGTTAGCATTTTTTGCTGTCATGAGGTCATGGTATCCGCCAAATTTTTGAGTGCTTTACTTGTAGATCTGCTGAGGTCCTAAATATTTTTTCCAGCTTAATTTGATATGGTTATTGGCGTGGGTTCTCAGCTACTAGACATCATTTGATTCAATTTACACTGATAACATATATTGCCTTACATAGCTTGTAATGTGAAATTCTCTTCCTCAGAAGATAGAGCAATTATGAATATTATACTTCCATTTTGGTATTCTGCAAATTTATGAGCATTAGCTAAATTAGAAAGAATAAGACAGTTACTTGTACTTGATCGTCTTTCCAATATTTATTTTGTTAAATCAGAGACTATTGAGAATGCTAGAGGGTTTGAATTTTAAGGAGTTCGTTACCTTCCTGTCTGCATTTAGTTCTCGTGCAAGCTTGCAGCAGAAAGTGGAATGTAAGTTCTTTTTCCTTTATTGACCTTTGTAAATTAGGGTGAAAATTTTAGCTTTTTGCATTTATTTTTGCTTTTCCCACTTCAGTAACATATAATCGACTGTGTCCTAGTCATTTTTAAGGTTTATGATTCAGATGGAAATGGGAAGGTTACTTTTAATGATGTGTTGGAGGTTTTGCGGGACTTGACCGGACAGTTCATATCAGAACAGCAAAGAGAGGTTGGTTTGTCACTATCACAACATTGAATAGTTTTTCCATGGTTTTCTTTCCCTTCTTTCCATGATTATCAAACATAGAAAACCTAATAAATCATTTATAAATAATACAATGAGGGATGGTGTTGTCATTAATTTTCTTATCTGCAATTTGGTTTCCACAGCGAGTTCTTACCCAAGTTCTTGAAGAAGCAGGCTACAATAAGGATTCTTTGCTACTACAATCTGACTTCATGAAGGTCATTGTTAGTTTCCTGTATTCAGAGTAGCATATAATTATCAATTTTTGCTTGCTTTTGAAAAGAGCACTTGCTGGATGTGTAAATTCAAATTCTCTGCTGGTTGAATCGATTATACCTCTTTACTTATAGCTTATTAATCAGTATGTAAGGAGCATCTTGAAGTTTTTGGATATAGTGACGAGAAATAGTTGGCAACACTGGCAAGCAAAAATTACAAAATGAGTAATTAGTTCCTAGAATCTTGAGATGGGGATTTGGCTTGGTGACTTATATAACCTGATTTAGTTAAGCAAAATACGTTACATGCCTTCATCTACTTATAAATTTTTTTTAGCATATTAGCAATAGTAGTGGACCAAGTAAAAGAGGTTTGAAAGGTTTTATTACAGGTTTAAAACTAATAGAAATCAATATTTGGGCAATGTTATACTGTGCTATGGGTATATGTGTCTTGCAGACTTCAATGTACTCGGTGAGAGAGTTTTTCATATGAGCGAAGCCTTAATGGACTAAGCCTCGAAATAGGTCTCTTGATCAAATTTCAACAATTATACACATAGTATTTTTGGGTGATTACTTTTAGTGTTTGGTAGCTCTAATATTGGCCATGTGCTTTTATCTTATTTTTCATGAGAGTCTCTAGGGATAGCTTAAATAGCCACAAACTCATGACAACTCACACTTAGATGAGCACTCCAGTGATATGCAACCTATACCCAGGGATAATGCTAGCTTTGGTCTCATTCAAGGTTCAACCGCTCCTTAACGTTACACTTTAAAGTACTTATCATATGCGAAGAAGAATATGAAAGTGCTATGCATATTAATGAGTCACATATTATAGGTTGTTACTACCTGTTGAACCTTTCCTGTGGGATCTCCACTCATAAGGTTGGGTTACTCCCGGAGATGATTCCTTGTGGGCCAAAACCCATCTTGTTGACGATTCATTTGCCCTTTGTGGTTAAACTTTTAGTCAAATTTTCTGCCAAGTTCTTCTTAGACTTTACCAAAGTTGCATTAAAAAAAATTGTACAAAGTTGACAACTGCAATATTTACTTCTTGCAGAGCTTGTACGGTCTTTAAACGCACCTGAGTATGTTTTGTTAGTGTCAGATCAATTAATAATATCAATAACAGCTTTACTTTCATAATGCTCAGATATGGCGGGGTAGATTTATTAACAAGTGGAGCATCTAATAATAGATACATAATTCGTTTTGTTTGTATTTCAAGCTGTATTTAATATAATTAATTCAGATGCTTCTAGAAATAATTGTTTGTTTCTTTGATCCCTAAGTCATACTTGAGAATCTTTTTAATGCAATCCAATGTTCTTTACTTGGATCATGAGTATATCAACAAGCTTCCCTACATATGAATATCATGTCTTTTGTAAAAAATCACAATGATCTTATAACTTGTGAATATTTTCACTGTGCTACTGGTTCTTTTAAATTTTTCTTTAAGCATGCATTAGCATGATAAGGGGTAGATAATGGCTTCATATCATAAAGCCTATATATATATATATAT
This sequence comes from Mitragyna speciosa, assembly GCA_024721245.1. Taxonomy (NCBI): domain Eukaryota; kingdom Viridiplantae; phylum Streptophyta; class Magnoliopsida; order Gentianales; family Rubiaceae; genus Mitragyna; species Mitragyna speciosa. The sequence goes on along the minus strand of CM045553.1, from coordinate 10,389,530 downwards.
ATATTTTTTTTTTTTTCTAGAGAACCTGATTGATTTGATAAATTCCCTCTTGGCTTCTATGTAATTCTTTTCCTAAAGCATCTCTATTCTATATTGAATCTTTTGCTATTTCTCTACAATATGAATTTAAGACCTAAAGCCAATTGCAGTGCCTATGTTGAGCATTTCCCCAAAAAAATAGTATCTATTGTTTTTGGACCGATTTTCTTCAGATATTGCTTGCTAAATACCCTTACACTGTCAGGAAATTTAGTCTTGGAGTTTCATAATTCGAAAGGAGTTTTATCATTGTTACAAAAGCTTTCAAACTTATTTGACTTGGTCAGCTGCCATCAGTAATATGTTAAGAATTTGCCAGTAGTCAAATTCACGTAGCATATTTTGCATAGCTAAACTACTGTTATATAATTTACCAAATCAAATCCTATTCTTAAGTTTTTAGGAACTAAATACTATTTTGTGATTTTTGTTGCTGAAAATAGTACTACTAATAGGGAAATTTAAGGAAACTAAACACACGCTAAAAAATTTATAGTCTTCTTATGCTCTTAATATTCACTATCTCAAGTGTTCTATATTGCAACTATATTCGCTGCTTCTATACTCTAACCCTATTGTGTACGTGAAATTGAGTAGGAAGAAGCTGTGTTTGGGCTTTATCTTGGAGTCATGGTTGACCACTAGAACCTGCCTATAGAGGCCATTGCGACTTTAGGACAGTGACCTTTTGTTACCACTCTCAGAATTTTAGCACACTCTTTTTGCTATATTTTTTTTGAAGTTAACTATCTTTGCAATAATTTGATTTCTAAACTTTTATGTGAATACTTGTCATCAGTTATAAAGAGAGTTTTAAAACACAAGCTTTAGTTTTAACAGAATAAATATTTCAGATAGCTTTCACGCCTTGGATTTTAAAAAGGTATACTGTGCCCTTTAGCAAGTGTGAAGTGGACTTGAGTGCCACTTTATTGCAGCTTCATATTTGATTATCTTGCTTGGACTTTGATACACCTTTCAAGGTGACCAGTCATTTTTGTTATCTGTGTTTTGGCTTTGCATGATCGAGCAGCAGAAACTTACTGTGAATCATTTGCAAGCTTTCTCTGCTCTTTTAGCGAAGTTATTATTTTTAGCCCGTGAAGCCTTTCTTTTTCTTCTTCTTCTTTTTTTTTTTTTTCGGCTGTTTGGTTGTGGGGGGGAGGGGAGGGTTGGGGGTGGGGGGGCAACCAATGTGAGGCATTTTTTCAGTGAATATATACCTAGTATTTGGTTAGCTGGAGTGAGTTTGCACACATTTATTTGACCTTTATGTCTATTCAAATCACATGTTAGACTTGTTTTTTATTGTTAATTATTGAATTGACAGTAAGGTGAACTATGACAAGACTGTAAAATATCATGCCTGATGCAATATGGATACTTGAGGTGTCATGTGTTATTCTGGGATTTTTTTCTATGGAATGCGCTGAAAAAGCCCAACCATAAAATAAATTTATGACTTCAAGGCTATTGTCCAAAAAATTTAGAATTTCTATTTGCAGGTGGAATTTTATTCATGTGAAGGGTACTCTAACCATCTCACATACTGAAATGTTTCCTTAACCGCTACTTGATGTAATATGCATACACTGGTGATGATGTGGCTAGATGTTCACAAGAAACTCATGTATTTTATTGAATCCATGAAAATGATGCCATTGAATATGTCACTCTGCTTGAGAGTAAAGAACTCTTCTTGTGCAAAAAATGTCTGACTTGATTATGGCTCTCTGACATGTTCAGATATTTCTGACAATTCTTGCAGATACTTGGCAACACTGGTTTAAGAATGGAAGTTGAAGTCCCAGTAGATTGAAGAATGGCATTGACAGTTAAATAGAATGTTAGGCCAGATCTGGTTTTGTCTTTATGCTAATGTCATGTGATCCCTAGCATTTTTAGTTCTTCAGTAAACAGTGAAGAACGTGATTGATAAGAAATACGATTCAATACCATGCTATATGGCCGATGACAGTATTGCTTGCATTTATGATTGATTATCATAACAGGTCTTCAGAGTGCATTTCCCTGTGATACTACGGTTGGAGACTTGCAGATACTATAACATTTTTTTTGGCAAGGTCCTTGCCCGCCCTTTTAGATTAAATCTGGATACTGTAAATGGGTGCCAAACCTGTTTCTTTATTTTTACTATTAGTTAATGCCTGCTACAGCGCCATAACGTTTTCACATTAGTCACAACATGAATTAGGATTCTTTTTGCACGTGTTTCCTTCCTTTGGAACAGCCCAAGTATTTTGCTAACCATAACATCCTTAACCAACATCAGGGGCATTTTTTGTGAACTATTCTGTGCCTATTGGAAGCACCCTTTGGGATATCATATTCATATTTCAGGACATAGATAGATTATTAATAGTCATATGAGAAGTCATAGCCTAACTCATTTTACAACTTATACTTTTCTTCTGTTATTTCTTCCCTTCTCTCCAGATCAAATGTTGAGATGCTTGTTTGCTTTCTGCCCAGCATTTGGCACCAAAAGGAATATTAAGATATATCTTCTTTTTGGCTGCTAATACGAGCTAGAGTCAACTTACATTTGGTGTAAGTCTAAGCACATGAACCTAATTAATGTTAGCCCCATTTAAAGAAATCTACTGTCCCATTACCATGTACTTTTCTGATCTTATACCTATCAATTTTGATGTGATTAAAACGTTGCACAATAAAAATCAACTAATCTTTAATGACAGTCAAATATGCTTGATCAATCAGAGGACTTGTGCATGGCCTCTGGTTTAAAGTTTATTCGTGAAACTTTGAGGCAACCTACTACAGTCGTGCACTTCTCCAAAGTAGCAAGTACCTTAAATTATTGTCAACTGCATGTGTTAACTTCCTCTTCAACTACTGGCTCAGTCAGGTAGTTAAGACATTTATGAGCTTGATTAACATCGAACCATTTTTATTCCTCGGCTCAAATGAGGAAAGCGAATACTTAAAATTATTGCAACTGATTTAACTTTGATCTAGGGATGCGTTGCTCCCTTAGAACATTTAAGGCTGTGAATATAAACTTAGCTGATTGGTTTGATCTTCAATCCACATATTGGTCCTCGTACACTTTTTACCCTTTATCTTTTTGTTCAAAGACACACAACTCGATAATTTGTTCGATAACCCAAGCTTGTTATTTATTTATTTTAATTAAACAATCATGATTTATGGAGGGTTCGGGTCCCTACCCTTCTATTAGACTTGAATTTGGCACAGGAGGTGAAGGGTACTAAAATGTAACAAAACTAATACATCCAGTAAAGAAGTCCTCCAACATGGAAAAGAAAAGAAGCATCCGTGGAAAAAGACATTGACAGTAAGAGTTTTACAGATTTCAATGGCTAAAGCATCGGCCACAAAATTTGATTCCCAAAAGGCATGTTGATATTAAAAATCCAGTTTTCTACTGGAAAGTCGACTTGCTGAATACTACGGTATGTTCTCCATGGAATATGATACTGGCGACTGATAACATTATAGAGAATCATAAAGTCGGGTTCCGCTTTCAATGATTTGCAGCTGCGAGAGGCAAAGTTCAATTTCATCAGTTTGTTATGCAATTATTAATTACAGAGGGAATACGAATTCTTTCCAAATTAGGTCTTTTCGGGTTCCTTTTTTTTTAAATCATTTTTCAGATACGTTCTCCAACTATTCGTTTTTTATCTCACCAAATATGCTTACTCAAAAAATGCTACATAGTAATTCTCCAAAAAATTTTATAACTGAAAATTTGAACAACTGTTGCAATTCTATTGCAATTCAATTTATCTTTTTCTTTTCTGCTAATTCTAATTTAGATAGAGCCAAGAAAACGTTAAATTTTTTGGAAAATCATTCAAAATTCTAGAACAAAATAAAGTCAACATTTAGACTTGGTCCTTAAAAAAAAAATTTGGTCCATCAATAGAATCTGAAACCGCCAGCAAAGTGGGTGCATTCAAGTGGCAATGGGCGGCAAAGTTTTGGGGCCCAGCCGATGAAACGCCTAACGACCTTTTAAAAGATTTAAAAGAAAGTCTTCCTCAAGATTAATGCTAATGCCTTTCCTAAGTCATAACTAATGAGACCCCACCTGTAATAATCATTAATTAAATTAAGCTTACTTAAAAAACAAGATTATTATCTCTATTTACCGACACAATAAAAAGAATAGTATATATTTTTGCCCCAAAAAAAAAAAAAAAAAAGGAAGACACTCATATATCAACTTGGAGAAAAGGGAAAGAAAAGCATATTTATGTTTGAAAAGGCTAACAAATATTAGGTATAGTGTCATAAAAGTATTCTAATTGAGATGTCACATTTTACCATGAGAACTGAAATTTAGAATTCAACAGAAATTTAATCAAAGTCTCTAACCGCTAGGCGATAGTTGAACTTATTTGTTTGGAAAGTTTCCAATAGGTCATTTCTAAAACTGCTAATGGATATAGGAAATGATATTTATGTTACCAACTAATTAAGTTAACATGATCTCATTCTGTGCATAAATTTTTCTAACAGTTGATATGATTTAATGTTATTTTATGCATAATCTTTGATTACAGTTGTTCCATACGTATCCTATGAGGTGACAATGTAACTTTATAAGTTTTTTTCTTTGTAACTATAAGAAAAAATTTTGAGAAAAAATGTTAGTGAAAAAGAAATTAACGGACCATACTTGAACACGATAAAACACTCTAGGCCTAATCTTGCTAGTGAAAAGGAAATTAACGGACCATACTTGAACACGATAGAACACTCCAGGCCTAATCTTTGTGTAAATCAATATATCCTTGAACCATAATCTCGCAATATATCCCTAATGTCAAATAAATTTGGGTTTTAGATCGTGCTATCTGCCTTAAAATCAATAGGAAAAGGTCTAGTCATTATTAGTGAGTCAAATCGTCCAAATAATGGAAATTTGGCCTTCTTACCTCATATATACAACCTCTACTTTTTCGCCTGGTTATAAATACTGGTGATGAAATCCAGGTGAAAAAAAAAAAAAAAAAAAATCTCCTTAGAATGTGGGAACGTCCAGACTAAGAAACCTTGATAGTTGGAAACCTGGTACAAGCCAACTCAGGCTAAAAGACAAGTCAAGAAACCGTTACAAAAAACAATGATCCGTTTCGTTGAGTAGCTTTTTAGACTGTCAAAACCTTCCTCCCAGAATATCATGCTGACATGATCTGGCGCTTTTTTTTTTTTTTTCTTTTTTTGTCTATTTAGTTCCAAAATGATTCTGTTTTGGCTTTTGCATTTCAATATCTCATAGTGGGATCTTCCTTTTGCGCCTCCACTTTTAGTTGTTCCAATATTTTGGACAACCAGCATCATTTTACTCACTTTTTGTTTCAAATTTGAAATTATGCTGTCGGAATCTTTTCTGGGATTGAAGAAATGAGCATTTCTTGATCAACTTTTTGGAGTTGGTTTTGGGTTTTTCTTGTTTTCAAAAGGAGATTTGTCTGAGCCCTGCAGGTGATTGATTGTTATCATAGTAGTTGTTGCTGGACGTCTTGCTTTGAGGTTTAATCTCAATCACCTCAACACTGAATAGGTACAAAAATTCTCTTTTCCTTTGTAGCTGCTGTTATCTAATTTCTGTTTGTTTCATATGGTTGCTTAACAAATTTTTTTTTTAGTTTTTTGAGTTGTTGAAGTCCTTTCAGTCCATTCTATTTGACTTTCAAACTATTTCATGTCACAAGTCATGGCATTTTATTATAGTCACTCTACCCAATCGAAGAACCTGCATTTCATTGAATTTGATGTAGCTCACTTTCATTTATTACGTGTCTGTGTATCATCTGTATTAGTCCTTGTAATTTCTCAATTCTATGGAGTTACACAAATGCCTTAAGCTATTTCATTTCAAAACTTTGATTGTCAGTGTTGCAACAATTTGAAGTTAAAGAAGATATATTTGATTTGATTTGATTTTCTGTTTTGGTTGTGTTACTTTTACATGCACATTTCACTTTCATTATATAGGAGGGGATGAGAAATTTCATTCTTGTAGTAAAGTTTCTGCTTTTCAAAATTTCATGCTTAGAAAAGATCAGGTCAGACGAAAAGTCCATGGCTGAAAGTGGCATGGGAAGATCCACTGTTGATATAGAAATTTTGAAAGAAACTCTTTGTGCTCAACAACAATTGCTGCAAAAACTTTACAATGAGTTGGATGCAGAGAGAGAAGCCTCTTCTTCTGCAGCTAGCGAAGCTTTGTCTATGATACTGCGCTTGCAAGGAGAAAAGGCAGCAGTGCAGATGGAAGCTGAGCAGTATAAAAGATTGTCAGAAGAAAAGATGGTTTATGCAGAGGAATCACTTGCAATTTTTGAAGATATTGTGTGTCAGAAAGAGATGGAGGTGGCTGCTTTAGATTATCAAGTGCAGGCTTATAGGTACAAACTATTAAGCATGGGCTGTGCTGAACCAGGAATTGGTGAACTGAAATATCCAGAAAATCTCTGGCTAAGGAATGAAAGTTTAGTAGGAGAAATTAATTTTCAGAGCATAGGAAGGAGGAATTCTGCCCCCCTCATTTTTCTGAAATCAGGCATAAAGAAAGGTGGGAGCGAAATAGAAAGTTCTTTAAGCCCCGATGCAGGTGTGCTCCAGAAGACAGCGGAAGATTGTCCAGGCCAGGACACAAATGATTTGAGTTCTGATTGGGAGAAAAAGACAGATAATTCTACTGCTGGAGACATCAATTCATATTGGGAGCAGATCAGAAAGTTAAATGATCGCGTTAAAGAGATAGCAGGAATTAGCTATTCAAACTTAAGAAGTTCAACAAGGTCTCCTTCACCACTTTCCCAGAGCTCTGGAAATCCTTATGATAAAAAAAAAGGAGCCGCTGAAATTGAAATGGATAATGCTAAACATACAGAAAATTTTATGGAAAGTGAAATAACCGCTGACGGTCCTTGTTCCCCAGGTGTCCTTGATGTCTTTGAAGTGCCCCAAGCAGAAGAGACTTACGACGGTTGCCAATTGAAGAGAAGAAATCAGAAGAATATGGTTTTTCATGATGAAGAAAAGCTTCAAAAATCAGATTCTGTTCCTGAGGAGACTGTTAAGCCATCTATTCAAGATGAAAATGACTGGCTACAGAAAGTGCTAAAATCTTCTCACCATGAGAAAAATTTTTGTAGAACAAGTAATGCTGTTGAAGTTGATTGCAATTTGGCTATTGTTCAGCCTATGACCAGAGTTTCAATATCTCAACCCTTGCTGCAAAATTTTAATCAGACTTCAGAAATAGTTGAGATTGAGGGACGGACTGCAATACAAGCATCTGTAAACAGAAAGGAAGAACTTAAACTATTGAAAGAGATAAGAGGGAAATTGAACTCTATAGAGTATGATATCAGAAGTTGGAGAACTAAAAAATCCTCTCCAGGAGATGAGTTGCACTTTATCAACCTCACAGAGGTAATCTTGCTCAACTTGTTTCCTTCTTGCATTTGTCCCTTATAGTTAATAGTTGCTGGAGGTCAAATCTTGATGTATCCGTGTGCGTTTTCCTCTATGAAAATAAACATATTAGGAGATGTGATTTCAATTCATTTGCAAAACTTGCGCTAGAATACATAGCTTTCCTTGTTTCTAAGTGAATTATCAAAAGCAAAAACAAATGATTTCTGGTGCATTGATATTGGTGGACAGGCAATGCTTCACTTTTGGCTCTGAACCAGCATTCTGATGTTTTACTTATTAGTGGAAAGATCAATGATGGTGGTTTGAACACTTCCTGCACTTTTCAAAGTTGTTAGAGTCTTACTTTCTCAATTCTGTAAGAGTGAATGCGGTTGCTTGCATGGATTGACATGAAGAGCTTTATTGAATTGTGACCTGATCTTTACAAATTTTATGACCATGCATATCATGTAAAGCTTATATATTTGTATGCCAACACAGTAGGTGAAAAGAGTGTTTTGTTCCTACAGCACATCCCATATTTCCTTTCTCATTTTTTGTATCGAAAATGGAAAGCTTCAATGTCTTATGATATATACAAATGCGTTTATGTCATGATATATCCCATGAATTAATGTTTTTATATGTTCTTCTATTTACATCTGCAAATGTGGTATTTTATCATATTGAGTTGCAAAATTGCTTGATCCAAGTACTCTCTCTCTCTCTCTCTCTCTCTCTCTCTCTCTCTCTCTCTCTGTGAGATTTGATATCAAGCCCTTTTCAAGCATAAAGTTTAACTTCACGTTTTAATGTAAGCTTGCTAGACCATGATTTCTACATGTTTCAGAACAAAAAAAGGTTGCATACTGACATAAATGTGATCTTCGTCAGGTGTTAACCTGCCAGAAGTTTCTCAGATTAAAACAACTAATTCACTTATGCTCATTTTGCTGTAAATATTAGCATTTCTTACAAATACAATATATCCTATTTTTACAGAAGTTGTGCCTCTTTATTTCTTGCATAGATAGAGAGATCAAGAGTTAAGTCTTGGGCAGACAACAATACATTGGAACGATAGTTTGCCTATGTGAAAAAGGAAGTATACTATTTTATCTGTCCACTCACTTTTTATCTCCGCTCTGGATGTGTAGTCTGTGTGTTGATGGCTGTGTGGTACATGCGCTCACAATGGTCCACAACTACTGCTCCGAAATATGTGAGTTCTGGGAAATCCAATATCACATAGCCAAAGAAGAATTTTAGTCCTTGAGAAATATCAACTCTAGTTGAAGATTACAAACATAAAGAATGTAAGTCAAGTCTCAGGATTCAGAATCAGTGATGAGCTTCATGGCTTCCAAACTCTTTTGAGCGATGAAATGCTTCATATAGATGATTATTAATGATTTATCTAGATGGTTTAGACATTTTTGTAGTGGAATTCTAGCCTAAGCTCCTTAATTGTGTTTTCAGTGCTGCTGACATCCCATATGCAAAAAGCATGGTTGAGCTCAAATATATGTGATGAACTGGTTTGATAGTATGGATAAATATAGGGGCCGGCATCAAGTGATGAAAAATTTAGTTGAGCATCATGTCCTAGTAGAAAATTTAGGAATTTAGTTGATCACTTCATTTGTTATGACTAATTTTGCTTTGTAGGATTGTAGAGTTGTAGTTAAAATTTTTCTTTTAAGCTGAAGTTAAATGAGCATCCAAAACAGAACTTAAGGTTCCTAATGCAAATGCACAAATCAGTTTTAAAATCTACCATATGCCATGTTTTCAAATAGATAGAACAACTTGAAAAACTCTACATGAAGAAATGATGAAGCAGGAAAAACACTGGAAGGGATGGGTTGTTAATCCACCTGGTGAGTTTTGTGTTGGTTATGCGGCATTACAATTTGATAAAATCACGAACTCATAGGATGAGGCACAGAAGTAGGCTAAAGATTGTTTTGGGATTAACCAAATAGAAAAAATTAAGAAATACGACAGTTATTTTTGTCTTCTTTTTTATTATTTCCTACTCAATTTCACAACAGAGTAAACATGTAATAATATTACACTTATTGCTCATTCCCTGGCAATAACCTTATAAAAATGTGCTCAATGGTCCTTCATGTGGATGAAACTTGGAATGGGATCCAATGCGGCTATTATTCTTAAAGTTCGATTGATATTGATGGATAAGATTTCAGTGCAACTGTGTGGCATATATGTTTTAATTGTCTTAAACAAATTTGATTCTTTTTTTTTCAGTTCATAGCTTTTGGAAATAAATATGAAAGTTGCTATATGGTTACTAACAATTTTTAAAACCAGAATGTCCAAGTTTGGCATGATCCTACATTTCAGAAGTCTCTCTCTCCCATTTTTTTTTTAACCTGGAAATAATAATTAAATTCATCTGTTAATTTGATAAGAGGACTTCTGTGGTCACATTGGATAAAGACATACATCCACCTTCTCTTTTAAACAAAGTGACTTAGTTTGTATTTAAAAGTACCAGTATATGAAACAGTTAGAATACATGTAGGCACTCTAGATACTGATTTTTATTCCCTAGAAAGCTAAGCATTTTTATGAAACTATAGTTTGGAGTGGACTTTATGGTAAATGTTGAGGGCACTTAGATATGAGGAGACTATTCGTATCCTTAATTACCAATCCATGTTGTTGAAGATAATGATGATAATTTGTCAAACTATAGCACTTTGTGAGTCCGTTTTAGAGATCATTGTCCATGCTGCTCTGGAGTCACTGCTGCTTTCTTTAATAAAAGAACACCTCAAATTTAATTTGGTGCAGCTGGTATAACAGTAATAAATCATAAATGATTGGCCTCCTAAGGAGGGATGCATGTTAGGTGTCCTCCATTTTTAAAAATCTATGAAATGAGAACTGACACGCCAAACTAGACATGATTTCTAACTGAACTAGAGTTGTGAGGAAAATAAATGTGTTACTTTTCTAAGAATTTCTGATGCCATAACAAACTGTATTTTGTCACAGATATGTTAATTGTTCTCTAGATTCTTGCCACTTGCAACTATACTTGTATTCAAGGGCCTTGCAAAAGGATAGGGGATTAATTCAACTTCCTAGTAGACTATTGATAATGCTCTGACCCATAGATGTCAGCAACAGAAAGCATGATAACTATTGAAAAGGGGAATCTCAGGAACTTTCAAGCATGTCTTTCTTTATTAGTTACATCTTTAAGTTGTTTTGGGATTCTGTTTTCTCTAATCTTAAACGTAAGAAAACTTAGTCTCTCGTGTCTCACTCATTTAAAGTTGCATGCTGTTAATATAAGTCTTATGTCCATACCTTTCATCGCCATTTTTTCACGAACAAAGTTCTTTGCATCGATAACTATCAGCTTAGTACTGAGTTGTTCTGCTGAATTCTGTTTATTGAAGATTTATGCAGCAAGTGCAGGAGGGATGGGGAGTTGGAAGTAGAAGATTGGTTCTGTCTTTGCTTGAGTGGAGCCTAAATATCCCAAAAGGACTTAACTACAAGAAAATCATTTCTATGTACGGAACGTCAAAAACTACTTTTCAACAGTTGCCAATCTTATTTACTTCGAGTTCTATCATTTAGCTCCTCCATTTACTCTTAGATGTTCCATAAGAATATTCCAGGAATATTGTGAATCTACAAATAATTTAGGAAAATTAGGAATCCATGTTTGAACTTGAATTGCGCCTCCATTGAGAGCAATTGATAAGAGACCACATACATATTTTTCAGCACTTAGATGCAGTTGAATGTATTATGTGAAAATCTATTCTTCAATTACTCTTCCTAGTACAGCTGAAAACGGACAAATCAGCTAGTGTCATCATCTAATAATTAAAAGTCATTTCAGTCAGCTCACAAATTTATTGCCTTGTAAAATTTTTTTTATTTCCTTTATTAGGTGTTTCTACTTTTAGACCACATAGAAAATACTAGTAAAGTCTCTGGGAATTATCTGAAAATGTATGAAAACTGCCTGAAGAGCATAGTTGAATTCATTTGTAATTGAAGTAGTGATGAGAGGGTATTACCAAAAAAAAAAAAAAAAAAAAAAAAAAAGAAGTAGTGATGAGAGGGACTACTTTGTCTTCTTTTTGTGACTTCAACCTGCACAAGTTATAACCTGAAAAGAAATTAAGCTATCTAAAACTTGCATTATTGTTGCAATATATGATGATATATTCTGGCTGAAACTTTTTGTCATTCTATTGATAGAGAGATCAAATTTACAAAAGATGATGGGTATGATACCTCTTTGAGGTAATACAATCAGAATAGAATGGGAAAACAGTAACAACCTCCTATTCTCTAGGTGCAAATCCCACTCAGTACAAAATAACTGATAGAAAACATGGAGTATAATCTGCCACTCAGTACAAAGATCTGTCCTGGCAATTAAACGTCTGACATAGAGCTAGTAAGATAGATGATTGAGAGATTTTCTGATTTCTAGCCCTACCAAAGGATCTATTGTAGATTTGGAGTGTGAAAGTGCAATTATATCCATTTTTGGGATAAATATTATGGTTGTCTTGATTGGACTAAAAAAAATTGAATCCAAGCCACATTGCCAGTACGATTGGTTACGATTGGTAATATAGGACATCTTTGTAATTAATCTTGTGAAGATTTCTCTGGACAATGGTGTGTTTTCCTCCAGGAATATACATGTAAAGATAAGGTAGATTTTCAATGTAAAAGATCTCCCTCAACAGTGTTAATGAACTATATAATATTCTTGCTGGACACCTGATTTAAATTACTTCATGTTCTGTAGTTCCATCAGCGAGATATTCTTTATTCAAGAGTGCAGTTGTCCTGCTTCATTTTTCTTAATAATTATCACTTTAAAATTTCTGCATATAGTAACAGAGGAAGCAGGTAACAAATTTTATTATAATTTTGAGAATCTCATGCCTGAATCCATGACAAATAGTAACATAACAGTGATGTAATTGCACTAAATAATAACTTGTAACTCCAGAGGAGTTGAACTGTCCTTTTCCATTTTCAATCTTTTATGCCAGGTGAATTTATACAGCCATACGGTTAAGATTTATTTCATTTTTCTCTCTTTTCTTTTTGTATGGAAGAGTTTTAACTGTTCATTGGGGGAATCAGCAATGGCTGTAAAACTAGACCAGAAATGTCATAGGGATTGCTGTAGATTGAGATAGTGGACTTCATGTCAAAGAAGTAGAATCAGCAAATATAATGGAATCAAAAAATGTAGAAGAAGCCTGCTCCATAATACTGCATTTCCTACTGATTTGTCTAGTAGACTGTGGGCTCTTTTTTGGAAGTGGGAAGGTGGGGTTGATAGATGCTGAGGACAAGAATGTGAAGTTGGGTTAGGTTCTTGAATAAGGGCAGGGGAAGATATTATGCTAATTAGCATTCAGTGGAAACTGATTTGTTCAGTTATGAAATTATGAAGTCGCTAGATAAATTAATGATGAGCAGATAGAAAGATGAATACAGCTGACTATGGACAGCACTGGTTCAACGTGATCCTTTGAGGTAATTAATTAAGTATAAACATAACCCAACTTATGTCAAGAATATTACAGAAATGGCATTTATGAGACACAGTGCCAATCATTTTCATCTTCAGTCCACTCTCTAATTATATAACATGCATTTAACTATTTGAAGACCTGATGTTTGTCAGCATTTCTCCAATTAGAGGCATTTTAAAGGTGATATGTGTTCCAGGAATGGGTTGATTTGATAATGATGTGCATTTGATCATTTTTAGAGCTAGTGAGTTGGGTAATCCTGACCTTCCACTAGCTATGTATAATGCTGCATTAAATATTAATTGTTGGCAGAAAGAAGCCTATAAGTGCATTTCGACTCGGCAAAGCATGATTTTTTAAGTCTATTTTAATAAGACAGATGCATCTAGATAATGATACTCTTTTATGCCAACAGGTTTTTGGTCAGCTTCTCAGGATCCAAGCTTTTAGTACTGAATATAATATCTATTAACATAAAAGGCTGCATTTGGTTGGACGCATGCAGTGGAACCGCAAGAGCAAATAGTTTCCACGAGTTGCAGATTTTATCATAGTCCTAAAACTATATCAATCCCAACCAAGAAAGTAATTTTCTTTACTTCTAGTGTGACCAAGAAAAGTTACAAGTGAAATGTACACCAGCTGCAAAAGCGTAATTGTACATGTACCAGGAAAGAATTTTCTGCTAAGAATCGCCATGAATTAGATTTGTGCAATATCTAGTCTATCAGAAAATGGTTTCTTAGAAACGAGGGATAAAGTTACATGGATTAGTTTTCTAATTCAATTGCTCACTAAAAAGGAGAAAAACAAAAAATTCTCTGCACAGAAAAACATCTCCAGAATCTCACTTATGCCATTTCATGATCAGAAATTTCTCATTTCAATTTGATCTTCTTCGATGAGCTGGGATGAAGAGCAAGAAAGATATTCCTTAATCATGCCAGCCTCATGAGCTATATCCAGCATGGTTGGTCTTGTTGAAGGATTGTATTGGGTGCAAATAAGGCCTAATTCAATCATCTCCAGGATCACATTGCCCCATCTTTTACTGTGTTCGTTTGTAATAGTAGCAGCAGGAGAAAACCTCACTATTGCTGCTTCAACTATTGCCTGAAGTTTGTTTGGATAGAAACTTTTAACCCATTCATGCAAGCTGGGGCCTTCTTGGAAAAGGACATCGGTAGGACGTTTTCCTGTCACAATCTCTAGTAAAAGAACTCCGTAACTGTAGACATCTCCTTGTGTTGAAGCTTTCGTTCCCATTCCATATTCTGCAAAATTTTGGAAAATTATGTTTCTTAAATCCAGAAATTTAGTCAATGATAATGCTGCATAATAAGTTTGTTTGCAGTAATTAAACAACTGTGAAGTACACTGGTTAAAGATCTTAAGAAAGTATGTACCCGGAGCTATGTAACCGACTGAACCACAAAGCAAACCATCTGTAGAGCTGAAGGAGGCTGAATCATTGAATGAAATATCCTCATCAACTCCTTTCACCAATCTAGAAATACCGAAATCAGTAACCAAAGCTGTCATGTCACTATCAAGGAGAATATTGCTCGGTTTAAGGTCACAATGGACAACTTTAACTGGAGAATGATGATGCAAATATGCCATTCCTTCTGCCACGTCATTGCAAATGCTCACTATCTGGTCCAAATTCAAACCATGCTTTAATCCATGGCTTGGGTAGAGATGGTTCTCAAGGCTTCCATTTGGCATCAGTGGAAGAACAAGAGCCTTGAAATCTGGCCTGCTACAGATTGTTATAATTCTTATCAAATTTCTGTGCCTAGTTCTTCTCAGGATTTCGCACTCCCGTTTGAAGCTACCTGAAAGCTCACCAGCTGGTTTTGAAGTGAGTACCTTCACAGCTATCCTCGTGTTATTTTGAAGAGTTCCTTTGTACACATGACCAAATTGACCTGATCCAATGAGGCTTGAATTGCTAAACCCTCCAGTGGCTTCAATAAGCTGCTGATAGGATATCCTGGGCAACTTCAGCTCGTCCTTTTCCTTCTCTTCATTTCCTATATCCTTAGCATTGTAAACTGCTACACGGCTCCAAAATTTTGACTTCAGTACTATAGGATAACCAACCATGAAGAATATGGCTATTATAATAAGAGAAATGAGCAGTGCTTTCATAAAATGGCGAGTCCTTTTCCCATGGCAACTTGCCATACCTTTTATTGAACCACAGAGATCAGGATTCCCCAGGAAAGAACTGATATTTAGAAATGAAAATGCTCCTTCACTTGTTACATTCCCAAAGAAGTTGTTATAGGAGAAATTGAGCTGGATTAGAGTTGTTGATGCGACCAGGGACTGTGGTATCTTTCCGGATAACAGGTTCAACGAGACATCAAGTTCTTTAAGATAAGGCAAATGCCCTATTGATGCAGGAAGATTGCCTTTCAAGTTGTTAGCTGATAGATTGAGGTGCTCTAAAGCAATGCAGCTTCCAAATTGTGGAGGGATGGTGCTTGAGAGGTTGTTTGATGATAAATCAATGGCAAGCACCATGTCCATTTTACTCAGCTCCAGTGGAATAGGTCCATGCAAGTGATTGCTAGACAAATTCAAGTACAGCTTCAAACTATTCAATTCAGCAACTTCACTTGGGATTATCCCTGAAATCCTGTTGTGAGAAAGGTCAAGAATTTCTAGATTGATGCATTTTCCTAGGCTTGGTGGTATTGTTCCTGAGAGATGATTCTCATATAGAAAAAGTCTTCTTAGCTGTGAAAGATTAGCAAAGCTATCAGGGATTGTTCCAGAAAGCTTGTTTTTTGATAAATCAAGAAGACCTAAGTGAAGAACATTGCCAAATTCTGATGGAATACTACCAGAGAGTGAATTATTTGACAAATATAGCCTCTCTAGCTTCTGCAATTTGCAAATTTCAGTCGGTACTGATCCATTCAGAAGATTACTAGACAAGTTCAGGAGAGTGAGGTTGACAAGGTTTGAAACTTCTGGAGGAATTGGACCATATATATGGTTATCATCAAGATGAATCTGTACAAGGTTAATAGAGAGATCACCAATAATAGAAGGTAATTCTCCACCTAAGTGATTACCAGCCAATTCAAGTTCTTGCAAGTTAGAGGAATTTGCTAAAGAAGCAAAAAAGGGTCTCAGGTCAGTGTTACCATGATGACTTCTGAAGTTGTTGTAGGACAAGTATAGGAACTGCAACAGGGGCATTTTGTTAACAATATTGAAAGGTAGCTCCCCGGTTAGAGAATTTGATTCTATGTCAAGCCATTCAAGCCTTGTAGAGTTGGCAAGGGCAGGAGGAACTTCACCTACAAGCTGGTTTGACCAAAGTAGAAGGAACCTTAGCTCCCTAAGCACACATTCATTCTTCAGAGGGATTTTACCACCAAGTGAATTGTTAGAGAGGTCAATATATTGCAATAAGGAAGAGTTATTGCACAGAAGTGACATGGGAATGTCACGAGTTAGCTGGTTACTTCCGAAATTAAGATACACCAATTGGTGAAGAAAGCCTAACTGTGATGGAATGTTTCCTTTAAGAAGATTTGAGGATAAACTAAGCTGTTTGAGTTGCGACAGTGAGCCAAGCTCTGGTGGAATGTAGCCCTCAAAAAGATTCTGTGATAAATCAAGAATTTCCAAGTAAGAAAGGTTGGAAAGAGATGGTGAAATGGTGCCCTGGAGAGAATAATTGCTTAAATCAAGCTCTACTATTTTCCCACTTCTCTTGTCACAGTGAACCCCTAACCAAGAGCATACATGAACACCAGAAGCATTCCAAGTCTGAAGAGCATGCTTGGGATCAGCAACAATCCCAGCCTTGAATGCAAGAAGAGAAGCCTGATCACTAGAAATTTGGGCACTGTTTTCTCCACGTACCACGTAGAAAGCAATAATCAAGAATAACAAATTATATCTTGAAAACTTGCTATAATCCATTGTCCTAATTAAACTGATTGATCTTCTTCGAAGAGCTAAAAGTTCAAAGGAGACTGAAATAAAGAGAGACTAATCGACATTGAAATAAAGAGAGACTAATTGACACAGAATAGTAATGTCAGTATGCTATTCTATTTATATGATTATAAGATGATGAAATTTGACAAATAATGAGCCAACTGATAGGCAAGGAAGAAAATTTTAACATTGTGCCTGTGCCTAACTGCCGTTACTGGATGGAACGTTGCATTTGGCGCCTTAGATCTTTGACTTCAAAATTAACAAATTGGTTTTCAACACATGTGAATGTGCTAGATGTACATGTAAGCATCGATACTTTAACCGTGTGACATTTGGTGGTTTACATGTCATCAGGCCTAACCGTGTTTCGTGTGTTTACTTTTGGGATTAGTGTAATGATATTTGGTGGAATATGAGTTGTTAATCTGAAGATAATCTAGGTTATAAACACGCTTAGGGTGGAGTTAAGAAGGTACTGATTTGGCAACTTTCTGTTCTGGTAGACATGTCGGCTCAAGTGATTTGTGGTGATGTCATTTTAGTTAGTAACCCTTTTGGGTTCAGATTCAGCAACTTTCAGGTCTGCACCTTTTGTTTTGTAGCTCCATCTTAGTGAAGCTGCCATCATCAACATCATACATCATGTGACAAAATCTAGAAATTAATGGCAGCCTAAGATGTTGAGTTTGATAAGAGATTATCCAAGTGGTGTTGCAACCTTGCAGAAAGCAACACAAAATGACATACAAAGATCTTACAAAAGAAGAAATTTAGAGAATTGATTGATGTAATGTCACTTTAATGAACTTTCAAAACCTCCAAGATTAACCATTCAACTCCCACTTTCTCTCCTTTATTCTTTTAACCACACAATTTGTTTCTTATGAAATATATTTTTCCGTACATCAAATATTTTTGAAATCACAGCGCATTTAGAAGCTAATAGTGTTCCTTATCAATATGCTTCTCATGTTTTCCTCTATTTTTTTCCCCTCATCAATGAATAAGAATTTTCACTTTTTGCCAATAATTTCATGCACTGCTATTTTTCAATGACTTTAAATTTCCTAACCCGGTCTAAAACTATTCCGGAACTCACAGGTTAAATTTCCTAACTCAAAAAGCTAACTCATGATTTCCATCCCTCCACTTTCCTCCTCCCGGGGCCAAGCTCAGCACTTCCTCGAAAATTCGTGTCCTAATGTCTTGTCTCAAATCCCAGTCATGTTTCCAAGTCAGAAAGTCCCCATTCCCGCCTACCATATAATAAAATAAGCTCTAACAATCTACCGTTCTTACTCACAAACTACCCTGACCCTTGGCCCCCACCTGGGAGGAATCAAAAAGCAACTGCAATATGCGGCGACAATCCACCGTTTTGACGAAAAATGTCTCAGAGCTAATTTTACTTTGCACTCTTTATGTTTTATGAATTCCTACTTTGGACCTCATATTTTCATTCTGGACGTTTTACACGCTGAAGTTATTAACCATTGCTAATTTACACCTCAAATCTTCGTTTTGAATTCTTTGCTCTAAACCTGCCCAAAGCATTTCAAGTGTATACACAATTAATGGAAGTAGACGAACAAGATGTGGATAACAAGTTACCAAACTGACCCTCTTAAGGATGTAAAGTGATGTTAGACCTAAAAATTTAAGAAAAATGCGTGCGTTATTATGTTTTTGCTTTCTTTTTTGTTTGAGTCGTTGGAGTGGTAGGATCTTTTTGATAATCTTAACATGCATAGTTAAAGGTAAGACATGAGAATGAATAAAAATAAAAAACGTTAGAGTGGATCAAAGTGACGAAGTCAGTTCCATCTTTAATCATTTTACCACGTATTCCTTGATTTTTTTAGTGGAAATATGTCTAAACTAGAATATGGTAGACATATTTAAAGTTGTCTCAATTCATTTTGGCAACCAATCTAAATCACTAGTAACATTTGATAGTAGGGATAATTTCAGTTGCCTCCCCTGAGGTTTTTGACAATTTCACTTAGCACCTCTCTAATTTAAATTATTACACTTACCCCTCTTCAATATGTATATATATTTATGTATGTGTGTATGTATGTATGTCAGAAAAACTCATTCCAAGTGCTTGAAAAATTATATGCCCGAATTTGCCTTGTGATAACCTTCCAGAAAGAGTTAAAATTTATATAATTGGATTAAAGAGCTCTTGCAAAATAAAATCAAAACCAAAAGCAAATGGTAGATTTATCTAGTCAATATTACAACAACTGATTTTTGAGACATTAGTGTTATATTCCTACCGTTTTACTCAAATAAAATATCTACCACTTTATTAAGTTATTCATCTCCTAGTCTCTATTTGCATATGACATATCTTATTCTTACATGCCCCAACAATTTATCGTACCAACAATTTCACAAATACAAGCGTAATGAACAAATTAATAAAAAGAGAAAAAGAATTGCAATTCAATTTTTTCACATATTGCAATTGATCAAAAAATTGGCACAAACCCTATAAATCACAATGACTAACCCACCAAAAATTTAGCAAATACAAACATAATGTTGAATTGATCAAAAAAATAAAAAATTTGTCTTAATTTTTCTATTGAAACTTTTTTTCTCCTTTTTTAAAGCTGTCAATTAACTATTTTAGTAAGGACATTATAGTCATTTTTAGTAACCAAGGAAGGTTGGTATTTCAAATTAGAGATGTGCTAAATGAAATTGTTAGGAAATTTAGCGAGGTTTCTGAAATTATCCCTTGATAATAATATATTTACAATTGTCAGAAGAGTTTATCTCAATTTGAAGGTTTTGACTTGGTGTATACTCTCAAAGTCAGAGAGTCTTGTTTTCTAAAAGTACTCTTAACAAGTCGATGAAAGTGTGCCAGCATACTTTAAAAATCCACAGATTTATCGGTTCGCTTTATAGTCTATATGAATAATATATATGGAGAGATTTCTC
The DNA here is from genome assembly GCA_024721245.1 of Mitragyna speciosa. Lineage (NCBI taxonomy): Eukaryota > Viridiplantae > Streptophyta > Magnoliopsida > Gentianales > Rubiaceae > Mitragyna > Mitragyna speciosa. The sequence continues at coordinate 10,369,569 of CM045553.1, read as the reverse complement.
GGAATCATCCCCATTCCATAAGTTACAAGATCCCATTATATAGTAGTGCAGCACTGGAACATGCAAGTTATTGTCACCGTCCACGAGCAAAGAATATCATAGTAATTTATACCCAAAAGGCAAAAAAGAAAACAAAAGAATGTCAAAGTTGACCTTTTTAGGTCGAATGAACGATTTTATAACTAATTTTTGCATTTATAGAATTTAAAAACGCAAAATAGTGCACCTTGCAAATTATTACTTCCTCCAAATGTCACATTTTAACGTCAAATAGAGACTTTTGCAGCTAATATTTCATATTTATTAAAAAAATTCAAATAAAACAATGTTCTCTAAGAATATAAAAAAGAAACTTCAAGTTACCAAAAAAAAAGAAAGAAAGAAAGAAAGAAAACAAAAATGAAAATATATATAGTCTGACTATGACAAACTCTATGAGATGGAAGGAGGGATTGAACAGAAGCATAAAAGCCAGCTACGGTGCATAGGGTTGTTAATAAATAAGGCCTATTATGTCGAAGTCACCAAGATTTTCTTGTGGAAAAAAAGTTAGTGCAGGACATTGGAATTCATTGGGAGGGTGTGAATATAGAAGACGGTTGGATTCGATATATATATATATATATATATATATATATATATATATTTGCATTCATGCATGCGTAAAAGATGAAAACTTAGGCGCAGCTGCATATAGCTATTATCATATAGCAAGTTGTTCAATAAAACTATGAAAAGGTGGCAATATTTTGAGGTCTTTAGAGCAAGTGGATATACCAATAGCACAACAAAAAAAGAACAAGTGGTAATATAGTATATTATGTATAAGTCTAAAGTTCTGTCTAGTGGTCAAGGTCAAAGTGCTCTCTACTGTAAAATATATCGTGTTTTTGCTATCAAATATTACGATTTGATTTGGTTAATGAAAAAGAAAAAAGGAACCTCAAATTCGCATTTTTGCATGCTCTTTTCCTCATTTCTTTTCTCTTTTATAAGAAAAAGATATCTTGCACTTGACTTTCATTTTTAAAAGAATTTCATAAAAAAAATATAACAGGTATCTTGTCACTAGGGGTGGGAATCGGTCGCTAATTCAATAATTTAATAATTTGATATCGGTCAATTCGATTATTTTTTTTCAAACTTGCTGACCGAATTCGATGATTTTACTTAATACTGGGCTGAATTTGATTTCAAATTCAATTCGGTAAATTGATAAATTAATTCAGTAACCGAATTCAAAAAAATAAATATTAAAAATATTAGAAATTAAAAAAAATTAAAAACTTAAAAAAAATAATGGTGAGGAAATAATGGGTTTACAAAAATAATGACCCAACTCAAGGATTAAGTAACCTAGTCCACTACTGAATTATTAGCTCAATTAATGCTAAATTCAATAATTTGAATTGGGTATATATACACCGAATTGAATTCGGTATATCAATATTACAAAATTAAAATTTTATTTTTGAATACTGATTGAATTCGATTTTATCTTTTACAGATTTTTTGAAGTACTAACCAAATTAACGAATTACCAAATTCGATTCGAATTTTGTTGGTAATTTGGTATTTACCAAATTTGCTCCCAGCTACTTGTCATGATATATAAAATTTTGTACGCATTTAATCCAGGACAAAAAAGTTACAATTTCATCGATAAAAAAGAAATAATGTCTTTCATCGGCCTCCATAAGATTTGCTGCAGGTAACTCTTTTGTAGTTTACAGAACTATAAAGACCTCTTCTAAGTTTCATATAATCTTACTAGATTATAGCTACTAGTTGTTTTTTAGATATTATGATCGCAGATACAAATTAGAGAATACTGTGTAGAGTGAACGTTATAGGAAACAAATTATAAGGGCCAAAAATAACCAAAAATAATAATAATAATAAAGGAATATGCCTGTGACTTCAACAAGTTGTGTGATGATCTTTCAATAATTGTGCCAAAGCTTGGAGTTATTCGATGTAGTGTACTCTTAATTCATTCTGCAGCCAAGAAATTTCCTGCTAATATAGGTGATTTCAGTGGAATTAGAAGTTGTAATAGAGTTTACTTCTTTAAATAAGTGCATTGACGTCGGAGATTACAACATTAACCGACCTCATAAGGGAAAAACAAAGCTTTAACATCTACGATTATATTTCCTTTACATGAGGTAGTTTTCCTTTTCCACATTTTGTAGATAGAGAAAGTATTAATTTGCTGCTCCTCGCTTTTAAGATTTCTGCTTAAAAGACAATAAACATTTAGGGTTGTGTAGTTTATGAGAATCAAGGAGGGGTATGGATATCAATAGTAATGATACCAATTATTGATATTTGAAAAACAATTATCATAATTATTCAATAGGAATGAAAGTGATTAATTGAAGTTTCTATGATTCCCCCATAAAATATTACTCTATTAAACTCATTAGCCTTTTTTAGAAGAATCATACTCATTCCATTACTAAACCAAACATGTTGGAGGGATTCATCAAAACTTATACTCATAATTGGATTAATAATATCCATAGTGATAGTGATTGAGAAATTTGAACTAAATGCCTCCTTAGTTTGAATTCCTTAATTTGTTATTGGTTATCGTTGATATGCTAATGCAACTAATTTGTTTTGCGAAAACCATTAAACTACTCAAGAATGTGGTAGGATGATGAAAAAAAAAAAAGAGTAAAATTTTCAAAATAGCGATAAGTTATCAAACAACCATATCAATTTCTTAAAAACGTCGCTCCTTGTTTCCTAAATCTTTGTCACCACAACATTTTTCAACTAATTAACTTTTTTTCCCCCTAACAAGTGCATTGTGATGAATTAGTATGACAGTGTAACATGGTAAGTTATAGTTTATTAAAACAATTTATGAAAACGAATAGAGGGTCGAGCGGTTAGAGATTTACGACTTCACCCATTCCCAATGTAATAGTGTGGTTTGATAAAAAAAAAAAAAAATTTATCGTTCAATTGTAATTAAAATGAAGCACTTCTCCACCAAGGCGTTCCCTGGCTGCGTATTGGGGCCGAGTATTAAGGCGGGAACTTAGAGTTGGGTCATCTTTCGACGACGAGGCTGGAAGACATTACAATGGATCCAACACCTATAATGGACTAATATACATGAACCAATAATATTTTTGGCCTCTTGTTGAGGTTCTAGGTTTGCATGGGCAGGAATGAAAATGGCTATCATAAATGAGTCCAAATTCAACTTAAATCTCAAACCAATATATTACATCATCCAAAAAATAAGATTGTGTTCAGGCAACTTCGGTTTAGGCCCAAATTTTATGTTCTGAGTTTGGACTGAAAAAATGGCACGAATATTGTTGTCTGGTTGCTATATTTGATCCAAGTTCAAATGGAAATGAAGAAAGCATATTTTGACTAGATAGCCTTGGGCTTTACTCGTGTATATGGATGAAAAGTCATAATTTTCTACCCTTTACAAGATAATTCTAGAATGATAAATTATTAGAAACCTTTTATTCACCATGATTTTTCTTTTGCCAAGAAAAAAAAAACATAAATTTTTTGGGCATTTGTACATTAGGTTTACAACATATTATGAAGTCCTTAGCTTCACCTTAATAACTTCATTGACTCGCAAATGCAAGGATTGCAATTTGTTTTACTTTTTGCTTTTTTTGGGTTCTAGGGAAGGAGACATTAAGAATTTCTTATATTGTAAAAACATTATTTAATATTAGATAAGGAAGAAAAAACAACACATTTGTTTCACTAAAAAAAAAAGGAAAATAGTAAAACTATACCAGACAAAATCTTGTGTAATGCACGGGGCACGGTTTTCTTCTGCGATAATGATTATTGGAGAATAATTTTTAATTAAATAAAAATTAAGTTGTTAAATAAATTAATTTGATTCTAGAATTTATTAAAAAAAATTTAGACTATAATTTTTAAGCGAAGTTTATTAGAATGAACTCAATAAATTTTGATTGTGGGGATCCGTTTCGAATAAGACTTTGTAACGTCTTAGAAACACTTGTCCCTACAAATACTAGTGAAAATACTTCATAGCCAAATTTTAATCCTTAATTATAGCCATCATAATTGAGAGATATAATGAAAGTATAAAATTAAAGGAACTAAAGATAATGAGGGATGCGAAAACGAAAGATAAATAATAGAAGGTAATACCCCATTAAGAAAGAAATAACAATTGAGAAATTTTGTCAAAATTTTTATATCACGTGATATAAAATATTGAAAGTAAAAACTAAAAAGAAAAAGGAAGAAAAGGAAAAATCATCAAAGTCAGCACCATATGTATGTATCTACATGCATACATATACACTTACATACATACATAGACACACACACACCAAGTACCACACACACAGTGGCGAAACTAAGACTGTGTTCTGGGCAAGTCTAGAATTATGGTAAATCAAGTAAAATATATTAAAAAAAAGTTCATGTGAATATAGATATTACAAAAGATAATTTTAAATACAAGAAAATTACTTGTACAATTAACATATACAAAAATACCATCATATTTACAAATCGATTTGAGCGTACGAGGCACATGAAATTAGACATGATAACTTCTGATTTTGTGAAAGTCATCGATAATTGGATCTATATTAGAAGTTTTAGCAATCTTTTTCTCAATTTACATTATCATATAGACAGGAAGAAAGTTTACCTCCATTCTAGAACGTCCAAGTTATTTTGTATTCTTCTAATTAAAAGCTAACAAGTAATTAGAAAATATTAGATCCAAATCCAAGTAAGTTACGAAGACAAAAGCTAGAAGGGGGCATAGTTGATTTTTTTGGTTAATTTTGGGGACAAAATACAGTAATACAAAAATTTTTACTTGCAAAAATTTTTTTTTACAAGTTGGGGCAGCCCTCCGCCCCTGCGTGTGCATGTATATGTGTGTGTCTGTGTATGTACTAATTAGATTGATTCGATACGTTACCATCACATCATAATATCTGAATTTTCTGTCTATTTGGATGATTATGTATCAAGCATCCCACACTGCTGACAAATTTAGAACATATCTCGGAGCAGATAAACATATGGAGAAATATTCATCTGTTTCTCCAATGCATCAAGAGTTACGCAGGCCTTCTCTAAAGAACCAGAGTTTGCATAGATACGGACGGTAATGCTGAACCAGATTTTCCAAAGTTCCGTTCTTTGAGTAGGAATATGACAAAAGACGAATTTGTATCGCCTTTTTTGGCATTTTCTGCCCATTGTATACAGTTGTAGAGATTTTTTAGTGAATAGGAGTTTCAATATTTTATTTTGTTCTTTGAGAACAGAATTTTTTTTAAAAAAAATTCTAACCATTGACAGGAATTTTCTGTAGCCAATTCTTTTTTTTTTTCCCTCCTAATTTTAATAGAAGCAATTATCAAACACTTTTTTCTTTTTAAACTGTGAAAAAATGCTGGCATGAAACTTCGCAAATTTTCTTCATCATTTTCGGATTACGTGATGGGATGGTTAGTACCTAGAGTGAGTATTGCGTGCACCACGCGCGCCACGTGGCGTGCCACGTGGTGCACTAGAACCAATCAAACATCGCCAAATAATACAAGGTATGACCCACCATTGCCACATGGTGATAAATTATTGGTTCTAGTACACCACGTGGCAATGCACATGGTGTATTGTATACTTTTCCGTAGTACCTAGTGGCTATTGCATATACCTTAGAGGACTTTAATGAATATATAGTTTTACAATGCATTTAATGTTCATTATTATTCAGCAAAATGCATAATCCTATTTTAATTTTCTTCGGACTTGGTTAAGAAAATGTATTGTGAAAATATCATCCTCTTTTTTGCAGAATTTATTCATATCTTTATTTTTTCAAATATTTTCTTTAACAATGTTGTAGCTGTCTAACCTTTCAATTCTGGACTAGTGTTCCAATAATTTATCTACACAAAAAAGGAAAAAAAAATCAATCTGGAAATTATTTTGTTAAAACAACTGATACTAAAATCCATAATTGAAGTAATGAATCACACAAAACTTGAAACAAAACAACATCTCACTTGTTCGCAGAAGCTACAAATTTAACTGAAACTCAAATATAAAGACTATCTTACCGGAGAACAAGATCAATGTAAATTAAGGCATTCAACATATGAAATCCACATGACTTTTCTTGAGTACAAATATCAGAATAACCACATAGAATTGATGTCAGAGGTAACTAGCTAGCAACATCAATATTTTATTGCATTCGCATATAGCTCCTTTTACAGTTTAGGATTACAGAAAGAGAGAGAGAGAAAATTAGGAACTACTGGTTTGTTCTAGTTTTGGCAACGAGGTTCCTGATATGAAAGACTTGAAGAGCGTGAGAGACTCTTTTGGTCTATGTAAGGGAACTTCATGGCCTGCTCCTCTTACAGTGACAAAATTTAGCCCTTCGTACTGCTGAGTCCATCCTCCTACCTATTTAATACATCAAACATAGAAATTAAGAAAGCATGATTGTTTCATTTGTTTGTGGTAAAAAAATTAATGACATGGGGCAACTGTGAATATTTCTAAGCCAGCGATTGCATGTTGACATAAAATTAACATAATGTTTGTAGGAGAAAAGAGATGAATTAAAGGGGTCAAAATGAAAAAAAAAAAAGAAAACTTAAAAGGGAGAAATAAATTAGGCCAGCTGATAACCTGCCCATCATTGTACCAAGGATGCCAGGGACCGACAGTTGGGAGCCTCAGAGCATCTATGCTATAGCGGGTGGATGTAACTGGGAGTACGGCATCTGTATCCCCACTATCATGAAAAGGAAAAATGTTCAAAACCAGTGAAACAAAGAAAAGGATGATGGATACTTGGTTAATGCAGCTTAAAATAAGTGAATTTCTACAGAAGAGAATTTAGCATGTGGCCATCATTATCTGGTGGCCATCATTATCTGGTGGCTATATGAAGATGAATATGGCAAGCACAATAAATAATAAACAACTCTGATTAAAGCCTCCATAAAACAATATTTCTAATTTAACTGTATCTGCACCTCTTTTCCTATTTTCTTAAAGCAATTCGTTATGAAACTTCAGAGAAACCAAATAAAAAGTACAACTACAAATAAAAAAGAATGTACAAATTCTGCACGGAGATATGTTGCAGATTATATACCCTGAAATATTTCCAGTTTTTGAGGAATTTGCACAAGTGATGCACAGACTTCATCTGAGATTGAGATGAAAATTAGCAATGTTACCAATTCAGTATCTATCTTCTCTACTTCCAATTGAATCAGTTTACCAAGGAAAATCCTGATATTTCTGAATTACTGTTGAACTTAGATAACTTGTAATTTGGTTTCACAATGCTATAAGCTCCACAATGAGGAAACTATGGCACTTCCACCGAGCAGATCCTTAAAGAAAAGAAGACAACAACAGAAGTTTGACAAATTAACTGGATCATATAATCGCTTCTATAACTAGCATATGTTTCACAACCTCAAAGTTATTTTGAGGTATTCTTCTTAGTTTTTCACCTCTACTTTTGGTAGATTTGAAGAATATTACGTGACATGCTTCTTTAAACAGCTTTTTTAACTTCCATAAATTTTGAAACAAGAATTATTTTTTCATTTTCTTAAACAGCATATTCAGAAAGTTTAGAAAAGCAGATAAAATTTAGAACAGACATAATCATTCTAGCTCAACTTAATATCTATGATCCTATGTCAATTAGGACATGACAAGGCACATATAATTGAAGTGATTATGTTATATGTTTTATTCGCAGAATTCTACTCTTATATGTAGAAACAGAATGGCAAACACTGCTCGGCCTGTTGGTCATTCTATGTTACACGGCGTACTGCATCTTTACGATGATTCTTTACTTGCTTAATTCACATTTATGCTTCCTGAAGCTTCAGTCTTCCAGAAAGATAGGCCATGACTTTCCCAATTTAATATAAACTTGCATTTTCTCAAGTACTTCTAAATAACAATGAACCTCAAAGACAGCAGGAAATAAATCCTTGAAGTTTTTATGATGTCAGCTAAGTATCTTAATCATTATCCGACAGATTCTAAACAATCAGGGTTTCCAAGGACCAGAATTATGAAGAAATATATTGATAAATTTGCGCTAAGTCTGGAAATAAACCTGAATACCCAAATTCGGATCCCGGCATGTAGAAGCTCATGGTAAACGTTGAGCACTGACCGAGGAGAATCCTTCCAATTATTACCTACTTCGTCGCTGCAACAAGGTAATTGAGTGAACAAACATCTCTATGACAGACAATCCAGAGCACAATAGAAAATAGAGTGTCAGATTTGAAAAATTAGCACATATAAAGTATTTTCACTGTTTTGTACTCCAAATATAGAACTACAATTCAATGGAAATTTTTGTACAAATGTATAATACAACTCCTTCGAAGATGTTTAGTACTTTCCTAGCGTAATATAACTAGAATCTTATGCATCATCTGCATTACAGATATTGAGCTTATTTTTAGAGGAAATGAAATGACTAACCATGATAAATTCATGTGTCTAACAGTAAAAGTTAATCTTATTCCTATATGAAGGGAGAGGGAACTCTTCTCAACAAGATTGATTCACTTGGACTAGAAAACTGCATAGTGGTGTCATGTTCACTCTAAGAAGAACAAGGGTGGGAAAATGGAAAGATAAAGGTCAAGCACAAATCAATAGTTCTTCAATTGTCTTTCAAACACAATTTTTAATTGCCAAAATTCCAGCCCCCTGCTAAGTACACAGTGAATAGCATTCAGATTGCATCCTCGACAAGTATCGATGACATGGATGGCATCAAGGAGGTGGGACACATTTGTGACAAGAAAGCAAGTTTCTCATATGTGGTTTTGTAATATAAAAGATAGATAAAGTTAATTCAGGGAAGTAGGTTATCTCTCACAAGAGCTTCGGAATCAGGGAAGTAGGCTATCTCTCACAAGAGCTTCGGAAGCCTTTTCCCAATGGTGCTTATGTTGCATCAAATTTCTTAGTATAGATGTTAATTTACATTTCAATAGTAGAACATGCATATTTAAAGGAATAATGGAACCCCATAAATAAGATGCTACCGTCCACTTTCTTCAACTTCAGTATAATTATAATTCACGTATAACTAAACTAACATCAACCAACTTTCTTTAAATTCTTCAAAGGCTAAAATACGTATCTAGGACATTGGAGAAAAAAATTGAATCAAAATGGATTACAAGCATCAGCAGAATGGACTACAATTTTAAGAAGCTGAATTTCCTAGTACATTTTCATATAAATTATTCTTGATACATTAAGACTTAGGATTTCAGCCCCCCAACCCATCCCAGAAAAAAAATACCAAAAAAAAAAAAAAAGCATTACAAATTTACCCATCCAAATTAGAGGTGGATCCTTGAGCACTTTGCAGATTTAAGTGCTTAACAAAAATCTAATAATCAAATTTTCAAACATCTTTTCAGCACAACAATATCAACTTATTGGTTAATCCAGTAATTCTGATTCTAATAAATGTATATGAACACTTATTTAGCAAAAAGCCAGTAGCAACACAGGTCAACAAAAAATAAGAATAGGAGAACAGGAGTTCTCCCTTTGAATGGGGAAATTCCCAACAGTAACCAAGCACACTGGATGCTAGAATGAGAAAGAGAAAATATAAAATCCTTATATCAGTCCTTCATTTCTTTACTGCAGATACAACCTATATCTTGGAATAGAACTACCTGCAGGTTACCCATTTAAATGAATTGCTTCTGTTGTAAACATGAAGCGCCTTTTGAACCTCAGGAAGATTAAAATAAACAGTTGAATGCTGCTCTGTACACGGGTCATATGATCTTCTTAGATGTCCAACCTTCTGTGACATGGCATTACATCTAATTAGTGAACCAAACAAGAAATATTATGAATACACTGGGCAACAAAACTTGAACCCTCTAGCATGCAAATTTTCAAGATTGAGTTTCTATCATGAATTTATGGTACTTTAGAGATCTATATTGTGAATTCAGCTATGAAGAAAAATTCCAAATGAACTCCTCTAAAGTTTCTCTGACTTTTAAAATTAATAATTAAATTCATGCTTAGCTTACTAAGTCTAAATTATTGATCTAGAAGGTTCACAACGACATGAAATATGTAAAGTAAAAGAAGATTTTGAGCCACGACTTTTATAAAAACTTCTGCTTATATCATGAGTGAACAACCGAAAGTTTATCAATGAGATTGAGCTGTAAGGTACGCCTTGGCAAGGTCATTGACTAAATTCCACTTTCCACCAAACTCCTTTTCTTTTAAAAGATTGGAAGCCTTGACAAAAAGTTCTACATTCAGCGAGGATGTACCTACTTATATCAACAGAAATGGAATAACCTGATCCATAGGAAGGAAGGACTACAGAAGAACATTTGAACACACTTTCCAACTTGTAGACAGTAGAACTTGATTTATAGGATGAGCTAACACGTACATTATTGAATTCACAATGCAAAAGATGTATTCAGTACAATAAGATGTGCACACTTACATTCCGCCTTTTCAGAAACTGATTTATCATGCTAAAGTTGGCCGTGCACGCTGGAGTAAAGACACTGTATTGATCAATATCTCCAATTTCTTTATCTGCAATTTCAAGAATCTTACCACATAACCCCGTGGGACGTATAAATGACTGGAAGTCACAAAAAATATTTAGCTTCTTGAATGTCTGGTCAGATATCAGACCAGATGACCACATAAACTGGAAAAGTCCTAAGTGGTCATAAAAGTCATCAAACAAAGCATTTCCGACCTGCATTACAAGTATGTCAAAAATGTTACTCCATTCACGCTGCCAGCTCTATATCAATAATTTTAGACGGTCAACTCTGTACCATGAAACCCCTGAAATTAATTGTTTTGTCCTGTGTTGCAAAGTTGTACCTCACTATAGCTTGGCTTAACTGAGGAACATAGTGCCCTGGAAAACAGACATAAAAGTAGTTTAACAAATGTCCTTCATCACATATAGTGTATTAATTGGCAAACTATGAACAAGTAGGTTTTATGAGCTATGATTTTCTGTTTAAAAGCCAGAAAAATCTTGAAGAGCTCATTGAAGAAGAACATCATATCAGTTGCAATCAGACTCAGATGCAGGAAATAATATAGTTCTTGTTTGGAGTTAATGTGATAGATGACAATTAGTGTGCTCTTTAGTAAATATTTACTGACTTCATCCATTTGAAAAAATCGATTTAGGTTGTGATAATGTAAAGAAACAAGAAGTACAAGACATACAAGGTTGTTCTTTTGTAGCATCAAAATCATAGAAATACAAATTTACAAACCTTCCCACCCCCCCCCCCCCCCCCCCCAAAAAAAAAAAAAAAAAAAAAAAACTCATAGCAATGCAAAAGGATGAAGTAAAGGCTGATGAAAAGACAAAATCAGGGAGAGGAGTCAGAGGCATTCATCGCATGTACAGTAATGCAGAAAAAAATGTTAAGAAAGGTGAACTAAAATAAGATGCCAAAATTAAATTATTGCTATCTACTATGCTATGAAAAATGCCAAAATTTCAGGAAAGGCTTTCTGCATGAGTTTGACCTTTCTTTCTTTCTTTCTATTTTAATTAAAAAAACAAAGGTAAATCTCATCAGTTTTCTACATAAAAACAAATGAAGAAATCAAACTACATGAGGACTTTTCTGCACATTCAGAAAGAATTTTTTAAATACAAGATTTACATTATCATAAGTACAAAAGGCAATGATTGCATAGCAGTTGAATTCACTGACAGCTACCAGCTTAAAAAATACAAAATAACTGGACCAGAAATATTCAGAAGATTTATAGACATTAAAAGGTAATATGAATGCAGTTTAAAGTAAAATAACTCAGGTGTCTTCCGTTTCATCTTAATAAGTTTTACCCCATAACATGTTCTTAAAGATCACTCCTAGATCTTTCTTCACTTTTATAAATGTTATATCGTATCTGAAGGGGAACATAAAATCAGTACGATAAGTTGAATGTTACAAGTTAGTGCACTTCTACCAATTAGAACAGTTTACTCATTCTTTGGCTCCTAACTGGATAAAACTCTCTGTATTGCATTTTTCTTGATGTTCTATCATTAACAAATATTATCTAATGGATTGTTCAATATACTGAGCACAAAAGCAGAACATGTGGTGGTTCTCTAAATTGAATGACAACGCCCACTTATCTACCTGCATAGCTCTCTCCAGTGATATAGAAGTCCCTTCCTTTATACTGAGGAAAACGGTCAAACCACTTCAGCAAAAATGCTAGGGAGTCAGCCGCTGCAATTTAATACATTGAAAGTGAGATACTCTAAACATGGCAACAAAGTTATACTTGAAGCATACAAAATTAAGGAAATACCAGTCCTTATATCGCCATTGTTCAGATGATCAGAAGAAGTTTTTGAGTATGAGTATCCAACTCCAACTGGAGAGTCTAGAAATAACATATTCGCCACTGCAAAAACAGCATAATTAGTGAATTCAAATAAACCAATGGGTTTTTTGATTGCTAAGGAAATCTAGCAGAACTTGATAGAATAGGATCTTGCTTACCATTATTCCTTCCATCTGACAAGTAAATATCGGTAAGACAAATACACGATAATCCTTTTTCAGTAATTGTAGTTCCCCCTCTCAACCACACTTATTTAGATTCTCTTGGGAGAGAGGCACTAAAGGTGGCATAGACTTTGAATAAATCAATAGGAATCAATTATTGACTAGACTCAAAAAAACCTAGTCCCACATTATTTTTGATACATAAATCCTTTTCTTCCATTAAACTTTATCAGAGTTTGCAAGTTTTTTCCATTTGTATTGAAGAAAGTCAAAGGAGATAAGACCAACAATGACCCAGTGACAATGCTTTTAGCTTTTGCTGTGCCCAATTAAGTATGTTACTTGAAGGGTTCATTATCTCATTTGATATCAACAGCAGTAATGGATTAAATACTGAACAATGTGCAGATGTTTCAGTATATCTAAAAAGAAATTTTTATTCTACTTTCTAGTTTCTTTTGGAAATACAGTAAATAAAGAACTTAATACTCCTTACGCAGGCAGTGAGGAATTACACCACTATAAGCTAACAATTGTAAAAGAATTTGAAATACATTGCAAATTTCTTATAGCTAATGTTTACTACAAGCTGGATTCTAATAAATGTAAGCAGAAAACTAGAGTTACTTTATTAAGACTTTACATGGAAAGAATAACCTGAGTAAAAATTTGCAAATTTATCTTTTAAAGTCAATCTGGAAGAAAAACAATATTCTGCGTGCCACCTTTTCACCATTCACACAGCAAGTAACATCCCATTGCTAATCCTAGAAATACATGACTGGAAATTGCCATGTAGGAGCTTACCCAAATGTTAAAAAAACTTTGTAATTGTCTTGCGACTGTTAAGTAAAATTAAGAGTTTGGTTTTAGCAATTAAATGAGACCAAGCTGCAGTCTTAGCAAATTATACCTAGGTTCCAAGAATAAGGGTTCAGATAAAGGTTTTTCCCATCTTTCTCAACATGAAAAGGGCCAATCTCCTCAGCCACTCCATAAGCAATTGATGAACATCCAGGGCCTGAAAGATAGCCATGTGGTCAAACACAATATTCTTGTTAAAATCCTGCAACAATAAATGCTCCAAGCAAAACCTCTTGAGTGGTTGAAAATAATAATCCTATAACAGCAACATAAATGGACAATAAATTTACATCACAATACAAATACTCTACCTAAAAACTCTAATCCTATAACAGCAACATAAATGGACAATAAATTTACATCACAACAGCAACATAAATGGACAATAAATTTACATCACAATACAAACACTCTACCTAAAAACTCTCTCTCTCTCTCTCTCTCTCTCTCTCTCTCTCTCTCTCTGCGTGTGAATCTAATCATCCATTAAGGACTGAAGAAAAAAGGGCCAATTGAAATGGCTAAAAACTGAACAATCAGACCAGACCGAAAGAAACCATCTTTACATAAGAATCTTGACTTATAACGCAACTTCTTACCATTAAGAAATGACTTGCCATGATTCTTGTTTTGCCTATGCTAGACCAAAGAGTCCACCAAACTAGAATCACTAAAGAATCAAAAACGGAAAAATGCTAAATCCAATAAAAAAGAGGTAATTCTGAAAGTAAGAGATTGACCTCCATTGAGCCAAAGAACAAGAGGCTTAGAAGATGGGTCTTCAGCAGCCTCAAAGAACCAATAAAAAAGCGCCCTTCCAGCTTCCTCGTTGACGGTAACAAAACCAGCATAGTGTGCAAAGGTCACATTAAAGCCTTGACCTGGAAGCTGCAAAACTTTATCCAACTCTTGCGCGGCATATGGGTCTGCAGAAAAACCGCTGCTGCAATTGCTCAACTTGAGCTCAACAATCAATATAGTGATTAAAACAGCAAAAGCCCAGTTCAAAGTTGGCATCTTTTTTGCTCCTCCAATGTTGGAATTTGAGAGGATGAATTATTGAACGAGGGGCCGTGAAGGGTTATTGTTATCAGAGGGACAAAGGGTATACTTTTGGTGTTTAATAATTATTGTTAAGTCATGGGATTCAAGTTTTGTCTAAGCATGAAGCCGCTCCAATTTTTTACAGGTAAGTAAGAGGTAATATCAAAAATTGCCTGAATTTCCGGCTTGCCTTCAGTTTAACCTTAATCCCATGGTTAACATAGGTCATTTGACTGCTCTGAAAAAAACTGGCATGGTGTCTTTGGGTTGACCTCTGGCTTGAGGGGCCAGGTGAGTATCGTATCATTATGTAATCAAGTTCCTAGAAACAACATAAAAATGTGAAAAGTATTAGGTAATTAGTTGGAATTGTTTTTATTTTATTCTACTAGTAGTAGTGTACAAGCTTGAAATTTGAACCGAATGTAATCTCATTAAATTGCACCTTGGATTTGCCAAATTCATGTAGTTTACAATTCAAGCCCTCTCCAAGGTTATTCATAAAAGGACTTGTACCAACATGAAATTATTAAGATAAAAAAGGACATATCCAGTTGTTAGTAAAATAAAGGGACAAATCTTAGTACGGGGTTGGAGGCAGTAGCCTATGAAAGTTCCTTTTCTCGTTTGATTTGTTACAACAAAATGGATTTTACGTGCTGGTTGCATATTGCCGGATAAACTTTCGAAGTCAAGTTAGGTACTCTCAATTTATGAGCTTATTTATATACTTTCTGATAAATTTTAGAGCATATATATGATAATGTAGTGATATATTATGAAAAGTAAGGTCCATTCTCAACAGTTTTTTTATATTTGCTTTAACTTCTTATCTTAAAAAAATTATATTTTTTGATATTCTTAACTTTTTTTTTTACTATGTTTTCATACTTTTTAAATCAAAATAAAAAACAATTGATTCTCAATTTTTATAAAATCAATTTTTACAAAAATCCAAATTTGATGATAATAAGGCCTGAGTTACTTTACAATGCTAAATTTTCATGTATTTCCAATTTTACCAATATTAGAAAATGCAAAAATTTAATCTTGAGAGCTTTTTACTTAGAAGCTATGTTTTCCAATTCGGATAGGACTGGTTGGATCGACAACTAGCCAAACATTCGGTTCGAAGTGAGAATGAAAAACCGATAATTTAAAATCCGGTCAAAAATCAAGTTTGATCGGAAAAAATCGAAAACTAGACAAACCCGCCCAAGCGGCATTAATGTTTGCTTTTGTTTTGAGTTTTAACAATGACATGAGCCCATTGGCAGACATTCAATATATGAACATCAATGCTGAATCGACACATGATTTTTCTTTTGCGAATAACATGAGGCCAAGATTCTTGGCCCACTTATTAGTCAAATCAAAATGCCTCAAAACTTCTTTGACCAATTATAAACAATTAGTGGTGCCTCACTTCTACTTCTCTCCTACTATTACTAAATAGTGAATAATTTGAGTCCATCATATTTATTGGTAATTTTCTCAATTCAGCACTTTCTTTAATGTTAATAGCAAGATGGTTTTTGAGGGTATTTTGGCTTTGATTTTTTTGGACTAACAACTAAAATTGAGAAAAAAAAAAGGTGTATATGTGTGTGTATATAATGTATTTATGACGTCATTCAGTTCGACCCGAATTGACTCCTGGTTAAATCTATTGATCCTTGACTCCTAGTTAAATCTATTGATCCCTGACTCCTGAACTCAGCTGAGTCGATATTTGATCTGAGTCTGAAAATATAGCTTAGAAGCCGTTGGCAATTTCTTTTTTACTAGGTTTTTTTGGTAAGTTTTTCTATTCTGTATATGAAATTTACAGGATCAAATACCAAAAAAAAAAAAAAGAGAGAGAGATGAAAAGAAAGATGAACTTGTTATGAAAACTCTAAAATTACCATTATTCCCTAAATTATAGACATTCTCATTGAACAAAGTGTATTCTTTGGCTAAAATGTAACACTGACCCATCTTTTGATGATGGGTTCCTTCTTTATTAGCGTTGACGATTATCCAATTACTGTAATTAATATTAACCTTTTCATTAAACATGAAAAGAATAACTTAAATTTACAATTGTGGGGATGATGAATTACCTTTGTTTCCTCCTTAATAGCATTTCGAGAAGGGGAGTGCTATCTACATCCCAGACAACATGGCTTAAAATTTAAAACTTCACATTTATATGCATATAGTGAATCCTCTTTTATTTTTCCACTTTTATAGTAACCAAAGAAATCAAGAAAATTACTTACATACAATTGTATAAACATATATCAGTATACATTAAAATGCATCTCATCACTATATAATTTTTGTCAAAGGAACGAAACAATTTAGCTCGATAGAAATTTGGACTGTTAAAACACCTCATAACGGTTTGATAACTAGAAATTTTTGGGGGCTAAAGGCGTGTTGATGAACCAAGAGCGACCGTGTAAATGCTTTCATATTGAGGCGCGCCCTTAAGTTAGGGCTCAGATTGAAGACGTATTGGTGCTCCTCCATGTTTAACGCTTTTGAAAATAGCTGCACGTAAGATTTTATACATGCTAAGCTCACGTCTTTATAGAGGAAAGAGGCCCAGATTTGGAGGTTTCTGGCAACTCTCAAGACTGGATTTGCGTTCCTTTGAAAGATCACAAAACTACGATGGGAAATTTTTAAATGGACTCGGTCCATAGTCCAATTTGTAGACCTTGTAGTTTAAAATAAAGTTACATAACTATCCTTACATCACTTACTTGCATCAGCATACTTCACTATGCTTACGTGGTACTCTTTTAGACCACAAGATTTATAAATGGGGTCATAAATCTGATCCACCTAAGAATCTCCCCACTACGATGGCCATGATTGCAAACTATGAAAATTCAGAATAATAAATTTAATGATTTCCATTCAAAAGAGCTCAGCACACACATATATACACGCCCCTATATATATTGATGTGTTTGGTCATTGATCAGCACCCTAGGTGCTGAAAAATGGAATCAATGGAAGTTTATTCATTCAGATCAACAAGAAATATGATACAGTAAGTGAAGAGTTGAACTACTGATAATTCCCTTCCCTAATGATTATGTCCATGTTGACATTGTATTTATTAATTAGATGATTGATCAGGAATTGATATCCTGATTAAGTTAATTTTTGGTAGTTAGATGGACGATTCATTGGACCCATGTAGTCTAGATTCAATGGAACTTTGGTTCTAGATTAATGCACAATGCATCTGTGCCCATAAATATAGGCTATTATATTATTATATATAAAATGAAATAACAAATTTGATCAATATACACATATGCAATGCAGCAATATTTATTATTGATTAAACAACTATAATTGTCTTCACAATGGGTGTAGCCATCCGCTAACAGTTACAATGTTTTCAATATCTTGATACCTAATCTATGTGCTGAACTGCACGATTATTTATTTCAATCTTACATACAAAAAAAATGAACGATACAAAAGATTGAAATAATAAATAACATAAAATTTTTAGAAATTTTCTACATTCGCATCCTTTTCTTCGAATCGAATTCCTCAGGATCTTCAACAGTTCTCTTCAGAGAGTATTTAGGATACTTCTTGTAGAAAGAATTCATAAACCATATGGCCGAGTCTTTTGGGTATCTTGCAAAATTATTTGTGTAATCAACGTGAATAAGACCAAAGCGAACAGTGTATCCTTCGGTCCACTCGAAATTGGGTAACAGAGACCAAACAATGTACCCCTTAACATTTACTCTATCACTGCAAAAGAGAGGAAAATGCAACACAAGCATGGTTAGTCAAACAAAGAAAATGCAACTTAATTACTTCATTCTACTTTGAATAAAGTTATTGGACTGAAAAATTACATAGAGAAAGCCATTTTCTCAATTCAGAAATTAACTTACTTGATTGCTAGTCGAGTATTCAGAAGATGGTTTTGGATATACTTCCTCCTGGTATTATCAGCTCGAGCTTCTCAAAGTGTTAAGTCCGTCTTGTTTGCCTCATCAACGCCCGTGGAACAAAGTGAAAAACTTTAACAAATAAATGATAGAGTTCCAAATTTTCTCTTGATTATGTTGTGAAGTAAAAAGTACGGCCTTTTGTTTTATTATAAAGGACTAATTTTTGTTTGCTTTTTGTGAATTATGTAAATCGAAGAGGTAAGCTATCTATTACCATTCTCTGTTATATGACTGGAATATTGTACGTATTCTTTAGATGAACCAAGAGCTTGCGAATTCCTTCTGGATAAATGTATAGTCATTCTGAACCAGCCTGTAAAATTAAAGAATTACAAAATATGTTATACAGATGGGAGAAAAAGTAGACCGTTTCATCAAGTTAGATTTAAAGATGAAATGTACTATTTCAATTCCTAACCTGTGGACCGATTGGTACTCCATTACGTTCAGCTGCAAAATGAAAGAGGAGGAAGAAATAAGATAAGAGATCGATGCATCAGTTTAGTGTTTGTTTGCAATAACATGACTTTGTGGTTTATCTATTGCAGAAAATATTTTGAGCTTACTTGCATAGGTAACTTGAGAATCTGTAGTGTAACTCAAATTTCCTTCAGCAGTGGAGTTTGATGCACTTGTAACGTATGTGGCAGTATAATAATTTAATTCAAGAAAATCATACGATCTTTTGAGTTGCTCAGATTGTTCCGCTGAAAATTTTGGGAGACGTGATCCGATTAATTTTCTCATAATTTCTGGATAATCACCGGTCGTTAGGGGCTCCATAAACCTGAATAAGATGATCATGAATTATTTCGTATGAAGCAGCAAACAAATTATGAGGTTGAATGGGAAAAAAAGAGGGGTTGTGTACCATCCGAACATGAAATCCAAAGCTCTTTTTGCAGCTTTAACATCGGCATCACTGCTTTCATCCACAGGTTCCATCCATTGAGACACAAGTGTAGTCCCAATCTTGCCTTTTTGTGATTGCTGAATAATTGTAAGTTCAAATTGATCTGGCCTTTTTGTGATTTCTGAATAATTGTAAGTTCAAATTGAACAATTTTATGTCTCTTTGAAACAATGTTATTGACAGAAAAATATAAAAAGTCAATTTATAATGGCACCTGAAATTTGCTTTTGTACAATTCTACAGCAGCTGCATGAGCTAGAAGCTGATTGTGAATGACCAAATAAGGCTCTGTGGCTGGATTTCCGTCACTAGAAATATTTTGTGCCGTCCATGGTGAACATCCGCTTGGCACAAGTCGATCATTTCCTTGCTCTGATGCAGAGGCACCTCGGCCAGGTGCATTTGTACCACTGACATGTCCACCAACACTAAAGGTCCATGGTTCTTTCAGTGTAATCCAATGTTTCACACGGTCTCCAAATTCGAAAAAGCATAGCTCCGAGTGTTCGCGGAAGTCATCCCTTAGTAATTAAAGAAAAACGATCTTAGTTTCTCTTGAAAACAGAGAGAATTTCAATAGAGACCACGCTGGTTATCATATGGAATTTTAACTTTGAATTCAAGGGAATGGAGCAGTGACATCTTAGGTGAAAATACAGAACCTATTTTAAAGTATCCAAAAAGCTATTCCAAGTCTTCTTCAGGTAGAACCTATTTATTTAAGAACTTCAAGTACTAGGTGGAATATTCTTCTAGAATAAAATAGATTACTTGCACAATCTGAGGACTTAAAAAGCCACCATATTGGTCTTCCAAGGCTTGAGGTACATCCCAGTGAAATAGAGTTACATATGGCTCAATATCTGTTAAAATTTGGCAATTGAAAATGAGTACTCATTTAATTGCCAAAGTTACAATTGATTACATAATGTGAATCAAAACAATGACAACAGTTTCCTACCATTGGCTAGGAGTTCATCTATGAGATTGTTGTAGTAGTTAATCCCTTCCCTATTA
The DNA here is from genome assembly GCA_024721245.1 of Mitragyna speciosa. Lineage (NCBI taxonomy): Eukaryota > Viridiplantae > Streptophyta > Magnoliopsida > Gentianales > Rubiaceae > Mitragyna > Mitragyna speciosa. Next base: position 10,349,140 of record CM045553.1, on the reverse strand, counting down.
ATGCCAGCGTTTAAATTCCCACCTAAGAAATGGAGGAAAAAGTTAATAAAAGACACTGGAATAGAAACCAAAATTTACATTTCATCTCAGGAAAAACATTGGTTGAGCAATCCTTAAAAAAAAAAAAAAAAAGAAAGACGAAAAAGAAATACTTTACAAACTATTGACACAAAGATTTCATAACTAGATAGCTTTTGACCTTAAAAAAAAAAAAAAAAAAAGAGAGAGAGAGAGAGAGAATGTTTACCTGGCAATACTCTTGACCATGATATTGAGAACCGATAGGCATCCAGCCCCATGTTCTTCAAAATTTTCACATCTTCCTAAAAATATAAGTGAAAAAGACATTTTAATCTTGAAGAATACTTTAAAATTCATGAAAGTTGTATAAAAAATGCCAAATTTTTCTCAGGTACTGTTATGTACCTTGTACTGATGGTATGAATCGACGGCCATATTTCCATTGCCTCCCTCCTTTATCACACCTATCAATCAAGTTCAGGGTAAAAGATCAATGATGGACATCTAAGACGAGCTTAAGCTAATCATGAATTCTTTCGACAATCGAATTTGAGGATCATGAGCAAGTTCCTGGTCGTCTCTGGGTGAAAATATCCCATATTCTGGGACCTCAACCACCTTCATTTGCACCACCTTCAATCTATCATAGGAAATCAATGCAGAACTCGTAATTTTTAGAATAAAATTCATATTGGTTGATGGAGTTCATTTACAAGAATTGTGTTGTCCAGGAGTACTACCTGATAAGCAGATGAAGCTGCTCCAAAAATGAAATCCTTAGGGAAATCATCACGGTTGATCTTGCTTGCATCATTGGAAACGATAGCAGTACTTCTTTGAGCTTCCATTGTTGCTTTTGAATAACAAATTTGTACCTGTTGATGACTTAGTTTGCTTGACTAAGATTTATATGAATGTGATTTTTGTGCAAGATTGTATTGAATGTGTAATTATGGTACTCAAAAACTTGGTGTAACCTCATGTTCTCAATAGATTTTTTAACCAGCTTTTAGATTATAGATTAATAATAATCTATATTTATAGTGTTGTCAATTAAATCTTAAATTAGATTTTAAATTTTTTGTACAACTAAATAATCTCAAATTAGTTGTACAAAAAATCTAAAATCTAATTTGAGATTTAATTAATAATACTATTAATACATATTACTGTTAATTTATAATCTAAAAGTTGGTTAAAAAATTTGTTGAGAACATGCCTGTAGGATTCGACTGGGGGTAGTGGGAGAGAGATTGACTACAGAAATTAGTCGTACATGTTATCCATTTGACCGTGGAATAAATAAACGAGAAAAGTATAAGCTGATTTTACGAGAGAGTTCGAAAGGGTTAATTAACTCATGTCAATAATTTTTGTCAATGTAACTGTTTAAAAAAAAAAGTGATTCAAAACTTACAATCCAACTTTGTGTGGATAAAATTTTGGGAGGTTGTACATCCATAAAAAAAAATGTATTTAATTGATTTACAATAATGTGGTTAAGTTTAATTCTGAATCATCACAAAAAAATATAATTGATTTGACTGGATGTGTTGCCATTACTTGTCAAAAGTTATAACTTTTGGATAATTATTTTAGCAAAAGTTCCTAATGCAATTTTTCATCAGCCGTAGTTTCTAATGTTTTTGTGTAGCATAAAATAACTATTCGTTGAGTTGCCAGACGTGTAACAAAAAAGTTTTTGCTTTATAAAAATTACTGAATTAATGACTCAATATGTCACCAAGACATTTCCCATTTTTAGAGTATTATAACACCTGTAATTACGATTTTTTTTTGTTATATTTTGTGATTTTGTACGTATAAATGATACAAAGCCAATCACTGGCTTTATTTTAGCTGCTTCACATGCGTTTTACATCTCCTTTTGTCGCGCCCCATTTTTCGAAAATAAATAGAAAGTGTAAATATGTCGGGAAAAGGGAAAAGGGAAGAATTAAATGTGGTTGTGTTATTGGAAAAAGAGATTGTAAATTTTTGTAAAAATAATTTTTTTAGAAAATGCTTTGTAAAGGATGATTCGATGAAAATGTGACAAACAAATGCTTTTATTTTTAAAATAAAAGAAAAAGGGCCTAAAATGGGACTTTTTGAAATGCGACGGTTTTTGGGCCCGAAAAATAGAGTCTAAAAAGGGTTTTTAGTAAAAAAAGGAGTCGCCACTTGGTATTGAGTTTTGGTGTACCAAGTCACCCGAAATATTTTATGAAAGGTAAAAGTTTTGGGAATGATTTATTTTAAAAAATAATTTTTGGAAAAATATAGGAAAAACAAGAAAAAAACCCTTTTAGACGACTCCAAGTCTTTGAAAAACAAGAGAAAAAGGTTCGGGAGTCACAGTTGAAGAAAGGGAAGGCAAAGGCTTGCGCCTAAGGCACCCTTTCAACCTAGCCGAAACTAGTTGCGAGGTTTAGTCTAAATTTTCCTAATATAACCCTACGATTTTATCACATTTGGATGCAGCTATATGAATGCAAGTCTAGTCCTAAAAATGGGTATCGATAAGGGACGAAATGTTCCACCGAGGTTTGGTCGGAATTATCGCATTAATTGCGTAACCCGAATCTAGACCTCGATGGAGTCACGAGTATGAATGCAAAATGGAATGCAAAAGAAAAGGAAAATAGTAATATAGGTAGTAAATGATCAAAGAGAGTAGGAATGCAACATAACGGGTACGGGGGACTAATAAACTCGTGACTAACTAGTTTCTACTCACGGAGGGGGGAACGACATGTACGCCATCGCTTCCCACGTGAGTAGATGACTATTTCTAGTCAAATCACACAAATGACCTAAGGTTCTATGTGTGGTGAAATCTAAATGTTATGCACCAAATAGATGTTAAAATAAGTAATAAGTTGTAAAGTATATATAAAAAAAGCTCATAGAAAATGGGAAAAAGCCTAAAAGATAAAATGTGTGTGAAATGTCATGAAATGCATACGAAAAATGTTCCTAATGCTAAAATGACCTAAAGGCTTAGCATTGGACTAGCCTATTTTCTATAAGTTCTCCGCTAGCGTTGGACTAGCGAAGAAACCGGAATTAACCACAACTAGCTTTGGACTAGTGTGGCGACGATACACATATATAATTAAAGCAAGAAAATAAATAAAGCATGTATTAAAGCAGTAATCACATAAAAGCAAATAATAGCACATAGGAGCACATAACACATAAACATGATATTCTAAATGCAAAGTCCTAAAGAAAGCAAATAAAACACATAAGCACATAGCACACATATGACACAAAGCCCTAACTATTACACCGGAGGAAAACCTAATTACAATCTAAAAAATAAAAGTAAAAGGTAACCTATCTAGCCTATCTATTACATTTTCTATCTAAATACATAGGCTTTGATTAAATAGATAAAACATAAACTATCTATTACATTAACTATCTAAATACAAAAAATTTTGCTAAAAAGAATATTACCTATCTATTACATTTCTTTGAATAATTACAAATTAAATTCAAGTAAATAATATGACATAACTAAATACTCACACATGAATAAAAATTATAAAAAAGACATACATAAAAAAAAACATATAGAAAAACACATAGGAGCACATATGAGCACATAAAGAGACATTGGAAGGGTAATCGAGGTACCTCTCATTCGTACACCCGATATAAATTGCTACTAAAATGAACAAACATGTCAAAATTACCACTATTTAATAAATCAATCACTAATTGAATAATTTTCTACCGATCACTATGAACTTACTACGATAATTCAAACAATCATAGCAATAATGAGCAAAATAAGAGAAAGAAAATAATGATAATAATAATTAATTATTTAGGAAGAAAAATGAAAATTGTTTAAGTCAAAAAATAGATAAGCAAATAGATAAATAAAGCAAAACAGCAAAAATAAAATAAAAATAAAAATAAAAATAAAATAAATAATAATAATAATAATAATAATAATAATAATAATAATAATAGAAGGTAAAACATAATAATACATACATTGAAATTTTAACACCTCAAATAAGAATTATTAAAATAACTAAAAGGAAAATAGAGAAACTAATTTGAACATTAATTAGACTAACAAGACCCAATTTTAGAACATTAATTATAAGTTTGATAAAAATAAATAAAGAAAATGTAAAAAGAAATAATTTAAAGCTTTGAGGACTTAACTAATTTTAATTAATACCTTTTTGGCAAAAATAAAATATTATAAGATTTGGATTAAAAGTGAAAATTTAAGCAATATTTTAAAGTGAAAAATGTAATTTGCAACAAATAAAAAGGTAAAATTATAATTTTAAACCCTACTTACGGTAATGGCATAGTTTACAACGAATTTAAAGCTAAAACATAATTTTCAGCAACTATAATACCCAAAAACAAAAATTCCAGCAATACTTAAAGCTAAAAATATAATTCCAGCAAACTTGGAGAGTAAAGAATACAATTCCAGCAACATTCAAGGCTAAAATTCAAGTTCTAGCTACTTGAGGGAGCAAAAATATAAATTCCAGCAATATTGGAGGGCAACAAAGTAATTCCAGCAAAATATAATGGCAAAAATGAAATTCCAGCAAGGTTTGGGGGCAAAAATACAAGTTTCAGCAACAAGAGGGGCCAAATTTATAATTTTCAGCAACATCTAGGGGCTAAAATACAATTCCAGCAAACATAAGTGACTAAATCATAGTTTCCAGCAACATTCAGGGATAAAAATGTAATTTCAGCAGACATGAGGGACTAAAATCGCAATTTCTGACAAGCTAAAGGGAAAAAATATAATTTCCAGCAAGTTTAAAACTAAATTGCAATTATTCTGGACATAATTGAAAGGAACTACAAATTCTAGGGGGTTAACTTAAATAAATAAGGACTTAATTGAAATAAACTAAAAGTATTAACAGGAATAATCAAATAATTAAAACTTAAGGGGCAAAACGCAAATACATGATCTGCTAAAATAATAATAAAAAATAAATAAATAAAAGCAACTAGTCAAAACTACGTCGTTTCATGCCGAAACGACGTAGCTTTGCTTAACAATTTTTTTTTTTTAAACCGATTTTCGTTTTTTTTTTTTTTTTTTTCGTCGGTTTTAGTTTCCCCTTCTTTTTTTTTTTCTTTTTTCTTTTTCTTTTCTCTCTTCCTGATTTCTCTTTTCCTCTTTTCTTTTTCTTTCTTTCTTCTTTCTCTTCTTCTTTTCTCCTTCTTTTCTCTCTTCTTTCTTTTTTTTCTCTTTTCTTTTCCTTCTTTTCTCTCTTCTTTCTTTCCCGATTGTGTTCTTCTCCCCCCCTGGTCCGTCTCCTTCCCTCTCCGATTCTCTCTTCCGGTCCTCTCTCTCTCTCTCTCTCGTCTCTCTCTCTCTCTCTCTCTCTCTTCCCTCGCCGGAGCTCTCTTCTCTCGGTCCCTTTTTTTTTTTTTTTCAGCTCTCACTCTCTATTTCTTTCTCTGTTTTCGATTTCCCCTTTTTTTTTTTTTTTTTACTATTAAACAATCCAAATTCCCACCCTTCTATGTTCAAATCATCCTATATCTACCGAGGGCACCCAAAATTTTCACACATTAGACAATTTATAGGACCAAATTAAAGGAATAGTCAAGAGCTTTACCTGATTTCGGGGGAGAGAAATGGTGAGGATGGTGGTTTCCGGTGGCGTCCCTGGTGTTGACTGTTGTTGCCGTTGTTGTTGTTGTGCCCCCCCCCTTTTTTTTTTTTTTGTATTTTGCAGGTTTTTGTGTGTGTTTCTGTGGATGGTTTGCAGGCGTGTGTGTGCTGGTGTTGGATGTGTGTGTGTGCAATTGTGTTGCAGGTGTGATGTCGTGAAAATGGAATTGTGGACTGATGTGTGTGTGTTATTGCAGGCGTGTGTGTATTTGTGCCTGAGTGGTGTATGTGTGTGAATGGATGTTTGTTTGTGCTACTGGTTTGTGAACGTTTGTTGTGCAGGGAGCTATGGTGTGGTGTTTGTGCTGCTGATGAAATGTGAGTGAGGAAATTGAGAGGGATAAGTTGAGGTTGTGTGTGAGCTGTGGTTTTGAGCTTGTCTGTGTGTGATGTGCGTGTTGTGAGAGAGGGAGTAGGGAGGCCGAGAGAGTGAATGGGAGTGAATGGTGTAGTGAATTTGTGATGGAGCTGTGAGGGAGAGTGATCTGTGTGCAGATGTGTATGTGTGTGAGCTATGCGTGAATGAGTGTGTGTTTGTGTGATTGCTGCAAAGAGAAAGCAGAGAGAGTGAGGAAGCCGAGAGGGAGAAGAGTGTGAGGGAGAGTGATCTGTGTGTGTGAGGGAGAGGCAGAGGGAGTGAGGGAAAAATGCAGGGGTGTGTCCGTGTAGGCAGAGGGAATGGGATGAGTGAAACAACTGAGTGCAGGTGGAATGTGAGAGTGAATTGTGTGCTAGTCTTTTTGAGAGAATTCAGAAGAGAGAATCATTGAGCCCAAAAAAATGAGGAGAAGATGATCAAAATCCCTAAAAATCTGGTAAAGAGTGCAAGAGGGAAAGGGGCTGATGTGATCAGGCATAGAGTAGGTGGTATGGGTAGCATGGCTGCCATTAGCCATGGCAGGAAGCAAACAGCAAGCAGCAACGCTGCTGCTGCTGTTCATCATTTTTTTTTTTTTTTGAGAAAAATAACGGGAAACAAGTGAAATAAAATAAAATATATCGGGACTAAGAAAAATACTGAAATTTATAGTCATAAAACGAATAAATAAAATTTACTGCAAAAATTTAAAAATTAACATACCATTAAAATGTGCGATTAATTAGAAAAATAATAATAACAAATAATAATAATAATAAAATATTAAAATAAATATTAAAAATTTCTAAAAATCATGAAATTTATACGGGAAATTCATGAATATATGAGCTATGCATAAAAAAAATTCACTTGAAAAAATTCTCATAAAAAGAATGCATTGGGAAACGTGCCATTAATAAACAAAAAGATAAAAATTAAATAAATACTAAACGACTTCTAAAAATTATGAGATTTTTACAAAAAATTTATGAGTATTCAAAATGCATGTATAAAATTTTTCACTTGAAAATTCTCATAAAAATGGCGCATTGGAAAACATGCCGTTGAATTAAAAAATACTAAAATTTTAAATAAATAATAAATGACTCCTAAAAATCATTAAAATCATAAATAATGATAAAAATAGTAAAATCAATGTATTTAAGAAATAAAATAAAATAAACTAATATTTACATGGTGAAATTACCATTTTGCCCCTGACACGACAAATTGGACGTAATATACACAAAAATTATAATTAGCCCCTAAACATCATAATAACCCCTAAATAAAGTAATACGCATATTTTTATAAAATGTGTGTCAAAATTTGGTGTCTACACCTTTCTCGCGTGTTGTCTTTCATTTTCCATTTTTCGTGTTGTGCCACGTTCGTGATTCTAACAAGTGGAACAATACAGGGTATGTAGGAAATAAATAGAGGGTCGAGCGGTTAAAATTCTATGACTCTACTCTAGAGATAAGGAGCAGGGGTTCGAATGTCATCAGTACTATTTTTCTTCTCCCTTTGTAATAGTATAGGTTAATAAAAAAAAATACAGTATATGAACGAGGAGCAGAAGTGGACGTAGGATTTTGGTTTAGAAAATAACATTAACAATGTGCAAATATAAGCTCCTTAACGCAGTAAAATACCAGGAAACAGAAAAAGCTAATTCAAAATCATAGAAGAAAGAAATTCTAACACACACATTTACGGAAGCCGAAACGAGCCAATGGCTACAAGCTAAGCGTTACAGAGAGATTAAACGTATTATTCTAATAGTAAGGTTATAGGATCAATAAAATCCTATCTGAAGAAGAAAGAGTGGGAAAGTTCAAAATTTCCAACATCCATACTAAGGGGATAATTGAACCAAAAGAATGGTCAAGATGATCTGGTACAATGATTAGTTGTAGACACTAAATTTTGACACACCATTTACTTTTCAAACATTGGGGAGGTGTTTATATTTTTGGGGTCAAATTTTAATTTTTCAATAATCTCGGGGGTAAAATAGTAATTTTTTATCTGTAAATATTTTTTCATTAGTTTTGGGGGTTTTAATTCGCATTTTTACTTTCATACGTATTTTTTAAAATTTCTGTGATTTTTTTAAATTTAATTGGTACTCTTTTTATATTTTTTAGCACAAGGGCAAAATGATAATTTTGCCTCACGAACACTATTTTAGCTCATTTCAGATCCCAAATTTATTTTTCTAATTCTTTAAGCATGTTTCTAAATTTTCTTGATTTTTTTGGAGACGATTGCTATTTTTTCTGTAAATACTGCATTCAATGGCAAAATCGTCATTTTATAGTTTAAATTCATTTTTCGTCAATTTTTTATTCATAAATGCATTTCCTAGAGCTTTAAACTTATTTTTAATTTTTCATAATATTTTGAAACCGATAGCTATTTTTTGTATATTTTCTTTATACAAGGACAAAATTGTCATTTCACATTCTAAACTCATTTTTTACTAATTTTTGGGTCCCAAATTCGTTTTTAGGTTTTTAAGCATGTTTTAAAGTTTTTTCTAATTTTTTTAAGGGTGAATTTCTATTAACAAATTTGTTATTTACATTTTTCTTAATTTTTTGTAAGAGAAAATAGATTTTTAAAGATAAAGTTGTAATTTTGGTAATCAAGGGCGTTTTGGTCTTTTAGCCATTTCTGGGAGGTTAAGACTTGTGCAATATAAATACCCCACTTGGGGATTTTAAAAAAGGGAGAGAAAATAAAAAAGCCTAGGTAGAGTTTTTAGTTTTTAGTTCTTTGATTTTATTCTATTTCACCAAGAACACTAAGAACACACACTTTTTTCTACACACATCTTCAAGTTTTCACACACCACACATTTTCAAGTTTTCACACATCACACCAAGAACACACACAACACATCTTCAAATTTTCACACACCACACCAAGAACACACCCTACTCTCTCTCACACACACTACACACACTCACTCTCTCACACAACTACACACACTCACACTCTCTCACACACATTACACACACTACTCATTCTCTCTCACACACTACACACACTCACTCTCTCTCACACACTACACACTACTCATTCTCTCTCACACATTACACACATCACTCTCTCTCACACACTACACACACTACTCACTCTCTCTCACACACATTCACACACACACAGCCAGGCACACAGTACACACACTAACTCACACTTTACTCACATACAATTCATACACACATGTTCACATGCACACAATCACACATTTCAGCACACACTTCATACGCATAGTCACTCACTGTCCTCAGACACAATTCACACACTAGCTTACACAGTTCATATACACACATCATCAGACACACTCACAAACACGCACACACCGATTCACATACATCAAACACCTATAGTCATTCAAACATACACAATTCACACACAACTGTTACACTCAATTTCACAATCACTTCACACAATTCACACATTGCATACATATAATTTGCACACACACATACACACAGATACACACATTCACAAACACACAGAACACACACCTCACAAATACACGCACCATTACACACTCTACACACACAATCACACACACTCATTCACATGTTCACAAACACACACCAGCAATACAATCTACACACATAACACACAGCAGTCCCACAAAACGCAAACAACGCACATCAGCCACTCAAATACACGACATACAGGAGATTCAAACACAAACAACTCACATCAGAAACCCAAACTCACACACACAATCATACACACAGAAACCCAAATTCACACACACACACACCTCACGCATGTACACATTCAAACTTCAAATACCCACCGCAAAAGCTCCTCCAACACCACAGCTACATCTCTCTCTCCTGTCTGGCACCTCCTTCATAACAGTCATTACAAAACCACCTGTTCTACCACCCTCACAATCAGACCACAACTGCAGCTCCACCTCAATCACCGCCTCCAAATTACCCCCTATCTCCATTCCAGTTACCCACCACAACTAACAACTACCTGCAATAGCAAAAAAAAAAAAAAAAAATTGCACAACACTTCATTCTCCATAGCTCAATTAGCTCCTCCACCACCTACAGAAACAATAGCAATTTCCCACCACCTTTGGCCTTGAAACTCCAGTCACTAGAGAACCACACAATGATAATCATCACCACTCTCCCCAATTGCCATCAAAACCAGCCTGAACCTTACCACCCCTACCAGCCAACTTTTGCCCAATTCACAACCGACCCACTACTAAAACCCCAGCAACAATCATGGAACCACCCTCATGTTGTAAGCTTCACCGTCTGACCCCAAATCCCCAGTTCAATCCGATGCCCACCAAAAACCTACATCACCAGCCATCATTCTTGACCAATTGCCAACCACCGAAAACAAGTCCAATTCCCACCCCTGTTCACAACCGGAACCCTTCAAATTAGGAATCACCGAAGCGCATCATCCCCACAGCAGCCCCAACCCATCAAGAATCACTACCACCCTCCTTCTCTTCCTCTGTCGAACCAACAACCACCCATGTTCTTGTTTCCTTTGCCGACCAACAAGGTAAGACCTGGACCTTCTTTTATTACTGTGTTTTTATATTTAACCGATGATTTTGTATGAATCTCACTTGATTGATGATAACTTTGTTGTTTGATTGAGGAATTGGGTTGTCTGTTGTTGAAGAAGAAAATAATTAAAGTAATAGAAGAAAACAGAGAAGGGGAGAGGATGGAGAGGAGAGAGAAGCTAGAAAGAGGGAGAGTGGGGGAGTGATGTGGACAGAAGGAGGCAGAGGAGAGACGAAGAAGAAAGTCCTACGATCAGAGTGTAAGAGAATGAGACTGAAGGAGAGCAGAGGGAAATCAAGGGAAGAAAGGGAAAAGAGAGAAAAGAAGAAGAAGGAAAAGAAAAGAGAGAAATAAGGAGAAAAGAAACAAAGAGAGAAAAGAAAAAAAAAAACGGGGAAAGAAGAGAGAAAACAAAGACAAAGCGAATAAAGAAGAAAAGAAAAAGCAGGAGAAAGAGAGAAACAAAAAGAGAAGAAAATCGGGTAAGAACGAAGGAGAGAAGCTGGGAAATTAGAGTGTGTAAGAAATTTTTTTTTTGAAATGTGAGGAAGAAGATGACTGATTAAGGGAGTGAGGGGATTTTGTATTTTGATTTATTTGTTTAGTTTTACTTAATTTAGTTAAATTTTCTGATTCGATTTATGTTAGCTTTAGTTAAATAGTTAGCTAGTTAACTTTAGTTAATTTGATTAATTAAGTTAGTGTAGTTAATTAGCTAATTAGTTTAGTTAATTAGTTAATTAAATTACTTCAGTTAATTTTGTCAGTTTTGTCTAAAAATGGCCTTGTTTTATATTTTATGAAGAGTATAAATTTACATTTTGACCCATTTAGGTCTCATTTTCTTTCGATTATATCCTAATTGGTTTATAATTATTATTGTGATTTGGAATTTGTTCCCCTCAAATTGCTGAATTTTATGATCTAGCTCCTCATTTTATTTAAACTTTTTAGTTTTTACCCCATGGTTGCTGAAATTTTATAATTTGGTCCTTTAATCTATTCACATTTATGTTTTGTGCCCCTAATTTGATGAGATTTACAATTCTTGACCCCTTGATTTTGATAAATTGGCAAAGTTGTCCCATTTGTTCTTGAATTTACATATAATCCTTGGGTTTGTTCAAATTTTCATTTTTACCCTTTGTTTGTTTGAATTTACGATTTTGCCCCCTAATTTGTGTGAAGTTGCGATTTGTGCCCCTAGTTTGCTAATATTTATAATTTTACTCCAATTTGTCAATATTTTATATTTCATATTTTTACTTATTTATATCGCGATACCTTGACGTGTGTGTTCATTTTTAAGCATTGGTACCGGGTCTTCAAAGAGGTATTCTTACTCCTCGTTGATTTTTCTCTTATGTGCTCTAATGTGCCTTACGTGATTTTTATGCATTTTTTTTCGTATATTTTTTATTTTTGCATGCCCTTTGAGTATTTATTTCTTTCATGATATTTAATTTTAAATTTTATTATTTCTTTATTATTATTTTGGCAAATATTCTGTATTTAGTTAGTCAATGGAATGATTATGCTACACTTCTTATATTTTAGCAAAATGGTGTATTTAGATAGATAAATGTAATAGATAGGTTGTTTTACATTTTCACCCCTAAAAATTGTAACTAAATCCCCAGTGTAATAGTTAGGACTTGTGTTCTTTTGTGTGCTTATGTGCTTACTTGTTTTACCGCTTTCAATCAGGATTTTTATATCTAGAATATTATGTTTACGTGTTATGTGCTCCTACTTGACTTTATATGTCTTCACATGTTTAATTTGCTTTCTAATTCATGCTTTACTATGTAATTCATGTTTTATGTTATCCCGTCACCACACTAGTTCAACGTTAGTTGTGGCTTCATCGTTTCCCCGCTAGTCCAACGCTAGTGAGAATCCCTAAAAAGGGCTAGTCCAATACTAGACCCTTAGGGCATTTTAGTGTTAGGTGCATTCGTGCATTTCACATCTCATTTCACACACTTTTAATTTTTTCCATTTGGCATGATTTTATTATTATTATTATTATTATTATTATTATTATCATTTTGACACATTTTAAAAATGCATGACATCTAGGTTGCATTTCACTTAGACTTTAGGATATTCGTGTGATCCGATTAGAAATAGTTGTCTACTCACGTGGAAAGCAGTGGCGTACAAGCCGTTCCCCCCTCCGTGAGTAAAAACATTCAGTCACGAGTTATTAGTCCCTCGTACTCGTCATGTTGCATTCCCGCTTTTTTCGGCCACTTATTATCTTATTATTATTTTTCTTTCTTTTTTTTGCATTTCATTTTGCACTCACACTCGTGACTCCTTTGATATCTCGACTCGGGTTTCGCAATTAATGCGATAATCCCGATTAAGCTTTGATGGAACATTCCGACCCTCTCGATACCCACATTTAGATTTTAGGATTTGCATTCATTTAGACACATTCAGAACGCGATAGAATGTAGGGTTAATTTAGGAAAATTTGATTAAACCTCGCAACCAGCCTTGGCTAGGTTGAAAGGGTGCCTTAGGCGAAAGCCTTTGCCTTCCCTTTCTTCAAATGTGACTCCCAGACCATTTTTTTCTCGTTTTTCGTAGACCGGAGTCGAAAAAGGGTTTTTAAAGTATTTTTTCTAAAATTTTATTTTTGTTTTGTTAAACGATTTCTCGGGTGACTTGGTACACCCTAACTCAGTACCAAGTGGCGACTCCATTTTTTTTTAATAAAATAAAACTCTTTTTCAAAAATTAATCGGCCAAAACTATCGCACTTTTTCAGTCATGGCCTTATTTTTATTATTTTTTAATTTTTCTTAAATAACATTTTTTTCAATAAAAACTCGATTTTATCACACACGTATCATTTTTTCAAACTCTATCTTTTCAAAAGGGATCTCGGACCGGACCGTCCTTTTCGGGACGGGACAATCAACGACCCCACTAATATCTTTTACTCACGATTTTTTAGGACGCGACATTAGTGACTTTCACAACTACAATATCATTCTTGAAATGGCCGTTCGTGAATTTATATTTTTCTTGAATCTAATCCTTTTTTATTCTTTTTTATTTTAGAAATAGAACTTTTTATTGAGATACGAATCAAACCGAAAGCAAAGATCCTTTAACTGTTAAAGGGTTAATAAAACGAATCATACTTTTATCACTAAACTATTCCCTCTACAATGCAATTATTGTATACAACTAGATCTTTTGTTGAATAGGGAAATTGAACATAATCAAGAATTAAGATAATATCATAAAAAATCACAAAAAAAAAAATCGAGTGTTGACTTTCTTTTTTTTTTTCGTGGATGGAAATAGCCCTCCTTGCTCTTGCTTAAATATTTCCTATTCAATTATTTATATATTATTTATAAATATTTTATATATTTCATAAATTATTATTATTATTATTATTATTATAGGCATGCGATTTTGGTCATCTCCTGTACAGATGACATGTTTAGGCGAGTTGAGGTTTGAGGTTACCTGCACAACACAAGAAAACGAGGTCGAGGTGGCATCGATCAATGTCACAAGACAAGGGCGAGATGATAAAACGAGGCCGAGATGATTCTTGGGCTGAGATCATATGACTAGGCAAAGATGACATTGGCCAAGGTGATGAAATGAGGCTAGATAATTCTGAACCAAAGTGATATGGCGAGACCGAGATGAGAGGTGATAAGACGAAGCCAAGATGATATGTCATATGGCGACACCGAGATGAGAGGTGATAAGATGAAGCCAAGATGATATGTTAAATGAAAAGGATGCTAATTTCAATATAACTATAAGAAAACAAAAAAGGCAAATAGCTGTTCATTTTATACTCAATTTAGTTTAGAAATTTGGCAAATACAAGTTTGTATTTTGTTGTGAGAGATATACCAAATAAAGTATCCTAATCTTATCAAAGAAATTAAAAAAAAAAAACTGAATAAAGTGACGGTAACGAAAAACTGAATAAAATGAAAATTTTAAGGGTCGATTTCATTTTGTCCCTTCCAAATTAACATGAGAATTTCAATTAATTGATTGTGTGCATTGCCTTAGTCGTAAGTGCATTAGAAATTATAGGTCAGTTTTAACAATGTACAAGTATTGGTCCTCTTCCAGGTAGTATCGTTAACGTAAAAGACTAGGAAACAGAAAAAACCCAAGCCAAGAGACAAGAAAGAAATTCAACACAAATCTACAGCAGTCAAAAGAACAGTCAGGATGATCTAATGCGACATGTCGTAATGTTCAGAACTATTATATCATTCTTGATATGGCGTTTTTCAATGTTATCCTTAAGACTAGTAATTAAAAATCGAATTTCAAAGAAAATATGGAATCAATGAATTTTGTTCCGTAAAGTAATTTTTAGCTTTTTGGAATTCTAAAGACAATTTCATATAGGTTAACAAACAAGTGGATAAATAGCGTTCGTAAACTTATGTTTGAGGTTTCCACAATGTGATTAAAAGTCAATCTTTGAAATTTATCACACCAGATAGGTGGTAATAATATTTTTGCATTTCAAACTCTTCTTTGCTCCTCAACTTGTACTATTCTCCCTTGCTTATTCTACGATAAGATAAAATTTCATGCAACTTCTTTGTATGGTCAAAAGGTGAATTTTCAACAATGAACTTATAGTGTAAATTATATGAACGAGAGTAAATGATCAAAGATTTTTATATGATAAAATTTTATACAATTTTACTTTGTTTGGTCAAAAATAAATTTTCAACAATCCAGTTCGAGGTAATCTGTACTTTGCTCCTCAGCTTGCATTAATCTCTATTATTTATTCAACGATAAGATATAATGTTACTTGATAATGTTATGCAAGTAACTTGCATGGTCAAAGGTTAAATTTTCAACAATCTAGTTAGAGTGTAAAATTTAAATTCTACTTTGCTCCTCAGCTTAGGATTATTCACCATTGTTTATTCACGACAAGATTTAATTTTATACCACCACCATGTACATTCTAAAGGTAAATTTTCAACAATCTAACAGAGTATAAACCATACTAAATAAAATTGACAGTAAACAAACTGAATACCTTATTCAAGTTTATTATCCATTACTTATTCTACCGTCAAACGACAAACAAACAATTATATAAAACAAGTTTGTCCGGTCAAAACGTGAATTTTCAATATGTAATACCAAGGACCGTCAAAGGGCCTTTTGGTCAATTGACCGTTGGGTCAATATGGGATTTGTAAATCATGGAGGGCTTGAGGGCAAATTTTGATAATTATGTTGATGCCAAAAGACTAGGGCTTTCTCTTCCCCTTTTTCTTTCTCTAAATCTCCTTTTACTCTTGTTTGATGAGTGAATAACGCCTATTTAAAAATCTCAAAAATTATATTCATAATTATAAATTTTGCATTTTTTTGTCATATTGTGTTTTCACTATTGAGGACATATATAAAGGTCTGGCTTCCAAGAAGCTCCATTAACAATAATTGACTGCACGGGATCATGTGTGAAGTTTTGTCATGCTGATTATTTTCAACTTTTTTCTTTTGAATTTACTGTGTATATAAAATAATTATTTTTATTTAGAATAAGATTTTGAGCATAGCACGAGTTAAAATATTACTAGTTTTGCGAGAAAAGGTCATTTATTTGCTATAAAATTTGGACAATCTTACAAGATATGCAATGTACAAAAACAATACTTATTCTTGATTAAACAGTAATGGACTGCACAGCAGGGTTGCCCTCCAACTAACAACAATTGACTGCAGTTTCATTTATTTCAATTTAACATGCCAAAAAAGAAAATAAACAATACAGCAGAATGAAATAATTAATCAATGGTATTTGAAGTATGCTTGGATTTTTCTACTGCCGCAACCTTTTCTTCGAAACGAAATCTTCATGATCTTCCAGAGTTCTTTTCAGGAATTGTTTAGGGTACTCCTTGTGAAAAGAATTCATAAACCATATGGCTGAGTCTTTTGGGTATCTTGCAAAATTGTTTGTGTAATCAATGTGAATAAACCCAAAACGAACTGTGTATCCTTCGCTCCACTCGAAATTATCCAACAATGACCAAACGAAGTAGCCCTTAACATTTACTCCATCACTGCCAAAAAAGAAGAAAATGCAACACATGCATGGTTAGCCAAACAAAGTAAAAGGACAAATTTTGTCAATTTTCAGTCAATATGTAGTTGTCTATTATGTTATCGGACCCAAATATTAAATACGAAAGAAGGTACTTTTCTCAAAGCAAGAAATTTAATTACCCAATTGCTAGTCGAATATTTAAAAGGTGGTCTTGGATGTACTTTATTCTGGTGTTATCAACCCGAGCTTCAGAAAGTGTTAAGCTTGTATCATTCACTTCATCAACTCCTGTGGAACAAAGTGAAAAATTAGTCTAATACATGTTTAAATTAATTGGTTCGAAAATTTTGTAATTTAAGCCTTACAATTTTTTGTGTAATGAAACAAGCAAAATGAAGAAGTTAACTCTCTTACCATTCTCTGTTATGTAAATTAGCGGAACATTGTATGTCTTCTTTACGTAAACCAATAGTTTGCGAATCCCTTCTGGATAAATATGCAACCATTCTGAGCCACCCTGTAATATTACAAAAGTTACATAATACGTTAGTATAGACTCAATTATTTTTGGTTTTTAGTGATTCGTCTTTGGATCTCCTAAATTATATTTAGTTAAATTTATCGAAATCTTTTAATGATTTTGAATCAAAATCTTCTCTTGTATAAAGCATATGTGACTCAAAATATGCTGTTACTTGTTAGATATTTCAACTGAATATCCAAAAACAAATAAAATTGCTCACCTGTGGACCAATTGGCACTCCATTTCGATCAGCTGCAGAATAGAACAGAAGAAAGGAATGAAAAGAAAGTGCATCAGATTAGTGATTGATTACAGGAAAGCAACTTTGTGATTTACCCATTGCATAAATTAATGTTTTGAAACTTACTTGTATGGGTCACTTGAGAATCCGTAGTGTAACTCAAATTTCCTCCAGTAGTAGAGCTTGATGCACTTGTGACATAGTCAGCAGTGTAATAATTTAATCCAAGAAAATCATATGATCCTTTGAGTTGCTTAGATTGCTCGGCTGAAAATTTTGGGAGACGAGATCCAACTAATTTTCTCATAGTTTTGGGATAATCACCAGTCGTTAGAGGCTCCATAAACCTGAATATATAATGTATATATGATCTCAGAGTTAGCATATGGTAGTTTATTAGAAAGCATTAAGGAAATAGAAATAATAAAAGAGAGAGGTTGAATACCATCCAAGCATGAAATCAAGAGCTCTCTTTGCGGCTTCGACATCAGCTTTACTGTTTCCGTCCAAAGGTTCCATCCACTGAGACACAAGTGTAATCCCAATCTTGCCATTTTGTGATTTCTGGAAAATTTGAAGAATTACAATTGTAAATGATCAATTACTATCACGAACCAATTTTAAGAGAATAAAATTAAATCATAGAAATTGATGATGACTAATCGTAAATAAGTATACCTGAAAGTTGGTCTTATACAATTCGACAGCAGCTGCATGAGCAAGAAGCTGATTGTGAGTCACCACATATGGCTCTGTCCCTGGATTTCCATTGCTAGAAATACTTTGTGATTGCCATGGAGAACATCTGCTCAGTAGTGCAGGAGCTGGATGATCGTTTTCTTGCTCTGATGAAGAGGCACCTCGGCCAGGTGCAAATGTGCCGTTTACATATCCACCAACACTAAAGCTCCATGGTTCATTCAGTGTTATCCAATGTTTCACTCGATCTCCAAACTCCCAAAAGCAAAGCTCTACGTACTCGCGGAAGTCGTCCCTGATTGATCAAAGAAAAGTGATCTCATCAAGCAATGATCATAATTTCTTCAACAAGAAAAAACCCACAAAATTTCAAGTATTCTACACATCCATTATATTTTTATTCTTCAGATATAATCTCTTTCACATGTGTGTTTGCTATTTAAAATCTACTAGAACAAATTACTTACACAATTTGAGAACTTAAAAAGCCACCATATTTATCTTCCAATGCTTGAGGAACATCCCAGTGAAATAGAGTTACATATGGCTCGATACCTGTTCAAATTCGAAGATCGAATAAATGCCAAGTTTAGTTATCGTAAAAATTGCAATTGAGGACATAATATTAGTCCGATATTTGTGTAAGAACTCATTATAATTTCCTACCATTGGCTAGGAGCTCATCAATGAGATTGTTGTAATAGTTGATTCCTTCCTTATTTACGCCAGCATTTAAATTCCCACCTGTTAGGAAACCAAATCTTTGTTAACTATTGTCGCAAATATTCCATAATTTTTACTCTTAAAATCTCATAAAAATTTGTTGTTTTCAATACCTGGCAGTACTCTTGACCATGATATTGAGAACCGATAGGCATCCAGCCCCATGTTCTTCAAAATCTTGATATCTTCCTGAAAATATGAGTACGAGAAAGAGACGTTAAACTTAGTCAATCTTCCACAAGACTTTAACCTTCACAAAAGTTCTATCAAATATTAAGCAGCTTAATTAATGCTAAAATTTTCTCATATACCTTATACTGATGATATGAATCCACAGCCACATTTCCGTTGCCTCCTTCCTTAATCATACCTATCATTCAAGGTAACGATCAATGAAACACATAAAGAGAGGTTAAGCAAATAAAAAGTAATGCTAATCATGAATTCTTCAACAATGATATTCGATAATCACGAGCAAATACCTGGTCTTCTCTGGGTGAAAGTATCCCAAATACTGGGACCTCGACCACCTTCACTTGCACCACCTTCGGTCTATCATAGGAAAGAAATGCAGAAATCTTTAGTTTTAGAATAATCTCAACATTGGTTGATTACAAAATCTCGTTTTCGTGCCATACCTGATAAGCAGATGAAGCTGCTCCAAAAATGAAATCCTCAGCAAAATCACCGCGGTTGATCTTGCTTGCATCATTGGAAACAACAGCAGTACTTCTTTGAGCTTCCATTGTTGTTTTTGTATAACAAATTTCTATGTTTTGATGGCTTAGTTGGTCGTGTAAGATTGTGAGGGATGTGTTGCTCTCAACTTTGCTTGCTAGCTAGTACGTATTGAATGTGTAATTATGGTACTTAGCAACTTGGTGTAACCAGCCTTTTATAGTAGGATTTGATTGGGGGCTTGAGTTGAAAAATTGACACAAATATTAGTCGTAAATATTTATCTATTTGACCATGGACTAAACAAAGGAGAAAAGTACAAGCTGACGCTTGACGAGAAAGGGGAGTTTGAAGGGGTAAATTAATTAGATCGTGTCAAATATATATATATTTGAAAAGTAAATGTTAACAACTGGCATTGGTATGAAGTATAGATAAAAATATATGACCAATCAACTTTGTGTGGATAAGACTTTTGGCGGTTGTACGTCCGAAAGATAATTTTATATTCAATATACATATTCAATAGCTTTATAGCCGCGTGGTCGAATTTTGATTTTGCTATTACTTATCAAAAATCGTAACTTTTGAATAATTATTTTTGTAGAAGTTAGTAATGGTAAATTCTCATCAAAGGCAGTTTCTAGTGTTCTTTTTCTATCGCCTAAAATAACTATTTTCTTTGAGTTGCCAAACAATTTTTAAGCTAAATTTGTTGACCAATATGACTACAAGATAGTTTGCAATTTCGAAGTACAATTTGACAAGTATATGTGTGGATATTTTGATCCTTTTTTTTGTTTTATTTTGTGAATCTTGTTGTAAATGATAAAAGAAGCAATCATAATCATTAGCTAGTTGCCCTTGGCTTTTTTTGGCTGCTACATATGCGTGTTGAATTTTCTACTCGTATACTGTCTTTCCTTTTCCATTCTTCGTATTTTACCACTAATAAAAAAGTTTTGTGTTATCGCCTTGGGATTTTCATGGCTCCTTCCCAACTTTACTGTAATTTAAAAAAAATTGGAAAATGACATATATTATAGACCTTGAAATTTTTTAAGTAGTATGATCTCTTCTATCAAAATTGAAAACTCCAAATTCTTAAATTTTATTGTATAAACACAAGTATACTGAGTCTTCATTTCATTTTATTTATTCATCACTTCAAAGACTAAGATTTTAAGTTAATTTTAGACTTGTTAAATTGCTATAGAAACAGTATTCTATTCTCAATGTAATTGTCAAGACACGAAATGGGCAAATAGTTTTTCATTTTTTTTCTAAAATTTAGTTTAGAAAATTGGCAACTACATTTTTGTATTTAGTTTTATAAAATATAACAAAAAAGTATTTTTTTTTTCAATACCACCAATCTTTGGTTTCTATTCTTTTTTCTTTCTAGTGGTTGAGAATGAAGGAATGGAAAATAGAAACCATGAAGGTTGTCCATTTCCTAACTGTTCTAACATCAGAATCTATGACAAAGCAAACTGGATACTTGACACATGAAATTGGCACAAAAAGGAAATTACAAATGAATTATCCAATTATAGGTCATCTGTTAATATTATAAGAAGATGCTCAAAATTTTAACTTGTATATATATGTTGTTCCTTCAAAGTAACAAAAAAGTTTTAATTGAGCCCTTGAAGTGGAAAAAATTCAATTAATTAGCCTAAATATTTTGATCCTCGAATAAAAATTGCCTTTACTACTTCTTGCTCGAATCAATAGGGGTGTCTCACATAATTTGACAACACCTCTGGGGCCAAGTGGAAATAATATGCAAGGAATATAAATATTGTATTATCATGACTCCACTATTATTTCGTTTATGGACACAAACGGAAAAAAAAATAGCACAAGATAAAATTAGGTGCGTTTACAGTAATCATCTCATAATGTGACGGACAGAAATGGAGCTGGTAAAATTACTAAAGCGCCCTTAAACTTTTCTTCATTTGTGCTCAGCTCCTTCCTAAATCATGTTAATTGAAAGTGGAAGGAAAATTGGGCAAATTGAAGTAATTTTCTTATTTTGGGGTGTGAAATTGAATTTCTTTTCCTTTTCAGTGCTAAATTGAAATTTCTTACTACGTTAGAGGGCCAAAACCAAAACAAATCCGAATTCCAAATTCGCTAGTATATTTATGGTGTGCCCTGTTTTTTTAAGGTAATTAATATTCGTCAAATTTGTATATTTTGGTTTAGTCGTAAGTGCTTTCGAAAACATGGCCAAATACATTTCCTCTTCCAGGTAACATACTAAAAGACAAAGGAGACAGAAAAAGCCAAGTCAAGATATTTACAAGAAAGTCGATCGAAAACACGCATTTACACCAGCCAAAACGAATAGCCAAGACTCATATAGAGATTACTCTCTTTGTTCTGTTTATCCTAATTAAGATCTGCCTCCACAAAAATCCATGAGATTTAAAGTAGAAAAAGTTTAAACAATCCAATATCCATACTAACACTTGAGGCTCTAATTGAACAGAAAAAAAATAAAAAATGTTTAGTAAAGTTCAGATTAGAATTTCACAAATTTGGAATCAATGAACTTCGTTCTGTAAGTCAAATTTTAGCCTAATTGCATTCTAAGGATAATACAGATTGAATGATTTAAACTTATCTTTGAGGTTTCCAAAATGTGATCGGAAGTCAACCTTTGAAATTTGTCACCCCAAACCGGTGCTAGGGATATTTTTCTTGTCAAACTCTCTTTTGCACCTCTACTTGTATTATTCTTCTTTGTCTATTCTACGAAAGATATATAATTTTATACAGCTATTTTGTGTCATCAAAAGGTAAATTCTCAATATTCCAGCTAGAATGTAAAGTATAAACGAGACGAAAAATCTATCTTGTCCAAGGTTTGTGTGAATTCTTTGGAAATTTAAATTTGTTTTGGTCTTGTCTAGATTTTATTTGAACATAGCTTGAACAAACTTTTACTCAGTCAAGATTTGTAATTAATTCTTTTATTTGAATATTTCTATTTATTGTACACCATTTATTCTTGCATATGAATAACATATAATTGTGTACAACAATTTTGTTTGGTTGAAAATTGAATTTTTAATACCGAGTGTGAGTGTGAAATGCAAATGACTAAACAATTCGGAGATTAAACAAAACAAATACTACAATATTCAAATTTACAAATCGTAATACATAGTATATGTGCGTTACTTAGCTATACTTAAGTTTTATTTAAAACGAGTTTTTATTAAGCCAAATTCGAAATTTTATTTTTAATGCTTTTTGTTTATTGTTTTCTCTATAAGACCCTCATTCACTCTAAATACATATGATATACTTCATTAACTTAATGAAAGTTCATGCTCCCTCTATTCCAAATTGAATTTCTTATTTGCATTTTTAGTTCGTATCAAAATAATGTTTAGTTTCTATATATATATGGAAACTCTGGGGTCTATTTTGCTAAAATTTTGTTTTTTTGCTAAAAAACTCTTTCGCAACCGCCTTTTAGAATAGCTGAAAATGCTACATTCATATATTTTCTTTTCCAAACCTCTAGATTTTTGTGGCTTTCTATAAAAACTAGCAATCCAAACAAGATATTAAACTTCAAAATTAAAATATTATACACTACAAATGTAAGTGGACTCACATATTTCCTATTATGTTCGTAGATTTCATTTACCTAATGCAGAAGACCTCACATGTTTCTCATATCCTACTTCACCTATTAAAATCAACTCTTTCTCTCTTAATATTCATGTCTATTCAAATTAAAACATTCAGTTTGTTATGGATGGGTACTTATTTTATTTATGTATGAAATCCTTAATTGTTTCTAGTTTTTCTATGTTAAATTTTATAATTATATACTATACTTTGTTAATAAAGTTTTGAATAATATTTGTTTTGTATTTACATTATGGGTAAATTCTTGAGTTTCATATTAGTTTATTTTGAATTTTATACTATCAGTCAATAATATTTTTGAGAAAAACCACTAAATGTGGGTGCTTAACGGGATCTGATCCTCAGTCCTATTAACTAAGTCCTTACTAGGCCCAATTCATGTGTTGTTGGTACGTGTATCAAAAAGCTTATTAACAGCCGTCATAAATAAAATGATTCAGTAAGTTAATAAATTTTAAATACACATGACAATCATAAATGAATGGGGCTGATAACGGTTCAGTTAATGAAACTAAAGATCAGAATATGTGCTCAATGCCCAAGAGGAATGCAAGGTGGAGGGTGGCGAGTGCGAGGCAGTTGTAGGGAGCGAGGACGGGAACCTAGCCCACCTGATTGTCATCCAGAAGTAATGATAAGTTCTACATTTGGAGTTTATTACTACATTTGTTTATCTCACTATGTTTGTGTGTTATGCTAGTGTGTACGGTATAAAAGACAATTTGTTGTGCAATTGTTAAGGCACATGGTTAGGGTTGTTCAAAAAAACCCGAAAAATTAAAAAATCGGGAAAATCGATCCGTCCCGAACCGAAAAAAAGGGTAACCGAACCGGTTTTTGGTGGCGGGGCAGTTTGCGGGGCGGGTTATATTTTAATCGGGGCGGTTCGCGGTTCCCATTTTTGCGAACCGGCGGGTAACCGAACCGAACCGAAATGGGGGTAGTTATGTAATTTCACATGTTACTTATGTAATTTCATATATTAGTTTGGGTGTTCATTTGGTTATTTATTGAATATTTATGTTTTTACATTGATTGAATTGAGAAGATGAAGTTTGAAAGACTAAGTAATTATTTTCTTATTTATATAGTTTTTGGTTATTTGTTGAATATTTATGTTTTTATGTTGATTGAAATGAAAAAATAAAATTTGAAAGACTAAGTGATTGTTTTCTTATTTATTTAATTTTTGTTTTTTTGAATATTAAGGTTTTGGATGCAATTTAACTTTAAGATATTAATGTTTGTATTATTAGTGATTTATAATATTTTGTAATTTTTCTTGTTTATTTTTTTAAAAATATAGGTAAATTATTATGGACCGGGTTGGGTACCCGCCCTATCCGAACCGGTTTTGCGGGTAACCAGAAGGCCGGGTACCCGCTACATGTGGACCGGTTTGCGGTTCAAATTTTTGCCGAACCGCAAATACCTGTTCGGTTCACATTTTTTGTCCATGGACCGGGTACCCGGTCCATGAACACCCCTACACATGGTAGGTTATTGGAAATCAAAATTTTCAAAGGCTTTATTTGTTTGTTAGTGTTTTTTTAAAAGCTTTAAACACATCTTTTAATCATATTTTTATCTCACATACATATTTATCGAGAAGAATCTTTAAAACTGCTACAATAATTATTTTTAAAAAATATCCCAAAAAACAATCATCCAGATACAATCATAGGCATTTACCTTTTGAACACGAAAGCATGTTGTTTGTTCACTCTCCGAATTGTTTAAGCATTTACTTTTTACACTCTAGGTGAATATTGAAAAGTTCTTTCTGATCATGCAAACTAGTTTTATATAATTATATGTCATCTGTCTGACTATAAAATTGATGGAAAATAAACTTGAAATATATAATAGATGATTCAAGTTATTCAATTTAGTTCAATAAGAGTTTGTTTTAGATTCGATGAAACCAAGTTAGCCAGCTGAGTTTAAGAGAGTATTTCTCCTTGCCAAAGGTCCGGTGTTCAATCCCGGCCTTGGTAGCTAGGATAAAAAGGAAAAAGTGTGTTATGGAGGTAGAAAGTATTGAAAGCTACATTTTAAATTACATGTGGTAGAAACTGGGGGAGGGGTGTTTGGAAATTAGACAGTACTCGGAGTCACATCCAAAATTGTATGTAGCAAAAATTGAGAGATTCAATCCAAATTATGTGAGGCAAAAACATCTTGTAATGAATATTGTAAAAAGAACATTGATTTAAAAAAAAAAAAAAGAGCCAAGCACAAAAACAATTTTAAAATTTTCAAAGAATTTACACAAACCTTGAACAAATAGTAATCTGTTTGTTGGTCTCATTTACACTTTACACACTAGCCGGCTGGTTGAAAATTACCTTTTGACCATAAAAAGTGGTTGTGTAAAATTTCATCTTTATCACAGAGTAAACAACGGAACAAAAAGCTGAGGAGAAGAGAAGAGCCACTTTGAAATGCATTCCTTCCCGTCTTTTTGGCGCGACAAATTTTTAAAGATTGAATTTTATCACATTTTCGAAACCTCAAACATATGCGTTGAACTTTCTTTCCTGTATCTTGACTTGACTTTCTCTGTTTCCTTGTCTTTACCACGTTAACGATCCTACCTGGAAGAGAACAATATTTGCACGTTGTTAAATTAAAAACTGACTCATAATTTCGAAAGCACGTGGACAAAACATGCTATTAATAATTCTGAAATTCGCATAAAGTTTAAAATTTCTCATACTTTTCCTGAAGTAATTAATAATTCAAAAATTCGCGTTTGTATTGCTAACTCACTAAGAATCTCAAGTACAATATTTATGTAAAGTTGGATTTAATGAATTAACTTTAAGAAATTAAATTTTTTCACTTTTGACAGAAGAGATCATAAAACTTTCAAAACTTCAATGTCAATGTCAATCAAACAATTCAGGTCATGGGATCTCGCAAGTTTCATTTGCAACAAGTTCATTGTTGATATTGAGCCATGTTAGTCAGATTTGAAACAAAAAAAACAATGTTATTTTAGAGTGAAAATCTGTCACAAATTTTTACTGACCACTTATATCGTTTTTAATTTGTCCAAAATAGCACCGGGCCAACTTGTGAGGCACCATGCCCAGTAACCCATGTCCAAAACCCCGTTCCATAAACAGGTCCCAGCTTTCTTTTTTTCTCTCCATTGATTTGTATAACTTTCCTATTCTAAATGCATTTACTTAGTATCCCATATTGTTCTTTAAAAACTTCACTAGACTCAACTGCAATTCATAATTACATGTACTTAGTATTTCATATTATGTTTTAGTTTTCTTTAAATAAAAGAAAAGATGGAAAAGAGCAAGCCATAAAAATCCCAAGGAGACAAAACAGAACTCTTTTGTCAGTAAGCTATTCTATATTAATGTCCTACTGCCAGTTAATGACAAAGAAAATTCAAAACGCGTACATAGCGGACAAAAAAAGCCAAGGGCAACTATATAATGGGTGGCATTGCTTGGTTTATCATTTATACGGAAGTTTCACTAAATAAAAGAAAAAAACGATCAAAGTATCCACACCTATAATTAAAGATCTCAATGCAATTCGAAAATTGAAAAATATCTTGGGATCATATTGGTCCACCAATTTATTTATTTTTATTAGGAAAAAAATTATTTTGTCAAACATTTGGCAACTCGAAGAAATAGTTATATTAGGCTACACGAAAAACCAGAAACTGCAACGATGAAATATTAGTGTTATTAAATTCTGCAAAAATAATTTTCGATAATTAACAGCAACATACTCGGTTAATATATACGTAATCAATGACAATTATTACTTAAGATAAGTCACAATCAAATGTTAACCACGTAGCTATCAAACTTTCGAATTTGTTTGTACACGAGTTAGACATTACAACCAACCAAAATCTTATCCACACAAAGTTTGATTGGTCATATTTTGTTATCTCTATTCCATGTCTATGCAAGTCTTGAAATGCACAATAGTTTCAACATTTACTTTTGACAAAAAATATTGACACGATCTAATTAATTTACCCCTTCAAACTCACCTTTGCCCGTCAAGCGTCAGCTTTTACTTTTCTCCTTTGTTTAGTCCATGGTCAAACAGATAGATATGTACGACTAAAATTTTTGGTCAATTTTTTCTACCAAAACCCCCCAATCGAATCCTATATAAGGCTGGTTACACCAAGTTGCTAAGTACCATAATTACACATTCAATACGTAATAGCTAGCAAGCAAAGTTGAGAGCAACACATCCCTCACAATCTTACACGAGCAAACTAAGCCATCAAAACATAGAAATTTGTTATACAAAAACAACAATGGAAGCTCAAAGAAGTACTGCTGTTGTTTCCAAGGATGCAAGCAAGATCAACCGCGGTGATTTTGCTGAGGATTTCATTTTTGGAGCAGCTTCATCTGCTTATCAGGTATGGCACGAAAACGAGATTTTTGTAATCAACCAATGTTGAGATTATTCTAAAACTAAAGATTTCTGCATTTCTTTCCTATGATAGACCGAAGGTGGTGCAAGTGAAGGTGGTCGAGGTCCCAGTATTTGGGATACTTTCACCCAGAGAAGACCAGGTATTTGCTCGTGATTATCGAATATCATTGTTGAAGAATTCATGATTAGCATTACTTTTTATTTGCTTAACCTCTCTTTATGTGTTTCATTGATCGTTACCTTGAATGATAGGTATGATTAAGGAAGGAGGCAACGGAAATGTGGCTGTGGATTCATATCATCAGTATAAGGTATATGAGAAAATTTTAGCATTAATTAAGCTGCTTAATATTTGATAGAACTTTTGTGAAGGTTAAAGTCTTGTGGAAGATTGACTAAGTTTAACGTCTCTTTCTCGTACTCATATTTTCAGGAAGATATCAAGATTTTGAAGAACATGGGGCTGGATGCCTATCGGTTCTCAATATCATGGTCAAGAGTACTGCCAGGTATTGAAAACAACAAATTTTTATGAGATTTTAAGAGTAAAAATTATGGAATATTTGCGACAATAGTTAACAAAGATTTGGTTTCCTAACAGGTGGGAATTTAAATGCTGGCGTAAATAAGGAAGGAATCAACTATTACAACAATCTCATTGATGAGCTCCTAGCCAATGGTAGGAAATTATAATGAGTTCTTACACAAATATCGGACTAATATTATGTCCTCAATTGCAATTTTTACGATAACTAAACTTGGCATTTATTCGATCTTCGAATTTGAACAGGTATCGAGCCATATGTAACTCTATTTCACTGGGATGTTCCTCAAGCATTGGAAGATAAATATGGTGGCTTTTTAAGTTCTCAAATTGTGTAAGTAATTTGTTCTAGTAGATTTTAAATAGCAAACACACATGTGAAAGAGATTATATCTGAAGAATAAAAATATAATGGATGTGTAGAATACTTGAAATTTTGTGGGTTTTTTCTTGTTGAAGAAATTATGATCATTGCTTGATGAGATCACTTTTCTTTGATCAATCAGGGACGACTTCCGCGAGTACGTAGAGCTTTGCTTTTGGGAGTTTGGAGATCGAGTGAAACATTGGATAACACTGAATGAACCATGGAGCTTTAGTGTTGGTGGATATGTAAACGGCACATTTGCACCTGGCCGAGGTGCCTCTTCATCAGAGCAAGAAAACGATCATCCAGCTCCTGCACTACTGAGCAGATGTTCTCCATGGCAATCACAAAGTATTTCTAGCAATGGAAATCCAGGGACAGAGCCATATGTGGTGACTCACAATCAGCTTCTTGCTCATGCAGCTGCTGTCGAATTGTATAAGACCAACTTTCAGGTATACTTATTTACGATTAGTCATCATCAATTTCTATGATTTAATTTTATTCTCTTAAAATTGGTTCGTGATAGTAATTGATCATTTACAATTGTAATTCTTCAAATTTTCCAGAAATCACAAAATGGCAAGATTGGGATTACACTTGTGTCTCAGTGGATGGAACCTTTGGACGGAAACAGTAAAGCTGATGTCGAAGCCGCAAAGAGAGCTCTTGATTTCATGCTTGGATGGTATTCAACCTCTCTCTTTTATTATTTCTATTTCCTTAATGCTTTCTAATAAACTACCATATGCTAACTCTAAGATCATATATACATTATATATTCAGGTTTATGGAGCCTCTAACGACTGGTGATTATCCCAAAACTATGAGAAAATTAGTTGGATCTCGTCTCCCAAAATTTTCAGCCGAGCAATCTAAGCAACTCAAAGGATCATATGATTTTCTTGGATTAAATTATTACACTGCTGACTATGTCACAAGTGCATCAAGCTCTACTACTGGAGGAAATTTGAGTTACACTACGGATTCTCAAGTGACCCATACAAGTAAGTTTCAAAACATTAATTTATGCAATGGGTAAATCACAAAGTTGCTTTCCTGTAATCAATCACTAATCTGATGCACTTTCTTTTCATTCCTTTCTTCTGTTCTATTCTGCAGCTGATCGAAATGGAGTGCCAATTGGTCCACAGGTGAGCAATTTTATTTGTTTTTGGATATTCAGTTGAAATATCTAACAAGTAACAGCATATTTTGAGTCACATATGCTTTATACAAGAGAAGATTTTGATTCAAAATCATTAAAAGATTTCGATAAATTTAACTAAATATAATTTAGGAGCTCCAAAGACGAATCACTAAAAACCAAAAATAATTGAGTCTATACTAACGTATTATGTAACTTTTGTAATATTACAGGGTGGCTCAGAATGGTTGCATATTTATCCAGAAGGGATTCGCAAACTATTGGTTTACGTAAAGAAGACATACAATGTTCCGCTAATTTACATAACAGAGAATGGTAAGAGAGTTAACTTCTTCATTTTGCTTGTTTCATTACACAAAAAATTGTAAGGCTTAAATTACAAAATTTTCGAACCAATTAATTTAAACATGTATTAGACTAATTTTTCACTTTGTTCCACAGGAGTTGATGAAGTGAATGATACAAGCTTAACACTTTCTGAAGCTCGGGTTGATAACACCAGAATAAAGTACATCCAAGACCACCTTTTAAATATTCGACTAGCAATTGGGTAATTAAATTTCTTGCTTTGAGAAAAGTACCTTCTTTCGTATTTAATATTTGGGTCCGATAACATAATAGACAACTACATATTGACTGAAAATTGACAAAATTTGTCCTTTTACTTTGTTTGGCTAACCATGCATGTGTTGCATTTTCTTCTTTTTTGGCAGTGATGGAGTAAATGTTAAGGGCTACTTCGTTTGGTCATTGTTGGATAATTTCGAGTGGAGCGAAGGATACACAGTTCGTTTTGGGTTTATTCACATTGATTACACAAACAATTTTGCAAGATACCCAAAAGACTCAGCCATATGGTTTATGAATTCTTTTCACAAGGAGTACCCTAAACAATTCCTGAAAAGAACTCTGGAAGATCATGAAGATTTCGTTTCGAAGAAAAGGTTGCGGCAGTAGAAAAATCCAAGCATACTTCAAATACCATTGATTAATTATTTCATTCTGCTGTATTGTTTATTTTCTTTTTTGGCATGTTAAATTGAAATAAATGAAACTGCAGTCAATTGTTGTTAGTTGGAGGGCAACCCTGCTGTGCAGTCCATTACTGTTTAATCAAGAATAAGTATTGTTTTTGTACATTGCATATCTTGTAAGATTGTCCAAATTTTATAGCAAATAAATGACCTTTTCTCGCAAAACTAGTAATATTTTAACTCGTGCTATGCTCAAAATCTTATTCTAAATAAAAATAATTATTTTATATACACAGTAAATTCAAAAGAAAAAAGTTGAAAATAATCAGCATGACAAAACTTCACACATGATCCCGTGCAGTCAATTATTGTTAATGGAGCTTCTTGGAAGCCAGACCTTTATATATGTCCTCAATAGTGAAACACAATATGACAAAAAAATGCAAAATTTGTAATTATGAATATAATTTTTGAGATTTTTAAATAGGCGTTATTCACTCATCAAACAAGAGTAAAAGGAGATTTAGAGAAAGAAAAAGGGGAAGAGAAAGCCCTAGTCTTTTGGCATCAACATAATTATCAAAATTTGCCCTCAAGCCCTCCATGATTTACAAATCCCATATTGACCCAACGGTCAATTGACCAAAAGGCCCTTTGACGGTCCTTGGTATTACATATTGAAAATTCACGTTTTGACCGGACAAACTTGTTTTATATAATTGTTTGTTTGTCGTTTGACGGTAGAATAAGTAATGGATAATAAACTTGAACAAGGTATTCAGTTTGTTTACTGTCAATTTTATTTAGTATGGTTTATACTCTGTTAGATTGTTGAAAATTTACCTTTAGAATGTACATGGTGGTGGTATAAAATTAAATCTTGTCGTGAATAAACAATGGTGAATAATCCTAAGCTGAGGAGCAAAGTAGAATTTAAATTTTACACTCTAACTAGATTGTTGAAAATTTAACCTTTGACCATGCAAGTTACTTGCATAACATTATCAAGTAACATTATATCTTATCGTTGAATAAATAATAGAGATTAATGCAAGCTGAGGAGCAAAGTACAGATTACCTCGAACTGGATTGTTGAAAATTTATTTTTGACCAAACAAAGTAAAATTGTATAAAATTTTATCATATAAAAATCTTTGATCATTTACTCTCGTTCATATAATTTACACTATAAGTTCATTGTTGAAAATTCACCTTTTGACCATACAAAGAAGTTGCATGAAATTTTATCTTATCGTAGAATAAGCAAGGGAGAATAGTACAAGTTGAGGAGCAAAGAAGAGTTTGAAATGCAAAAATATTATTACCACCTATCTGGTGTGATAAATTTCAAAGATTGACTTTTAATCACATTGTGGAAACCTCAAACATAAGTTTACGAACGCTATTTATCCACTTGTTTGTTAACCTATATGAAATTGTCTTTAGAATTCCAAAAAGCTAAAAATTACTTTACGGAACAAAATTCATTGATTCCATATTTTCTTTGAAATTCGATTTTTAATTACTAGTCTTAAGGATAACATTGAAAAACGCCATATCAAGAATGATATAATAGTTCTGAACATTACGACATGTCGCATTAGATCATCCTGACTGTTCTTTTGACTGCTGTAGATTTGTGTTGAATTTCTTTCTTGTCTCTTGGCTTGGGTTTTTTCTGTTTCCTAGTCTTTTACGTTAACGATACTACCTGGAAGAGGACCAATACTTGTACATTGTTAAAACTGACCTATAATTTCTAATGCACTTACGACTAAGGCAATGCACACAATCAATTAATTGAAATTCTCATGTTAATTTGGAAGGGACAAAATGAAATCGACCCTTAAAATTTTCATTTTATTCAGTTTTTCGTTACCGTCACTTTATTCAGTTTTTTTTTTTTAATTTCTTTGATAAGATTAGGATACTTTATTTGGTATATCTCTCACAACAAAATACAAACTTGTATTTGCCAAATTTCTAAACTAAATTGAGTATAAAATGAACAGCTATTTGCCTTTTTTGTTTTCTTATAGTTATATTGAAATTAGCATCCTTTTCATTTAACATATCATCTTGGCTTCATCTTATCACCTCTCATCTCGGTGTCGCCATATGACATATCATCTTGGCTTCGTCTTATCACCTCTCATCTCGGTCTCGCCATATCACTTTGGTTCAGAATTATCTAGCCTCATTTCATCACCTTGGCCAATGTCATCTTTGCCTAGTCATATGATCTCAGCCCAAGAATCATCTCGGCCTCGTTTTATCATCTCGCCCTTGTCTTGTGACATTGATCGATGCCACCTCGACCTCGTTTTCTTGTGTTGTGCAGGTAACCTCAAACCTCAACTCGCCTAAACATGTCATCTGTACAGGAGATGACCAAAATCGCATGCCTATAATAATAATAATAATAATAATAATTTATGAAATATATAAAATATTTATAAATAATATATAAATAATTGAATAGGAAATATTTAAGCAAGAGCAAGGAGGGCTATTTCCATCCACGAAAAAAAAAAAGAAAGTCAACACTCGATTTTTTTTTTTGTGATTTTTTATGATATTATCTTAATTCTTGATTATGTTCAATTTCCCTATTCAACAAAAGATCTAGTTGTATACAATAATTGCATTGTAGAGGGAATAGTTTAGTGATAAAAGTATGATTCGTTTTATTAACCCTTTAACAGTTAAAGGATCTTTGCTTTCGGTTTGATTCGTATATCAATAAAAAGTTCTATTTCTAAAATAAAAAAGAATAAAAAAGGATTAGATTCAAGAAAAATATAAATTCACGAACGGCCATTTCAAGAATGATATTGTAGTTGTGAAAGTCACTAATGTCGCGTCCTAAAAAATCGTGAGTAAAAGATACTAGTGGGGTCGTTGATTGTCCCGTCCCGAAAAGGACGGTCCGGTCCGAGATCCCTTTGAAAAGATAGAGTTTGAAAAAATGATACGTGTGTGATAAAATTGAGTTTTTATTGAAAAAATGTTATTTAAGAAAAATTAAAAAATAATAAAAATAAGGCCATGACTGAAAAAGTGCGATAGTTTTGGCCGATTAATTTTTGAAAAAGAGTTTTATTTTATTAAAAAAAAATGAAGTCGCCACTTGGTACTGAGTTAGGGTGTACCAAGTCACCCAAGAAATCGTTTCACAAAACAAAAATAAAATTTTAGAAAAATACTTTAAAAACCCTTTTTCGACTCCGGTCTACGAAAAACGAGAAAAAAATGGTCTGGGAGTCACATTTGAAGAAAGGGAAGGCAAAGGCTTTCGCCTAAGGCACCCTTTTAACCTAGCCAAGGCTGGTTGCGAGGTTTAATCAAATTTTCCTAAATTAACCCTACATTCTATCGCGTTCTGAATGTGTCTAAATGAATGCAAATCCTAAAATCTAAATGTGGGTATCGAGAGGGTCGGAATGTTCCATCAAAGCTTAATCGGGATTATCGCATTAATTGCGAAACCCGAGTCGAGATCTCAAAGGAGTCACGAGTGTGAGTGCAAAATGAAATGCAAAAAAAAGAAAGAAAAATAATAATAAGATAATAAGTGGCCGAAAAAAGTGGGAATGCAACATGACGAGTACGAGGGACTAATAACTCGTGACTGAATGTTGTTTTCAGTCACTGGGATGTTCCCCAAGCATTGGAAGATAAATATGGTGGCTTTTTAAGTTCTCAAATTGTGTAAGTAATTTATTCTATTAGATTTTAATTGTCATATGCACGTGTGAAAGAGATTAGACCTGAAGAGTGTGCGGAATTGTTAGATACTTGAAATTTTGGGTTTTTTGTTTTTGAAGAAATTATGATCATTGCTTGATGAGATCACTTTTCTTTGATCAATCAGGGATGACTTCCGGGAATACGTAGAGCTTTACTTTTGGGAGTTTGGAGATCGAGTGAAACACTGGATAACACTGAATGAACCATGGAGCTTTAGTGTTGGTGGATATGTAAACGGCACATTTGCACCTGGACGAGGTGCCTCTTCATCAGAGCAAGAAAACGATCATCCAGCTCCTGCACTACTGAGCAGATGTTCTCCATGGCAATCCTAAAGTATTTCTAGCAACGGAAATCCAGGTACAGAGCCATATGTGGTGACTCACAATCAGCTTCTTGCTCATGCAGCTGCTGTCGAATTGTATAAGAGCAACTTTCAGGTATACTTATTTATGATTAATCATCATCAATTTCTATGATATAATTTTATTCTCTTAAAACTGGTTCGTGATAGTAATTGATCATTTACAATTGTAATTCTTCAAATTTTCCAGAAATCACAAAGTGGCAAGATTGGGATTACACTTGTGTCTCAGTGGATGGAACCTTTGGACGAAAACAGTAAAGCTGACGTCGAAGCCGCAAAGAGAGCTCTTGATTTCATGCTTGGATGGTATTTAACCTCTTTCTTTTATTATTTCTATTTCCTTAATGCTTTCTAATAAACTACCATATGCTAACTCTAAGATCATATATATTATATATTCAGGTTTATGGAGCCTCTAACGACTGGTGATTATCCCAAAATTATGAGAAAATTAGTTGGATCTCGTCTCCCAAAATTTTCAGCCGAGCAATCTAAGCAACTCAAGGGATCATATGATTTTCTTGGATTAAATTATTACACTGCTGACTATGTCACAAGTGCATCAAGCTCCACTACTGGGGGAAATTTGAGTTACACTACGGATTCTCAAGTGACCCATGAAAGTAAGTTTCAAAACATTAATTTCCGCAATAAGTAAATCACAAAGTTGTTTTCCTGCAATCAATCACTAATCTGATGCACTTTCTTTTCATTCCTTTCTTCTGTTCTGTTCTGCAGCTGATCGAAATGGAGTGCCAATTGGTCCACAGGTGAGCAATTTTATTTATTTTTGGATATTCAGTTGAAATATCTAACAAGTAACAGTATATTTTGAGCACACATGCTTTGTACAGGAGAAGATTTTGATTCGAAATCATTAAAAGATTTCGATAAATTTGACAAAATATAATTTAGGAGCTCCAAAGACGAATGACTAAAAGCCAAAAATAATTGAGTCTATACTAACGTATTATGTAACTTTTGTAATATTACAGGGTGGCTCAGAATGGTTGCATATTTATCCAGAAGGGATTCGCAAACTATTGGTTTACGTAAAGAAGACATACAATGTTCCCCTAATTTACATAACAGAGAATGGTAAGAGAGTTAACTTCTTCATTTTGCATGTTTCATTACACAAAAAATTGCAGCACTTAAATTACAAAATTTTCGAACCAATTAATTTAAACATGTATTAGACTGATTTTTCACTTTGTTCCACAGGAGTTGATGAAGTGAATGATACAAGCTTAACACTTTCTGAAGCTCGAGTTGATAACACCAGAATAAAGTACATCCAAGACCACCTTTTAAATATTCGACTTGCAATCAGGTAATTAAATTTCTTGCTTTGAGAAAAAGTACCTTCTTTCGTATTTAATATTCAGGTCCGATAACATAATAGACAACTACATATTGACTGAAAATTGACAAAATTTGTCCTTTTACTTTGTTTGGCTAACCATGCTTGTGTTGCATTTTCTTCTTTTTTGGCAGGGATGGAGTAAATGTTAAGGGCTACTTCGTTTGGTCATTGTTGGATAATTTCGAGTGGAGCGAAGGATACACTGTTCGTTTTGGGTTTATTCACATTGATTACACAAACAATTATGCAAGATACCCAAAAGACTCAGCCATATGGTTTATGAATTCTTTTCACAAGGAGTACCCTAAACAATTCCCCAGGAGAACTCTGGAAGATCATGAAGATTTCGTTTCGAAGAAAAGGTTGCGCCAGTAGAAAAATCCAAGCATCCTTCAAATACCATTGATTAATTATTTCATTCTGCTGTATTGTTTATTTTCTTTTTTGGCATGTTAAATTGAAATAAATGAAACTGCAGTCAATTGTTGTTAGTTGGAGGGCAACCCTGCTGTGCAGTCCATTACTGTTTAATCAAGAATAAGTATTGTTTTTGTATATTGCATATCTTGTAAGATTGTCCAAATTTGGTAGCAAATAAATGACCTTTTCTCGGATATACTAGTACTAATATTTTAACTCGTGCTATGCCCAAAATCTTATTCTAACTAAAAATAATTATATATATATAAACCTCCCTTGTGTTCACTAGTTTGGTAACAAAACCACCCTGTCAATATGGATTTTAAATGAAAATCCCATAATGTCTTTCTTAATCTTAAAAAAAATATTATTTCCTTTACCATTTGAACTGCCGCCGCTACCACTAGTTTAATGAATATCGCCACTAGCAACCACAAAACAGTCACAGAACACCAATACACCACTACCAGCTAAATTAAGAAAATAAAAACCAAAAATCCTTCTTGTTTAACCACTGTAACAACAACTGCCACAGCCACCATATCACACTAATTTCATTTTAATCAATCACCAACACCGTCAGCAACTGGATTGTAGAGGCAAAATTTATAGAGATATTCCTTAGCGAGACACTTAAATTTATTTGCCCAAAGACAATTATACGTTAGTAACTTCCAAACCCTAAATTCATAAATCAATTCATGCATAATAACAAGAATAATATATTATATTTGAAATTTTTTCAAAAAATTTAAAAGCACATAGATTTCTTAGATTCAAAAAATCATAGAGAAAACCTATATGATATTATTTTTAGAAAACCTATATGAAACTCAATTCTCTAATCACTGGTTTGGTTTTCAAGGATAACATTGAAAAACACCATACCAAAACTTGAGACCTTGCATTTCAACCAAACAAATTTGCTTTATACAATTATATGCTATTCACATGCAAGAATAAATGATGTACAATAAACTAGAAATATACAAATAAAAGAAATAAAATTTTGTTTAAGTCTAGGTTCAAATAAAATCTAGACAAGAATAAAATAATTTTAAATTTTCAAAGAATTCATACAAACCTTGGACAAGATAGATTTTTGGTCTTGTTTATATTTTACACTCTAGCTAGGATGTTGAAAATTTACCTTTTGGCGACAAAAAATAGTTGTATAAAATTATATATCTTTTCGTAGAATAAACACGGGAGAATAATACAAGTTGAAGTGCAAAGGAGGATTTGACAAGAAAGATATCTTAGCACATGTTTGGGACAAAAAATTTCAAAGGTTGACTCATGATCACATTTAAGGAACCTCAAAGATATGTTTAACTCATTCAATCCATATTATCCTTAGAATGCAATAAGGCTAAAATTTCACTTACGGACTGATTTTGGTTAGGCTACAATGGTGGCTTGTGGAGGAGTTTTGGCTATTTTTGGATGTTTTGGAGGCCAATTGGGTGTTAATTGCAGGTTTTTTGGAGCTGATAGTGGTTAGTCTGGTGGTGGGCTAGCGGTGGATTGATTGTGGTGGTGAATTGGACTAATGGGGGGACTTTCTGGTGGCTGTCAGGTGGAAATAGGTGGCTTGTGGTAGTTATGTGATAGATTCTAATGGGTAGAGCGATAGTATATATATTTTTTTGGCTGACCGGGTCCTATATTGTGGTTGTGTGAGAATTGTCTTGGTCTTGTGCTAAGCTAGGGACTGCAATTCGGATGATGACTAGTCTTGGTAGAGGTTGGATAAAGCAGCGATGGCCTATGGGTCTATTTATGGTAGTTTGACGGAGGAAACTGCAGAACTAAGACTGATTTAGATGGTTTGAATGGTGGCTGGTAGAGTTGTGGTTTTCGAGTTATTAGATGGAGATTTTGGGCTATGGATGGTTGTTTTGAGGCTACTGTATTAATTAGATTATGGGAGGTTTGAGGTAGTTTTTTGTAGTGATTTTGCATAGTGAAGATGGCTTTGATTTGGGTTATATGGTGTTGTTGCAAGGCTGGTTTTAGTGGTGTTGGGTGATGTTGGGTGGATGCTGGATGTTCCAGTGGATATTAAGAGGCTTTGTGGTGATGTGTATGTTGGTATATGGTGGCTTATGCCAAGTGGTGGAAGGCTGTGGTGACAGGATGACAATTGGGCTATACGATGCTTGTTTGATGGTCTACAGTGGATGGAGGTGGGATTCGGTAGTTTGTGGGGGAAGTTGGTACTAACGGTGGTAATGGGTGGAGGAAAATGGTGGCTGGT
The DNA here is from genome assembly GCA_024721245.1 of Mitragyna speciosa. Lineage (NCBI taxonomy): Eukaryota > Viridiplantae > Streptophyta > Magnoliopsida > Gentianales > Rubiaceae > Mitragyna > Mitragyna speciosa. The sequence continues at coordinate 10,310,236 of CM045553.1, read as the reverse complement.
CGAGTGAGTTGGTAAAGGGTGTTTTTGCTATGGCTGGTGGATGGGGTAGAGGAAGTGAGTGGTTAGGGGCTGTGGAGATGGCCTGGTTTGTTGGGGGAGAAATGAGGGCGTGGGGCTATTAGACTGCTGGCTGACTTATGGTTCATGGTAGATGAACTGTTATGGCTGGATGATGGGATTGATTTTGGGGGTTGAGTATTTTCAATGGAAAGGCATATAATGTGGTCTTGTGTGTGTTTGCACATGAGAGTGTGTGAAACTAGTATGTGTGAGTATGTGTATTTTCGTGAGTGTGAGTACGTGCTTGTGTGTTTTTGTGTGTTTGTTTGAGTATGAATCTGTGATTCATGAGTGACTGTATGTTTGTGTATGTTTAGTATGAACTGTGATTCGTTGTGTTCGTATATGTAACAGCGCGTGGGTATCTATGTGTGTAACAACGTGGGTGAGACTGTGTGAAAATGGTGTTATAGGTGTAGGCTGGAAAATGAACAAACGTGTGTTCTAGGTGTAGGTTTGAAGGTGAATTAATGTGTGTTCTAAATGTTCTATGTGTATGTTTGAAGATGAACTAGTGTATGTTCTAGATATTTTAGGTGTAAGTTTGAAGATGAACCAGTATGTGTTCTAGGTGTTTTAAGCGTAGCAAGGAAAACTAAAAAAATCTCTCTTAACTTTAGGTTCATGCCTTGACTCTTGAAAAATAGATTAAATACAAGATAAATTTAGAGAGAGGGAAAAATTAAAAGAGAGAGAGAACGCTGCCACACTTAGGGAAACGTTTATCCCTTGGAATATTTCTCCCCTCTCACTTCTCTCTCTCTTCATCCTAATAGTTAGGGTTTGTTCTTTTTGTATTCTTTATGATAATTTAAGGGAATTAGCACTCAAAAGGCAAAGCAACCAAGCCTAAGAGGCTCTTGAAAATCATGTTTGTATTGATATTATTAGAGGCTCAACAATTGGGGAGCTTTTCGTGGTATGTCAACGTCTTCTTCAAATAAAGATTGTGCCTTTAGAAGCATAGAAACCTTCTATATTTGAAGTATTTGTGCTAAACCTCCTTTAATCATATAAATTATATTAAAGTGATCTTTGGTTAAAGTAATAAATTTTTTAATTTTCGTTGCGCTACTCTCATTTTCACCTTACAAGAAGTGGATTCGCAAACCAATCACCACTGATTGACCCGCAGATCGTGCTTCGGCTAGGATTTTCTAGAGGTTGCAAATTGCATCACTTTACAGCTGATTTTGTTTGTTTACTTATTCAAGATTTAACACTTATTTTTACTTATCCATTTTTAACAAGTCATTTAGTTGTTGTATGACATTAAAAAATGCATTTAATAACAAAAAATAAACAAGTAATGCTTAAGTTGTTTATATGAAAATAATGAAAGATAGGTGAGTCAATACAATTTATGTTTTTTTAAAAATTTTTATCATGAGAATAGTTAAAATCTTATCATTTCATTATGAGAACAAGTTATGATTCATATGGAATTAGATTCTTAATAAGACAAGGTGAACTAAGTCACTAATTCAACTCTAAATTATAGTTCATTAGTGAATTCTATGTTCTAAACTTAAATTTTTACATATTGTTTATTAATCTTTTACCTATTCTATCAACACTTTTACTTCCAACCGTCACTATTCTCTTGATTAGTGATTATTTAGATAATAAGAAAGTGATATAGCCTTAATACTTGCATTTTTTTTTTCTTTTGGATTTGATATCTAATACTCTTGATACTACAATTGATCCGTATACGTGTAACATAACAAGAAATTAAGTTTTTATTACTTGATAAGTGTTGTGTTTTGATTGAATTTTGCATTACCAAGTCAGCATTCATCAATCACCCAGTTCAAGCCATTGCACCCATGACTTGGCTCTATAGAATTCCTCTTTTACTTTGTTTGATTCTCTATATTCTAGTATGCATTTTTGTTCTTGTTCCTATAACTCTTTAAATGCAAGAGATTCTTGTAATGCAATTTGTATCTCCAGCATTTTGCCTTATTTCTGTTGTACTGGCATTTTCAAATTCCCAAATTGTTTCTGATTCAATGCCTTTAGTTCTTTTTTCATGTTTTTCATCTTCAAGCATAGAATAGTTACAAGAATCTTGTATACCTCTGTACTCCAATTTTTCTTCAAAATTTCTCAAAATTCCTCTTTCTTTATCCAGAAGTTTTGGAATTTGAAAGACTCGGTTCCAGTGACAAACTCATCCGTTAGCCTGACTACCATAGCTGAGTGATCTGATATTAGGGGTGCCATTACCTCTACACTCAAATATGCAAATTGCTATAAATAGTTACTATTGGTAAGCATTTTGTCTAACCTACAGTATATTCTTCTTTTTATTTTCCCTTTAATTGTACCAGGTGAAGAAGAACCCTTGAGCTGGTTGGTCATACACATCAATCTTGCTTATCACTTCATTAAATTTCTCCATTATTTGTATATCAAATTCTTTGCTTTCCACCTTCTCATCAAAATTCCATTTGATTTAAAATCTCCCAGTATTATCCAAGGGATACCGTATACAACCAGTTTCATCTCATGCAGATGTTTCTACATATTCTTTCTTCCCATCACTTCATTCCATATACTACTATAATATATACTGCTTATTCTCTTTATTCTTCACTCTGCAAGTTATTTCATGGTCATGCTTAGCCATGATTAAGTAGCTAATTTGATTTGGTTCTTAGCAAATGATCGCTTTACTTTATCCTGCTCAGAATTATGATCACACTCCCATGTAGGCAGGCACGTTCTCATAATTGTTCCCAGGTTTCTCCCATTTACCTTATTTTGAGCTACATCTATAAAACTAATTTGTTTATTCCTCTATCAAATATACTTCTTTTTACTTTAAAGGGTTACTAAGCCCCTAATATTCTAGCAAGATATATTTATATGAAAGGTCTACCAAACGTTTTTTTTTCCTCTTTCCTGCATTGTACATCCCTTTGTTGTTTTTATCTGAATAAAACTTTTATAAGGTAATAACGAGGATAACGTGGTAAAAATTTAAAATTTTATTATCTTAACCAATGACTACTTTGATATAATCTATACGATTAAAGGGAGTTTAGCACAATTATTTCAAGTATAGAAGATTTTTATATTTCAAAAGGCACGATTCTATTCGATGTCGGTATTGATCTACTATGAAAACTCCGCAAGTGTTGAACCTCTAATAGTATCCCCACAAACACAATCTTCAGGAATCTCTTTGGGCTTGGTTACCTTACCTTTTGAGTACTAGCTCCTTTGAATATCATGAAAAACACAAAAAGAAGATACCCTAACTATTAGGAGGGAGGGAGGGAGGGGGAGAGAGAGAGAACGAGGAGATGGTAGCACCAATGGGAATGTGGCGGCACTCTTGGTAGTTTTCTCTCTCTAGACTTCAATCTTGTATTTCATCAATCAATCAAGGCAAAGCATGAACCTATTTATAGAAATAGTATTCTAGTCTTTAGAAGATAAGAGCAATTAGACACTAAATAGGTTTACGAAGCTTACTTTAAGCAAATCCTCTTCCTTTAGGAAATTCTATTTCATAAGAAAACCAAATGACTTTCTTAAACTTTTTAGGAAACTAATTTCCAGCAAGATTTGAAATATTTATAAATAAGTTCTTTAAGTTAATTTATTTCATAAATTAACCCCATAAGTATCTTATACTTATTTTAATAACAATTTAACTCAAACACCATGTTTTTATTATGTGTGACCCATTAGATTCCATTCACATTTGATGATAAGTACAAATTATAACTCATTAATTAATTAATTAAGAGATAGATAAATTAAACACTTTAATTTATCATTAATTCATTAATTAATTAATACCACCCAAGTGAACAGGAAAGTCATATGGTAGATTAAACCTATCAATGACAATATTATCATGTAACTAATATTCTTTCACTATACTATATCCCAATAGTCTGAGAGTTTAGTGCGCACTCTTTAAAAGACTATATAATAATTTCTTTCTTATTCCAAAAATATAACTTTCTATAAAAGTATAACATTAAAAATCTTTCCAGTCGTACTTTCACTTTCGCACAAAAAATTCTTTACGTTATATTTCAACATGTGGTCAAAACAAGATATACTTTCCTATCATAAAGAGTAGTCAATTCTGTATTAATTACTCTCTATCTTTCCATGCTTCATTTATACCCAATTTTCATCGTATGGGCTACTTTTTTACAAGTACCGAGCAATAGATCAAAGCATAGCATTCCATACTCAAGGTACTATGGTAATGTCAAGTTTAAGGATCACTTAAACCATTATCATTAAGAGTACAATTCATTGGCACTATAAATGGTAACTCTTGGTAGATCAATACAATGAACTTGTTCTTTAACAAGCATCCACATATTAACTTAGGTGTCATACACCATAGTTGATAAGATCAAATACTACTTATCATAAGTAGAGACAAAATATGTGCTAGTTTTTTCGTAATTAATGATGTTCGATCTCATTAATACTACGACTAGAGATGTTTAAGAATATAACCTATGTGTATTTAGAGTCTCATCATAGTAACCCTTACAATCTCTAATACACAGTTAATATCTTATAGACTTTATTAAATAAACAAGTAATATAAATAATAAGTATTAAATGATAAACAAAATACCACACAAATAAATATAATGTGAAATAAGAGTGATATATAAATTTCAAAATTTGACTTAGTTTTAGGGCATACACTAACAACTTCAGCATCCTCTTAAGTTGTCATATTAGAGAACCTATTTTTCAAATTCATATGTTCTTCTACTATCTCCTTTTGCCTTTTGTTTGCTATCCTTCCACTAACTTTGATTGCGCCTTTTTCTCCATTATTCTCCTTTTGCTCCTTCACTTTATAACAACTTATCTAAACCATTTCTTTGTTTTACTTCTCTTCTTTTGGCACCTTTACCTCTATTGAATTTTCCACCTCATCTATTTTGTCATTTGTTATTCTATGAACTTCTATGTAGTCTCCATTGTACTTTTTCTCCTATTTCTTCATTAAGTGATCTTTTTGCTCAATTCCTAAGCGCTCATTGTTGCTCTTTTTAGGCACCCATTGTTGAACTTGCTTTGGCTGCAAGGGGCACCTATTTAAAGCATATCCAAATATAAAACATTTTCTACAGCATATTGGCACGTACTTAGACTCCACTGCTATATTTTTTAGTTCACCAAATTCATTCACACAGAGTATCCAAGTTGAAAATAGAAATTTAGCATTCACTTTCATATATAACAATTTGTTGATCTGCATACGAGGGTTTACCTATGAAGCTCGCAATCTTACTCAGTTTGTGTAGTAGTGCAACTTCAAGTTAGGAATCCTAACCCAAACAGGGACTGTCTTAAGGTTCTCTTTCTCCAAATTGACCTCAGGTCTCTATGTTTTCAGAAACAACATCGTGCTATAGAATGGCCAAGGGGATTGATCAAACACCCTACATTTTTCTTTTTTCTTTTTTCAAAATTAAAGATAAAAACTCCTGTTTTCAACATTATCACATCCACTTTTCCCATATCATTCCATTTTATATCAACAAATTTCCTCACTACTATATAAGGAATATTACTCCCCAAAGTGAATTCAATAACTATAAATTTTCAATTCTGCACTCCCTCCTTTACATACTCATGACTAAGACATAGTGTGATTTTACCATCCACTCTCTCTGAGGATATGTATTTCAATTCAATTCTCCCTAGTTGCAGTGCTTCTCCTTTACAATTTCAGATTAAGACTTTTTATTAGGGTTTAGCATTGTACTTCCAGAGTTATGCAATGGGGGATATTGTTCTTCATCACTATTTCCCTCCAAGACTATTTCAATTCTTCCCCCAAACAATTGATCAGCCTATTGTGCACCTATTGGTTGAATTTAGCTGACATCCAATCCCATGTTTGAAACTGGAAAGGATAGAACCCTTTCTTTTGAGGTTGAAGCCAAATTCAACATGTCCTAAGCCGTTACTTATAGTTTCTTACAAATCTCCTCCAGTTTCATAAGAGAAGACAAATTCTATCCATGAAATTTCTTGCGGATGCTGAGATGATTAGAAAGCACCAAAATTTAGTATAGAAATCCTTCTAATAAACTCAGAAATGGCAAATCCATTCATGCACATGTTAGTAGATTTAGCTTTTCTCTAGACATATTTTAACACTTTAACCACATTTGCTTTTTACAAAATTAGTTTTTTAAGAATACACTCTGCAAAATATATGACTATTTTTTTAAGAATACACTCCGCAGAATATATGGCTAAGTGCCTAGTTTGTGAACAAATCAAGCCAAGCATTAAAGACCCACTGAATTATCAAAGCTATTGATAATATCGGATTAGAAGTGGAAGCACATAACTATAGACTTCATTGTTAGGTTACAAAGGTTTAAACGAGGTTAGGACACTTGTTTAGTAGATGTGAAGAAATTAATGAATTCAGTCCATTTTTTGCCTATAATTGCCCTGGCTTCCATGGACACTTTAACTAATCTCTACATGGATCATATTATTTATTATCACGGTATTTCGATGAGTAATGTATCTGATCATAATCCTAGATTTGCCTTTCAATTTTGGGAGAATCCTTAATAAGCCATGGGGAATCAGTTATATCTAAGCTCGATTTATCATTCTCAAATAGATTAACAATCGGAAGGCAGTATCCAAACCTAAGAAGACATGCTTAGGGCTTGTGTTGTGGATCGTAAAGGTAACTAAGAAAATTTCTTGATGTTAATAGAATTCTACTACAACAATAGCTATTATAGTAGTATTGGCGTGGCACCTTTTGAAGCTCTGTATGGAATTATGCATAGGTCAATTTTATATTGAGAGGATGTAACTTAAAAGACTATCACAATACATGAACTTGTACAAGCTACAATAGAGAAGACAACACTAGTGAGAGAGCAGTTAAGAACAGCACAAGATGGACAAAAGAGTTGGGCTGACTTGAAAAAAAGACCCTTATCCAAGAGAGCAATAAAGTGTATCATTGAGTTTCATCAATGAAAAACATGATGCGATTTTGGAAAAGTGAAAATTTGAGTATGAAGTATGTCAGACCTTTCGAAACTTTGGAAAGAATTGGAAAATTGGCTATAAAGTAGCATTCTCTCCCACGCTGTCGAAGATTTACAATGTGTTTTATGTATCACAACTAAGGAAATATGTCTCGACTCTAGTCACATATTAAAGTATGAGCCATTACCTATTCATGAGGATTTGACTTACAGAGAAAAGCCTATCCAAATTATATATAGTAAAGATCAAGTGTTAAGAATAACCATTCCCTATATCAAAGTTCAATAATCCAAACATAATGTTTGTGAAGTCATGAAGGAACTCGAAGAGAAAATGTGAACAAAATATTTGCACTTATTTGAACAACATGGTACATTAAGTTTCGAGGCCAAAACTTCATATTAGAGTGACGTGAATTGATATCCACTAGCCTATATTATAAATAAGTAAGTATACCTATCGTTTCGGTAGTATAGCACGCGTGAATACTGAGTATTATTCCCACAAGGATTGGAAGTACTAGTAATCACTTTTACTCTGTTATCTAACCTAATCACGTAATGAAGAATTAAGGTAATAACTAACTAAATGACAACTAATTAAACAATTCAAGAAAGCAATTGAGCATAGACAGTGAGAAAAACAACATTTATGCAAATAGAGTCTAGATATGGAATCCCCTAACATTTCCTTGTTAGAATTAATCAATTATGGATTAATGAAATACCTAACTCGGTTGGACCCTAAAACTCCTTAATTAGACTATAACTTTTCTCAAGTGCTATAACCCCTATCCCTCAGTTGATTAACAAATATCCTTTATCAACTAAAACCCCAAGAAACTAAATTAATTCTTAACAAATTTTATTACTTTAGTCAAGTTTTAATCCAAAACGTAACCTAGGGAAAAGCCCAGTAATCCTATCTTTAGAGATTCATTCAGGTTTTCTTTATTTGTGTAGTGATCTATCCAATTAGGCAATTCTCAGTATACCCAAATTGAAATTAGGCAATGAATTAAGAATTTTGCACAAAATCAATTCAATTAAATAAGAAATTCACAATAAACCCAATCAAGGAAGATAATTGTATTAATCAATAAAATCAATTCAAAACATTCACATTAGGGTTCAACCTATCTAAATCCTAAAGGATCTACTCCATAATCTAGAGAAAAAAACAACAATTGACAAGTAAAAGACAAGAGAACTCATTCTCATGTAACTCCTTTGAAGTTTCACTTGTGATTATTGAAGAATTTCTCTAAGTTGTTGCAATTTTTTGAATCCAAGACCTTTGAATGCCTCTTGATGCTTCTTCTCTAATCTCCTTCTATTTACTTTCTCTATGTGCTAAAATCCATAAGTATCTAGTATATTTTAGGTTAAAGAGTCTAAAGACACTTAAAGAAAGGAATTGTCTCTTAAAACATCAATCCTAGCTGCTAAAAACACTCACAGGTTAAGCTTTGAATCCGTGCATAATTGCCCCTCTTGAAGCTCTCACATTTTCTCCACAGTAAAACAACTGTGGGTGTGCCTGCTGAGAAATCATGGATAGTTTTTTCCCATGATTTCTTCCTAGAGGGCAACCTCATGAATAGCCATACACGTTTACCTCCTTGGCCATGCCTCTGACCAGCAATCATGGTAAAAGCTGTGCACGACTTCTTTTTACTCATTCACAGTTTCTCCTTCTCATGCTTAGAATCTTTTCAACTTTTGATCTGTCTAGTAGCTACTTCATTCCTCTTCATCTCATCATCTATGATAATTTCTAATGGTCATCTTTTGTGACAAATATGGTCACATGATGATGGAGGCCTTAACCTAAAAGAATCATAGAATAAATGTGAGTAAATAGCTCAAATAAGTTCAAATAAATGCTTTAAGTAGACAATTTAAGATTAGTTAGAAAAATAGATGAATTAACCCAAAATACTAAACTAAAACCTAACACACTAACTTAGACCCTATAAATGTACGTATAAATAGACCATTACCATGAATCCAAGGAGGCTATCTCATACTCAACTTGGTGGAGTTGGGGTCTTAAAAGATTGGAAATATTCCAAGCCTTTGGATCCACCTCAACTTAAACGGAAATCTTCTAAAGACATTGGACTTGAGCAATTCAAAGGAGGAGTTTGTAATGTTTGTAAAGTACCATCAAAGTTGAATGAATTGGCAAGCATTAAGGTAGACTTGGAGGCCTCAAGGATAGAGGAAAAGTGCTAGAGCAAGTGGTCATCTACAACTAGAAGAAGCATACCCGTGGCTTGGGGGAAAAAGAAGCCACGAATCCTCTCTATGGGCGAGCCATAGAAAGGGTTTGTTGAGCCACACCCATGACTCAGAGGGGAGGTACTCGCAGCTCCTCTCTGTGAGTGAGCCATGGGTTATGAAACCCTAGCTGTGGCCACACGACCCATTTTTGGGATTTTATGATTCTTTGTCTTTTGATGATTTGTTTAGTTTTTGACTTGTATTAAACTACCAAACTTTTAAATTTTTTTCTAGGGTATTTGTGCATATAAAAGGCTAACTATTATCATGTTTTACATAGTTATTTGGTTGTTTAATAATATTTGTGACATTTTCCTCTTGAGTTCTTGTGAAGAACTTATGTGATTTTTCGAGTGCCTTGTTGAATCAGTTCTTATAACTTCAATTCTTTCAATCTTCTAAGGTGGATCCAAGTTTTTTTTTAAAAAAAATTAGTTTCAATTCTTAGGTAGAATTGGAGTTAATTTACACCCTCATATCACAAGAAAGTCCTGGGTCAAATTAACCCTACGGTTGCAAATTTCTTTAGGGTCACAATTGGGGATGCCTGCTTTCATATATCCCAGAAATATTAACCCAAAGGATCGTCTTCAAGAATTAGGTAACAAATTAATCCAAAATTTCCTGTCGAATTGCACCAAATTATCAGTATGTAATTCAACCCAACCAAACAAGTTGATTGAAACCAAATTAACGAATGAAAACTTAGACCCAAATCAAACAACGTTGACAAGAACCTAAGCTATAGAGTTAGACCGCCACAAGAATCACTCTTATAAGGTCTTAGTTCTCATTACCAAGAATAAAGAACAACTCTTGTGAAGAGAAGAACAATCTTATTAATCAATCAATGACATAAAACTTATGAAAAATAGTACAAAGAATGTCTTTTTATAGGCATAAAGTAATCCTAACATGTTCTAATAGAATTAGCAAACTACTACAAATCAAAAACTTAACAAATATGAAAATTAACTAAAAACTTGTAAAATCCCAACAATGAGCCGTGGGCTAGCCCGCGATTGGAACAATTTCACGCACGGCTCATTCACAAAGAGGAGCCATAAAAGGCTAACTATCAACTTTCCATGTTTGTTTTCCAAGGTATTTGTACCTATAAAAAGCTAACTATTATCATGTTTTACAAAGTTAATTGGTTGTTTAATAATATCTGTGAGATCTTCCTCTTGAGTTCTTGTGAAGAACTAATGTGATTCATCAAGTGACTTGTTGAATCAATTCTTACAACTTGGTTTCTTTCAATCTTTTGAGTAGGTTCTAAGTTATTTTCTTGTTAAATTAGTTTCAATTCTCAAGTAGAATTGGATTAATTTACACCCTGATGTCAAAAGACGGTCTTTGAGTTGGATTGACCCTGTGGTTGCTAATTTCTTCAAGGTTCATGTTAGGAGTTAATATTGGGTCTTGCCTAGGTTCCCATCAATTGATATCATAGCTTTTGGGTTCTTGTTATTAGGATTCTTCAATCCGTATTCTAGAAAACTTTTTTTTGGGGCATTGGATATATCCCTTTTTCGTTTACTTTGTTCTAAATCTTTGCAGTATATTTTGTTTTGTCTCTTGCTTTTGGTTAATTTGTGCCTAGGTTTTCTATTTGTGTCATTCATCATGTTTTTGTTGTCTAACGAGTTTGGGTTGTTCTTATCTTCAAATTTTATTCTACTAATTATTTTCTTGCAATCTTCTACATTTTTCTGCAAGTTTCTGCAACTTTTTACTTCAATCTTTATGTCTTAGTTGTTGTCCTATCTTCGGGTCACCTAGAAAAATTAAAAAGTTTGCATCTTTCACCTTTTTATTGTTTGGGTTGCTGAGTTTTGGTGATTTGTTGATTAAATGTTAATAAAAATCATCAAAAAGTTCAATCTTTATTTCTATATATAAAAATGCGAGAGAGTCATTCTTCTTTGTCTAGAAGGAGTTGATGGCTTGATAATTCTTGTTAACAACTGCCTTTCCACTGGAACTTGGCCATCTTGGTATGTGACAAGTTGCCTAATCCATAATGAGTAATTGTAGTTCAACAAAGTTTCAAATAAAACAATTAACCGTGAAATGTTTTTGAGATAATATAATTGAAATTCCAGCAGTGGTGCTTCTCCACAGCTTTGAGAAATGCGTTAACTAACTTTATAAATATTTATCTAGTACTTTATCTTAAGTGATAGCTAATCTCACAAATCTCAAGCAAGTGTAAGAAAGAATAGAAGCTTAGTAGCTTTTATAGTATTTAGTTTAAGAAACTTGTCTATTTTTATGCCTTTATCTTGTTTTTATAGCTTAAGTTTGATCATGTACGTTATTAAGGATAATAAACTTTTCAAGTTATACTCAACTAGAACTGGGCAATCTTTTAAGCTTGAGACATTAGATCTCTCAAGTAACAAGTTTTTTGGTCATGTACCTGAGTCTTTTGGGGCTCTTAAGGAATCTTCAGTATATATAAATTTTCAAATTTTTTACATCTTTTTTTGGTGCTATTACTATGTCTTTAGCCAAAGTCCCTTAACATGATTTCTTGTGAGTATAGATCTTTTTTTATCCTAATTTTTCTTTTAATTTTGTTTTTCTTGTTTGTGGTGTGTTTTTGAAAGAAGTAACATTGAATCTGTAAGATTGTTCTTCCGAGAAACCTTTTTTTTTTTTAACTAAATAGAGATCAAATTTCTTTGGTTTCTACTCTTTTTGAGTTGCTTTTTTATCTTTTAGGGACTTCTCCTACAATAATCGCAACCAACCTATTCCCAAGTTTTTGACCACATATTCAAGTACATTACCTTTGCTGTGATTGTCTTTTGTTATATGTGAATATACTCAACCTCCACTTTCTAATGCATAAACTTTTGGGTATAGCCTATATTTATGTATATGCATTTTGTATTATGCACATTCAATGAAAATTGTAATCTCTATTTTCTTTTTCCTTTTTGGTTTGTTATTCTTCATAAGTGGCTGAATTTGAGAAGCTCACCCAGAATCTTGGCATTCGTATAGAAAAATTGCCCAAATATGATGAATAGCTAGAATTAAAAATTGCAAAACACAATTAGAAGAGTTGAAGAAGGATGCTCATAAAGCAATAGAAACTCAAAAGAAGCAAGAGGTATTCAAGGATGAGGAAATGCCTATCATGAAGTTTTTGGACATTAGAAACTTCGTCTAAACTAGCAAGAGAGATTTTCTTGTATTCTCTAGGTATTATGTTTTAGATGCAATCAATTGCTTCTCTAATTGCACTGCTTCGTGAATTTTGACAACAATTTAATATAATAAAGATGGGTTCTATAAATAAAAATTGTGACTAGCAAAGGATTGCTTTATTCATAAAAAGAAACCAAAAAGAAACAAAAGAAATATTTCAACTAGGCTAAATTTTTTGCTAGCAAATTATTTATGTTGATAAAAGTGACAAAATTCTTTTTGCATTACCCATATTTGGCGAGTGTTAGTAATTTGCCAACAAAATAATACTAGCATATATAAAAAAAGTGCCACAAACGTTGCCAACGGCATTTAGGCTAACCAATTTTTCAACAGAAAAAAATGACGTTGATTATTTTTGCTGGCAATTTTTTTGTCACTGCCAGCAGCTTTTTTTTTTGTCAGCAAAAACTAATTTTTCTATATTGATGTTAACTGGGTTAAGTTAACAACTAGATATTCAAAATCAATTGTGACTTATTACTTGAGCTCTTTCGTATATGTTTTGTGATATATGATTTGTAATGGAAATGTTAGGTTGGCCACATATTTTTTGACTTATGTGAGTAAATTATGCATATTGAAATATATTATATATGTGAAATATACTCAAACCAATAAAGTGATACGTGCTGCTTACTGGGTGAGTTTTCACTTGCCTTTTGTTTTTATCACACAATTGATGATGATTTTATTTAGGAAGGTTTGAAATAGCTCGTGGAGGTAGTAGATGGCAGCCAAAAAGATCGCTAGTGGATGAATTATTTTATGCTTTTTTATGTTAACTTACGTTAAGACTTGAACTGTACATTTACTTGTAGTAGGTGTGATCTTGATTGTACTTGGAAGATTGTAATACAAATGGTGTAACACCAAGGCCCTCATTAGGGACCTATTTGTAAAATTCCCAACGTAGAATGCAAGATAAGTGAGTAGTTAATAGATGAGGGACGATGGTGCAACTTTGGCAAAATTTAGTATCCTAATTGTTTTAGGGCTTCTTTTCTTTTCTTTTCATTTTCATCTCATTTCTTTCTTTCTTCCCAAATTCCATCTTTCTTATCATTCCTAGTTGATTTCATTTCTTGAAGAAGGAGGTGGAGGTGTAGAATAGCAAGGAAGATCAAGTGGGGAGGCCATAGGAAGTGTTGCTTCATCTTCAACTCAAGGTAATTATTCATTCCTCCTACTAGATTCTTAATTAGAGGTAGTAATTGTGTTTTAGGTCCCTAGATAGGAAGTTTGGGTGATGTATGTTTTAGGGAATGTGTATTATGTGATGATCATATATATTGGGTGATGGATTAGAAATCTTGTTTTGATGATTAGCGAGTAATTGGAGGCTATGTGTTAAATTTATGTTTGTGTGAATGTTTGGGTCTATAAATGTTTGTTTCCAGCTTGTTGTGGTGCTTAGAATTTGGAAAATGAGATGTTTGTGATGTGTGGGAAGTTTGGAGTGTTTGGGGGTGATTTTGTAGCTTTTTCGTAGGTGAGACGTGAGTCTGATGAAGCGAGCTGTGGCCGAGAGTGGCTTGGCTTTCACCCGCGTCAACTCTCTGTGAGTGAGCCGCAGGTGAGGTTGCCGAGTCACGACCGCGGCTCGAGGAGAGTTACCTGCGTCAACTCTCTATGAGTGAGACGTGGGTAGATTGGCCAAGCCACGGCCGCGGCTCGAGAGGTTTGTCCGCGTCTACCTTCTGTCTGCCAAGCTGCGGGCTTGGCTTAGGCCAGCCACGGCCACGGCTAGCCAGAGGTAGCCCGCGAATCAACTCTCTGGAGTGATTCGCGGGACTAAAGGTGAGGATCCGCGGGAGCGGCTTGGTATGCTCCACCCGCGGACCACCAGCAGTAGGCATTCTTGTCTCATTTTCGTCTAGGCTCTAAGGACTAAGTTTCGTACGTGGTTTTCTTAATAGATGTAGTGATTAATTTAGTGTTTACTCTTGTGTTTTAGACGAGGACGTCGACCATACCTTCTCGGACTATCTTAGTTAGCTCGGATCGAGGTAAGTGGGGTTTGTACTCTTTGATCTTTTGAAAATAAGTTTTATGAAATGATAAATGTTTGAAAGAATTATTTGCTATATAAATGAATGGCTTAATTGTAGTTAATTGTGTTTGTTTATAAAGATGATAATGTGGCCTATATGAATGAATGTTTAGATTTGAGTTCTTGAATGTGGTACTCCTTTGACGAGACTAGTTCCTTAATTATATGACTGATGTATTTGGAATTGTACTAACCGGTTAAAGTTAGTTTTGGGACCGTACCAACCAGTTAAAATTGATTTTGGGACTGTGTTATCTATTAATAGTTAACAACTAGATATCCAGGATCAAATGAAACCCTTTGATAGAACTCATTGGTTTGTTTATGGAAATATATGCTTTGACGAAAATATGCTTTTGGGGCCATGTTATTTTGTATCTAAATTCGATAATGACTTTGTTTATGAAATGTATATGTATGAATAACACTCTTAAGCCATAGGGAGTACTTTTACCAGTTATTGAGTGATTTATTTTGCTCACCCCTTAATTATTTCATGCAGAGGATAATGCTTTTGTAGAAGAGGATTGGACTGACTCGTGGCATTAGTTTTTGGAGATAGGACGTGATACCTAGCAAAGATTTCCTGTTATTTATTTTTATATAGAATCTTCCACTTAGAAGTATTTTTGTGATCTTGGTAGAAGTGTATAAGATGAACTTTTATTTTGTTTTGAGGATTGTCTTTGCAATGTATCACATGACTTTGTATTTGAGTCAAGTTCAATGAAATGGTTGTTTTGAGTAGTTTAAGTTTTGTTTCGCTAGTCATATGTCATAGCGTAGTTTTGGCATAGCGGGTGTTATACTTCGGGCACGAGGTGTGACAAATGGTTTCATACTTGTGGCCTATAATGATGTATTGTGGCGAGATAATCTTAGATACTTTGATCTTGTGTCTTAACTTAAATTAAGGAGTGGTTTGGTACTTGTAGCCTATAATGAATTTATTGTGGCGAGATTGTAATATTAAAAACCTTCAAGGTTATTTTTGTAATGTTGGCATGATTTGGGTGAAGTGGTAAATTTGAAAACAATGAGAGACTTGATTGCAATTTGGACAAACTTAATTTTCCTACAAGACTAGGGCTTCTTTTCTTTCTTCTTTCATTTCTTTCTTCCTTCACTCTTTGAAAAACTTTCTCTCTCTAAATATCTTGTTCATTCTTTCTTGAAGAAAGAGGATGGACAATCTCACTTTCAAGGGGCAGTAAGTAGAGGGAACCTTGAGGCTTCAATCCCCATCTCCCTAACCAAGGTAAATTTCCTAAACCTTCCCTCACATTTCATAGGTTTTGGTTATAATAGGGAGTAGTGTGATTAGTGGATGATTAATGGAAGTTTTAGGACCTTTTGTGCTTTAATGACTATGTGTGCTAAGTGTTTGTAGTGTGTATGTGTTAGTTGGGTGGTTGATTTATGATGATTGTAGGTGTGGTGCTTTTGGGGATTGACGGTGATTGTGGATTGTGCTTATGATTAGTGGTATTTTGAGCTTTATATGAGTTAATATTGTCTTATTTTGTCACTTTGATGTTGGTTTGAACTTAGAAGTGTGTGAGATGAGAGTTCGGTGTGTGAAAGGGTGAAATCTGCAGATTTTCGCAGTGAGACGCGGTTAGAGGCAGATGAGACGCGACAGGGCTCACCTGACTCGCATCGGCAGCAAGTCTTTGATGGACAAGCCGCGGGTGAGGCTGAGTGAGCTGCGACCGTGGCTCAAGGGTTGGAGCCCGCTACTAGTCACTGATGATCAAGCCGCAGGCAAGACTGAAGCCAATCGCAGTCGCTACTGGTCAGGCAGAGATCGCGGCTCAATTTGTGCTGGGGGCCGCAGCTGGGTTCTTTTGGATCGGCAGGCTTGAGTCACCCCATTTTGACTGTTTCGTTTTGTTTTATGTTGTGTCCAGGTCTAAGTTTCGACTATGATTTCTTGGTTGAGTTAGTGTGTAATCGGATATTTAATTGTATGTTTTAGGCGAAAAACGCGGCCTACGTTTTATGGAGAATTGTGTTAGCTCAGACCAAGATAAGTGAGACTTGTATCCCTTGAATTTTGAAAATGAGTAATTGCCAAGTATAATTGCTTTGAAATCCTATTTGCTATATTAAATGGCTTGATTGTGATTATATTTTCATTTTACTATGACTTGATAATATATGTGATACAAATGAATTATCGAATAACGAATTATTTGCACAATAAAGTAAGGTATGTATAATGTTATATGAGTGACCGAACTGATCGGGTGATAGTTAGTAGAACCGAACTGACAAGGTAAAAGTCAGCTATTAGTACGACCGAGTTGACCGGGTTAAAGTCAGTTTGACCGAACTGACCGGGTAAAAGTCAATATGACCGGGCAACCGGGTTACAATGAATGACTGGATATTCAGGACTTTGTTTGAATGCATTGAAGATTTGTTTGAATGCAATGATGCTTTGTTTGAGTGCATTGTCCAGTTTTGATAATTGATATTTGATTTGTGATTAATTGTTCATTGTTTAGCTCTTGTCGTCTTTATATGAACTATTAATTATATGTTTTGAACGTAATTATATGTATGACACCTTCAAGCCACAAGGTGATACTTTTGCCACTTACTGAGTGATTTTGTCACTCACCCCTTTTATTTTGACATGTAGTGACAGATGAATTGTAGAGAAGGGGTGTACTAGAATTTGGAGTATTCAAGGTGATTATTAGATAATAGTATGCTAGTGAGGTTTTGGATTTATGTTATTTATGTTATTTAAACTATGTTTTGTACTATGTTAAGTAAGGATAAGACTCTAGTGATTGTGATAGGCATCTAAATTTGTATATTTGAAGGAATGGATAATATGATATTGGATGACATTATACTTGTGCTTAATGATATCATTTGACTTGGGATATTATTAATAACTTTAATATGTAATATTTGGGATGCTTATGTTAGATGTTTTGACCTTTTGAGTCTTGTGACTCAACTTAGCCTGATCATGGCGATGCCACGTCCTGAGGCACAGGGCGTGACAGAGATAATCTTAGATACGTTGATCTTGTGTCTTAACTTAAATTAAGGCATGGTGATATTACACTTCGGGCAAGAGACATGACATTTTGTAACCAGATAACTCGAATGAAGGTTTGCTACTTCAATTGAAAATTAAAAAATTAATTTTTTTAATTTTCATAAATATAGAGATCGATTTATGAGAATTTCTACTTTTCTCCTACCTCCTGACCCAAGCTTCTTTACTTCTCCCTCCCTCCGTCCCATTCGATTGGAGAGCGCCCGTAAAATTTTGCAAACAAAAGAAATCATATGCAATTCATATGATGATTTCTTAAGTTGATTATTGAGTACCATTCAATTACAATCACGTCTATAGTATTGCAATAAAGACCACCCCCATCGCAAGAGCTTTGGCGTCAATGCGGGCGGATTGGGGAGAATAGATGTGCCAGCAAAATGGAAGAGAAAGGAGAGAAGAAAATTCAATTAGAGAGTGAATTAGAAAGAAGTGGATTTCTCCAAAATTGATTTTAAAGTTGATTTTCAAGAAACCAATTTTCCTATTTACGACGGAAACCAAACAGAAATGACATTTCTTTAATTTGGAACAAAAATAGAAATATTGGTGTACACGACCCCTTCATAACTGGTAGAAATCATTGCAAATTTAAAATCAACCGCTTTCTGCAATTTTTAGTCATTGAAATCATGCCTTCAAAATTGAGAAGTACATATCAGAAACATGCCTTGCAATGTGTAAGGCCAACATTCTAATTCTCCTTCTACAATCATGAGTTTCATATCTCAACAGAAAAATGCACTTGTTAGAAGAAATAAAATGAATAAAGCTTAAGAAAATATGAGAAGGATTAATCCATTAATACATAGGGTCAGATAAACTGCATGTGCATCTTCCCATCTATGATGACAGGTACTTAGCCAACCATGGTAGCTCTTTGCTGTCTTTGAGAGCAAAAGTCACATCATCACTGCAAAAGTTCAAAAGAAATATCAGGAAGGTAACATAGTTCTAAAATGCAGAAAGATCAGATCCAATAATGAATGGTTTATGCACGACATACTTTTGATCATGAAAAAAATCCATTCTTCCCGAATGATAAGTCTACCCCATACACTACATTTTGGCTAGGAAAGTTAATATTCACGACAAAAATATAGAGGGAAGCAACTATAATATAAGCTTGCTATCTTCCCACATTTGACAGCATACAAATTTAGAATTCCATCTGACTAGTATAAGCAATGAAATCTCATACCACTCCAGTCAATTTAATATCTTTTTGATGGCCCATGTTATGATTTTTCCTGTTAGGGCATTCAACATCAAAAGCTAAAATAACTAGTGTGACTAAACTGATCAAGTTTTATGGTTGAATCTCTCTCAGAGAGCCAGAGATGTGATTTTGATCAACAAATGTCAATCATACACGGAAGTCTACTCCTTTCCTAAACATCTAAATTTCATACCCTCAGTACCAAACCTAAGTTTTACTGGAAATTTTCAAGTTTGAGAAAACTAGCTCAGATCAATAGGGACTATTTAGTTTCAGGTAAGGACTTGCTCACAGAACTCACCTCGGGAAGTTTAGCTGCAGTTTTTGCAATTTGTGTCTAACTCCTCCTTCGCATAATATGATTCTACATTCCCCAAGCTTACATCTGCCAGGAAATCAGAAACATTAGGTTTCAATAGCCTTTGAATCGCAACGAACTTGGAAATGCACATACAGATTTTCATAGTACATCAGCTCAAGTATTAGCATAACATCCCAGTTAAATAACATGAAGATGCATGACCAATATACAGTAAATCGTACAAAAAATTAAATGCTTTCAATAACTATCAACAGTAAATCGTAGAGAAAATTAAATACTTTCAATAATTATCAAAAACCCTTCCAATGATCAGCCTGGAAACTTGACATTACAAGAAGCGCTTTTGGTTATTGAAGGAAGAAAAAGAATGCTTGTCTAGATATACAATGAAGCAAATAGATGATACAGATTCCTCGAAACAATCAAATTCAAACTTGAATGGTCTGGTCTAAATGTTACTTTGCTAATGGATAGATATGTGTAAAATAAAGACATGAATATATATTCCACTTCCTATGATGGAAGCAAAGTGAGACACAGGGCACCTTACCCAACTCTTAGAAGTGTGTCCCATCCTGGGAATCCTTCTCCATTGCTTGCACAGAGGCATGAAACAGTCATTGCCAGCTGCATAAAAAATAGTCATTCAGAAACATTAGCCTGAAAAGCACTCTCCAAAAGCAAAAGGAAAGAAATCTTCAAATTTAGATGAAATAGTCACTGAAGCATGAACAGTCAAATTCATAAAAGGAAAAAAGTTTCAATTGATCAGTGGCCATTATTACAATCTCTCATTTTCTTTTAACTGAACTGACTCCAATTAGCACTCAACAACCTCTCGGCAACCGATGAAGGCTAGTTGAAGAAGAAGTTAAATATAGAAACTGATATGAAGCAAAATCCCACACATTGGGGATCCCAAGGAATTTTGAACCAGTTAATAAAGTTGTGGGCCACTGCACTCATTTGCCAATTGGTTTTGATGTAGAAGCTCAAGTTCTTTAACATGATATTAGAGCCAAATTTTGAATTTTGTTTTCACCCAAATCTATATAGTTCCATCCTCAACTTAGTTACTTCTTAGCACATTTCAGTTGATAGGTTCCAGCGAATTCCCTTTGTTTCAAGGCACTTGTCGAGCCCCATCCAATTTGTTTCATGGGCTCTAGTCAAGCCCTTTCAGTGTGTGTCATAGACTCCAGTCAAGTGTATTCCAGTTTCATGGGCTCTCATCAATTCCAAGTCATGTGTGAGGGGAATGTTAGGAAACAAAATCCCATACCTTAAGAATCCCAAGAAATTTTAAACTAGTTAATAAAGTTCGTGTACAACTCCACCCATTTGCCAATTAGTTTTGAGATGAAGTCCAGGTTCTTTAACTGAAACATTCAAATTTAGATGAAACAGCCACAGAAGCATGAATAACAGTCTAATAATTAAGAGGGAAAGTTTTCAATTCATCAGTAGCAACTGTTACAATCTCTCTGTTCATCTTACCCCTGAGCTGATTCCA
This sequence comes from Mitragyna speciosa, assembly GCA_024721245.1. Lineage (NCBI taxonomy): Eukaryota > Viridiplantae > Streptophyta > Magnoliopsida > Gentianales > Rubiaceae > Mitragyna > Mitragyna speciosa. The sequence goes on along the minus strand of CM045553.1, from coordinate 10,289,454 downwards.
ATTAGCACTCAACAACCTCCAGCAACAGATGGAGGCTGCAAGCTGAAGAAGTTAGGATAGCTATCTTTGATCTCCGTACCTCTCAAACAACATAACCACATAAAAATAAACTAAACAGCTAATTCTCCACCACACTTCCCCTGCAGCCACCATCAAAAGAAAAAGAACCCTTCCAAAACACTCATCTTTTGGGGATAGGGTCTTGGGGCAGCCTGGGGGATGTGGAGGGGAGAGATGGGAGAAAAGCACAACAGTTATAGCTAGTGATAATAGAAAAAGCAACAGAAAAGAACCTAAGATGATATTTCCCTTATGTCCCATTAGAAACACGAAACAGTTGGTAGCATGAGTGGCATGTAAGATGCATAATCCAAGTGTAAGTACAACATGGAGCAAGGCTGCAAAAAGCGAAAACTTTGATTAACCTTTTCAAAGCTTGTTTCACCCATTCCAGTTTTATACAGCTCATGAACCATAGCTGTCAGGAATATTTTACTCAGTTTAGAACTGTTTTTCATCACCTGCAAAATAAATAAATTTATAAAAAATGCCTTTCCATAATCTTTTTCCGACAAGTAGTAGTTATAGCATTTTGTTCAATAAAAAACTGCAGTGAAATTAAGTTGCATGTACATTAGAGAAATATGAGGTATTTCAGGAGTGCCCAAGAAGATATTTACAGAACTCCACTTTATACTTCAAAAAATGGCTCTGCAATACTCCATCTATTATCAACAAAGTTGCTACCAATAGCATTAAAATCAAACTGTATCTTATAATTCTAAGTTACTTAACCATCCAAGCCCTATCAGAGAACATGTCCCATCAAATATTTGGATCAACCCTCATGCTCGTAGCACAATATTTGTTTGACATCACAAAGGTTCTCAAATGGAGTAGAGTTTACTAATCACAAAGGTTCTCAAATGGAGTAGAGTTTACTAACAATATCTCACTCATAATACTCATAAACATACTTGAATATGAGGAGCCTGGAACATTTCCTTTATGGCAGCTTCAATATCTGCCACACCAACGAGACTTTTTCCTGAAAGCACAAGATGCAGGTTCATCATCTGAGACAAATTTCTCAGAACCAGTCATAGTTCTTAATGAAATAAATACTACATGTGAAGCTAATTTTAGTTCTGATTGTATATAATCACCATTAGCATATCAAGCTGGAACAGACAAACCAATGAAATGAACCACAAAGTCACTATAGAAAAAAAAAATGTTCGAGTTCACATTTTTGGTTTTCTTAAAGATAAGTTCTTTTGCCACAAGGCACTAGAATTGTTAAGAGAAAAACCTAACAATTTTATAATCATCCTAGCACATCTACAATTCACTTTTGTCTCACTACAATAAAATAAAATGTTTCCATTATCAAAAATTAAAAAAAAAAAATCCCCAAAAGAAACAATAGATGTTTGCAAGATATTCTAGCATAGTTGACAGCAACAAAGATCTACGTGAAGTATATAGAGGTAATTATATTTGAAAATCTGAGCTTCCTTGGCACCAGATATACTCGAAGCTGAATCTTTTTCTTGGCTTGGCCAAGAAATTAGCTCCAGCTGTGCAATCTACAGTGTCTCGCTGGCTCAGAAACAAAGACCATTCAACCAAATCTAATTCCTTGCAGAAGTTCAAAGTCTCAAAGAAAGTGGCTGATGTTAGGATTTCAGTAGCTAGTCGGAGGAAGGTGTGTAGAGATCAAAGGATAGACTGGGCCTTACACTTTGATCAATAGAATTTCTATGAATATTGTATGTATCATTTCTTAGTTTCAAATATCTTAAGGAGGATATGCTCTCGATTTATCCTTAGTTGTATTAAGTGGTTGCCCATTAGTTTCCATGTGTTGCAAATTTCTTTCATTATCAAAAAGTTAAAATTTGACTTAATAGGAAACGTTTAACAGCTATTCTTAGTTTAGCTATTTAATGTTCACAGTTCCAATAGTGTCACAGAGTCCCTTAATCAGTCGTTACATTTCCCAAAAACGAAATTTAAATGAAACAAACAAATCATATACGCGTAGGTTGAAAAAATGGATTGCTTATTTGCAAATTCTTTCATTATTTTGAATTGCATGCTTTAGGAATATACACTTAAAAAATGTACTGCAAATTTTTTTCATTATCAAAAGTTACAAGTTGACTTAACAGGAAACATTTAACAGCTATCCCTTGTTTAGCTACAACCTTTATTGTTCACAGTTCCAATAGTGTCACAGAGTTGCTCACAACGGTTGTTACATTTCCCAAAGACAAAATTTACATGAAACAAATAAATCATATACACGTAAGTTAAAAAATGGATTGCTTATTTGAAAATTCTTTCATCCTTTTAAATTTCGTGCTTTGAGAATACTAAACACTCAAAAAGTTTGAAAAGAAAGTCTGAATTAGAATTTTTCAACAGTGAAGCAAACAAGCAAGGTAAAAAACCTCAAGGTGGGAACTTGTAACACAAAAGTCTTCATCAAACTGCAGCTGTCAGGGATGTTTTTGTTTCCTCCAATTTGTAGATTAAGCAATTTTTTGTGAGAAAACAAAAGATCCAGAGTGATTCTGAAACTAGACTTCTCACTAATCGGGAACGCAACATACAGATTAGATTTAGCATCTCAAAGCCATCTGGCAGGGCATGTATTAGTCGCATTTGGTCCGTATAATGTTTTGGGTCAACAAATTACCAACTTCAACATTTGCAAGTATTACCATTTACCAACTTTCTGAACCTGTAGACTTTCACCAAGTATATTCAAGGATATTGTCTGCCTCTGATAACAAGGAGTTATAGAGAAAATGTATTCCCAAGCAGTATTATTATGCTTTAGATGTTCCCTGGGCTTTTGACCAAGGTTCTATACGCAGCTCTTCACTTGCCCATTGCACAGATAGAGGAATCATATTTATAAATTATATCAAGAACTATATTCTTCTACTACATATCTCTCGACGATTAGTTGGGCTGAACTTTCTGTGCTGTCTCTTTGTCCTCCAAATCATGCTAATTAAGTTTCTCTAATAAAAGAAGTAGGAACCTTTTACAGCCGCATTATATGGAGTTAGTTGGCATTTGCAGAAAGCTTTTAATATCAACACAAAAAAAAAAATGGTATGACATAGAAGAAATTTTAGTGCAATTACGAAAAGTAAAAGAAGACAACCAGATAAGGAATAAGCTGTACAAGTGTGGATTCATTATATTTGTTAAAGAGCATAAGAGTTATCATAGGAGTCGGCAGCAACTCCATGACTCAATATCATCTTGTAAATCCCCTCATTGATAGTAAGCTCATCTTCCTCCTATTTCGTCTCTCAAACTTTATGATACAATTAAATTTAGAAAGGTTAATCATGGCAATACTTTCATAATGATGATCTCTATAGAAACACTAAGAATACCATGCTTTGGCTTATCCAAAATTGAATTAAAAAAATTTAAGCAACTTATTTAAATTAATGACACAAATTTTGCCAAACAGTATGCTATGAAATACTTCAGTACTCGTCTGAATTTCAATTACATGGATTTATATATCCTTTCACTGGTCCTTCCTAGACTGTCCTACAAATGGCCAAGCAGTTCCTTTAAGTGATGTACCAGTGATAATGTTAAGCATTTAAAAAATGCATCAGCTGAATTACAAAGTGGAAAAAATCTACTACCAAACAACATTATAATAGTAAAAGAGAGACTAATTCCTCTCTGCTATTTTCCATAGCTGAAAATGAGGAAATGAAAAGGGCATTTCACTTAGTTTTCCTTTTATTTCTCAAAAAGAATATTGTATCTTGCTTGTCTCATAAATGACAATCTATCAAAATATATTTAGATGCATGAAAACAAAATCCAGGGAATGGGAGATCTCACCTGGAGCAGCAGAATCACAAAATGATTCTGATTTTTTTAAGCGATAATCTACAAATTCTGCAGCTCGCCTACATATCTCAAGGGCACGACGAGCATCACCAGAAACAGCAGCAACCTAGATTTAGAAACAGAAACACCAATAATGATAAAAGCTCCAAAGCAGTTGAACTCAGATCATGAGCTATTAGTTATCAGAACTCGTTGATGAAATAGGTAATGGAAGGGCAAAACCTTTCTCGAAGCAAATTCAATAGCTGGCTTTTCAAAAGCATCAATTCCTTTGAGGCGACTAGAGATAATTTCTTGAAGCTGCTGGTAGTTATAGGGGCCAAAGCAAAGCCTCTGTATGCCCAAACGACTTGAGATGCGAGGAAGCAAGGTTTCAGGAAGATCCATGGTATTTGCTATCCCTGGTATGATGTTTTGAAAGGTAGAAACCTACATTAGTTTCTTTAAAATTTATCAGACTACACAGAGCATTTATTTGTTTTCATCAGACCATGCAAAGGATTTAAATGATTCCCTACCTATCACAATCAGTTTGGAATTTAGCTTGGTAGGCCAATCAAGAATGTTGTACAGAACCTGTGATTTATAAACCAAAATACAGAAAAAAGGAGTTTATGCATAAAAATTATTCTAAACTTTATCAAAAACTGAGGTACATGTATTTAATATCCTTCCAATTACCGATTGATTTCTGGTTACTAACAGATCGAGTTCATCTATAAGTAAAATGCAAGGCTGGTTATCCTCATTCCCACGTTTTGTCCCACTTGAAAATATCTCATTCAACAAGTTTAGAGCCTTTTTCCAATTAACTCTATGTCCAGTTAAAGCGTCATAAATAACCTGTAAATAATTACCCAAAAAAAAAAAAAGTTACAGAAAGCGTAGAGTTTCTTGTAATATGGAAAAATCCATCTATCATAATTCTTACTTTATATATGTTTTCTGGTGAAGCCAGCTTAAGACCATTGATCTCCACAAAGCGATACGGCTTGATACTCCCAGCATCAACTTCAATTCTTAGGTTTCTCATTGCTGCAAGTACACTCATTGTCTGTTGGTTGGCAGAGACATTAAGTGTAAACCATTATTTGTATCCTTGAAGCAATATGAACACTCTTCCAGAAATAGCTACTAGGTCTTACCTTCCCAGTTCCAGGAACTCCATGAATATATAGACATCTTCCAAGACATTGATCATCACATATAGCTCCCTTGATAAATGCAGTTATCTCTTCCATTTCTCTACACAGAAGAACTTGTCACCATCAGATAATTACAGTATAAATGTAACTAAACCATATACTGCTGGTGACACTTACTTGTTTCTACAAGGAGGAGACTTCGGTAAAGATGCCAGTAAAAGCATAGATTTTGCTTTGTCAAGGTCGGTTTGTTTGTGGAATCTTGTGTGTGCTGGTGTTTTCTTTGCCCCAATCTTTTGAAGTCCGAAAATTTGCCCCGACCTCGAGTTCTGAGTTTACAAGTTATGATCAGTCTTCAAGTACATGAAACTATTGCTAAATAATTAGGATATGTTCCACATTTGAAAATCAACATCATACAGCAGCCAATGAATGACCCAGAAAAGGTCTGGTCAGTGAACTATTGTTATTCTCTTCTTCATATTCTATGTCATCTTCCAAGTCAGAGTCTGAATATTCACGAGAATCCCAGTCCTTTTCACTGTCAGCCTCTTCACCATCCTATCAGTTGATAAAGAGATATATCAGTTCCAACGAAAGTATTGTTATCACCCATAATGTGAATTTAGCTTCTAGGAGCACTTACCTCTTCACAATTTTCAATTTCAGCAATCCGTTTGAAACTGTGCCATCTTATGTCATATTCATATTCACACAAGAAAACATCATCTCCTTCATTACTAGCCTTTGCAAAATCTTTAGGGTTCATAACGTAACAATGCCTAATGACAGATTCCATCTGCATAAATACACAATATCTCAGTTGGACCTAATACAAGTAGTTTGTACTTTACTAAAAGAATCTCCTTTAAAATATAACATTTATCATCATGGAGATTTAATCTCCAACAAGTCTTGTTTGCTCTTGCAGTACAAACAATGTTTACACATCTATGATCTATATGTAACATACAATATCAGTCTCTGTATCACATGTAAAATCAGTTACATGCACAATTATCCAAGTACAATTGATAAAATAAAACAGGTGTTGGGTTTTAAGCCGGAGAAACTTCCATTTAAGTATCTGGGAGTGCCTTTGAACAAGGGTCAAAATAGACGAGTTCTGTTTGATGGTATCCTCACCAAAATTGGAAGCAAAATCTTTCAATGGCATTCAAACTTTCTCTCAGCAAGTAGGAAATTGATCTTAATAAGACGTGCTATCATCCATCCCCTTATATCTTATTCAAGTACTAATACCTCCTAAAGGCGTGATCCAAACAATAGAAAAGCTTTTCTTTCTTGTAAGATAATAGAGATGGGAAACGTACACATTGGTCATCATGGGAAAAGGTTTGCTATCCTGTAGAGGAAGGGGGGTTAGGGTTCTTAGCTCTATCTCAAGTATGATTGATGCGTTTTCAATGAAGTTATGGTGGAAGCTCAGAACTCAAAATTCTTTTGGCCTGCCTTTATGTTTTCCAAATATATATAGAATTAGCATCCCACACAGGTGCATAAAACTGGCTTATCTTTGTGGAGACAACTTCAAAATATTAGAGATCAGATAGAACTTCACATTAGATGGCAGATTGGAGAAGGAATGATTGATTTCTGGCATAACCGGTGGTTATGTGAAGATACTCTAGCATCATTATGTAATGTCTCTAACCTGCCCCATTTCATGATTGCTGAATTCTTTTCTATTCATGGTTGGAATGAGATTCGGTTGAAGGCACGGGTACCGGCTTCTCTGGTTAATCAGATTCTGCAAATTCCATTAGATACCTAGACGAAGGATGCTATCATATGGGAGCCATCATCTACTGCAGATTTTTCAACATCGTCTGCTTGGGACTGTTTGTGTCAAAAGAGATGTTATTCTATGGTTTTGGAAAAGGTGTGGTCATCAGTTTTGCCATTCAAAATTCAATTCTTTGTATGGAGAGCACTTTATAATTACTTGCCTGTCGATTCTATTATGCAATATCGGGTTCTCAGCCTATTATCAAAATGTTGTTGTTGCAACGAAATTGAAACCTTGATGCATATCTTTTACAATGTTCAGATTTCTAGTGAAGTTTGGAAGTTCTACTTTGCTGTTTTTGACGCATGTATATCATCCTATTGATGCATTGGTTTATTTCATATACTTCTATGATCAGTACACATATTCGAGCAGTGGCTCCCATGTTAATTCTTTGGTTTTTATGGAAAGCTCAGAATGAAGCAAGATTTCAGGGATCCAAAATTTCAGCTGCCAAGGTTATATATGAAGTGGATAGGTTTATTAAAACCATTGGAGCATCATTTATTGCCTCCAAAACTAAATTCAATGGTGATGCACACATTTATTGGTCCAAATTCTTTTCTTTCAAGGCTGGTTCAAGGTTTCAACTTTGGGCTATTTCATGGAATAAACCTCCACAGGGTGTGTACAAACTAAACATGGATGCCTTAGTTTCCACTCACAAAACGGGAGGTGGGGGATTCCTTCGAGATGATTCTGGAAAAGTAAGTTTTGCTTTCTATAAAGAGTTCTGGGGATAAAGATGTACTACTTGCTGAAGCACAAGCTCTATTAACTGGACTACAATTGGTGGCGGATCAAAGACTAGAGAACATTATGATTGAAGTTGACTCCCGGGTGTTGATCTCCCTTCTTCATAAGCAGCAAGTTGGAAAATGGTCGCTTTGCATGGTTCTTAGACACATTCATCATCTTCTATCAATGATTTGTGGTTCTATTGTTCATGTCCATAGACAAGCTAATGTTATGGCAAACAGAATCGCAGCATTACCACTATCCCATTTTCATTTCTTCACAGCTTCCATCGCATCACATATTAAGAGTCTAGTTAGTTTAGATGCTATTGGTTTTCCTTCATTACGTATTGTAAGGGAGTAGTACTCCTCATTTCTATTTGAGAATTATAACTACATGTACTGGAGGTTTTGGTTGATGACCCCTTCCTAATTTTTTTATTTTTTATTAATAAAATTGGGACTGGCACCCCCTGGGGGGAAGTGGGGTACAGGTATTGCCCAAAAAAAAAAAAAAGAGTACAATAACTACAGGCCATTCTACAATTTTTTATGTTGCTAAAAAAAGATCCCAGACATAAAACAGAAGACCAAGACATCGATGAACTAAATTTGTTTGCTGCACAGGTACATAGTCTGCCATGCTAAAAAGCAGAAGAAATTGCAAGTATAACAAATTGAACCTAAAAGTTGACTGTCCCAGAAATGCAGACATTACCTGAACATCAGCAAAATCATTGGTCCTGTATAGCTCCCTCCTTAAATTATGTGGCTGTCTTCCTGCAGCAGTCTCCTCAGGAATAATATACCAACGAGCCCGAAACCAATAAATACCATCCACTTCTTTCCACATGCTATACAATCCTCGTAAAACACATATTCAATAAAATCAATTATTAATAACAACATAAACAAAATGAACCAAATCACAACATTGACAGACAAAATGTAATCCCAAACCTCTCAATATGGGCTGCCCACAAATCACTTGAAAGCAACTTCTCCTTTGCAGTCCTAGCCCTCTTCTTCCTCTCAGGTGGAACAGGTAATTCAACATTTTTCCCCAATTTTTTAGCCTCACAAAACCCACAAATCCAATCCCCTTCTGGAACCTCCTTTAAAGGCGGCCTCAAACATTTCAAGTGAAAACCCTCTAAGCATTCATCACATTCAATCATGAGACCCCTTCCAGTCTTCAAGCACACCACACACTCCTCCACTTCAGGGTCCTCATTATCTGATTCGGCATCGTCCCTTCTTTTCACATATACATCATCCCCTACTGAAAACTCACCCCCATCATAAACCACTTTTCTATAGTAAACCCTTTTCTTCTGACCCTTCAAAGCCTTATTTTTCCCAAAACCCAGATTTTTTTCTTCGTTAAGCTTCCTCTTCTGCCTAGTTTCAATTCGATCAGGTGAGATTGGAGAAATTGGCTCAGTGGCACTTTTGGGGGCTGGTTTTTGGGGGGTTTTGGTGGAGAAGAAATTGAGGGATTTGCAGCCAGATTGGACGCGGGAAGGCGGTGGCAGCGGCAGTGGTGGGACAATAGAGGTGGTGGCAGTGGTGAGAAGGCGAGATGAGCGGCGGAGAGTGTTGGGTTTTAGGACTTGTGGGGTTGGAGGGACTGAAATGGAGTTTGAAGGAGAAAGATGCTGCTGTTGTTTAGGGTACTGTTTGGATCTTTTCTTTGGAGTTTCAGCCATGGTAGCTGTAGTTCAGCAAGGTGGAAAGTGGTGGTGGATGTCAGGAATTTTTGGGTTTATTGGTGTTTGTGTTTTGGGGTTTTGGTTTGTTGTTTTTGTTGTGGCAGTGTTTTCAGAACTGATAGATGTGTTACTAATTACGCCATGTGGGTCACTTTGGTTGGTATAATTGATAGAGGTGAATTTAAAAGATGAGGCTAAGCAATTAATCTATACAGATAGGACCTAACTGCAATCTAACACAATGGTCCTTCTGTAGCTGCAAAGCTTAAAATTTTGCTTCTCAAATTTGTAGGAAATGAATGAAATTGCATTCCAACACCTATCTCTGTCCCCACCCTTTGCAGCCTTCCTCCCAAAACCCCACCAAACCCCCTGAGAATAAAAAGAAGAAAAAAACAAAGAAATACCCATAAACAAATAATGTCGTAATTTGTACAGTAATCAGTGGCTCAGAATATCAAAATTAAATAAATAATTTGTGCCAAGATCAATTATTATTCAACAAATAGTCCACGGCACAACTGAAAATCCAACATATTATAGCAGCTCTCTTTTGTAACTGAAACCTAACTTTAGCTGTGTCCAAAGGAATAGTACATAACTGCAAACAAATTCAACAAATCCACCCAAAAAAGAAAAAAAAAGACAATAAAGAAAATTACAATCACTATAATTCTCAATGGCTGCATTTTTTGTGTTTACCAAGTCATAACACTGTTAACACAGTAATAAACGAACACCGAAATCTGTCTGCAGAATCCCAAAAATCAAAAGCTTGAACTACCAAAAACCAGTTTGTGTGCTAATTATTGTAAGGCCGCGTTTGGTTCCATGGCATTGGAATTACAATTTTGTAGAATTGTAATTCCATGAAACTGTAACACCAAAGTATTAGAATTCTTTTGTTTGGGAAATGTGCAGAATTAGCATGAAATTTGCTCAAAATTCCAAACCCTCTGTTTGGATGTTAAGAATTTGGTTGGAATTAGAATTGCTTGTATTTGAAATTTTGCTTGTATTTGGAAATGGTACAGAAGATTTTTTTTTTAAATAATAAACTATTGATTACTAGTCGATTTAAAAAAAAAAAAATCTACACAAAATTTTTTAATTGTTATCTTTTTACATATCTTTATACATACAATGTTTGAGGTTGAAGATGGACCAATGCACTTCTTAAGACTATTTAATTGCCATTGGTTTCAGGTTTCTTAAATCATCCTATCAAGATTTCAACCAAAATTAAAAATAAATTTTTAATTAGTAATTAGTACCAATTAAAAATATAAATTTTTAATTAATAAATATTATTTTGATGCATAAACTAAAACTTTAGAATAAAAGTAAAAAAACTCCTTTGCAATTTATTTTGCGACTACAGGATTGACTAGCCTGAAGATTTATTGTGTTGTCATATTCACTCTCTTCTTTGTTTTGGAACAAGGAGGGGTAGTCAAGTTCCAAGTTCCAACCCCCAACCTTCAATTTAAAATCCAACCACTCTATCTTAGTAATTCTCTAAAAAGCAAAAAGGGATACCAACAATCTCAAATCAAATAGCACATGTGGAAAGAATTCTAAGTTAATTAGTATCCTTCATTAACATGACCGAGTAATTATTTATGTCTTATAGGTAATCAGGTGCCAGGCTACATCTTTGTACATCCACTACTAGAACTAATCATGATTTAATATTTTAATCAACATAAACATGAGGACAATAATAACAATAAATACAAAATGATAACTATGAACACAATGTTTCTGTAATGATTAGAAAAACTAAAGAGATAACAGAATCCAATCAATATCTCAACATCATTAGCTTGTATAAAAGCTTGTCATAACAAAGATATCTGATTTTGCTTGGTTGAATAGTGATACATAAACATTATATTTAAATAATGTAAGTGCTACATGACCAATCCAGGAAGTAAACCAGATCAGTATAACTACAAATAATTCTTACCAGAAGTGTAATGTAGGACCCACCGAGACCAGCGCCAACAGTGTGAACAGAAATGTCCTTTTCCAGTCTAGCAAAGGTACTCGGTCAATAGCAAGCTGAAGCATGTATACAAAATATAGTATTTCAGCAAAGGGAAAACTGGTGACAAATTGACATAAAGGTAATCAATAATCTGGTTTCATGGCCAAATTAAATCAAAGAAGTGGCCAGCAAATGCTATAATTCTCTGTTTCTTGATAAAATAAGTCAACATGAATCTATAGCCTAGTCTTGTTTTGATGAGGTATCAAGAGGAAAGTCCATAAAACGTACACAACTAGATGTGAGAAAATCATATATAAATAAGTGCGTGCCTTCACAAGTCTCTACAAGATTCACCTTTTGCTGCTACTAGAAAAACAATTTAAGCCTCTATAGGATTTTCAATTGTTCCATTGACTCATTGACAATTGCTGCAACTGATACACATATAAGACAAGGCTTTAGAGCACAAATTAGTACTCACACCTAGTATTATGGTTACTGAATAAAAAACATTAAAGAGGTGTATTAGCTTGTCAGTTGGTTGTTCAGCACTTACAACAGATTCAGAATATTTAGTAACGAAATTATATGGTCATTCAACAACAACTAGAATTTCACTTTTTTATTTTACTGTCTTTTTCTTAAATTGTGCAAATTTACATTACATAGCTGCAGCCCGGTCAAAATAGTATCTAACGCATGCTAGCAGTTCTGAATTTCTCTTAACAGAAGACTGTGCAGGAAGCCATCCAAGAAGAATGAAATCATATTTAGTCAGACTGAAACAAATAAAAAAATAAAAAGAAGGAAAAGGAAAAGGAAAAGAAAAGCAGATTAGAAGGATCTCTTTTTTTCCTCCCAATCCCTTTTAACCTTTTGCAACAGTGAGTATCACCAAGATTCTTTTACTATGAACATTTTAAATCATGGCAAAAGGAAAATAACACAGCCTCTAGTTCTAGTTCTAATGTTCTAGTTGAACTAGGAGAAGGGAGAAGAACAGTTGAAGCCACACATCTACCTCTTCTCTTCTCCATCCACTTCAATCTTGCCCATCATATATAATGGCTACTTAGCTTCATTCAAGTTTAGTAGCTTACAGAATGAAAGATAAGAGGTACAATCCAATTTGAATTATACAATTCCAATTCCCATCAGGTATGTATGTTCTAACATACATTATGTTCTCTCCCTCCTTTCCTCCCTTCCTCCCTTAAATAGACTACTTAAACATGGCTAGAATTTTCCCCAACAATAATTTCAAACTTTTGCCCCACTCGTTAGTAAGACCACTGATGTGCAAGGATGAGTTCAGAAGAAGCTCATCTCATTTACCCATGTCCATTTAGTTTTATACGGCTTAGAAGGGAGATTGTAAACTATCCCTTTTCCGAAAAACATGCTGTTCCAAAAATTAAAAAACTGTGAACTGTCATTAGATTGCCAATATCTGTTCTCCCCAGTTTGGCTTAGTACAATTGACTGTTAAAAGACTGTAATTTGTTGCACACTTCATTTCGACTACACATAGGCAGACGCGCACAGTAGGTTCATCCAAAATAGCACATACAATTAACGTTCTGGGCTAGGCATTTTAACAAACATATTGCCGGTATAAAGATTTTTAACATGCAGTGTCCTAATAATATCAGATTTCATATCATTCAATCAGATTTTCAAATAAAAAATGTAATCAGCACATTACAATCATCGAGGTAAAAAAAAAAAGATTGAATTTAAAAATATGCACATACATAGAAATCCGAAACTAATATTTGGATATGAAGGCGTACAGTGCAGTTTGATAGCAAATTTCAGCTGCAGCAGTTTTCCAGGTTGAAATCCGTTCAGTTTCGGTTCCCTCCGTCTCCATTTAGAAATCAAACCGACTTGTAGGCGAAGATGGAAGCGAAGGGGGAGGCGGAGGCGGAGGCGGAGGCGGAGGTCGGAGGGAAAGCAGAAAAGAGAGAGAGGGAGAGAGGAGGAGAAAGTGGAGAGAGAAAAGAGAAAGTGCTCTGCGCAGCGCGGGGGTGGGGGATGGATTGGCCAAAGTTTTGACTGCAAGGTTTTGACTGCAAGTAAAGATGATTATTATGGAATTGTAATTCGATTCCTATTCCATAAACAAACTTATCAACCAAACAATTTAACTGGAATTGGTGCCTCCAATTCCAATTCCATGATGCCAATTCTAGGGAACCAAACAACCCTGTGATTTTAATTGTTAGAAAATGAAATTTGGAAATAGGGAAGAAAGTTAAATCAAGGCATTTAATGTATTGAGAAAGAAAATAGAAATAGCAAAAAAGGGTTCAAAATATTTAATGTATTTGAATAGGACAGAAAAGGAGAAAAACAACTTAAATTCCAGCTGGTAAAAGTAATTAATGAAGAACGCAACAATCATGAATGCCTTTATATATTTCAATTTTATCAATGAATAGCAGATGCAATAGAGAAAATCTAAAGGATCACTGAAGGCATCAAAGAAAGGAAGAAGCTGAATTGAATTAGAAATCCGGTTTGTAAAGGTATAGAAAAAACTAGCACATTATATTTTCTATGAATTTAGTTATTTTCCTCTCACATATTTTTAAAAAGAAATGTATAGGATAGATGCATTAAAAATATTGGGAGATGAATAGGAAAACATAAATGGAAAAAAAATTTGACAAAATTCAAATGGCAAATAAAAAATGACAATATGGATATATTATTTGTTTATTGAAATAGATATTTCGTATGTAACATTGGTAGACATAATAGTACTGAGCATATTGGATTTTACTTTCATGTCTTATGATGTTTATATCAGTCAGATGCTGTCTTGTCTGTAAAATGAGAACTGATTTGGATGCATAGAATATGATAAAATTCACTAGTATGTGCTAGTATACATGAAAACAAAATACGGGTATTATGTAGAAAATTATGATAATGTGTGGCAAGGGAGATGCGTAATGAATAATTAGTTGGCTCATAAATAATATCATTGAATTTGTGACATTTATGTTATGCAACTGACAGTCTAACAAAGGAAATTTCTATGCAAGAGAAAATCTCATAAATAAAATATATAATTTAGGAAGAAAAAAATGCATTTAATGTATGTAATTAAAAATATGTTATGGTCCAAAATATTTAGGAGACATCCCCCTAAAATGTTTAGCTTGTAATTTACAATGATATATAATATATTTTGTGCTGAGACTGAAATAAGAATAAGTTTTGTTTAACGATTATTTGAACACTATTTCAGATGCAGAAATTCAACATGGCTTCTTGTGCTGGAGTTTTTCAATTCCTCACCTCACTTTTGTTTTTGACATTTGTGGTTCAACAATGTCCTCTAGTGAAAGGGGATAAAGCATTGATCAACAGTGTATGTTCAAAGACGGGCAATGACAAAAAATATTGCCTTGATTGCTTTAATACTCGAGGAAGTGAGGAACAAGACATAAAAGGTCTAGCAAAATTTTCAATCCTTTGTGCATCATCAACATCATTTAACACCCGACAAGCAACATTGGATCTTGCTAAAAATGCTACTGGTCAGTTTCAGAAAAATTTGTACAAATGTATGGGAATACTTGTTGACACATTGGACGAATATGCTAATGCAGCTCAAAACGTAAGAGTTGGACATTATTCAGACGCCACAAAACATCTCAATCTTGCTAAGAACAAAGTCTTAGATTGTTTGAACGTACTAGGAATACGAGTTTTGTCTGCTGACAAACTTCCAGATTATCTTCTGAATGATTTCGCTCCCCTCAAGGGCATTGCTAATGTGGCTATAAATGTTGTCTCTCAAGTTCCATCGTATTAAGGTGGCTACAAATGTTGTCTCTCAAATTATTAATTAATGATATCCTTTGAAATATGTTGCAGAATTTTCGTGTGGATTTCAAATAATTTTATCTTTCTTGCGATGCTGTATCGTATTTGGCATCGGCAAGTTTTCAGGCCAAACTTTTTACCATGTCTTTTTACTGCAAGTACAAAACCTTGTTCCCATCTTAGCTTGGCATCATTCAATTGTAATATAGAAATTCCAGCTTTGCATGATTCCATGTGATATTCGGGTTAAGGTTTCTCTAGCATGTTAAAAATGGTTATAGTTGCCGACCAGGAATTAGGTTCCCCAACAATGGAACGATATCTTGTGTAACGGGCTTGCTTATACACAAGAGGTACTTTGAAAACAATTGATTTGTGCTCAAATAATGAGGTCATCAACAATAATGTGTGTAGTTAGATTAGAGCTCAAGTTTGTATAATTAAGCTTCTTCTTACGGATTTGGGTTTCGTTGCCCCGCTGATTACTCGATATTTACCATTTTGTATATTTTTTGGATTTTTTTTTTATCTTTGCAAGTCATTTTGCAAAAACAACTTATGCTAAATATAAAAGGGGACCATTGCTTTTGTATTTTTACTGGATGGATATAAATAATAAACACCCCTGTTACAATAATAACGATGTTGCTGCTGCTGCTGATGATGATAGAATTAACCCAAAAGTTAGAAAATTTTCGTAAATCAAAAATCAAATTTCTCATTGTCAATTTTAAAATTTTATGTCTTTCTAAGGGTAATAATGCAATTTACAGAAGTTGAAGGTGGCCAACCCCAATGTCCATCCCTGATATGCCAATTTTTGCAAGCTAATTTATGCGTAGCATCAATTTGTTAATGAAAAACAAACACAAATTTTACTACTAATAGGATAATCTGAAGATCAAATATGTATAAACTACAATAATATCTATAATTTAACTTGCATGACTCCTATAATACGATTCAAAAGTAAGTTTCTTTATGTGCAAATAGTACATTGACATAATTAGCCCTGAATACGACCAATAATATTGGAATAATTTTGAAATTAAAGACTTTCTTAATATTCCTCGCAGAACAATTGTTCTCAACGATCTTTAATTGCCACAATCAACCTTCCAAATCACGTAGCATGCACTAAATTTTGTTATCGATCGATTTGTTTTTGCCTTTTTGGTAAAAAAAAAAAAAAAACCAATTTTGTTTATAGTAAGTAATTGATTGATGAATTATAGAAGAAAAACAACCAATCTTGTTTTTAGAAAGTAATTGACTGATGAATTATAGAAGAAAAACAACCAATCTTGATTTTAGAAAGTAATTGAATGATGAATTATAGAAGAAAAACAACCAATCTTGTTTATAGAAAGTAATTGACTGATGAATTATAGAAGAAAAACAATCTTGTTTATAGAAAGTAATTGATTGATGAATTATAGGAAACCTCACATCTCTATATAAAGCTCAATATCGTTACTGTTTCCCAGCAATTATTATTCCAGTCCTCTACTTTTGGATCAGTACTTTTGTTTCTCTTGTAAGTTTTATAGTTTCTCTTGCAAGTTTTATATGTTCAATGTTTTTGCTATCCAATTATTCACTTTTTAGTCTTTGACATTCTTATGTTGTTGGCATTGAAATAATTATTTTGATGGAATTGATGATTCGCATTGTACATATATTGATACTCTATGATCATATATTCTGAAAAATCAATGTCAATTTTCTTATGTCATTCGAAACGTACATACTCTAGGCATGTTGATTGTTGAATAACTACTAATTAATTGGTTACTATCCTAAAATTTATTATTTATAATCAGCTATCCCTCGTGTAACTTAAATGATGGTGAAATTTAAGTAATCAAAAGGGCTTTTTTTTTTTTTTTTGAGGTTTGGAAATATGTATCCCAATTAGTAATACTTGTCCACAAATTAATAGTGCTGAAGGAATCCAACTTTTCTTTTTTTATTTTGATCTTTTTAGGCATTTTTGACCTATTAGATTTATTTTTTCCTCCGGTACATGCACGAAGTGGGGTTGATGGGGGAGATTCGAATATACTATCATTAGATTTTCTTTTTCCCTTTGTTACATGTAAGAACTGGCAACGAATGTATGTGTGTCTTTTTGAAGGTTTATCTGCATGTCTATAGTTGAAGGTGAAATTGAGATTGATCTTGAATATACTCATGCAAACTACGATTGGTGGCAAAATCTTTGATTAATTTTCCTTATTGATCGATAAATTGACATTTTTTTCCCTTTTGGGATTTTTAATTGTTTCATTCAAATTATGAATTTAATTTTTGAATGCAATAATTTCACATAGCTTTTATTTTCTGGTTGAGACTCTAAGCTATACAGAAAAGAAAGAAAAAAGAGCTGGTTTTTCGGGACATCTCACATGGCTTCTGACGGGTCCGAGGCTTTAGCTTTCATCATTATTGTGTTTTTGCTGGTGTGTTTCGTGGGCCGATATGTACGTATTCCTAGAGTGCGGCTTCCTATAATTGGTGAGGGTATCGCTGATATCCGAACGGCCTCTATCATCATCGCCATAATCATCATTGTTGCTATGATCAGCATGAGATAGAAGAGTTCAGTTTAGCCTTTCTTGTTTGTCTGCGATGGCATTCCACTTTAGTTCAGTCTGGAAGTGAAATATTAAGTATTATTTCATTTAGTGAGTGAATTTTGATGGCCAGTTAATTCATTTCTTGATTTTCTTAAACTAGCAATACTTTAATTCAAGCCAGAATTCCTTGGCAATATATTATGGTTAATAATTTCTCTGTGCCTGAAATAAAGTAGCTTTAGATTCTTTGACAATCAAAGCTCTTAATTGATTAATGACGGTACTCAAAATAAATGCAAAATCTTCATTTTATAGTGTCTTCTGTTAATTTCAATTTTCTTGTAAGCTGATGTTGCGTTTGTTATGTTTGGCTAATGAAATTTTCTAATAGAAAAATAGTATGAATACCACAATTCGTTGTGATGACATAATTTAGATAATGAATGTTTTGTGTCATTGAGAAATAGACGTATGGTCGAGCTAAATGTAAATTACTTGCTTTCTTGAGTATACACATTCTTCCAATAATTAATCTAATTTATTAGCCTGTCACAAAGTGTGCTTTCTGGGTTGCGGGTCGGTCTCCCTGAAAAACTGAGGCCGCCGAGCAAGCTGAAATGTCATAAATGCCATGTAAAGTAATCCAGCTGAAAGACAACATAAATCGAACCAGATGAAATAGAAAGCTTGGATGTAACATGATACTTGGGGAAAATCTTACTACTACAGTCAAAGTGCCAGGGCCATTATCAGAACAGCTTGCTTTCAGAGCCATAATATCTGACCGCTTTATCTCTATTTTACTCTTCAGACCACCTTCAAGTACTTCCCAAACAAGCTTATGCTTTGCAAAGTAACACTTTGCCAACAAATCACCTTCATGCCTAGAGATACAACATCAGGTTACAAACTGCCAGTAGATACAATATCAGGTTACAAGCATTACGATTCATGCAATTGAAACATTAAGCGAAAAATGCAAAACAGCTACCTCCCAAGATCCAATTCTTAAAAGAGAAGCAGCAAAATTCGAGGCCTTCAACTTCTCAGTTGCAATTGAAATAACAGTTCCTTTTGTAGCCTTCTTGTTTGTCGTACTATTCTTTTCACTAGGCACAGCTGCTACAGGAGAAGCATTGCTGTGGGAAAGCCTCATTTGAATTAAATCCAACAAAGATGGACTCTTCCTCAACTGCAAACCCAAAGGGCCGGGTTCATCCAGTGGATTGTATTAAGAATGTGCACCTGGAAACTGACTGTTCCCAGCACTCAACTGATGCAAAAACCAAAACATTAAACGGCAAAAAAAGGAAAAGAAAATCAGATGCCGGGCACACAACAATTCACATTAAAAATAAGTCAAACTCATCACACATCCAACACAACTAGTTAGCTGACCCCACATGCTACTACCAAATTCAAACTCCAAGTTGGTCTCTCAATCTTAACAGTTTCATAACATTGACCAAGATTGACTTCTTCGACCACTTAAACAGAAGTCCTAACTCTCCCACACAATATGGCACATCAACAAGAATTACAGCTGCATGTAAATTCGATTTAATGCTTGCACTAAATTGCATATAAACAAAAGTGAAAACATTAATCTCGTGAACTTCTAAATGTCGAAACCACCACCCTATACATACATTTGCCAACCAAAAAATTCTCTCAAGTAAAATGCATCATCCTTTTTTTTTATACCATTTTTAACCCCTTAAAAGCTGCATCAAAGGAACCTCATATACAACAACAGAAAAATGCCATTATACAAACTAAACCTCATGTCAGAATGAAATTGCACAAATTCAATGCAGGAAGTCAATCAAAATTATAAAGATAACAAAAATTCATCATTCAAAAACCAGAATATATTCCCAAATTTATCAAATTTCCAATTCTTTCAGCTTTTTTTTTTTTTTTTAACTTTTCTCATACAGTTCTGCTAAACATAATTTTTGTAATAGTAAGGCTCATTTCAAACCATTTAAACCTTAATTCAATAAACCATAACACGTCATCACGTAGAACACACAAAAGAGAATTACCATAACTAAAAAAAAAAATTCGAAAAAAATAAAAGGACACCAGAATGAAGGGCGGAGACAACCTAGATCGTTTGCTGACATGTCCATGATCGTCCTCCGCCGCGATCTCCAACTTCACCGAGAAATCATTCTCGGCTCCACCGAACGACACCGTTTGTGATCCCATTCCCATCAACTCAACCATCAATCAAACATTACTACTATCCCCGTGGAAAAAAAAATACATATATAATTGGCAATTGATATATATAATTGAAAATTGGTTGAATTGAATAGTTGGCAATAAAATGAGTGCCAAAGAAGCTGGAGAATTTTTTCCTTCTTTTTTTTTTTTTAGAGTGGAGTTAGTACTAGAAAAAGAAAAGAGAAGGGGAGAAGAATTGGAGGAAAAACCCTAGAAAGGGAACAATTTAGGATTTTATTTTCCCATTCTTTTCTTTTCTACGATTTTCTGTCCTTAGGAATTTGGTAGTAAACATGTTCCAGGTGTCCTAAATAATTGGATTGGGTACCTCTTGATTCTATTACATTTTATAGGCAGTTGATGACCTGGATCCGGATTAGACCCGAATATTAGGTTCATACAATGAAAAAGAGAAAATAAAATTACTAAACCGACCCATAAAATTAATAAGTAGTTTTTGTACGATTTAAATCCTCTTTTTTCAAAATATCTTAGTTTATACAATATTAATTCATGGTATTTTTAAAAATATACAGATTTTGAAAATTATTTTAATAAATGTATATATAAATTCATACCGGCTGCAATTATATAAACTGGAGACAGAAAAGACAGTAGGAATTTTAGAGATAAAGGATTTGAAGCAGTTTTCGTGCATTGATTTTGTTGTTAATAAATTATAAGACCAAAGATATGCAGTCGACTTTTACTTCTTCTTTAATTGAAACCGATAATAACTTTATTATTTAAATATGGACCAATTGTGATATATTACCTTGAGGTTAAGTAAAAAGTATAAGGGAAAGTAAGACTTTCTCCATTGCTCTGCCACGTGGGCGAAATCAATAAATTTTTTCATTTCGTTTTAGGTTTACTTCAATGAGGAAATCATTTTCATTCATTGGTCCTTATAGAACTGTTTTATCTTTTTTTCCATATGATTATTTTTTCTCTTTTGTGTCGGGTCGGATGTGGATTCAATTTGGATGTTCGGATTGTATACTACAGAGCGGACGGGGTTAGTCGCAGCCGCCAACCAAATTGAACCGGGTTCTATCCGGTTCGTACGAATTCCAATCAACCCAATTTTTAACCGATTTTTTTCAATTCAAATTTTAAGCTTGATTCAAACCGGAACGGTTGGCCGATTTTCAATCTGACTAGTCCGACCGGCCGATCCGGTCCGAATTTGAAAACATAGAATGGAATACAATGGTTTATATAAGCGGATACTAGGGGGGTCAGGCTGTGCCCACCAAAATATATATAATAAATCTAAGTCCTTAAGAAAATAGAGTAATTATAGGATAATTATATAATTAGTAAATGACGAACCTAAATAAAAATAACAAAATCTAGCATCAATCTTAAAGTTAATAGAAACATGCATGTGCACAAGCTAAATGGAAACAACCGCATCTGACATTATTCTTGAAGCTAAATAGAAACCTACGTGCCAATAAACAATTCCAATGCTGGTTTGTGTTGTATAAACACACACAAAAACTTGTTGAAGCCAAGTAGTTTTGCAAAATAACAAAGTAGTTCTTCATTATAGTTTTTGACCCAAAAAAAAAAAAAAAGTTCTTCATTATAGAAGCTAAGTAGTCTTCCAAGGTCATAGCCTTTCCAAGATTGGTTTTCGTTTTATAAACACTTAGTTGATTGGGTGCCAATCCTTCTAGCTTGATTGAACGCACTAAATTGAATGCTTCTTCTTGCAGGCACCTTTGGCATATCCATCTACAAGACATTTCCACAAGACAACATCTATTGCATCCACTCCATCAAATACCCTACTCCTAGAATCAATGCAGCCCATTTTACCATACATGAAAATCATACCACTGACCACGTTTAAATCCAAACAAAGACCAATCTTTATGCAATATCCATGCAAGTATTCACCTGTCAAAACACAATCCAATTCACAGCAGCAAAGAGAACACTCAACAGTGTGGTCTTACCAACAGTACGGCCACTAGCATGTAACTAGGGGTGTTAACAAATCGAGCAGCTTGCGACCTGTTTGGTCTACTGTTCGACTTGAGTTCGGTGTTGACCGAGTTCGAGTCGAGCTCGAGTAGCTTGTATACTAAACGAGCTCGAATTCGAGCAGTAAAAGGTGAATTCAAATAGCTCGTCGAGTAGCTCGAAATATAATTATTAAATGTTATATATATAAAATTACCAATTTAGCCATTCCAATTATATATGAATTTTGAATTCGAGCTCGAACTATTCAAGCTCGATTATCTTTTCACGAGCGATCACAAGTCGAGTTCGAGCTCTCTCTAAAATTAATGAGCCGAGCTTGAGTTTCAAATAACAAACTCAATACTCGAACTCGAACTCGATCTCGATCTCGAGCAACAGTAATGTTAACGAGCTCGAGCTTGAGCTCGAGTTTGGTAGTATTCGAACTCAGCTCGATTTGTTTACACCCCTACATGTAACTACCTAAACAAGTCTAAAACCACATAGATCGAGATACACTGATACAAAAAGATGGCATCCCATCAAAAAATTTCACGATACCAAGTATCTCCCTCCTAAAATTTCATCAAACAGTTGGTAGGCCTTCCTCAATCTTTCACAGATACTGTAAAAATGCAAAAGGGTATTCTTTACATCCAAAAACAATTAAAACCCAGATCTCAAAACAATTAAAAGAGCACCACAACCAGTTCCAGTAGCAAACTTTTTGCAAAAAGATTTTAGAGCTGAGACAAAAGTAAATTCATCAAGCAAAATTGTGTGGGCCCTCACGTAATTGAAAAGAACAAGTGTCTTTATTTATCATCACTGATTGATTAACCTCTAAGTACAGTATTAAACATGCAAAGGTTTGGTTTTTGTATATCTCAGAAAATGCAGCCTGCATAGTTCATATCTTGAATTGAATATGCAATAAGCTTGCTAAGTGTCAATGGGATTTGATCAAGGCTAGTCTTGACCATTAAGCCATGGATTGGAATGGTTTCAGATGTTTTCTTGCAAGATTACAGTAAAGTAACCATCTTTTCAATTTGGGCAATGAAAAGCATATCAATAATGGGTGGATTCTTCTTTTTTTTTTTTAATTTATAGTCTAACAACATGAAAATCACCACCATATCATGCCTAAAGTTATTAGACTAAATGCAGGGTTGATGAAGAAAAGAATAGAAAAGGAAAAAAATGGTAGACTTTAAAAAAGCACAATTTGATTAAATCATACAAATAGCACAAAACATAAGGGCCAACATCAATTTGTACCAGTCAAAAATAAAAGAAGGGAAAAGAAAGAAGAGAAAACGGATTACTAAATGCTAACAAACAACAAAAATACAAATACAAATCAGATTAACAATTAGAAAAAACAAATATAAATACAACTAAAAAACACATCAAACAAATTGTAAGGTCGAGAGCAGGGGAGAAGTGTGTGAAGATCTACAAAACATAGACAAATCAGATTACTAAATGTGAAAAAAAAAAAGAGAGTAATCTGCAAGGTGAAAAAGTTAGAGATTCTACACCACAAAATCCATGGTTCATTTTTTGTTAAAAAAAATAGATTGCTGAATTGGGAAAAAATAGAGAGAGAGAGAGAGAGAGAGAGAGAGAGAGAGAGAGAGAGAGAGAGAGATTAGATGGGCAAGAGTAAGCTAATATATAAAGAAAAATATCCCCTTTTCATTTTATGTTCTATGAAAATAAATTTTTCGGCAGAACAAAAAAACATCTTGTAATTTTTTTTTATGTTCTATTTACGAAATCATTACACAATTTTCTACCGACTATGCCTACAAATGGTTAAAGTAGAAAATGCTTCGAAATTTACGAGCAGGAAGTAGAAATGGTATTAACCCAAAACATCTTGTAATTTTTTTTTATGTTCTATTTACGAAATCATTACACAATTTTCTACCGACTATGCCTACAAATGGTTAAAGTAGAAAATGCTTCGAAATTTACGAGCAGGAAGTAGAAATGGTATTAACCCAAAAAAAATTATGTTAGTCCACCCATAACCAATCAACTAAATCACCTTGTCCGAATTGATAAAAATCAACGAACAATTGTGCTATACGGTCCCTCAATTTGAGACATGGTACAAAAACAACAAATAGTAACCTAAAATTACATTAGCTTCTTTTTACAGCATCATATATGAGACAAATAAACACAAAGCCTTAAATAAAAACATGCTACAGATTTCTATAGCTAATTGACTAAAATTGAGCTTGAGCTCAACAACAAAAATCCAAATTCAATCAAACACAAGCAAATAGAAAGAACACATATGAAATCATAAAAATCCCAGAAAAATAAATGAAAGCCCAGCTCGAATTGTACACTCAGATGAACTCTAAATGGAAAAAGAACAAACTTATAACATTTATACAACAGAAATATAATAAAACAACGAAAAAAAGAAGAGATATAATTGCCTTTAGGTCCATGAAAATCCACATAAACTTCTTGGAAGAACCTTCACAAACTCGCACTTGATAGTGTAACCACCAACCATCTAGAAGCTAGAAAGAAAAATGAGTCCAAAGAGAATGGCATGTTAAGAAAGCATAGCTCAAAGAGAAGAGGGCAAAGCTACATAGGGGAGAGAGAGAGGGAAGGTGAGGGAAGGAGGAAAAAAAGAAAAAATTTATGTCGGCAAGATGAATAAAAGAGGAGGAAGAAGATATTCGAGATGATGAAGAAGAGGGAAGAAATAAATGATATCTTGAGCCCAACACCAGGCCTGAAAGGAAAGAACAAAGAAAAAATTGTGTCGGGCAAAAGGATGAAGAAGATTGATGAGATTAGGGAAGGAAGGTCAAATGCAAAGAGGTTACGTAGCGGCCAAAAAAGGAAAAAAAAATAAAGGAAAGGAAGAGTGGAAGCAAAAGAGAAACAAAGGCAGAAGAAAAGCAGGCCAATGGGTGCGCCACGTGTCAAGAAGAGAACTTGATACAGTAATCTCATTGTTCTTTTTTTTTTTTTTTTTTGACAATTAGAGGATTTTTTTTGACAATTAGAGGAAAGAGGAAAGGGAACTCATCAACTCAACTCCAATTGAAAGGATAATCTCATTGTTCTTTTATTATATAGGTAGAAAAATAGTGGGTCCAGATTATATTGGGGTATGGTGTGATCCAAAGAAGATAATCAACTTTCAGTCAAAATGATAAAATGCAGAAAACAAAAAGCTTGTATGCTTATTTATTTTCCTTATATGATTAAGTTTGAGGGTTTGTCTAATATGCACTAATTAATACATCATCAAGTATTAATATTTTTGCAAAAAAAATAATTAAATCAGAAAAGTGTCTAAATATTTATAAAATTTTTGTTGGCATACTCAGTATCCTTTGACACCTGTTAAGTTAAACAAATCAATTTCAATATTAGATACAGATTTGTACCACATAGATATTTCCAAAATTGTCTGCAAGTATATTTTATTGTTGTTGCATAATCTTTTGCAAAAACATTGCTATTGCCAAATAGCTCTAAGCAAATTTTTTAATCTCAAATAGTCCACCTTTTTCTTATTGAAGAAATTTTCTTTTTCCAATTTCAAGCTGATCTATATTCCTTAAGGGGTGTTTGATAACATAACTTAATGCTGAAAATTAATATATTAAGAACTTTTTGAATTCAGTGCATTTGATAATAAAATTCATTTATCGCTTAATACATTAAGCACTTATTGAATTTGTGTACAAAATTTTAAGTGAAAAATTTTTCCTTAATTGCTAAATTTTGATACTTTTCCCCTCTCCTTATTACACACACTCATCGTCATACACTCACCCATGCACACACACACACACACATACTCTTTATCACATGCGTAATCTCTTTCTCTCTCTCTCTCTCACACACACACACTCTCTCTCTCTCACATACACATGCATGCACACGTACACACACACTTTTACACAAATATATATATTCTCTCTTCCTCCCTTTCTCTCTCTCTCTCACACACAATATCTCCCCTCTCCCCACACGGTTTCTCTTGCACACATATACATACTTTCTTGCACACAAGTTTACACACACATGTACACACGCATAATTTCACATATACACTTTTTATCTCTCATATACACATGCACATATTTTAATTTTTATTCTCTCAGATACTTACATACATTTTTACATATATACATATACTTTCTCTCTCACACATAAATATACATATCCTCTATTTCTCACAAACAAACAATATCTTTATTTCTCATATACATTATTAACAAATTATTTTAAAATTTTAAGATAAAATAATTATATTCAATAGGGGAGATATTTAAATTTAATGCATATATTCAGTTAATTATCAAACAGGTAAAACTTTATTAATTCAGTAACTTAATACTTTCAGCACTCAAATTTCAGAATTCAGACTTCAGATTTCAGATTTTAGTTTTACCAAACGGTACCTTAGTAAACACTCCATGAATTACAAAGGAAAAACTAGTATTTGTTAGCTTGCTGAAAACTAGTCTTAGTAAGCATGTTTAATAACTCTACTTAATGTTGAAAATTAATACATTAAGAATTTTTTAAATTCAATGCGTTTGATAACAAAATTTCTTTATCACTTAATACATTAAACACTTATATAAGTTGTACACAAAATTTTAAGTGAAAATTTTTCACGTAATACATTAAGCAATTCATTTACACACACATTTCTGCACATACACATTCAACACACATACAAACACATAGCGCGCACACACACATATATATTTGTTTTCCTCACACATTCAATAACATAAACTGTTTTTTTATTACATACACACATTCCTTCTCACATTCACAATCTCTCTCTCACACATGCATTCACACACTTTCGTACAAATACACACATCCTCTCCCTCTTTCACACACACAAACATACACCATACACACAAGCACGCAGGGTGCATGCACATACTTTCCTGCATACACAATTTCTCCCACATAAATTCACATATTTTCTCACACATGCACACTCTCTCTCTCACACACACACATACATACATTCATGAGTATATTATTTTCTTGTTACTTTCACACATATACTTTCTTTCTTACATACTTGCACACACTTTCATACATGTATATTTTTACACTTATACACACACACACACACACACACACACATTCTCACATACAAATGCATTTGTCATTTATCTCTTATAAACAAATAATATATTTCTTTATCATGCATATTATCAATAAATTATTTCTATTTTTTAAGATAAAATAATTATATTAATAAAGTAAATATTTGAATTCAGTATATAAATTTAGTTAATTATCAAACAGGTATAATTTTATCAATTCAGCAACTAAATATTTTTAGTACTTAAATTTCAAATTTCAGATTTCAAACTTCAGATATTAGTTTTACCAAACGGCACCTAAGTTTAGCATCTTGACGCGCAAAGGCAACTACGCTGCTTAAAAATTGAATACTTTTAGCAAATTCATTGCTAAACCAGCCAGAAGTAAGAGCTGCAGCAAATCTTTGCACAAAAAATGCATTTATAAAGTAAATGGTTAGAACATTTGAACCCGTAAACTACAAATTGAGAAGGAAAGATAAATAATGGATTACTTTCTTCCTCTACACGAGAAAGTATGGACTACAAGGCAAGAAAGATGGTGCATCTACTGCAGTACACAAACTGCATCAGCTCTAGTTCGCCTGTCTTTTTACTTTCAGATAAGGCAAGGCACCAATTACATTGTCGTAGTCACTCCGGTCAACTTGCACCTACAGAAAGCAGAAAAGCATATTGTAAGAAAACACAATGAATTGATTTGAGACGGTAATAATTGATTAAATGAATGGTTTTCTGATTTTTTTTTGTAACATTAAATTGGCTCTATTTCTCAAATTTCCTAGCAAGAGTCTACACCGTTAATTAGCAATTTCTTCCTTTTCAAAGAAATGACAGGCTACGCAGCCATAAGTAACGACTTTTAACTTCTTACTCCTACCTGTCCTCCAAGATGCATATGTTGTTCACGGCCTAAACCAAATCAAAATGCTACTACTGTTAGAGACTAAATCCTATCTAAAGTGCTTGAGCATTCCACTCGATCATTAATTTGTTATTCATCTGACTATCTGTTCCATTTCTCCATTTCCAAACAAGAGGTCCTCATTTCATTAAATTGTTAGCAAGTTTCTGATCTGTGAGGAGTTTAAAGTTAACAGGCTACACAGTAAATTAGAGAACTTTATACTTCTTACTCCTATCTGTCCCTTGGGTTCCATATGATGTTCAAGCCCTAAGCTCAATTTAAGTGTTACTATTGGTTAGAGTTTATATCCTATCTAAAAGTACTCAAGCAGTTTACTCCCTGCTGTTGAGTAACCATTATGAATGTACATTATGATAAATGTGAAAAATATTTTACAAGAAAAACATTACAAATTGTAGTTTAGCTTATAGCCCACCATATCAGTAGGAACAGTTCATTCTTTTCTTTCTTCATTTCTTGTTTTCAGCGGCTCTTCCTTTCTTCTTCTTCTTTTTTTTTCTTCCTTTTTGTGTGGGTGTGCGTGAGAGAGAGAGAGAGAGAGAGAGAGAGAGAGAGAGAGAGAGAGAGAGAGAGAGAGTACAACCTAGAAATAACACTATGTTCCAACAAGTGCAAATCTAAGGCTCAACAGTTTGCATGTCCACTGAAGTCTTTCCACCTCAAACAATTCAGTGAGTGATCAATTTTTTCTTTACTGATCTTGTGTTGAAGTAAGTGCCATTTCTCTTTTTAAGCACACCAAGTAGTATAAGTAGGTTTAATTGAGCCAAAAAAGTCAATCATTTGCAAGCATAAGCCAGATCTTAGAACTCAGGCTGCACCATTTCACTACACTCCCACCAAAATAGAACTCTACAAGGTCAGAAAATTATAGTACTTTGAGCTGAACTGACCTCAATTCTATTGCTAGCAAAATCCAACCTGAACTTGCTTCTTGAGTCCAGCTTGGAGTGACTAAAAAGTTTTAAATTCTATGTCGCATTTTTTGTGTGGATCGCCTCAGAGTAAAGTCAAGAATAGATCTCAGTGGAGATGGAGTTGGTTTCTTCCAACACGCATTACATAATTGTTTTTTGTCAAGGTAGAGAAATCCTAGAACCATAAACTAAATGTAGGTGGATAACAGTTATACCTTGCAATCCTGTCCCGTGGTTTACAGTCACGTATTGATGTTAGTCTAACATATTCTGAAACATTAACCAAAATTCACGTCTTTTTAGTTTGATCAATCTACCAATTGGAGTCTTTCTTTGAATCACTAAACCATGATGTTATTTTATTTTACCTTGTTACATTGGCTTGGGATGTGTGGATCTGCATCCCAGCGTCAGACCTACACTCTTCAAAACAGCTCACCACAATGTTCAGCCCATCATGCTATCAAACATTTCTTCCTAAGCTCCTATATTGCCTTGCTTCATATTTTTCTCTCTCCATTCTCTACCTCTGCCTGTTTTCTTTCTCATGTGAAAGTCCCCTCCACATTCCAGTAAATTCATGCTTTCTCTTTCTATCTCCTTTTACATTCCTAACATTTTCTTCTCTTATCTTTCACAAATTCAGTGTTTGGCTCTGCCTTTCTAATATCTAGTAAACAGAACCAAATCACTGCATCAACAGTATTTCACTTCAGAGAACTATTCAATCCCTCAAGTTACCAAAACAATTCATAGCATTGACCCTAATCACATTTCTTCTACCACATCATGCTGGCTGGTGCATTTCAATGTCCATCATGTGCATAAAAACAGGTCATTATCATTTTATTGTTACAGATCAGTTAAATACAAAAATCTCAAGCACACTAGATCCCTATGAGTCAAATCTATTGCCTCCTAGTGATCCCTTACAAGAAAAGTATTTCTCATAGACCAATCAAATCAAGGATAGATCAAGAAGGATATCTGTACAACTACACTTGCTGAACTAAGAAAACATGTGCTCTGTTCTGTTTGCAATTATCAATACCACCCAGTGACTGAGCTAATAGAACTTTAAATCAACAACTTTGGAAGTTTTGAAGGCTACCTGGTCAAAAATGGTTGGCAAGATCGTGGTAGAAGGACGAATCTTTGAATCAAATAGAAAATAAACTTGCACATCACCAAACGGAAAAAAATACCTGCTTCTGAAAAGGACATAATGCCCCTCTTTCTTAATTCCTCATTCTTTCCATTTCACTACAGCTTTATGCTCACTTCTCTCGTTTTCGAGTTCCATTTATTTTCTCCATTGAATTAAAATCATTTCCAATGCACAATGCTGTAATATTAAAACTCTTTGATTAGGTGAAGGCTGTAAAGTTGCAATGTAGTTTCTTGCTCGGCTCAGTATCCGAGGACTAAAAAAAAATGGACAATTACAGAGTTAAAAGAGGACCAGGTCACTGAATTTTACTACTTTATCGATAAACTTGTCAAACCCATGTAAAAACAAACCGAATACCAAATTTTACTGCTTTACAATCAACTTCCGAAGATTAGAATCTCCAATATTTGAAACCTAAACCAAACAAAATTATCTTCTGTGCAAGTTAATTGATCACAACACAAACCAGAATAGTGAAAAATAAACCAAGAACCAGAAAAGACTTAATATTTAATAAAAAGAATTAGTGAGTAAGAAGGCAAACCATCTTAGAAAGTCTCAATTTCCTCTTAGTATTCTTCTTTGCAAGCAAATGCTGCTTCCCAGCTCTCCTCCTCATAATCTTCCCACTTCCAGACACCCGAAACCGCTTCGCCGAAGCCTAAAATCCCATTGAAAATAAAGCAAAAATCATAATCACCATGTTCATACACCCCACTTACTGAAATTCAATAAAAAACGTTAAAAAATAAAAATAAATCAAAAAAGTGAAAAAACAACCTTGTGGGTCTTCATTTTATAGCCTTTAGCAGAGAAAACGGTAAAGGGTTGTGGGCAATTTTGAGATGGGAAATTAAAGGTGGAGACTTTGTTGAGAACAAGCGGGGTAAATCCAGAAATGCTGCTAGTAAAGCTGAGGTTGAGGGAAGTTTTCTTGGCGAATGGCGAGAGATGAACGGTTGTAATTCGAGGGTGTCGAGGGGAAGCTTTTAAGGCTAAGGAGAACATCAACGTTGATGAAATTGAGGAAGCCATTGTTGTTAGGTTCGTGGTTGTCAATTGTTGTTGTTTTATGGACTCGGATTTAGGCCACTGATGCTTGGATGGATGGGGAGAGAGGTGGTTTGGATAGAGTTCGCTGGTGGCCTTTTCTGGGAATTGGGGGACTCAACCACAACCAAAATCACTGAACCAGCAAATTTTTATAGAACCTTCTAAAGAAAACATAAAATATTTTTCTTAACATGGATATGAAACTGTTAACAGGGATGTAAATGAGTTTTTTTTTTTTTTTAATAATGCTATACTATTACATGGAAAAGGAAAATTTGGCATGGTGGGATTCGAATTCCCGACCTTTGGAGTGGAGTCATAAATTTCTAACCATTCGACCCTTTGTTCGTTCCGTAAATGAGTTAAACGCATACTGATGTAATACTCAAGTTTAGTTTAAATTTATTAACATGGTTTAAAATTTTGTTTGAGCTTGTTTTGATTATTATGAAATTTGAGCTCCAACCAGATTTTATCAATTCAAACTCGAATTTGAGTAAATCGATTAATTTGTACTAATAATTTAAATTTTTTATATTGAGTTAACGAATATCAAATTTCATAGACTTGATTTGATTAGTTAATAATTTAAACTCGATTGAGTTCTTATCAAATTCAATTCAAATATTAAACACTATGGTTCGCATTTTATTTTACTAATGAGAGTTATTCTAAATAGCAAAAAAATGTTTTTGGGTCATTTTTATGCTGAATAAGAAAATTCTTATTCAATCTATTTTTCCTGGTGACAGTCTATGAGACTTTGGAATGAAACGTGATTGTGCATCTTCCTGGATTTTATATCTTTTACCCTCGCTACAAGTCGCAATTCGAGTTTAGCAAATTAATAAATTGTTAGATTGCAGTAATCCGGGTTTTGATGAAATAATTTGGAGCAAAACATATTGAAAATTTTTCTATTTTTTCTCTTGTTCAACCTCCGGCGATGTGTGAAGTGCCTATGCTCAAATTTACTTCAAATTTTAAGTTCGGAATTATGTTCATTGCATTATGTTCATAGCATACTTTTTAAACATATAATACAAAACCACTAGATGAAACCAAGGGAAAGCTTGCCAAGTCAGGGTTCGTATGCGTGCCAAGTCTGGTTCGTAGAGTTACACCCAAATTTGTGCATGGCTAAAAGTTTGAAAATCACACCTCAACACAGATTTGAAAACACCCAATTGTGTGAAGCAAAATACAATGTAATAAGAATTGTTAATGAAAAAAATAAAATACAAATGATCTCTGTAGCTCATACAGTATAAAATTGTATATTAATTACCATATTTGTACATTTGAAATTGTCTTCTCAACCTTTTTTATTATATATTTCAAGAGGGAAAGCAAAAAGGGCACTAAAATAATTTGTTTTCTTTTGCTTTTATTTGTCCTTTAATAGTGTTGATTCATTAATTGTTCATGTCTTTTTACTTAGTCTCTGCTCTAGTTTCTTTCATTGCAGTTATTCGGAATGGTACGTAACAAGTACTCTGTCCTCAAAAAAAATAAGCAGCAACTCCAAACTCTCCAGCCTTCAGAAATATGAAATACAATGTTAGACAGCATGACACAGCATCAGAAATTAAACTAGTTATGTAGGAAACGTCTGCTCTTTGTTCTCAGATGACAGCTATGTTCATTCAATAGAAGCATTGCTTTTCTTTAGAAGTACGTTTGAAATTCAGATAAATATGAAGTCCTTCCCCTTTTACCAATTCCAGGAAGGGATTAGAGTTAGATCACTTAGCAGCACCTTGTGGCGTACAGAAGACCTTCCATTGATGCTCTGAGACCTGGAGGAACAATCTTCATTTTAGACAAGACAAACAATTCTCTGTTTTCTTCAGCACAACTATCCGTCCTTTCAGTCACTTTCAAGCTTCATCAATTCACTAATTAAACAACCAAGACGGTCTACCACCATGACATGGACCAAGCAGAATTATCCAGTTACATTCTGCTCAGAGGAAACCCTCCCTGTTGAAAAACAAACAGATATTGACGCAGATCTAATATACAATCAAAAGTTCTTCAGGATCTACTGGCAAAAGTCATGACCTTGTCAAGATGGCTATAGACTCCCACTCCAAACTACAGATCACATCCTGCATAGAAACAAGGAATTATCAAATATTTGTGTAACATATTAGTGCATTAGAGGAAACAAACGAAGAAAAGCACAAGTAACAAAATTTCCACACACCGAGGGATTTTGTTTGTCCATGTCAAAGCTATTGATGGCACATGGTTCAGCCAGTAGCTCCATTGGAGCTTCATCTATCCAATTGAGAACAAACATAGTCAGTAACCATCAGAAGAAAATTTATAGCTCAAAATACTCCCTCAAGCAAATTTAGTTTGTCAATTTATAAAGTGGCATTCATTGAAAAATTAAGAAAGAGAAAACATGGGAGGAATTAATTCGTGCAGTTCATTATTACAAATATAGATAAAGAGAAAACTGCATACTTTGCTCAATTACAGCAAGAATACCATCTTCAGAGCAAATCATTGCAGGAAGAACCCGAGATGAGGATACATTGTGGGTATTGGAAGAATGGGTGTAGTTGTCGTATTGGACCTCCCAAACGTCACTTTCGCACGGAGAATAAGTATCAGTTGTACCAGCCCCTGAAAGAACTATAGGCTGATTTTGCCATCGAAGATCCCATGCAAACACAGTCCCAGAAGAGCCTCCTGCCTTTGTACAGAAGATTAAAGAGCAAATTATTAAAATCCATTCACTATAAAAATTGCAGAATCTGAGACGTAAACCATGAAAGATCTGAATACTCGAGTGTCAAAATATCTGTGGAAAGCTGTGAAATTTCTTCTCACAATTGCTACCACACAGATAATGGAAAATGATGTCGTTTTTTCAATGAAATAACTTAGTGCCAGACGTAATTCAGTATTCTATATTTCTGTTCATACATGATTATAACAATGGTTATAAAAGAAGCAGGAATGTCAATTCCAATTCTACCATGATATATTCTGATAGTCCATTTATAGGCACAGAAAACATCAAGGCAATCCACCTCCCAGCCCCAGGAATTGAAAGTGGTATGCAGGTCACATGCGAGTATTCTGTCTATTATTTCATTAAAAGTGAAGTATATCATCACTGTTAGACTAGTTATTCTCTCGGACTTCTCATACTGTAAAAGCGACAAGCTTTATAGAGTGTTGGATGTGAATCACAGAATCATACAAAATTATCAGTGCCACACAAGTAACAATTTAATCAGTGCCCCACAAGTAACCACATTGAGAGTGTTGGTGCTGCATGACATTGAAATCCAATCTAAGCACGTCAGCTAACTACGACAAATAATGAGATTAATGAAGAGAGAAACAGAAACAATCTTACAAGACACGTGTGCTTTCTTGATGGATGAATATCAATCGAGTGTACAATGCCAGAAGTAGTTCCAGAACTCCTGTAAAGTTCATAGACAAGGTGGTTTTGATAACTGACAACCAGAAGACATTACTAACAGAAATTATATCAAGTCGTAATAGTGACCAAAACTTAAGGCCATACGGTCTTTTGCTGACAATGCACCTGATAAGATAGTAAGACTCAAATAAACCAATTATGGAATTGTCAGCAACTCATTTATCAGTTTCAGCACATAGTGAAGCTTCGAAGCAGAATTCTCATCTATCACAAATTAACTTATCAGTTTCAGACCACAATTGCACAATTACTAAATATTTCGTGCTAGTTACAAAATAAATTAAAAAAAATCAAAAACTTCATCTACCAAGATAAGGATCCAGCAATTGCATCTGCCTGTTACACAAAATAATGAAGAGCGAAGTATTCAACCCTCAGTCCAGCTATCATTTTTAGCATCATAAGATTGATAGCAGAAAATGTTCATCAAAATTAATGTACCTTTTAGGAACCTCTTATATATGAAAGACTAGTAAAATGCTAAATAAACGTACTAAAGTTAAAAACCCAAACAACCCATGAACATGAGATTTAGAAAAAAGCCTCCTTTTTATTAAATTATGGAGCTTAAAGCAATCAACATGCATTTATCATTTGAAGTGACCCCTTAGTGTGTAGACTCAGTAGATTTAATCAAGGTGAAAGTTAGTGAATCTCCTCCAATATTACAACCAAAGTTTTCCGAAATACTCAACCACATAAAATACTAACTTCCTCATATTATTATTCAGTTAGATGAGGCGGATCCTATCACGTTACTATTCATGAATGTCCATATTAGACAACTTCATCCGTCAAACTCTACAACACAAATTCTGCAAAACACCAAAGAGCCAAGCGAGTAGATATCATATTGGCATTAGAGTGGAATAGTATAAAGTCCAACATGCTCTGTGCCCATCATCTTTTCCCCGGTAAAGTGATTGATTGCCAACGTGGAATGAAATATCAGCATTTGACTTCCATGCTTACTTTCTTAAGCCCCCAAGGACTAATGTGATGAATAAGCATTAAAAGTAAGTTCCCTTGCATCTGATGAGGGGGAGTAGAAGCAGGTAAGGCTATCTTTCCTATGGTTGCTAGCTAAAGTGGAGTTCAATCACAAATGTGGAACTTTCTTGTTATGGACTTTCTATAAGTATGCTTAAACTTTCTTCTTATTGAACAACTGCCAAACGAGGAATACTTTAAACATTTATCAGTATAAAGAAGTTAAATGCCAGAAATTCTCATTCACAATACTAACAAGTAAAACCAAGATTCTAAGCTTTCCCCAAAGAAGTTCCCATCCAACACAGAAGCACGATTGCAATATAATCAGATTTAACACAACACAACAAAAAAGACTAATAAAATCTCATTAAATCAGCTGTGAAACATGAAAACATAACACATTTGATAAGGTACATTTGAATTACCAATTGCCTTTGAACTGAGACACCGGTCCACCAGGCCGTCTCTGATCCCACCAATGAAGACTAAACCCCAATCCACCAGTCACAAACTCGAAGGGAGAAGCCCACTTAACCGTACTATAAGAGACCAACCCATTGCTATCAAAAACCCTCTGATAACTCCCTCTCTCCCCATTTCCAATCCCGACCAAATTAATCCTCCCATCCTCCCCCACAGTCACAACACTGCCCGACAGATTTTCACTCACATCAATGCCCGAAATGGGTCCTCGATGGAACCCCTTTTCGGGGACCGAAAACCCAAAATCCAAGACCCCCTTAACCGAGTCAGCAGTTAAAAAAAGCAAGGACCCGGAATGGGTTGAGGCTGCAATCAGGGGTTTTGGCGATTGGGGGGTTAAAAGGGCTTTGAGAGAAGTGACTCTTGATGAGGTTGAGTAAGAAGATTGGAGAGATAGAGCGGGAGGTTGGTTTGGGGTTGAGGGGGTGTAGGTGAGGGTTTGGAGGGAGGATGAGGAAGTGTCGGAATTGAAGGTGGCTAGCAGAATATGGCGGTGGAAGGCGGAGAGCTGGGGAAGCCATCGGAGGGCGTCTATGTAATGGTCTTGAGGGAGGCGGTGGACTTGGAAAGGGGGAGAGTGAGAGGTGGGTTGGGGGTAGGGAATGGTGAGGGCCATTTTGGATGGGG
Organism: Mitragyna speciosa; assembly: GCA_024721245.1. NCBI lineage: Eukaryota > Viridiplantae > Streptophyta > Magnoliopsida > Gentianales > Rubiaceae > Mitragyna > Mitragyna speciosa. The sequence goes on along the minus strand of CM045553.1, from coordinate 10,252,765 downwards.
ATTAGGGTTTTGACAGGGTTTAGGAAAATGGCAGTTTCAGTCTGTGTTCTCAAAAAGGTTTTGAAAATTTAAACTCGCCGATACTAAGATCAAACACGGCCAACGAGAAACTTGATCCAACCGTTTGGGACTACCGTTTTAGTCCAACGGACATTGCTGAGTTTCGCGAGGGGAAAATGGAGCAAAAAGATAGCCGATGTGAGCACGTGAGATTCTCCGTCCCACTCTTTCTGGGCTAATTGATTGTTATTCATAAAGAATTGTTACTTTACACTCACATTTTAATAATTATCTAACTTATTTATAAGTATGAATGTAATATAGTAATTTCTTGCGAATGACACTCAATTGGCACCCGAAAGAATGACACTAAGGATCCGAATTGCAATTTGAGAATCTAATTAGAAATTTCATTTTTACCAACCATTTGGTTCGAATTGCTCAATTATTGTCATCATGAATATTATTAACTCTACCATAGGTACAAGTTCAAATTGCTCAATTATTATCACTATGAACATCATTAAACCCTTGTTATGAGTGTGAGTTCTGCTGATTCCCCTCACATATTTGGTTTAATATTGAAATGAGTATCATTATAAAACTATTTGTTTGGTTTGCTTATAAAAAGAAATGACTTTCAACTAAATTTTGATTTTAAATCTTTTTTTACAATATAAAAATTTTAAAAGGACTTCTTCGATCTTATATAAACCATGCTCTAAATTGAGTTTTTATACAAGTGATAACTTTAATAAAACAAAAATAAGAAAAAAAACCATTTTTATTTTGAGTTTCTATTCTTAATCAAAAAGGTTGATGGGTTTTTTTTTTTTTGAAAATAAAATGTTAATAAGTTTGATAGAATAGTATTCTAAGGGAATTATAAAGACGTCAATTAATCACTTTTATTCTAATTAAAGAATAGTAATAGTTGATTTTTGAATATCAATAATGAGTATCATTACCTATTCTCCTAAATTAAACACCCCCTACATCTTACTGTGGCGTAGGACAATGTTAATAATGGCTGACCAAGAAAATAATATTGGCATTTGGTTGCCAATTGGCGCGAACTGTTTGGATGTTTTTTAGTTACTCAGGGAGTACAAATCTCTGCATTTCTACAGGACCACCGGGACATGAGAAATAGAGAAAAAGTTAAAGGCAATCCAAATTGTGCACTTTCGCTTATCTAGAATTGTCGGATAAAATTGGATATCCCTAAAAGATATACCTTATGTTGTCTCTTTTTTTTTTTTTTTAAATTTCTATTTTCTTATTCTGGAGTACATGAGATAATACAATAAAAAAGTGAAGGAATGGGGCATCTTTATTAGAAAAAAATGGAAATTGGACCCAAGTTTAGCTGTTTGAGAAAGAGTAAATATAATTTATAACCACGAGGTGAAAATCGAATCCAAGCTAAATATTTGAGCAAGATCAACTATAATCACTTGAAATCTTCAACTTGAATTTATCATCCCTTTAGTTAAATATAGCTGCGCTGATAAAATTACTGTTTTGCCTTCTGGTCTTCTGGTCATGGTTTCTTTATGATATGATCTTCAAGATTTAACGATAGCCACTCAATTAGATAACAACAGATAAGAACATCCAGCATCTCTAGTTTCTACACTAAAAGCAAAATGCTGATGGTAGAAAATGCCATCATTTGGGCTAGCAATGCTTCTTTCCTGTTGCTGAAAAATCACAGAAGATCAAGCACCGTTGCATTGGCTAAAAAGAGAGATTTGTCTGAGAATTCAAGAACTCAAGAACCCAATTTTTCACTCAAAGTTTCGAACAGATTTCTTGCACAGTCAGCTATTGCAGTATTTTCAGTAGGATTCATTGATGCTGGGTAAATATATATCATCCAAGCAAATAGAATATCATCTGCAGGTCCTTTTGGTTACCTAACATTCGATTTTACATTGACTTTGTGCTGATTCAGATACAGTGGAGATTGGTCAAGAATTGGAGTGATATCAAAACAGAATGAGGATTTGCTCAAGGCTGCTGCTTTTCTAGTGGTTCCATTTTGCTTCTTTCTCATATTTTCTCTTTCCAAGAAATCAGAAGATTAATAGATGAATATGTAAAAGCTGTTGCAGGAATCATTATAATGCTTCTTTCAGTATAACACACGAATTAGTTAGCTACATTTTTTTCCTGGTCACATTTCTCTGTTCTGAGAAATGACAGGCAGTAAAAAAAAATCTGTTTCTTCAGCCATTTCAGTTTCCTTGGAGGTGGAGGTGTAATATACCTCCTTGTCTTGTCAAAATCTGTTATGCAATTCTACTGCAATCTCATATTCTTATATGCTTCCCAAGGCATGCATAAATTAAGGTTCATAATTCATGTAAGATAGCACAGATCATTGTTTTTTGTCTACCACTTTTTGCTGCTTCAAAGGCAACAGGTCAACGTTTTCTGTCTACCACTTTTTGTTGCTTCAAAGGCATTCATTCCGAAATCTACACAAAGTGCCGTAGTCTTTTTGAACTTCCTATTGCTAGAGTCCCACGGGCCACGGCTCTTATTTACTTATCTAGTTAATATATAATGTTAAATTTTGAGAACCGATTGCCCTATTTTTGGCTAACCTACAAGCATACTGCATTGAAATCATTGACACATTGTTTGTATCAAATTAAAAGCCCTATAGCTATCAGGCATATTTTCGAGATTATGTGTTTGGTTGAATTTCTACCACATATCACAAACTCTTTAGTGGAAATTTTTAGATGTTATATGTACAATGAGACAATAACTCCGTTTGCAAAAGGCTGGCCCTGTGTAAGAATTACTATAAGTGACTTAAAATGAGAACCACTACAAGTCATTAAGCATGTGTCAGTGACATCCTCTAACTTTAGGATGAAGTGAACCTCCATTCCTAAAACTTTAATTGTCCAAAAGATATTATATATATATATATATAAAGTAACGTTTGAAATTAATATTTTTGGTAGTATTATTTATACCAAGATTATTGCTTCACAATCATATTTAAAGGGTACTAAAAAAAAAGAAGTTGGAAATAAATTCTTGGTTTAAAATTTTTCAAATCTTTTGTTTCACTCTTTTTTGTACTTCACAATTTTCTCAATAAAGGGAATTAATGAAAAAATAAATACTGGAACTAAACTCAATTTATCCAAGAAAATAGAAAATTTAAAAATTTGAAATTTTATTCAAATTCTATTCAACAAATATTAGAAAAGAAGTGTTAATGGAAAACACTCCATCTATGTTAGATTTAAAACCTTTTGCAATTGCAATTTGCAGGCAACAATAATATGCTATATAATTACCTCTACTACTCTCAATAATGAATTGCATATACATCTTAATTTCTTATATGTTATTGTCTCTGTACTAATAAGTTGAACGCCTCATTGATTTAAAAAAAAAAAAGGGATATATTACTTTGGAATACAATATATAACAGATAGACAGTTCTTTTGTTCAAAAGTATTTGAAAATCAAATCAAATAAACACTTGTAAAGAGAGCCTTGGAAAGGAGTAATGAAGCACGTAACTGTTGTAACTTTCAGAATTAAATTTGTCTTAATGAATAGTATCGGGCAAAGGAGAGGAAAAAAAAAAAAAAAAAAAAGCTCCAAACACAAGATCAGTTGTGTTCTTCTGATACTCAAACTTGTATTCTTAGAACCAAATAGCTCAAGTGAAGTTAAACAGCAGTTCAAATTTACAACCTATTGTACAAGTTGTAATATTTCACAAACCTAGAATGAAATATCCTAATTAATTCCTATGTAATATATGATATAGTTGTACTAGTCCATTTAGGAATAAAATTAATTTCTATGCATGCATGCATACAACACCAATAAAAAATTAATTAAGCTTATATATGGATTGGTTCGGTTTTTTAATATAAAAACATTATTTTTAGCCCTATTTTTTCATATAAGATTGAGTAGCCAGACTTTTTCTGAAGTCCAATTTGATTACTTTTTTTTTCGGTTTTAATTCCATTTTTTTTTCATTTTGGGTCTTTCAATTTTTTTATATCCCTCCCTAAAACCTGACAATTGCAAAGAACAATAGAACAGATCCTTTGTCTAATTTTTTTAGTATTTAACTGTACTTAATACAAAATTACGTTGTATTACTATGAAACTACGTTGTATCACTAAATAAAACAACGTAGTTTTATATAATTTGACAATGATACAGTGTAGTTTTATATTGAATACCATTGACAAAAAAAAAAAAAAAAAGGCAGAGGATTAGAACTAGGGGACGACTTTTATTGATTGAGCTTATTACTGGTTTCTTCTCACATAAAGACATTCAAAACACTCCATATTTTTCCGAAAGGAATTTTGTTCATGAGTAGTCAGTTTATTTTGTTTTCTAGATATTCAACATTACAAATCATATCAATATTTTGAAATAACGAGCATAAAGCTAGTCTGCGATTATATTTCATTCATTCTGTTATGAAGATGGCCTGACAACAAACTTCAAGAAATCACTAGGAAACTTTATATTTTCTTGATAAGTTTTTATTTTAATTGATCTGACCGATTTTATTTGTCAATGATCAATTTTTGGATTTTCATACCAGTAAAAATAATTTGCTCGAGTTTTCACGGTAAAGATTTGCTCTTCCAACTTAGGATATTAGCTAAATTGTTTTGATCAATCAATTGAAATCACCCGTTCAATCCATAATTAATAACATAATTATGAGATCAAAAAACAAAAACCAAGAATCCTCAAATGTCATTTGCGAGGGAGACAAATTCATCATCTATATATCAGATACGAGGTACAAATACTTAGCCAGATATCTACACAACCAAAATTTCCATGAACGTGGCACAAACTTAAGCGTATAAAATCTATCATTTTATCCAATTAAGCAACTGTTATTGGTCAAATCACGCCAAAAACAAAATCCTCTTCCTTTTGTACTTTTTACGAAAGCTTCGGTAAAAGGTCAGATGAGTAGAGGATAACTCATTCTATCGCTGCTTCTAGTACTCAATCTTCCAATGACAAAGGTACAAAAAAAATGCAGAGAGAGAGACGTATAGATGATCAGTTAGTGAAATGAGCGGCCCCAAATTGCCAACCTCACATTTCTTTGCTTGCGTACAAACACAAGTGTTGTGAGTTTGGGTCACCTTATCCTATCCACCTCTAACTCTCTTCCCTCTGAATTTCTCAACTTTGTATTTCCTCACAAAAAACTCACAAAAACAGGTAGGGATAGTACTTCCCCACTTCACCTTTCTCATCTCTTGCCCCCCCTTTCTTAGCTACTTTTCATTCACTTTATATCTTCTTTTATTCAGTTTTTCTTTCTGGAAAACAAGTAATCCCACCTGCATTTTTCATTCCCTCTGCTTCTACTTCAAAAAGTTACTATAAACGAGCAATCCCGCCTGCATTTTTCACCTCAGCAATCAGCGTCGTGCACCATCTGAATATTAAATAGTTGGAAGTTCTGAAGCATATTCTTCTATATCCGTTGTTTCACTCTACTTAGTTTCTTATCCTTGGCCCTTTTCAGTTCAAATTTCTATCTTAACCGCGAGAAGCTGGCGTAAAGATTTGGTTCATGTTCAGTTTGGATAAGTAGCGGTCACTATTATGAAAAGAAAAGGATTTTAATTAGTGCAACTTATTTTGAAAAGGGCATTTTTTTTTCATGTAAGTGTATTTACATGTTTAAGATTGTTGTCGAATAGTAAAAATTATTTCCAACTCAGTAGTTTCAAGCAGAAATGGCTCCCAAAACTGGAAAGACTAAAGTTCACAAAGCTAAAGGAGAGAAGAAGAAGAAAGAAGAGAAAGGTTTGCTGTCTTATCTTATCTAATCTTATCTTATCATATCATTTTTATTCGTTCATTTCCTTCTTCAATTATGGTTCGTCCCACTATTGTACTTGGTACGTGAAACGCTGGTACAAATTTCCTTTTAACATTTTACTATATTTACTTTCATCATTATAGCTGCATTAAGAACTTGAAAACATTTTTAAGGCCAGAACTTCCAAATTATTTCTTTTGAATTACATAAGTAATAGATTATCTATTCACTTTGTCCTTTTTACTTTTGTTTTGTGGTGACAAATGCACCATTATCTTCTCAATGGTCGAACGGTTTTGTTTTTAAACATCAACTGACAGTGCAATAAAAAAAAATAAAAAAAAAGAACATGGGAAATATATCATATTAGAGATTTTCCACCTATTCCATTCTTCATTAACTTGTACATTTTTTGTGGCCTTTCTTGCAGTATTGCCTACAGTTATAGAAATAACAGTCGATACACCTGAGGATTCACAAGTGACGCTTAAGGTTAAGTACAAGAATACTGTAATATTCTGTTAATTTAGTAAGAAAGTAACACAAAAAAGTGCAACAACTGGAGGGCATTTTGACTGCAGGGAATATCCACGGATAGGATTTTAGACGTGAGAAAGCTTTTAGCCGTTCATGTTGATACCTGCCATTTGACCAACTTCTCCATGTCACACGAGGTAAGAAGTTATGGCATTGTTCCTACTTCATAGTACTATTACACTTCCACAAATAAATAACTTCGGATATCATGTGATTAGTAAATAGACAAATCCTAGTTCAAATTAGTAAATTGGAAACATATTAAGCAATGGTAAGAGTGCTTGGAAACATAATAAAGAATCGTGTTTTTTTTTTTTTTTCAGTTTTGGAGAATAATTGGATATGAATACTTTTCTCTCTAGCTCAACAAGTTGGACAAGAGAATTGTCTATGTTCCAAAAAGTGACTTTTCTTACATACTATAACAGCATATGAGGACAAAATTTGTTATAAAACTGGCATCTGTATTTTCACATGGACATAAATATTGGAGACATTTAGGACAAATTTTCAATAATGCGACTTCTTTCCATTATTGATAAGGTTAGGTCCATAACTAATTAGTCCAAATTCAATTGGCCTCGTGGAATTGTAAACTCCATGTACCACTCCCCCTCTTCCCTAACCCACTAATCCCCCCTCCAATGAGAAGAGGAAGAGAGGAAGTTCCCCCACACCTGAAAGGGATGCTGATGCTCTTCAACTCAGCCTTCATTTCATCATCTTGCAGCCCCACAATGAAAAAAGTTGCGTGACATTGATGGCCTTAAAATCAAGACTTATGTCGAGTTATCAAAATGGACGAACTCTACTAATTCCGAGTCCATTAAGGCCATGTGATGTGAGCCAAGCAAAAATTTGGTCCCATCTGATAGATTGCATTGTCTTACCTTTGTATCCTTTCTGCTATTGTCGAAAATGGTTGAAAACAGCTTCAACGTCGCATAAAATATGTAGTACGTTAGGTTTAGTTGAAATATGAACCAAACAGTATCAAGGAGAAAATTAACAAATGCTTGTCTAGTTGCTATGCAAGCCAGCAAACCATTTGGCAAATATGATTCTCGAAAACATGTAAAATTTATGCGGACCAAATGGTATATTATTTCTCGCATAATATAATCTTTTAGAACACGAAAGATATCATTTTAAGATAATAGGCATGTTGTGGGTCAGGATTGAATGTCTTCTTTAGTTTTCAATTCTATTATACAGATATTTTCATATTAATATCTATCCAATACTTCAAATTTTTTAGAACTTTGACTAGACAATAAGAAATTCCTAGATATATAATAATAATAATAATAATAACAATAACATAAGGTAATATTACAACTCCAAATGATCATACTCCATCAGATGACTTATTTATTTAAAATTTTAATTTAACCATTAAGTAACCAAAAAAAAAACATTTTTAACACGGAGGCAATAACACTCAACACTTATTTAATTTACTCTCAGAGAGAGAGAGAGGCGAAGGGCGGGTTAGGCTTTCAATTTAGACTGAAATAGTTACCAATCTAAGTACTAAAAAATATTTTTAAAGAAATAACATGCATTTTGTCCATTAACTGGAATGAATGAATGAATGAACAAGGCATATAGAAAATCGTAGCACATTTGGCACTTTGCAATGCACATTCACCTGTGGCTCATCAATCCTCTAATTCCAAGATTTAGAGTTGATGTTTGTGGTGGGGGGGAAGAAAAGAAGAAGAAACTTGATTGAGGATCTCAGAGAATAATTTCGATTTTTTTTTCAAGATTTATATTCATATTATTAGCCATCAAATTCTTAAGATAGATCAGTTAAGTAACATTCGGCATTGTACCGCTAAGCAGGTAAAAGGTCCAAGATTGAAGGACTCAGTCGAAATCACCTCTCTCAAACCGTTCCACCTCACCATAGTTGAAGGTAATGAATTTTTCACAATTGCTTAGTTTATCTCAGTATATTTTTTTTAGGCTGCTGAGTTTGTATTTGTTTGAACATGGTACTATTCATATTCAATAATTGTTAGCAAATATTAAGCTATACTTTGTAATGTCAAATAAAAGGACTACTTTGTTGCATTATTAATTTTGTAGAACTAACGAATTTGCAGTTGGACACCAAATTACAGATTTAGTTTGATCTAATTTCAATTAATTAGATAATTATTTAGCCTCGCTATGAAGAAGTTCTTAATTTCTATTTAGTGGTTGCTTGTCCCTCCTTTTCTTTCCCTTTTTCTCAATTATGAAAACTTTTAGTATAACAAATTCAGAAGGCATTTCGTTTCATAATTTTTCATGGTTCATAGTACTTGAAATACTTGTAAATTTGCGTATCTTAAATGGGGAATTGTATCTGTACAACATCAACTAGAGATGTTTTACATTGTAGATGTTTTACATTGTTATTATTGCTCTTTCATCAAGTTAAAAAGATAAGTGATTTTTTATTAAAAAATTTTGCTGGCTACTATCAAATATCAAAAACTACTGGGGTCATAATTTAATATACGATAAAAACCCATTTTTCGCAGAGGACTACACTGAAAGCCAAGCCGTGGCCCACATTAGACGACTTCTTGACATTGTCGCCTGCACGACATCGTTTGGCGTTTCATCTTCTTCGCCCAAACCAAACGCCAAACCCGGTTCAAAAGAAACCGGCCTCAAAGAACCCGATTCGACAGATATTGAACCCGGTCCAGAAAATGTCGCCTCCTCCGAACCCACTTCCAGGCCCAAACTCTCCGACAAGAAGTCCGGCTGCCTTCCGTCTCCCCAGAAACCGAAGCCGCCGAAGCTTGAGACAGTTTCCCCCGACGGAGACTCGGCGGAGAAAGGCGGCGACGCAGCGATGATGTATCCTCCGCCAAGGCTTGGGCAGTTCTACGACTTTTTCTCCTTCTCCCATCTCACTCCTCCCATTCAATGTAAGTTCCTTACATAATTGCAATTTTTTCTCCCAAAATCTGTGTGTAGTTTTTTTTTTTTTTTTTGGCATTACTAGTGAAATATATGGATTTTATTTATTAGTTTTGTTGTAAATTTTGCAGATATTAGGAAATCAAATCGCCCATTTCTGGAGGATAAATCCGAAGATGATTTCTTTCAAATTGATGTAATTATGATCAAATTTTCTTTTTTCTTTTTATCTATTATTTTTAAGAAAATTCTGCTGTCGAACATAAATTAAATATATTTGACCCATATTTTGTAGACGTAATTAGTGAAAACTTTGGTATCGTACATAAATTAAATATATTTAGCCCGTATTTTGTAGACGTAATTTGTGAAAACTTTTCTGTTACGGTAGAATTCCAGTTGATTGAAGTGGGTTTTTAAATTTTGGCTTGCAGGTAAGGGTTTGCAGTGGGAAGCCAACAACAATTGTTGTTTGTCAGAAAGGGTTTTATCCAGCTGGGAGGAGAATTCTTTTGAGCCATTCTTTGGTTGGATTACTGCAGCAATTAAGCAGGGCTTTTGAAGCTGTAAGTAGTAGTACTGTCTGTGTCCCAAATATATTTCCTATTCCACCCTTTAGATTTTCTTGGGCACTTGCTTTCAATGCTTGGAGCCCACGCAAGTAACTTGTGCTGTAAGTTGAGTATCGTATGGTAGAATGTTAAACAACAACAGAAGTAGAAAAGTAGAAATGCTTAGTAAATTTAACGAAAATAACAAATGTACAAGCCACTTCTGTAAGCAAACTCGCCGTGCAAGTTGAGTACTTTGGACTTGCCTGCCCTTGATTCATGTATCTTGTTGGAAGGGCCCAACTGATTATTCCTTTTATGCTTTCATTAAGTTTGTTCACATTTTTTGCAACTTTTCTTATGGTTATCAGGCATATAAAGCTCTTATGAAAGCTTTCACTGAGCACAATAAAGTAAGTAATTTCTTGAGATTTTGTTCTGTCTTCATCCCTATTATGAAAAAATGAAGTGTAGCATAATAACAATTTGTTGTAATTTATCTTTGCCAGTTTGGGAATCTTCCTTATGGTTTTATAGCAAACACATGGGTTGTTCCTCCTTTTGTTGCTGAGCAGCCATCTATATTTCCTCCATTACCTGTTGAAGATGAAAACTGGGGAGGAAATGGAGGTGGACAAGGAAGAGATGGGAAGCATGATAATAGGCCGTGGGCAAAAGAATTTGCAATTTTGGCAGCAATGCCTTGTAAGACGCCAGAGGAAAGGCAAATTCGAGATAGAAAAGCCTTTCTACTTCACAGTTTATTCGTTGACATTTCAGTGTTTAAAGCAGTTGCAGCAATAAAGAATCTCGTAGAGAATAGTCAGCGCTTGCCAAGCGGTTCTAATTCCATCCCACATGAAGAGAAAATTGGAGATCTACATATTAAGGTGATAAAGGATGTGACTAATGCAAGTATGAAGTTGGATTGTAAAAATGATGGGAGTCGGGTTCTTGGTATATCACAAGAGGAGCTTACCAAGAGAAACTTACTCAAAGGCATAACTGCAGATGAGAGCGCAACTGTTCATGTCAGTTTAGCTGTATATCTTTGTTCTTCATTTTCTTAAGATTTTTTCTCATGTCACAATAAATAAAAATAATAATAAAACTAAAAGACGAGGGGGAAAAAAGATTTTTCTGATGTCTATCTTTTATTAAAGAAATTACTATTCCATTATGAGGTCATGATGCTTTGTTGCAGGATACTTCTACCCTAGGTGTTGTTGTTGTTAGACACTGTGGCTATACAGCCATTGTGAAAGTTAAGGATGGAACAGATCAGAGCAGTAGTTACATTTCGCAGGACATTGACATCGAGGACCAGCCTGAAGGAGGTGCAAATGCCTTGAATGTGAATAGGTCAGTGCAATATCGACATTAACAGAGTTTATGTGATGTTTGAAGAAATGGTGTTACTTTGATTCAACGAGGTCATTTATTATGTTCTGATAGAATTTTTACTTATTTGTATATAATGATTTTCTTTTTCTGATAATCCTGATAATTTCATAATGGTTTTAAAAATATTTATGTTATTTGCAAAACACGGGAACAAACTTCCCAATTAATACTCGGCTTGTAACGAACTTCACGGTAATAATTTATTCTCTTGTTGAATACAATCAGAATTAAATAGCCACAAGATTTCAAGTTCAACTATGTGCATGAAATATACCACAATGTCATATTGTTCATGTCTAATTCTAGAATATAGTTATTTTAGTTAATATCACATTTTTCTTCCATTATATTGATACTGTCAGTATCCGTTGTCTGCTAATTACATCCCAGCTTGAGAATGCTATTGCACAAGACATCCACACCTCAATCGTCTTGTCCAGTTCAAAGAGCAAATATTGCAGATGTTGAAGATTTACGTACTTCTAGGTCATTGGTAAGAAAGGTATTGAGTGAAAGTTTGTTGAGGTTGCAAGAGGAGGGTACTAAACAAGAAAAATCTATCAGATGGGAGCTGGGGGCCTGCTGGGTGCAACATTTACAAAATCAGGGTTCAGGTAAAACTGATTCCAAAAAAGGGGAAGAAGCTAAAGTTGAGCCAGCTGTTAAGGGTCTTGGAAAACATGGTGGACTCCTTAAGGATATTAAGAAGAAATTGGATGACCGAACTTCTAAACCTGAGCCAAAAAAGGAAGCTGAAAGTAATGGCTCTGCTGTGGACAAAAAAGAACTGGAAAAACTAGACGAGGCAAAAGAAATGATGTGGAAAGAACTGCTTCCAGAAGCATCATATTTGCGCCTTAAAGAGTCAGAGACTGGTCTTCACCTTAAGGTTGGCTAGCTGATTTTTTCAAGGAAGATATTATTGCTCCATTTCTGTATATTTGCTGTAATTCATGTAGCGAGTCACACCTGTGACGTGATAAAAGAGTTTTGAGGCATTGTTACGCTGTAATCATTGAGCACATCAATGTCTTTACTTCAAGACGCATAGTGTAACCAATACTTAATTGCTTTGGTTCTGTTCACATTGGCAGTCACCGAATGAGTTGATTGAGATGGCACACAAATACTATGCTGATACTGCACTCCCGAAACTGGTCTGTTGCTTTAACTTTTACTAAATTCTTTCCTTCCTTACTTAAAAGTTCTGAGACCATCAACTATTGCTTTCATTGAACTGGCAGGTGGCTGATTTTGCCTCCCTTGAGCTCTCACCAGTTGATGGAAGGACATTAACTGATTTCATGCATACCAGGGGTTTGCAAATGTGCTCCTTGGGACGTGTGGTAATTTCTTAACTGATTGACCTCCTTTCATCTTCTGTACATCAGTTGATATACCAAAGCGATTCAAAAATATAGTATTATGACTAATGAATTTTGTGATGAACTAAAGATTGTTAGGTGATAAGCCAGAGATTTAGTGCACTTCATTATAGATAAAAAACAATTATTGCCAGGCAATTTCAGAAGGATATCTAGCTATGACTTGGCAGATGCTTGTGGTTGAAAAACATCCACGTTGAGCATCCTTGAAACCGAAAGTTCAACATCAGAGATGCTAAATGTTTGGAAAGACGAATGTACAAAATTTTGGACTGCAAATTAAAATTCATAAATTTAGATCTGCTCATGAGATGATTGATAGAAATTATTTACACAATTTGAATTGACAAGTGCTGTGTCTGGAAGATTTTTCCAGCATTTTTATACTTGAGTGTAGTTGAGCTAATTTGGTGGATCATTTAGGGGGATTTTAAGATGACTTTTCCTGATTCGTTTTTATTATCAGCAGAAGGAAGTTTAATTTCTTCACTTATGAGAGGATGAATTCTGATAAAAGTACACTGTGGTTGGAAGAGAAATCAGTTAGCTTATTTTTACTTAGATGAAATACAATTCTGATCTATTTCTTTTACTACCTTTATATTGCGCTGCATATGGATGAATGCCAGTTTCATTTCATACTCTAATCAGTAAGCAAAAAATAGCTCGACTAAACCACTAGCTTAGGATTTCAGAACTTTACTGTCAATGAAATAAAAGCTTGAAAGCTTATACTTGTCTGTGCTCATGTCAGGTTGAACTTGCAGACAAGCTCCCTCATGTACAATCACTGTGTATACACGAGATGATTGTTCGAGCTTACAAACATATTTTGCAGGCTATTATAGCAGCGTTAGATGATATTGGTGATTTGGCCTCGTCAATAGCATCATGTTTAAATGTATTGCTAGGTACATCATCTGGAGGAAATGGTGATGCTGAAACTAGCAATGATGATAACTTGAAATGGAAGTGGGTGGAAACTTTTCTTTTTAACAGATTTGGATGGAAATGGAAGGACAAAAGCTGCCATGATCTTAGAAAGTTTGCCATTCTTCGTGGTCTTTGTCATAAGGTATTTCACTGTTCAAACTAATAATTTTATGTCTAAAACGTTACAATATTCCTCTGTTTAAAAAAATGAGTTATACTTGTTCAGGTTGGTCTAGAGCTTGTTCCCAGGGACTATGATATGGATTCTTCATGCCCTTTTAGGAAGTCAGACATTATAAGCATGATCCCCGTATATAAGGTATATGTAATTCATGTCAATAATTGATGTGGAATATCAGAATGCTCTTTAGGTAGTTTCATTAAATTAAAGCTTCCCTACAGCATGTTGCGTGTTCATCTGCCGATGGGCGTACTTTGTTGGAATCATCAAAAACTTCCTTGGATAAAGGTAAATTGGAGGATGCTGTTAATTATGGAACTAAGGTAACTTGACTTCCCTCTGGTGAGCAACTCAATGATGGTTTTGACAATAATGTAATTCTTGACTGTATTCATCTCAATTCTACAATGTGTAGGCACTCTCCAAACTTGTTTCGGTTTGTGGACCTTACCACAGAATGACAGCAGGAGCATATAGTCTTCTTGCTGTGGTTCTCTACCATACTGGAGATTTTAATCAGGTATACCTTTAGTTTTGGAACCCATGATTTATTGGGAAAAACAATTGGATGAACTTACCGGTTATTTACCCATGGAACTTCATGGGCGTCCTATTTATGGTATATATGGCGCACAATATTCCTTTTCTTGAGTATCTAAAATGAAGCTAAGTGATTACTTGGGTTGGTTAAGAAAAAAGAAATTGGATCATTTTGATTTGTTGATCCCTGGTGTTTGGTCAAAGCAATAAGATAATTGTTACTTGTGTTAGAATCCTAGATCAACCAAGAAAAGAGTATGTGGATTAATTATATTAGAAGGTGATACCCAGCTTTGTCCACTGAATAAAATTTACAGTTTGTATATCAGCATTTGTCATTTAAAAAGACAAAAGAAAAAAATGCTTTACAACATGTGAAAGGTTACTGCGTGAAAGGTTACCGTGCAGTCCCATCGTGTACTTCTTTGAAAATTCTCCATTATTAGGTCCAAAACTCTAGAAATCATAAATCAGGCAATTCTAGAGCAACAAATGTTAGTTAGACACTTTAACTAGTCTTTCGTCCCATGTAGTAAAGGTTAATTAGAGTAAATATGCATATCATATTTGTTAAAGAACCTGGGTTTCCATCTCAAAACCAATTGGCAGTGAATAGAGTGGCCCATGAATTTTATTAACTAGTTTAAAATTCTTAAGAATCCCTACTTGGAATTTTGTTTCATTCCTTAACACTCTCTCTCACCTGTCACTTAGAATTGACGAGAGCCTATAATCCTGGAAATAGCTAAATTGGAGCCCATGAAACTAAAAGGGGCTTTATTAAAGCTCATGAACCTAAATAGGCTAAGAAGGAACCAACTCGCAATTGATTAGAGCCCATGTAACTGCAAAGGCTAAATTAGTGCCCATGAAACTGAAAGGGGCTAAGAAGGAACATGTAAAATTGGGGACTAGGATTAGAATAAAATTCAAAGTTTGGCTCTGATACCATGTTAAAAATTTTAGGCTTCCATCTTAAAGCTAATTGGCAATGAGTGGAGTTGCCCATGAATTATATTAACTAGTTTAAAATTCTTTGGAATCCTGATGTAGGATTTTGTTTCTTAATGATATTTTTATGTTGAGAATTACTCAGAAACATGTAGAAGACTGTGGTTCTTCTTCCCTTTTGGTTCTTGGAGATCTTTGGTGCCTTTAATCAATTTATGATATTTTAATTGCTCTGAGAGTTTTAAAGCAAGCAAAAAATATAGGGATGCATAAATCCACATGCAAATTAATATTTTCAGGAGATCGAAGTAGAGTTGCACAATTAAGACTAGCATAATGATTGCTTGGCTAAAGTTTTAAGGGAATCTTTATATTTAATGTATCGACTTCGTTGGTTTGAATATATATGCATGGCTCTCTACTAAATATACTTCTTGTATACCCAATATAAAACATAAGCTCATGACACTGTCACAACATTGCTAGTTACTTGCGGTGCTATTTCGCACATACTAACTTTGTTATTCATTTGTCTCGTGCTATAATTTTTCAATTGTAAAGGCTACAATTTACCAGCAAAAAGCTTTGGATATAAATGAGAGGGAGCTTGGACTTGATCACCCAGACACAATGAAAAGTTATGGAGATTTGGCTGTTTTCTACTATCGGCTCCAGCACACTGAGTTGGCCTTAAAGTATGTCAAATATATCAACACTTACAAAATTTTAAAAAGAATTATCTCTTAGATGGATTCTTATCTGATTTTGACATCCGTTGCTGCTTTTGTTGCCTAATCATAAAACTGTTTCCTATACTAGGTATGTCAATCGTGCACTATATCTTTTGCATCTAACTTGTGGACCATCTCATCCAAATACTGCTGCCACCTATATTAATGTTGCCATGATGGAAGAAGGTTTGGGCAATGTTCACGTTGCTCTGAGATACCTCCATGAGGCTCTCAAGTGTAACCAAAGACTTCTCGGAGCTGATCATATTCAGGTCTCTCTCTCTCTCTCTCTCTCTCTCTCCCCCTCTCTCTCCCCCCTTCCCCCCCCCCCCCCCCCAACACAAGCTTATGTACATATATAAGCACTACCAAAGCATTTGTAGAGTTTATATCATCCTACTAGAAGGAAGGTGTAAAGGAAGCACACCATAGAAACTTCTGGTTCATTGGTGCAGTTAAGAACTAGCTGCAAATTGTATTTTGTTTGTGCTACAGTCCAGTTATCTTGCTAATATATAAAGGAACTATTCTTTGCCTATGTAGTCATGTTTGTCCTCGAAAATTACCATGGATTTGAAGTACATTTGTAAAAGTGGAAAATGAAAATTTTCTCTTCTCGCTTCGTTCTACGTAACCCACTGTTTTTATAGAGATAAATGCACATTCACAAAAATACCTAGTATCACTTCATGGAAGAGTTGATTGAAATATCGGGGTTTGTTGAATCCGTTTGATCTGCTAGTTCTCTTAGATCTTTATCTAAGATGTTTCCTTTATAGCATATAGTCTGAGGAAAAGGTAGTGGTATGAGTACTTGAAATTCTGAAACCAGTGTTTTTATACAGTTAGTTTATCAAATTATGAAGGCATGTTTTTCGATGTTTAATTAGAAAACTAAGAACTGTATTTGTCTTCTTTACTCTGCCTCATGTTGTGTATTTGGCTGTGAGCATAATAGATCTTAGTCTGAATCAGATATGTTAGGGATGATATTTGTGGCTTTTTCAGACTGCTGCCAGCTATCACGCTATAGCAATTGCTCTCTCTTTGATGGAAGCATATTCATTAAGCGTTCAGCATGAACAAACAACTCTTCAAATACTACAAGCGAAACTTGGACCAGATGATCTTCGTACACAGGTAATACAGACTCTTATGTATTGTAATAAAGCTTAAATAGTTTTTAGGTGATTGTCATTTCAATCACATCAGATATTTCTCTAGGATGCGGCTGCATGGCTCGAATATTTTGAGTCCAAGGCTCTGGAGCAGCAAGAAGCTGCACGCAATGGCACCCCGAAACCAGATGCCTCTATCTCTAGCAAAGGACATCTAAGGTAATGTTCTGGTTATATTATTAATGCCATTTTGCATTATTTCTCCTTGGGTGAAGATTGTGAACTTATTCTGTGTACTTAAGTTGTTTCTGAAAGACATCCTTTGGTAGTTGTTAAAAATGATTGAATATGACAAGGTTACCTGGGCATAGATTTTGCTTATTCTTGCTCAATTAAGAAGCTGCTCGTTATGCTAGAGTTTTTCATTGTATTTGGTAAATCTTCACTTTCTCCGATCTATATTGGCAAAACATAAAGACCTGACTTCAAACTGGATTTAAAGTATTACCAGTCTAAATATCTTTCCCTCCATTGTGAACATGAAAGTTTAATTATTACGACAGCTTCTGTGAGTTCCTTTAAACTGCCTAGCCTATGATTACATGGCTGTGTTTTTCCTTGTTCTAGTGTGTCAGATTTGCTAGATTACATAACACCGGATGCTGAAATGAAAGCAAGAGATGCCCAAAAGAAACAAGCTCGTGCAAAGGTTGAGATCATATAATAATTTTTATGTTTTCATATTTACTTCTCTATTACTACTTTTTGTTGCATGCTGCTATATCTTGATGAATGGCACATTTATGACACAGGTTAAAGGTAAAATGGGACAAAATGGAGACCCTGTTGAAGATAAATATAACATGGATGAATTACTATCACCAGCTGATTCTGTGGTGGAGAACTCCAGTGACAAAGAGAACAAATCCAAACTTGAAAACAAATCTGAGCCTCTATTAGTCAAAACCATTGACAAGGACCATAATTTGTTTCCTGTGGAGCAGGCCATTTTAAATGAACCTGATGATCTTGTGCAGGATGATATATCTGAGGAAGGATGGCAAGAAGCTTTTCCGAAAGGTCGCTCACCCATGGTCCGCAAGCCTTCTGGTTCAAGGAGGCCCAGCCTCGCCAAGCTGAACACCAATTTTATGAACACTACTCAGTTATCAAAATTCCGTGGTAAAAGCACCAATTTCTCTTCTCCAAGGACATCGCCCAGTGAGTCTGCTGCTGCTTCCATGCCTGCTCCTGCTCCAAAGAAGTATGCGAAGAGTTCTAGCTTCAGTCCAAAATCAATTAATCCTAGAATTCCAGCTGCTGGTGTAGAGAAATCTGTTAACCCAAAATCAGCCCCAGCTAGCCCAGCTTCTACTGATCCAGCCACCAAGCCTGGTCAAATTGCAAGTTCAATCAGTGTTCAAGCAGCTGGAAAGCTTTTTTCATACAAAGAAGTTGCTTTAGCCCCACCTGGTACTATTGTGAAGGCGGTGACTGAAAAGTTGCCAAATAATGGAAGCTCTGCAGAAGCAAATCTTCAGCAACACAAGGAAACAGGTGTGACATTTACTAATGCAGCAACGGGGAGGAATAATGGCGAGGAAAGACCAGTGAAGAGTCCCACTGAAGAGAATTCAGTAGTAGATTCTGATGAGCAACTGAATGGAAATGCCAACAAAAAGCTACAAGCAGAAGGAGATACCATCTTAGTTGAATCTTTAGAGGGAGACAAAACTGGGGCTTCTAAAGCAAAAGGACCTGAAGTTACTGGGGATAAAAAAGAAAAGTGTGCTGTTGAAATTAAGGAGGGTGAATCTGGACAAGGTTCTGTTTTGGAAGGTGAGAATTCTGATTCTTCCAAGAAATTAGAACATAGCACATCCAGAGGTGAAGTGTTTGAAAGACCAGATGACAAATGTACAGCACCTTCATCTGACAGTGAACCTGTTTGTACTTCGGGAGAAAATACCATACCATTGTTGGAAAACGATGCATTTAACTCAAAAATTGAAATAGAAGATAAACAGGAGAAGCTTAATCCAACAGATGATAATGTCATTGTAAGTTCAACGCCAACTGAAGCAAATGAAGCTAATGAAACTGCAAGTCCTTTGCCAACTGAGACAGAAAAACAAAGTGATTCTGAGGCTGGAAAAGGAACAAGCAAAAAGCTTTCTGCAGCTGCACCTCCATTTAATCCCTCAACAAATCCAGTTTTTGGCTCAGTTCCAGTGCAAGCCTTTAAGGAGCATGGAGGAATATTGCCCCCTCCTGTGAATATTCCACCGATGCTGCCAGTTAGTCCTGTCCGTAGATCACCACACCAGTCAGCAACTGCAAGAATTCCATATGGTCCACGACTTTCAGGTGGCTATACTCGATCCGGAAATCGGGTTCCACGTAATAAAACTGTTTATCACAGTACTGAACATAATGGGGATGCAAGTCACTTCAGCCCACCAAGGTTTATGAACCCACATGCAGCCGAGTTCATGCCTGGCCAGCCATGGGTTCCCAATGGTTATCCGGTTGCTCCAAGTGGTTATATAGCTTATTCAAATGGTACTGCACCAAATGGTTGTCCTATACCTCAAAATGGTGTGCTAGTGTCACCAAATGGTTCTCCAACATCTTTGAATGGTTTTCCTGTGAGTCAAAATGGGTTTCCACTACCTATACTTGATTCAGTAGAACCTCATTCAGTTGGAAGTGTTGAAGAAGATACTAAAGATCAGAATGAGGTTGCATTAGATGGGAGTACTGAGGAGTCTTCCAGCACCTTGACAGTTAAAACCTCAACAGTAGAGCAGGTTGAGCAGAATCAATCTGAAGTTGGTGATGATTCGTCTGGAGTAGTTGAAAAATTATGTAGAGATACTGAAGAAAAGCCCACAAGTACAGCCACAAAAATTCCTGAGATTGCTGCTGCAAAAGAAAACTGTACTAGCACTATTGCGGAGGAAGAGAAAACCAAATGTTGGGGAGATTATAGTGATGGTGAAACTGAGATGGTTGAAGTCCAACGTTGAGAAAGCATATTTTTTTTGTAGAACTTTTTCGTTCATAGAGCCAAATGGTTGGATGTGCCACAGGACCAAAGAGCAATGAGTGAAGCTTGCAACAAATGAAAGTTGGAGGTTTTCAGCTAAGCTTCTTTCATAATGAGACTGGAGAGGACCGCAATGTAACTGATGAACCAAATATGAGTTTTGACTGAATGATGCAGGTTGAAAAAGATGATATCATATTAGAAATATGTGATACCTACCTTGAGGTATATGTGGCATTGTGAAGGACGTCAACCTCCAATGCAAAATTAATAGAGGACAGTGCTTTTGGGTTTTAACACATGATTCATTATTCTATGCGTTTCAGTTTCGTTGGTCCTTCCACAATCAAGTGAGAACCTTGTAGTAGTAGTGCTTTCTCAGGCATTCTGTAAAGAATGACCGTGAAGTGGAATGCAGGTCTGTCGGGGTGTTATAAGTTCTCAGTTTCAGTTATATTTTGTTGTAATATGACGGATTTTAAGATTTGTTCCATTTCCTTAATAAATAGGCTTTTTAAAAATAAAAAAAAAAGTTTAGCCTAATATATTTGCAGTAATACACCTGTATGGTTTCTTTACGGTATGCTTTATTATATACACCATCCCTTTTTCAGGCAGGGTGTTGTGTCTAATTTGATTGTGTTCGCATATACTTTGCCATTGCATACACTAGATATTGAAGTTAATATGGTTATTTACCGAAGTGAAGAACCTGCTTCCCTCTCTTTGTTATTTTCTCGGAAACACAAATCTTCAATATTAGTTGTCTATCACCAATGTGTTTTAATTGTCTATTACAAATAAATGAAATTTCAAATGAATTATAGAGGTTAACTAAAAAAGCTCATGTATAGTTAAATCAGATACTTACCTCTCTTATTAAATCGATTGGGGGAAAAAATCTTCTGTACAGACATCTTTTTTGTTCAACAAAATGGCGCAACTTATGATTCATCTTTTACATAGTTGCCTCAGAACTACTTTTGTTGATGATCCTCCAAATTATAATTCAAAACTACTTTTAATTGTAAAAACTTTTATCAACATCAGTTGGGAAATAATCCTATACGTTGCATATATTCTCCTCGACTTCCCTGATTGGTAGATCATATATGATGAACACACTTATAATTTGTATTCATGTAGGTTCACCATCAACGTATGGAAGAAGATTTATCCCGGAGCAAAATTGGGGAAAGGTGTAATTGGTGCAGCCATATGCGCAAAATTTGATATATTTTCTCGTAGTTATTGGCTAACTGCTCAGTGGTGCAACAATTTTCATTCTGAGGGCTTGTATAGATTACTCTTCCTTTCATGAAGCGCGACACTTAGCTCAAAATCCTGTACTTAATTGCCAATACTTGGATCAAAACTAAAATTCGTACTTGTACTGAGGTTATAGGAGATTTCGCCTGCACACTCAAACAAGGATCTGTGGTACAATCCAAAAGGGTGTGATTCTGATGTTACGTATTATAACAAGAAGAACAACCCTTTCAACAAAAGCTACGAACTATTTACCTAAAGATATCTTCCATGAAGGCGTGAACCGTGGAACAATCCAAGAAAAGAAATGAAGTTCATTAGAAGATTCTCAGCACTACTACATTTAGCTAATCATACCATTCACACTTCACATGTTGGCAACCCTCTACGCCAGTCCATTATTACTAAAGTGGCAACACTGTGAGCAAGGGCGGCAGCAACAACAAACACATGGAAGATTTGGTGGCTGTGTCCCACAATATCAAATACACCTGGTCTCCATCTCTCTGGTATCCTACTCACGTAGAATCCCGAGCCAGCAGCGTATAGAAGGCCCATCAGTACCTCATATCCAAGAGCTACCGGTACCTGTGGGCTATTATCCCAATAAAGAATGACAGCATGTGCAGCTGGTATCACTCCTGAGAAACCCATGGCGAGGAAGAGGGTTGCCTTGAAGGAACGGAAACGACCAGAGGATAGAGCAGGTGAAAGAAGGGTGAACATGGCAAGGCTACCAACTATTGTAATTGATGATAGGTAAAATAGACGAGAATATGGTTGACACGAGAAAGTATAGTATATAGGGGCGAAGAAGGAGCAGATTATCATCAAGGAAATACCAGCATAATCAAGGCGCCAGAAGAAGAGATAGAATCGTCTGGAATGGCAAGAAAATATATGGGCGAGAGAGCTACATATCAAGCAGCACATAGCCCCTCCTAAGAAAACAAACCAAGGCCATTTAGGAATAACATCAGAATCTCCATTCATATGCAAGATTGATGGCTTCGGTATGTGCCTTACATAGGAATCCTGCAAATCAAATATCAAATAATTTAGTTTAGCGTATTGGTGATCCAAAGCCTGCACTTAACACTGAAATATCATAACATCTATTTGTGTGCCATCTGCTTATGGTAGGACGTTCCGACAAACGGCTTGCAGGTTCGTGTTAAATGGACCAACCTTGAATGCAAGATATCAAGTGAATCATGTGTACTGTAAAATATACTTCCCTTTCTCGTGATGTACTTTACCAATGCTAGATCTTTCAGTC
The DNA here is from genome assembly GCA_024721245.1 of Mitragyna speciosa. Lineage (NCBI taxonomy): Eukaryota > Viridiplantae > Streptophyta > Magnoliopsida > Gentianales > Rubiaceae > Mitragyna > Mitragyna speciosa. Next base: position 10,230,057 of record CM045553.1, on the reverse strand, counting down.
ATTAAGTTCAAAAGAAATCCCTAGTTTAACTTCCCTTTGTCAATAAAAAAATATTTCTTCTGGTTGTAAATTATGTTATTCAGAGGACATATCTCGTGCAACAAAGTTCAAACTAAAATGTGGCAACCCGATTATTAGTAAAGACAGACATCATAATCATAAAAATCAATAAAGCGTTGATAATGGGTGAAAGATAAGTAGATAGGGGCAAACCGTTGTTCCCAGGCAATTATTTACTCGCTTTTTTCCATATGCTTTAATGCATGAAAGATACAAGGAACGATGAATTACAGTGTCATAGTTTCTTTGAAAATATATTCTAAATTCTGACAAAAGAAAATGGAGAATGATTTGTCACTTAAATAGTAGAAACAAAAAAGATGAAACAAAAAAAAAAAAAAAAAAAAAGTGAAAGATCAAATCACCAGTTGTCGCTGAAATGGTAGAAGTTCTTTTGTAGTGCTGTTAACCAACAATAAGCCACTATTCATGGTTATTCAGTAAGAAAAAGACAAATGAAATTATATTTTTTCAATAAAATTTATTAACAGAAACTAAGGTAACAGAAATTTATCATTAGATATTTCATTGATCATGGTGGATGCAACTGAGATTATTAGTACATACCAATAATAAATAAAGGTAACATGCCACAAAAATGAACTCTTACATAGAAGACCTTATCTAAAGAAAACAGATCAATTACTCTAAAGTTAAATTAATATAGATTTCTTCCAAAAAATATTTGAGAAATAGAATTGAATTTGTGATTGCTATTGCCTACTTTTAGTTCATCACTATGCAGAGGAACAATTTTCTGAACTAAATTGAATGGTACTCAGATGCTGCAACCACTATAACCAGTTGAGATGCTATAATGCTTAAAAATACCACAATCTGCATATTAGTCCCATGTAGCACAGATTCAGAATTTGACAGGGCAGAACATAACACAACATGAATGTTAACATATGACTCCTAAATCGTTCACCTGATCTAATATAGCAAGTAATTTGACTCTAAGATTTCTTCCAAACCATCTTCATGACCTAAGTTTACAAAGTCATCCATCAACCAAAAATCACAATGCACATATTACAACTTGATGCTCTGCAAAAACCAGGCATGATAAATGCTTTAAAAAAAAAAAGGAAATTTCACCAGCATATCCTATGAAATTAGCATGCAAACGCTAGCCCTTTTCCTGGCATCCAAAAGTAGACAGAGACATAAATAATTGTTCAAAAATAAAAAGGTAGATGAATAGAATCGTCCAAGTAAACACACGTTGAAAAATCAAGTGACTATAGAATAGAATAAAGTCACTACTAATATAAAAACACAAGTCGGAATTCTTTGTTGTTATTCAAAGTTGCCACACACTGTTGGTCATATTTGGCAACCAGCCAGCACCTCCAATTCGCTTCATCCACTTGATAACCAACTATCTAAATTCCGTCTACCTTATCTCATTTCTTCACGAAATTAAAACGTCATGGACCTTTCTTAATATACCAATTTGCATAACAAGGAATCAAATACTAATAAAACATGAAAAATAACCAAGGATTGATATTAAAACTTAAAAAAAAAAAAACATCACGAGGGATCCAGCGTCTCAGCAATTGCAGAGGCGATTACAGTAGGCAGTTCACCGTCAGAATTAGTATACTGATATGTTTAACTACCGAGATTCTTTGTCATTTTTAAATCTAAATTAAACTCGCCTCCCAAACAGTTCGATCTGAACCGATAATCACAATGGTAAGTATGGCTCCGTCTGTATAGTTGTTTTTTAAATATTTTTTTTAAAATATTACTATAATAAATTTAAAAATTTTTTTAATAAAGATATTCGTGATATAAAAAATTGATTGAATAACATATTTAAAATATTCAAAAATTATGTTTTTAAAAAACAAATCCAAACAAATGAAGCCTACAACTGCCCAAAATCTCGTCCGATCACATGCCCGCGGGACTCGCTCAAAACTTTAAAGCATAAAGATTCCTCACATGGGCCCACCTTACAATGAGTTCTCAATCTGATTGGGACCCATTTCCACTATTTTAGTCTTTCCTTAGTCCTATCATGTCCTATGCTCCACACGGTCCGTTCAAATTTATCGGCTTTACCAATTAAAATTAAAGACTACTACTTCAAAATAAATAAAAATAAGTAAATAAATAAGAAATTACTAAAAATATAAAAAGAAAAATGCTTACTGGGAAAAAAGCATCAGAACCGTTGGCTTTCTTACTCGTCATCATCGTCAACCGTCCGTCAGTCCCCGGTCGACTAAATTAATTTTACCAGACAAAAGTACCACTTCAGATTCCATAAAATAAAAAAAAGTACCTAAAATATCCTGAAGTACTAGAAAAATTCCTAAAATTACGAAAATGCCCTCACCTGAAAAGTATCCCGACCAAATTCTCTACCGGCGCTTTTTCCATCAAACTTACCGCCGTCAACCACAGAAATATCAGAAAACCGATCAAATGCCTAAAATCAACCCAAAAAGAAAGAATAAAATTCAAATAAAATCCAAGTAAAACAACTTCTCTGCATGCAAGCAGAGAAAATTAAAGATAAATAAAGAAAAAGAAAAGAAAAACTTACGTCCAAATATTGAGAGTTTCGTTGTGAACGGAGAAGACGCTGAGAGCGACGTCGTTTAGAGGCCATTCGCAGCGGTAATGGTCTCTGATGAACTCATTATCTTGCATATAATCAGGTAAGGAATCGAAATTCAACAATTTTTTCTGGTTTAATTTATTGTCTTTATTATTTTTCGGTTTTGATACTTTTCTGTAGCTGCCGTCCGAGTCAACTCGCCGACCATGAGCGTTTCCGAGTTTGGAGGAACTCATCTTGGTTCTCTGCTTCATCTTCGCCACAACCAAAAAAAAGAAATAAAAAACAATTCTTGGTCTTTGTTTCTTTATTTTCCGGCGAGATGGTGTCGCCGGAAAATAAAGAATAGTGGAGAAATGGACCACCTTGCCGAAAAATAAAGAAAAGCGGAGAAATGGATGTTCGAATTTATATGATGATGGGACGGAGAATTTATAAGCACCAAAGAACGTGCTGCCGTTGATTAAAAAAAAATTAATTTTGTTGAATACTTTTGTTTTTTTTTTTTTTTTTTGAAAGGTTGTTGAATACTTTTGTTGATTACAAAAAAAAATTAATTTTGTTGAATACTTTTGTGGTTGACCAAAGTGGAATATTTGGAGACTTCGGTGGGTATATTGTAAATTAAAAATGGGGCACACAAGTTTGATTGATAATATACAGTACAGGTTTCAAATTTTATTTTTAATTCTTTTAATGAATTTAAAAATATTCAACCATTTTATTATTCGAGCGGTGATCAAATTGGTAACGGTCGAGCTTGAGACAAGCGTGAGCAATTGCTGCGTTGATGGTGAAAATTTCACGGGGTCGGTTTGGGACGTGGTTTAAGGAATTGGTGCAATATCGTAGCTGTAAAAAACGATTAGTAAATTTTGTTACGTGAGGGATATAAGTTGCGTTGATAAGATAATTTTGATTTGCAACTTTAGGTGAAAAATGCAAATTGAGTGATGCATTGGATTGATTGCATTTATAGACAGCCTTTTTGTTGATTTGCGTGACTGATAGATTTGGCTGACCAAAACTAAAAACTATAAGGAAACTTTTTTTTTTTTTTTTTGACAATTGGGGAAAAGGGGGAAGGGAACTCACCCACTCAACTCCAATTGAAAGGAGGAATGGAGACTAAGTGTAAACTTAACCCCACAAACCCACTCCAAAAGCCATGGTAACTTTTAGAGGGGCCGAAAGAGCTTATACCTAGCAACCTAACAACCAGATCTCCCGATGTGGGATTTTTTTTTTTTTGACAATTGGGGGAAAGGAGAAAGGGAACTCACCCACTCAACTCCAATTGAAAGGAGGAATGGAGACTAAGTGTAAACTTAATCTCACAAATCCACTCCAAAAGCCATAGTAACTTTTAGAAGGGCCGAAGGAGTTTACTATAAGGAAACTTTATTGTGCAAAGATTTCTAATTTTTGAAGGCTCATTAGACATTGCTTCCTTTTGAATGGGGTAAACAAAAATAGGAACCATAGCCTAGAGTTTGTTTTAGCAGTTCAAATTCTCACGGTTAGTTTTTCAATATCACCCGAGTGTCATTCACCAATAATTGTCACTTTGTATTTACACTAAGATAATTATCTAATTTATCTTAAGTGTGATAAGTGTGAATGCAATATGACTGTCCTAGTGAATAGCTTGAAAAAACTGACAGTGAAGATCTGAACTCGTCGTTTTAGGAATGTGAGGCAATGATGTTTGATGAACGACATAAAGTAATTTTGAGTCAATAATTATATTTTTGTGTGATAATCTTCCTTTTTTAAGTTGGATTTTTATTAATTTTTTCATTCAACTTGGTTTTAACCCATGAATGCATAGGCATGACAATAAAATATTGATAATTATAAAAATTAAAATATCATCATATGTAAAAATACTAATACAGAAGATTGTACTCTTAAACCTTGGTTATAAAGTCTTGTATACAGGGAAATAAAAAAAAATCTCATAACTTTCAAAAAAAAATCTCTCATATAATAATCATTCAAATTTGAAATGCTTAGTTTGTACATAATTACATGTGACATGCATCCAAACCCGCTAGTGTAAGAAGCTATTTACACGATTAAAGTGCATAAAAAATTTATTCCAAAATAATTAATTTTTAAAAATTTAAATCCTTGAATAATGAAAAATAAAATCAAAATTTACAATAATATACTTCTTGGTGATTAGAATTGATCTAGAAGTTAGAATTTATATTACTTAATAATTGAAAAGACTCTGAAAATCAGCTATTACAAATTGGAATAATTACAAACTAAAGCAGACTGTATTAGTGAATTAAAAAACATACGAAGTCTCGATATAAAGAGTAACTATGGCTAAGAAATTAATAGGATATATCCTTTTAAATGCAACATCAAGGAAGGATTTGCAGGAGAATATAGAGATATAAGAAACTTTACAAATATACAATTTATTAAACAATAACAAATTAATAAAGTTAACAAATTAAAAAAGATAAATTGACAACAAGATGTCCAAATCAACACATACACTGACTTGAACAGAGTTATTATAGATCGGTAATAGGTTGATTATTGAAACAACGTTAAGAGAATGTAATCGGTATTTATTTTGTATTTAAACCAAATAGGTATAGTAGAACAAAAGTAACATTATTCAATTTTTTTTTTATATCAAACTTATACTATTACATTGGGGGAGGAGAATGATATTGGTGGGATTCGACCTAACCTTAAGAGTAGAATTGTAAAACTCTAATAGTTCGACACTCTATTCGTTGTTTTAAAATGCTTGATTCTCTTTTCCATAAAATGCATGATCCTCGTCCTAATTATAATTTTAGAATATTGCTACTTAAATATGTAGTTCTTATGGGGTGAGACTGTAAAAAATTTATTATTTTTCTCTCTTCATTCTTTGTTTTTTATAAGGTTAATTAAATGCTAAAATCGTGCTTAACTTTTAATTCTCAATCTTTTGGAATTTGCTTTACGCCTCAAACTTGTCGTGCCCCATTTTTCGATAAGGGAAATAAATAGGTGAGATGTGATGAAGTCGGAAAGAGGAAAAGGAAGAATTAAATGTGGTTTTATTTATTGGAAAAGAAGCATGTAAATTTTCGTAAAAGTAATTTTTTCGAAAATGCTTTGTAAAAGATGATTCGATAAAAATGTGACAAACAAATGCTTTATTTTTTAAAATAAAAGAAAAAGGGCCTAAAATGGGACTTTGAAAATGCGACGGTTTTGGGCCTGAAAATAGAGTCTAAAAAGGGTTTTTTAGTGAAAAAAGGAGTCGCTACTTGGTATTGAGTTTTGGTGTACCAAGTCACCCGAAAATATTTTATAAAAGGTAAGAAAATTAAGAATGATTTATTTAAAGAAATGATTTTTGGAAAAATATAGGAAAAACAAGAAAAACCCTTTTAAACGACTCCAGGTCTTTGAAAACAAGAGAAAAAGGTTCGGGAGTCACAGTTGAAGAAAGGGAAGGCAAAGGCTTGTGCCTAAGACACCCTTTCAACCTAGCCGAAACTAGTTGCGAGGTTTAGTCTAAATTTTCCTAATATAACCCTAAGATTTTATCGCATTTGGATGCAACTATATGAATGCAAATCTCGTCCTAAAATGAATATCGTTAAGGGACAAAATGTTCCATTGAGGTTTAGTCGGAATTACCGCATTAATTGCGAAACCCGAGTCTAGACCTCGATGGAGTCACGAGTGTAGATGCAAAATGGAATGCAAAATAAAAGAAAAATAGTAATATATATAGTAAATGAACAGAGAAAATGGGGATGCAACATGACGGGTACGAGAGACTAATGGACTCGTGACTAACTGTTCCTACTCACGGAGGAGGGAACGACATGTAGGCCATCGCTTCCCACGTGAGTAGATGACTATTTCTAGTCAAATCACACAAATGACCTAGAATTCTATGTGTAGTGGAATCTAAATGTTATGCACCAAATAGATGTTAAAATAGATAATAAGTGATGCAGTATATATATAAAAATCATGGAAAAATGGAAAAAAGACCTAAAAAGGATAAAATGTGTGTGAAATGTCATGAAATGCACACGATAAATGATTCTAATACTAAAATGACCTAAAAGCTTAGCATTGGACTAGCCTATTTTCTAAAAATTCTCCGCTAGCGTTGGAATAGCGAAGAAACCAAAATTAACCACAACTAGCGTTGGACTAGTGTGGCGACAATACACATATATAATAATAAAGCAAGTAAATAAATAAAGCATAGATTGAAGCAATAATCACATAAAAGCACATAATAGCACATAGGAGCACATAACACATAAGCATGATATTTTAGATGCAAAGTCCTAAAGAAAAGCAAATAAAACACATAAGCACATAGCACACATAACATACAAAAGCCCTAACTATTACATCTAAGAAGCCTAATTACAATCTAAAGAAATAAAAATAAAAGGTAACCTATCTAGCCTGTCTATTACATTTTCTATCTAAAATACATAAGATTTTTATTAAATAGATAACACATAAACTATCTATTACATTAACTATCTAAATACAAAAATTTTTGCTAAATAGAATATTACCTATCTATTACATTTTTTTGAATAATCAAAAATTAAATTTGAGTAAATAATATAACATAAATAAATAAACACTCACACATGGACAAAAATTATAAGCACAAAAATACATGAAAACACATAGAAAACATATAGGAGCACGTAAGAGCACACAAAGAAGTATTGAAAGGGTAATAGGGATACCTCTCATTCGAGGACTCGGTACAAATGCTAACAACATGAACAAACTTATTAAGGTACCATTATTTAATAAATAAATTACTAATTAAATAATTTCATATTGATCACTATGAACATACTACGATAATTCAAACAATTATAGCAATAATAAACAAAATAAGAGAAAGAAAATAATTATAATAATAATTAATTATTTAAGAAGAAAAATGAAAATTGTTTAAGTAAAAATAAATAAGTAAATAAATAAATAAAGAAAAACAACGAAAATAAAGAAATAATAATAATAGAAGATAAAATACAATAATACATACTTAAACTTTTAACACCCCAAATAAGAATTATTAAAATAACTAAAAGGAAAACAAAGAAACTAATTTGAACATTAATTAGACTAGCAAGACCCAATTTTAGAATATTAATTATAAATTTGATAAAATAAATAATAAAAAAATGTGAAAATAAATAATTTAAAGCTTTGAGGACTTAATTAATTTTAATTAATTTTTTTGGCAAAAATAAAATATTATAAGATTTGGATTAAAAATAGAAATTTAGGCAACATTCTAAAGTGAAAATGTAATTTACAACAAATAAAAGGGTAAAATTATAATTTTAAACCCTAATTAAGGTAAAGTTTACAACAAATTTCAAGGCTAAAATGTAATTTTCAGCAAGTATAATGCCCAAAAATAAAAATTTTCAGCAATACTTAAGGCCAAGAATATAATTTCAGCAAAGTCATTAAATAATACATAATTTACAGCAATATATAGGGTCAAATTGCCATTTTCAACTATATAAAAGGGCTAGAATAAAAAATTCCAGCAGCTATAAGTATTAGAATATAAGTTCCAGCAACAAATAAAAGACTAAAATACAATTTCCAACGGTTAATGGAAGTTTTAAAACAAATTCCAGTAACATAAAAGGACTAAAATATAAATTCCAGCAGCAATAGGGGGCCAAAAATAAAATTCCAGCAAGTATAGTGACTTAAATAAAATTTCAGCAAGGTTGGGGAGACAAAAATAAAATTCCAGCAAGCATTCTAGGGCAAAAATAGAATTTCCAGCAATGTATAAGGGCAAAGATGTAATTTTCAACAACATGAGGGAGCAAATTTATAATTTCTAGCAACATTTAAAGCCTAAAATACAATAATAACAAGCTTGGGAGGTAAAATTGCAATTTTCAGAAATATTGGAGGGTAAAAAGGCAATTCCAGAAAAATCTAGGGGTCAAAATGTAATTACCAAAAAATATAGGGGTCAAAAATGGAAATTAAAAAACGTAGGGGCCAAAATTATAATTACATAAAAGTCGGGGGACCTAAATGCAATTAATTGGGACCTAATCGAAAAGAAAATAAAATTATGGGGGTAAATCTACAATAAATAGAAACTTAAATGTACAAATCAAACATTATCGGGGCTACAGTAGCATTAATGAAAGTATAAGGGCTACAAAATAATTACATATTATTAATTAAAATCAAATTAAAAAAAATAACCTAATCAAAACGACGTAGTTTTGAGTGAAACTACGTCAAAACGACGTAGTTTCACTAAAACTTTTTTTTTATCCAGTTTTTTTTTTCAGATTTTTTTTTTTCTTTCCTTTTTCTTTTTCCCTTTTTCTTTTCCTTCTTCTTTCTTTTCTCTCTTCTCCCCTTTTCTTCTTCCCCTTTCCCCGATTCTGTTCTTCCCCTTTTTCGTCTCTTTTTTTTTTTTTCTTTCTCCTCGCCGTCCGACTCTCTATCTCCTCGCCGGATTTCTCTCTCTCGGTTTCCCTCCCTCTCTCTCTCTCTTGGTCCGAAAAAAAAATCCCTAAATTACCTGCTAAACTACATCTATTAATTGTACAAAATGAAAGAGAGGTTGGGAAATTTTTTTTTTTTACCTGGACCGAGAAGAGAGGGTGGTCTGGCGCTAGTGGTGGTGCGGCGGCGTTACTGGTGGGCTGAACGGTGGCGTGGTTGTTGCTGTTGTTGTTGGTTTTTTTTTTTTTTTCGTGCAGGGGTGTGTGATGTGTTTGTGCGTATGTGTGTGTTTTGTTTATGTTGGGTGTGTGCTGGAATTATGTATACAGGTGCGTGTAACTTGCAAGTGAGTGAACTGAATTTGAGAAGTGTGAATGAAGTGTGTGAGAGTGTGCGTGTTCTATGTGGGTTGGAATGTGGTGAAGGTGCAGGTGGGAATGGATGTCTGGTGTGTGTTGTGTGCAATGTGAGCTGTGTCTGTGTGTGATGTGGGTGTCGTGAGAGAGGGCAGAGAGGGGGTGAGGGAAAATGCAGGTGTGAGGTGTGTGCTTGGTGTCTGTGTATGTCTGTGTATGTTTGGCCGAGAGATAGATGAATGGGAAGGAGAGGGAAACTGCAGTTTTTTTTTTTTTTTTGCATGTCTGTGAGTTGTGTTTTGCAGGTGTATTTGGCCGAGAGGGAGAGTGAGTGAAGTGTGTGTTTTTGTTGTCTGTGAGTGAAGAGAGTGTGTGTATGTTGTGCAGGTGGTGTCTGGTCTGGCAGAGGGAAGGGGAGGCAGAGGGAAGTGTGTGCAAAATGAGAGTGAGGGAGACCGAGAGAGGGAGGATGAGTGTTGCGTGCTGTGTGTTTTTTTGTGTTTGTGAATGGAGGAGCTGTGAAGTTTTTGAGAAGTGTAATGTGGTCTGGGAAGGCTGAAAGAGGGAAGAAGGGAGAGGTCTGTGTAGTGAGTATTGAGTGTGTGAACGGTGAAAACCAAATTTTTGTGAAAAATCTCTGAAATTTGGTAGGTTAGGTGAGGGATGATGGATGGGATTAGAGAGTGAGGTTGGTAGGCATAGGATGTCTGTAAAAAATGATGGTGCTTACCAATTGCAAATACAACAGTAGCAGCAGCAACGCTGCTATTGTTCAATTCCCTTTTTTTTTTTTTTTTGGAGAATTTTGGAAAGATAAAATTGTAAGAAAATGAAGAAAATGGAATAAAAATAAAACCTATGGACTCCTTAGAATTAAAAATAATAATAATAATAAAATAGAACTAAAACTAAAATTTAGCATTATTGGAAAAAGAAAATTTAATAATAATAAAAATTACAATTTTAAAATTAATTCACCATTAAAGAAAATATGTCATAGACAAAAAAACATAATTCGAAATAAGCACCAAATAGTGTTTAAAAATTATTAAATATATATATTTTTTTACATAAAACCATAAATGTTAAATGCACACATAAAATATTTCACACACAAAATTCTTAGATAAAAGTGCATTGGAAAGCGTGACATAATATGATAAAAATTATAAAAATCACAAAAATACTAAATGACTTTTAAAAATCATAAAAATTTTACACAAAATATATTATCCCATGAAACACACATAGTATAATTTTCACTCAAAAATTTTAAGATTGACGCATTCTTGGGAAACGTGCCCTTAATAGTCAAAAAAGACAAAAAATAAATAAATACTAAATGACTTCTAAAAATCATGTAATTTTTACAGAAAATTTGTAAATATACAAAATACATATATGAAATTTTTCACTTAAAAATTCTCGTAAAAAAATGCATTGAGAAACGTGCTATTAAGTTAAAAATACTAAAATTTTAAATAAATGATAAATGACTCTTAAAAATTATTAAAATTATAAATAATGATAAAATAATACAATTGTATATTTAGGAAATAAAATAAAATAAAATAATATTTACATGGTGAAATTACTATTTTGCCCTTGATGTGACGAATTAGTCATAATGTGCACAAAAATTACAATTGGCCCCTGAAAATAAAAAATACCCCCTAAATAAAGTAACACACACATATATTTGCAAGAGGTGTGTCAGAATTTGGTGTCTACAAAACTATTTTACGTCTAGCATTTGTACGCTAAACTCTAATTTGTTCAACTTGCCTCCTAAATCAATTTGAACATTCTTACAAAGTTCTTTCAACACTGGATAGAGAAGCTACATCACATAAATTGGCGCAGGCAACTATGATAACGTCAAATTTCAGTCTTTTACCAATGTACACTAATTGATAAGACATTACATTTTTGTCCAAATTTAGATACTTAATAGGGGATTAAGGTTAAAGTACCGAACCATAACATCCATTGAAGGGGTAAATTTTGGGACAGTGGAAATCGTAATCCATAGTACTGCAGGTAAAATAGATTCCTTACATGATTTTTGCAAGATTCTATACTGTTAATATGTTTTTACTGTTGTTGAAAGAAAAATATTCCAATCCCTTGTCTTCTACGAAACAGGTAATTATTTGCAATATATTTCTTGTAAATATATGTATTTGGAAATTGATAGGACTTGAAAAAGCATTCAATATTTTACTGTTATAAATTTGTTGGAGTTACTTCATATTTCAATCATATACGTTATGCTATACCCATAAATAAATGATCATCAGATTCATTAGGAATACTCCTCATTTTTTGATGAAATCTTGGAAAGTCTGTACAAATGCTTACAAAGTCATTTACTACTTACCTAGTCGTTGCTTTCTTCTTGCAATGACTTTGATGCTACGGATATCAAATTGTGTAAACTTTTGCTTCTCAATTTTTCTTTCGTATAGACTATAAGTTGTGTAATCTGAGAACTTTACTTGCTTCATTGTAACTTGAAAACATGTAAAACTCCCTAATTAGTCATATGGAAAATTACAATTAAACATGCAAATTAAATCTCATTTATGGGACTAAAATTCTGAAAGGCCCTTACAACCTTTTTTGAAAGGGAATGGTTTCCACAACCTAATTCGGCAGATGAAATTGCTCAACTCTTTGAGAAGTTTGTTTGATTTTGGTATAACCAATGTCAATTTCACGATAAGATAACTGTTAAATTCTGAAACCCTTCAATTCAAATGGAAAATTAAAAAAAAGGGAACAAAATAAAAATCAGACGGAATAACTAGGGCGGCTTGGTGGGGTTCTCATGCATTTTGATAGATATTTGAGAAGGAAAATGGTGTGAAAGAGACCAATAAACATCAGTGGAGATTCTGTAAGCCAAACTTCAACTTGATGTACAATGGACTTTATGAGGACATTATTCCTCTACAGCCCATAAAAGTTGCAAATTGCAATGGACTAAAATCATGATGATGAAGATGCACTTAAATTCCTCGAGGCTAAAATATATCGAACGAGCAAATAGCATCAATGAAAGTAAATATTTTTGTGTTTTGATTTTGTCACTTTTGGTTGATGGCCAAGAATTAGTATTCTTGCTGCTTTTAAATATGAGCTGAATGCTTTTGGAGTAGTTTGTGAGATTCAGTTTAGGTTTACTTCTCATTCCTCTTTTCAATTGAAGTTGAGCAAGTAGTCTCCCCATTCCCTTTCCCTCAATTGTCAAAAAAAAAGAAAAAAGAAAAAAGAAAAATGTCCCATTCCTCTTTCGCCCTCTAAAAGTTACCATGGCTTTTGGAGTCATTTGTGAGGTTCAGTGTAGGTTTACTTCTCATTCCTCCTTTCAATTGAGATTGAGTAAGTGGTCTCCCCATTCCCTTTCCCCCAATTGTCAAAAAAAAAAAAAAAAAAAAAGAGCTGAATGCAAAGACATATTTAAAAGCAAAAAAATATTCCTAAAAGGATTTTGGAAGCTGGACCTCTTAATATTATTCAAAACAATGGGGTGCAATTGAATTGGGCCGTATGTAAAATAGACTGTCCAGTGATAAACCTGGATCTGTTGGCGATAACAGGTAAAGCCCGAAGATTGTTGGCTCATTTCGCGTTGTACGGGTATAGAGTGTTTCTTGAATTGAAAAATAAAAATATAGATTATCAAGTATTAAAAGATTAAATTGTTGAAGGCTACATAGAATTTATTCAGAGGTTAAGTTTCCCAGTTAATTTGTATATATTTAATTGATTCAGCTGTAGATTTAGGTTTCTGAGATCAAACCTTGATTTACAAGTTGCGAAGAAAAGAATAATTTTCTCTTTCTATCTATATGTACACTTATGCTTCTTTTATAAAAGTGATAAGAAAAGAATAAATTTCTCTTTTTATCCATTTGCACCCTTATTCTTTTTTTGATAAAAGTAATATCTTGAAGCTTTTTCCATGAAAAGTGATACAAATAAATGAGGAAGTGTATTTCGTAATTTGTTTGTTTACAATTGAAATTGGAATAAATTGATTGGGTTTGTTATTAACTCAGTATTGCATCTATTACAGTAGTTTCTTCGCAAACTGTTGAAATTTTTGAAACATACAAAATGCTAAAAATTAATATTTCATAGAGAAAACTTGTTTTCATGACTTTTCTGCTAACCGAACGCACATAAATTTTCTTCTAGAAATTACTTCTTAAATCAAACACTTTCGTGACTTTTTACCAAGCAAAGGCATATAAAGTATATTTCCTTCACTTTCTCACAAAATCCTTATCAACAACTTGAGCAAAAAATACAAACGTGAATTTATTTAAATACAAATTGAGTTTATTTTATGTGATTCCATCAGATTATCAAACAAACTTTACGTCATATTGATGATTAATCTTTTAGCTTAACTTTCTAGTTTTCTTTTTTGCTTTTTTTATTTTGACTTCTACTTATCCAAATAATATTAGTGACATTTATACTATTCTGATCTAAAATTTGACATTCAGATACACAAAAGGCCCACATAATACACATATTACTGTTGATGATCATTTCTAAAAAGAAGGGATAAAACAACACTTCATTATTGAAGATCATTTTTTTCTATGGTATATGATTATTGTCCCTTTAGGCATTGTTCCCGTTGTAGAGAAAAGACTGCAATAAACATGATAGGTGGAAAGGATGACACCATGTAACAAGGATTGTAGTATTTTTTTTCTTTTATCTTTTCAGTTGCTAAATGAATGATAGAAAGTTGACACTTCTTTATCCACATGGAAACAGGCAAGAATTATCATCTGAATCCTGACTGAAGAAAATTCTTTGGCAAACAAGATTAATATAGTACAGTAAATCTGCTAGGTGGATGTGTTTCATTATAGATTTAATGCTTGAAGCTGCTTAGGTTCTGACCTCCAAGTTTAATACATGGCATACAAATTTCTTTTAACGCTAGGTCAACAATTCTTGAATATGTGGTTTTGGCCCAACAAGTGCAAATGGAGCCCTACATACCAACAATGGAAATCGGAAGAAAGTATGCAAATAACTTTCGCGTGGAGTATAAACTTTCTCATCAACAACTAACAATAAAAATTTCTATTCTAGATTAATGAAAATGGGGTAACAAAGAACGGTACATGTAAGCCTTCACCCAGAATCATGAGATCGTGATTGAAAAAAAGAAAAAGATTCTAATGCAATTGTCTCCTTTTCACCCCATAAATCCACAATTATTTTCAATTTCGTTTGATTAGCTGACCTGATATTTAGATACTTGTACGCTAGAGGAAGTTGATGGTTACGGGTTGATGATAGCTTTCTTTAGTATTTCTTTTTAAGATATTGATTAGGTAATCTACATGTATCTATAACTATATAGTTAATGTTGATATTAAGGGGTCCATTTCTTAACTAATTACCAAATTTACTTGTACAAGAAAATCAATTTCATTGGTTAGTGTAATAGCCATTGCCCACATTATGGTCCCTCCTGTGGCTTTATCACAGATAACTCCATGCACAAGCTGCTGAAGAAGAGTATTTAATTTCATTAATTAATGATTATCACACAAATTAAGTTCATTAATTAGTGGAGCAATCTTGTATAGTAGCTAAAATTTGACAATATATTTTAGGGATAATGACTGATATCCACAAATGTTACTCTTGCATTCGTGCTTACACGGTGTTTTTTTTCTAAATATGTTACCTTAAATCCAAATTTCTGGAAATTAATTTGTATGTTTCAATCAGGTTAGAGCACGTTATTGTTACCAAATCCACAAATGATTTGGATGAGATTAGTTCATTATTTCTTTTGTACACGATTAAGTCATACGCATTCCAACGAATCATTTAAAATCATTATTTTAAACTCCATGAAAATTCATGGCAAGTTAACTTCAATAATATAATGCATACAGATTTATGTTTTGCTACCACAAGAAAAGAAAAATTATCAGACTAAGTCGTAAGTTAAACATAAATAAGAAGCTTACATGTTCCGTTTATTCCCAAAAAAAAATTAATAAGAAGCTTATATATGTCCGTTTATTTGATTTTTTTTTAAAAAAAATATGTTTTTAGAAAATTCTATAAACTTTTTTCAATTAATTTTTACTTCACACACACACACATATATAGACACACACGCCAACACCAGAAAGAATATAAAAAATTTGCTATTGTAATATTTTTGAAAAAATAGAAAAGAAAACCATCCAAATGAACACATTTGGGCTTATGAATTCCAATGAAATAAGTTTTGTGTGTAATCTTATGTTAAAGGACAAAGTGAGAACGACAGTGTCATAAAATCCTTATGGGCTGCGTCGTGGATCACCAGCTAGTATGCTCCGTACAAATTCTGTACATTTTGTAATTGTTGTTAAGTTCTCTCATCGTTTCTTTCATAGCTTAGAAAAAGACTTCTAAAAAGGTCACCGGAAGTCGAAAGATGTTTGAATCAAAAGAGGACACCATACTTAGCAATTTACAAGAAGAGGAACCATCCACATGGTTTCAAGAGACACCTAAATATGTTAAAATATCTATTAGTAGAAGAATACAATTGATTAATTCATAAATTGAATTGGAACTTTGAGGGGTTGCTAAATGGTGCACGGGTTCTTGGCTTTTAGCCAACAATATTGTGTCACAATTTTTTTTTTTAATTCTCTTTGTAGAACAATTCTATTAAAAATTCGTTTTGTTTTGACTATTATTTTTCTGGTTTTAATTATTTTTAAAGAATTATGAGAAGATCAATCATATAATCTAAGTGTTTGAGGAAAAAACTAGTTTCGTTGGCATAATGAAAAAAAAAATTATTTCCTCTACAAAATATTACTTTCCATTTTGGAAAAATATTTGGTATATTATAATAGAACAGCAGATAATTAAAGAATTATGAGTATATAGGTAAGAATAAAAAGCATAACTTAAACATGAAAGCATAAATCAACCGAGTATTGGTGACTCGATTTTCTTTGTGAATTTATGATTCATTTATATCGGCAACTGATAATTTAAAAACATAAATTAACATGAAAAAGAAAAGATGAGAACAAATGACATTAATTTTCAGTTTCTAAAACAGCAAACTCGAAAAGGAAAACACAGTAAAAGAGAGGAAAAAATGAGTATACTTTATAGGTAAATACTTTTAAATCCAATCTCTAGAGACTGGCTTTAAGATTTTATAGTACCACTTGTATTTGAAAACAGAATAAAATGTGTCTAATCAATTATTTTTCTGTTAGAGTAAATGAGTAATGAAACCAAAAAACAATAGCGTGAAATTTGATATACTTTAACCTATATACCCGCGTGTGTATGGCAGTTTTATCTGTCCCTTTCCCATATAAAACAAAAGCTTGTACAAATACGAATATTTATGTAACAAAACTCTGGAGTTTGCTCATCGATTTTACCATGTAGGCACAAACAACTAAAAAAAACATTTCACTACAAGATACCAAATAGACCAAAAAACATTGTTACGATAGGGAAAATTCGACAACTGGGTTTACAGTACAAATTAAATATAGCAAAAATTTGAGTTGATATGTTAATTTACACTATAGTATAATACAAAATGACTAACAAAACTACATGTTTGGACAATTCAGAAGAAACCAATCAAGCCGGTTAAGACGGCAGCAAATCATTCTCCATGCCGGCTATTTACCAGCGCACACATTAATTTTCCAAGCCAATTTTTTTCGTATTTCTTCCTTTTGTCACTGCCTTTAAAAGGCCCTTTGATTGGGGGACTCAGTCATATCTGTCGAAGTTCGTATCGTACTATCTCTGTTCTTATTTTGACATAGTACTTGTTGGCTCCAACCCTAGCAGTTCCATGACGAAGATATCACAGCTAAACCAAAGGAACAGTTCAAACACCGCTAGTGCTAATAATAATTCTGCAATCAAAGTGAAAAGAACTAGGAAAACTGTCCCTAGAGACTCTCCTCCTCAGCGTAGCTCGATTTATCGAGGTGTCACAAGGTTGAATATTTCAAACTCGGAACATTTAATTATCTTGATTTTGATTTGGTTGTCATTCATTTCTTTTTCAATTCTTGAATGGTGGGATTGTGATTGATTCAGGCATCGATGGACTGGAAGATATGAGGCTCATTTGTGGGACAAGAATTGCTGGAATGAGTCTCAGAACAAGAAAGGAAGACAAGGTTCGTATGATGATTAATTTCCCTTTCTTTTCATTTTTTCTTTCTCACTATATTTTTCCTTGAGTATACAAGTATTTTAACTTATAACTGATTCATGTTTCTTTTTCATTCTTTTCTGGTGATGCTGAACGTATGGAATCCATTGAACGCAGTCTATCTTGGTAAGCAAAGAATTTTCAATATCTTTGATCAAAGACAAATTTGATCAGGGGCAATATTACATTCTATCTAGTTACCTATTAGGCAATGCATTATTTCTTTTTTATTTTTTTAGCTATATTGGATTGTCCTTTCGTTTTCTTATTTTCTTGTACATTAATAATTCATCAAGGCAGGTGGTATTGTTCTTCAGGTGCCTATGATGAAGAAGAAGCCGCTGCACATGCTTATGACTTGGCTGCACTTAAGTACTGGGGTCAAGATACCATCCTTAACTTTCCTGTACGTATCAGCTCTTAATCATGACTCTTATCGAACATCTTTGTGTTCATAACGTTTCATTCTTGATAGAGGAACTTACAAGCATTTTTAATAATTGTAGTTGGCTACTTACCAAAAAGAACTGAAAGAAATGGAGGGCCAGTCCAGAGAAGAGTATATCGGATCATTGAGAAGGAAAAGCAGTGGCTTCTCACGAGGAGTGTCCAAATATAGAGGAGTTGCGAGGTGGGATATAACAGAATTATTGTACTATTCTTTTGTCATGAATTAGAAGGTCATGTGCTTGTTTCAATCACTTATTTTCTTTCTTTTATTAATCATAAAGACTTTTTATTTCCTAACTTGTGGTAATAGTTATCTTGAAAGATTTGGACATCCAAAATTCATCAGTGATTTAACAAAGAAGGAAGAGTTAGGATTTGAAATTCTAGAGTCCATACATAATATACATCAATTGAGGGTCTCCATTAAAACATTTTGACATTTTAAATAATGCTTCGGTACTTATTTCCCCTTGTTTGCATACGATTTAGGGTAATTTCAGGTCGAAGTTCATGTCAGAGCAGAATTACATGTCCAAATTGCTCAAATTATGTTAACACTTTTTTTTTTTATTTTAACCAAAGATGAATAGAGTTCCGGTTTTAATTTTTGTTTTTCTTACAATTCAACAGGCACCATCACAATGGAAGATGGGAAGCTCGAATTGGCCGAGTTTTTGGCAACAAATATCTCTATCTCGGAACATACGGTAAATCCTTCATTTCCTTAAATTAACGACGAATGAAATATGTATTGTGCATGCATGCAAGAACTTCATTTTCATCTTTGCCCATATTGTGCTAAATTTTAATAAACTTTGTTGATGATTTCATACATATCTTATTACTTTATTCGCTTGTCCTTGTAGCTAATAAAGCCAAATGAAAAAAATGTTAAAGTTGGTTGTTTGGTAACCTGAAGGACATAATAGATAATACTAGCTCCTTTCGTTAGTCACTTTCACTTAGTTGGATGACTCACCAACCCTCACCTTCCATAGTCTTTGAAGATCCATGGAAACTGTCATCATTATAATAACTAGGAAAAAGATTTTCTCCAAAATTTATCCCTGAAAAATCTCATCAATTCTTGCAGCAACTCAAGAAGAGGCTGCAATTGCATACGACATGGCTGCCATTGAATATCGAGGACTCAACGCTGTAACAAACTTCGACCTTAGTCGTTACATAAAATGGCTAAGACCTAATGCCACTACGGACACTGCCACAGCCACGGCCACGGCCACTACGACTCCTATCGCTGATCATAACTCTAATGTTAACACCAATTTGTTACCACCCCCACAACAAATCTTAGCATCAAACTCCACCTACCAACACCAGCAACAACCACAACCTTCGGCTATCGCCGACTTACCTCTCATTCAACCGCGCCCAGCCTCCGCAACATCAGCCCTTGGATTATTACTTCAGTCGTCAAAATTCAAGGAAATGATGGAGATGACGCTGGCCGCTGAGTGCCCCGCGGCCTCAAACACACCAGAATCTGAACCAACAAAATGTAGCATTCCTGATGATGTACAAACATTCTTCACAACGCCTGACTTGGGCAGCTACCTAGACCAAGGACAAGAGGATATTTTTAGCGAGTTAATTAACCCATTCATGCAACCTATGTTGCAATTTGACTTTGATGCTTAAGGGGAAGGTTCAGCACTATATAGTTTGTTTCATAGGGTTGAATTTGCAGCTTCTTTTCAATTCTTTTTTTCCGGTGATTAGAAGACAGTGCAGTAATTTGTTGGAGCACAAAAAGTCACCGCAGTAATTTGTTGGAGCACAAAAAGTCACCGCTCATAAACTTGCATTTTTGTAGATGTGGAATAAATGTAAGATGCAATATATGTTATTTGTTATCATATGTATTAATAAAAGGTTTCTCTATTTTCCTTTTACTCATTTCTCTGACTTTATACACACTTCAAAACAAGAAAAATGAAGTGCATTGGTATTATAGCAATGCTGTATCGAAAAATGATGTGTGAGATGTTAGTTTTTACAAATTATTATTATTTTCATAGCAAAATTTATTACTTATCTAATACAATTTATCAGTCATTTACCAGACCATGTTACTGCTATGGTTGCATTGGTGAGTTTGGGCCTTTTGAATATGAGATTTGACCATAATTGTAAGGAGCAGGCAAATTGAATTCACGTTGCCTGGCCCGATTAATAGTACTCAAAATGCATGTGCAAGTTCTTTTTAACTGCTGTATCCAATATATAAAATTAATAACCAGACAAACTTTATTATCGAAATAAATAAAAAATCTTGAGTAAAAATTGAAAAGAAAACAAGATAATCAGACAAACTTTATTACTAGATTAAATAAAAAATCTTCAGTAAAATTGAAAAGAAAACACTATAAACTTCTGCTTAGATGACTAAATAGATGAGACTAGTTCAAACACAAAATAGTATAACTTAAATGACACACGAAATAGAGGGCCGAACAATTAGAACTCTGTGACTCTATTCCAGAAATTGGGAGTTTGAGTCCTATTAACACCAATTCTCCACTCCCATTGTAATAGTATAGGATTTATAAAAAAAAAAAAATCACACATGGAACAACTAGTTGTTGGCAGCTGCCTAAAGACACAGATCTTATGGAATGTGTGGGAGCAGGCCTTCTTCAAAAACAACTCAGACCTTTGCAAACGCCCGGTTGAGGGGTTCCTGCGGGTTTGGTTGATGAGAGCAATATCTTTGCATGGAGTGTTACCATCATGGGGCCTCCTGGTTCACTTGATAATGATGGTTATTTTAATGCCATTATGAGCCATCCATCCGATTATCCGGTTAGACCTCCAACGATGAAATTTACATCAGATATATGCAAGAGTTTGTGTGATGCCAGTGTCATGACCGGCGCACGTCATTGCCGAGCCTCCTTTTTAAAATTTAAAGCCAAGTTTGTCAAGGGGGATTTTGCAGCCAATTCTTAGGTTCATTAGGTTCACAGCTCCACCTATAGATTTTATAGTCTAAAAAAGTGTCATGTAAATATAATGATATATGTTGATATAAGAAAAATAATATAAAAATACTTATATGATTTTATTTTAAAATTACAAGATTCATAAGTGAGGCAGTAGACCGAATCCATTTAAAAATTTTGGAGCTTTTGGTACCATCTTTGCATTGATACTCTTGTTTGTTAATCTCTTCATTTTAGTCAAGATAATTACCTCTCTAACTTTATTGGATATTAGTTGTGGATTATTTCACTCTTATTCTATATTCATACAAATTTGTTAATTTGACGATACTGTTTAATTTTAAGGAACCCGAAAAGCAATGATACAAATTTATTTATTTGTGCCTTCAATGGCCAACTTTTTCCTGTAAATCTCAATGGCTCTAAAAAGATTAAAAATAGATTTAAAGAAAATTTTTGTAGTTTGTGCAGGCACTATCTTGATTTTAATTCAGACTTGTTAGCAGTTCGATACTATAATATCCCTCGAAAGGATTCAGCTGGAATAACTACAAAATTCCCAGATATGTCATTTACACGTCTAGAGAAAAAAATAATTTGCCATATTTTCATCTAAATAAAGTTATTAAATTCAAAATGGGCCACCAAAATCGCTTAGATGCAACTCAAAAAATAAATATTAGAAGCAATAGTGCTTTTCTTAAATAATAAGCCGTAATTAATGAATTTGACACTCCAGTCTACTCTAATTAAAAACTTGTGTGAATAAGTGATATCAAGTTTGGTAGAAATTTAATTCAACTCGTGATTTTGCCACATCCTTTGTGTGTGCCCAAGTTTTTTAAAAAAAAATTGCATAAAATATTTTGTTTTAGTGAAATAATTTTTTTTCTTTTTTAAAAAAATAACATTTGAAATTTCATAAAATGTAATGGGTTAAAGCTACCTAAGAGATCAGTAAGAAGCTGTAGGTAATATTTTATGAAAAGACTATAAAATTTTAAGCTTAGCAAGATGGGCATTTTTGAAACTTAACAAAATTAAAATTTCACCTATCTACCGTTCAAGAGTGACAAATCATCTATAATTTGCCAACCCCCCCCCCCCCCCCCAAAAAAAAAAACTAGAAAACTAGATTTTTCTCGAATGGACTAGATTTACAAGTCCACCCTAAACTCAATCCATGTAAGAATGCATTCAAAAAACCCAACCAAACCCACCGAGCCTTGGTGGCTCATATCTCGTTGTGGGTTTACGAGTCTCATCCGTAAACTCGGCCCATATAAGAATGCGTCCAAAAAATCCAACCAAACAATTGGAGAAGCCTTGACATGCTTCAAAAGCCAGAGGTCTATGTTCATCTGCATAAATGCATCCTAATAGATGAGATTTGTAGTTTTGTACGCTTTGTGTGGAATCGGAATATTGTCTTGCAGCATTTGACCTGCAGACATCATCTAAGTCTCAGTCGTGGAAGCCGATTATAGCCACAATCAGGGAAAGATCGTTTAATCGGAGAAGTGAATCAGATATACAAGAAAAGAGTCAGGAGGCTATTGGACACAAATGGTACATTTGAAGTGGTCTAGGGGCAGAAATTCTTCAGGGGAACATCCATGGTTGCTATGGCATTGGGATAGTGCAGTAATCATTGGATTTTAGATACTTTAATTCTCAACCAAATTGAGGTGCTTTTTGGTGCTTCTATCTTTATCTCAGATTGGCATGGCTTCATTTACTAATTTTTGCTCCTGATTAGCCTTAACTTAGTAAAGCAACATATCAGGGCAGAGTTTATTTGTCAAAATGGCTGTTCATTGTGCAGCTTGCAGTTTTTCTTTCCAGCAACACAAACTTGTGAATGAAACTGTAACTCAATAGCCTTGTTTTGAGGGCTTATAAGAATTTTCAAAATGTGAAGTTGTCACGCCCCGTGCCCGAGACGTGGTACCCGCCGTGCCCTAGACTAAGTTAGGACACAAGGCTAAACCAAAACTAATTATCATCTAATCATAATATAAGGCTTCAAAAATACCAAGATGCCCAAAAGAATCCATTTCATACATCATCAAAAGATATACAATATCCATTACAATTTCCTTTCCCCAATAACAAAAATAGTTGGGAAAAACATGTATAACCTAATCCATACAAAAATATGGCTATACATCAAGCTATCAAAAATAACCTCCTTCATGTCTACCCTAACTAAGACTATGAGGCCCAAAAATCAGTCCAGTCACCTTCAACAAATTCATCACCTGCGGGGTTAAACAAAAGGGTGAGTGATTTAATCACCCAGTAAGTAGCAAAGGTTCTCTTTGGGGCTTTAGTTTGCTATTTATACATAAATAATTTCCAAATCAAATTCAGAGTCATAATCATCATAATATGTGTTCAAGTTATAAACCATACATATTCAAAACATCACATAATGCAATTCAAAGAAAAAGAAGAGAGCTCAAGTAGTTAGTGGCACATGACCCTGGAATTCCAGTTGTTAACTATAACCCGGTTAACATGGTTCAAAACCAACTACCACCCGGTTGGTGCGGTTCAAGACTAACTATAACCCGGTTAGTACGGTTCAAAATAACTTGCTACAATTACCAATTTAAGGAACTAGTCCCGTCATATAGCCATTTCACATACAAGAGCTCAATCATAGGTTCATTCAAATGATTCATTAGACCACATAAACTTGTGTCATAGAAAACCAAAGTAATCAAACATAAGCCCATTTATATAAAGAAAATATTATTCCAAGTCATTTATCATCATCAAATGCATTTCCAAAGCAAAGAGAATCAAATGCTACTTACCTCACTCCAAAGACTAATTTAGGTAGTCTGAGTAAGGATAATCACCTTCGTCGCCTATAATACACAATAAACACCCAATTATACTCTAATTCTATCAAAGGAATATAACCAAACTCCATACTATACTCATCACACAAAGAAACCAGAAACCTGAAGCACAAGACTGATCCGCGAGTGAGATCCCCTTATCCGCGCCCACGGATCAAAACAGCCTTGCCTGCGGCTCAAGGCCAGAGGCCGAGCCGCGGGCTCCCCCCTGCCAGCCGCGGCTCTGCCCACTGCTCGGTGGGTAGAGAGTTCGACGCGACCTGAGCCCTCCCGAGCCACGGCCGGGGCTCGGTAACCCTCACCCACGGCTCAAATTCCAGAGAGTTGACGCGGGTGAAGGTTTCCTGAGCCGTGGCCACGTCTGGGCTCAGCCCACCCATGGCTCACCTGCGATTTTCTGCAAATATCACCTCCCCTCACTCAAAACTCACTTCCAACACAACCCAACTCAAAATGCAGCTAACAAAGGCTCAAAACAAGCAAGAATAAGACATACAAAACTCAGATTGCTCATAAATCAAGACATTAACAATCCTCACTCCAAATCTCTCAAATCCCTAACTCACTCACCTCACACACTTATCCTATTTGACATACACTTGCACTACTACTACAAATCATCTAGTCCAAGAACAACATAGTCTAAGGGCAACCAACAAAGCCATAACTCCAAATTTCCAAGCAAATTAATCAAAGTTTGGAAGAACTAACAAAAGGAGTTGGGAAAGATTTACCTTGAGGGGGATTTTGGGAGAAAAGCTCCAAAATGTCTTCTACTAGCTTCCCTTGGAGAAGAGAGCCCTTCAACTCCTCCTTCAATGGATTGAGAAAATGGGAAGAAATTTAGAGGAATTCTTTCAAAGAGAAGAGGAAGAATGAAGGGAAAAATGAAGAAGGAAGTTTTAGTCTTTAGGGCAAAATTTAGTTTCAAGAATTACAACCAAGGCCACTACTTCCTTACAAAACACACAATGGCCCAAGAAGGTTTAATTTTCATAAAGGTCCATCGAGGGCCTTAATATCACAGAAGTATTGCCTGTAAACTGTCTCAATACATGCTCCTTTTTATGCATTGTCAGGTGGAGGACCTCCATTCTCTGACAATCTTCATTTAACTCCCTCAGAAGTTTTCCAACCAAGAACTAAAAAAGAAATTCAGATACGTGAATACGATTAATTTATGATGCATGACAATTCAGTCTTCTCTAAGATGAGAATAAGATTAACGAGTATAGATTAAATTCTATTTAAGTGAGCTTCACAATTATTAAAAGAAAGGAACGAACGTAATTAATCCTAATATTAACAAACCGGCAGGAGCCTTGGCTTCTGATTCACAACTACTACGAATATTCTGCTAAGTGCCTAAGAGAACGACTCTTAATACAAAGATTTTTTTTGGTCTACTCCTACGGGATAGTTTGGCAAGCTGCCAAAGGTCTTTAATTTGTTGTAAGCATAGACCATAATAATCTAGTTTAAGTTTAGATGGATTAAAAAGGAACAACAATTGGTGCTGGTGGAACTGACTTCCGAATGGGTTGGCAGTCCCATCCGCTCCCCTCGTTGTAAGATATTGTAAAGTGCTTAGGAGCCCAATTTTCTCCTTTTGAGCTTCTCTCCTTTACTAGTTCTCTCTCCCTTGCTTCAATAGCATTTTTTGCTTCCTTTGCTCTGTCCCAGTACTTGTCTAGTATGGCCTCGCTCACATCAGCCCATACAATTGTGGATTCACATGGCCAAATTCCCTGCTGCAGAACATCACACCAATTAAAAACTCAAATATGTACATCAGAAGCATAATATGCATAAGATATGTTGCTATTAGATTAGATGAGACGAATCATTAAATAGCATTTTATCTTCCACAGAATACACGATATTCCTCAATTTTATGCTCATATAAGCCTTTTAGACTTCATGGGAAACTTCATGGAGGTCTCTATGAAGTTTAAGAAAACTTGACTGCGTCTAGAATCTTATTACCTGTGATTCCTTAACGCTGGGAGTCTTAACTCCTGAAAAAACTTCTTTTGCATCATAAATGATCTTGGATTTTCCAGTGGCAAGGTCCTTAATGGTGACAACCCTGCATGTTCAATGAGGGAAAACAATTTAGTAGTGCAAGCTAACAAGCTTTGAAACCAATGAAATTCCTTTATCTCTATAGTTGATCTCAGAATCTTCAACCAAATTTAGGTTCCGAATATGTCAAATTATGAATCAGGCAAGTGATGTCAATTTGACTGAGAAGGCCCAAAGGCCAGAGCTATGCTGGAGTCAGCAATGCAAAATAGCATTGTTTTTTGTATATGCATCATGTTTCACAGAGGTAAGTTTTAAGAGATCAAAGACTTTTTAGCATGCTACAAAAGATCAAACATATTTTTAAATCAACTCAACCTTCAGAAACTTTTGCTGAAACTATCAACCGAATGGAAAATGCAAGATTTAGAGTTAACAGCCGGAGTACCTATCCCAGTGGCCACTAACTTCATAAATACTGTTTGATGATGAGGTCATATAGATCTTTCCTTTGATAGATCTATGATTTCCTTGAAGAGGTAGAAAGGAGTTTCCCCTATAAGATAACTCTGCTGCGAGACCAGTTTCTTCACATTTGATTGTGACATTTCCCAACCACTCCACACCAAGCAGGGGAAGGAATCTTATCACAAGTTTCGGAGAGTTCATTACATAAGTTTCCTCCCTGTTAATAAGCTTCAACTGTCTTTTTCCATTCACCTCTGTTTCTATGTGAGTGCCTACAATTATATTGTAACTGCAGTTAGAGTCAAGAAGTACTCGTTGAAAAACATTTCAACAAACATTTTCAGGGTACAAACTGTAATGTTTCCACTTAATGAAGCTGACCATGATTATGGTATAGCTAGTACTTGGAAACTTTTGAAGATAATGGAGAAGAATTTTAGAAAAAACCGGGTGATGGCGCTAAAGGCTTGGCCAAAATTTGTACCTGAACTTTATGTGCATTAACCAAATGAACACAAAAAAGAAAGTGTCTCAAAGAATAGGATAGGAAACAGCACAATAAAATTTTAGGACTTTGAAAGTTTCAGCTGCCAAATCTGTAATACACAAGGCCTTTACAGGATAAGAATCATAATTTACATTCGTTTACTATTAAGCAGGAATGTTCAAGTACCATGGAATTTTGGGACAAGATAATGACACCATATCATTTCAATGTTTTCCTTCTCATCTGTGGCATGAAGAGCAGTTACTGGTGGGTGATGTGAAACCTGTAAGTATAATGAACAATATTAGGCTGGTTTAAGAACTTAAACACACGAAAAGTATCATCAAATATGTATGTAGACATTGTTCCATTTTTCCTCTGGCTTGATCCTTGAAAAATGGTATTTTATCCTATTCTTTTTTCTAGTTTTATCTTCTTTCCTACAGAGATCACCTAGATTGAGCAAACATTGCTGTGAATATGTAGCATTCTGAAATTGGTTAACTTTAATGTGTGAAACTAATCTCGTCATCCTGATGTTTCTAAAATTATCAGTTTAATCTAAGGTAGTAAATAGAATCTCAAATTTATGGCTGCAAGGAATCTTGACGGAGCTAAGAATAATGTATAACTTAGTTTCCTTAAAGCTATAGAAGAGTGAAGCCAACAAGAAATTACCTGTTCCAATAGCACATTCAAACTGCCTCTTGAAACATGGTGAGTCTCTCCAAGAATGGGATTATAAGGAGCCACCCCGAACGTCAGTGGTCGTATGGTGGATATACTCCATGCAACAACAGAAATAAACCTTTCAAGGGAGGTTTCTGCATGAGCACACTTGCTTAACAACTCACCTCCTGTGCAGTAGACCGATTCTCCATAACATTGAAGTTGTGATTTGGGAAGATTAAACAGTGGAGGCAGCTGGAGTTGCAAACCAAAACAAGAAACATCAGTTTATCATCTGACGAACACTATAGGAATATATACAAGGCCAAACAGTGGTACGGAGTGGAAATTTTCTAATTGCAGAAGTTGATGTATTCTGGAATGTATCACACAAGCACTGTCATTTACCTACTCCTAAATCTTAGCTCTATCAATGTGTCATCATTTCATGGATTTGTAGTAATTGTACTGTTTTGGTTTCTTTAACTGGAAAAACACCACGAGCTGAAGTTCTGATGCATTAGAGAGACAATGAAATAAGGAGCACAATTGCTACATGACTTGATAACATTAGGAAGGAGCAAGGTTAGATTTATTATCTTAAATATATTGAAAGTGATAAATTAGGAAAACTAAGATGATTAATTACATTGACACCCGATAACAATCATTACAAGGGAAGAACTCCAATTCAATAACTTAATTGTTGTGACTCCACAATGTACAAAAGTTTTACCACCAGCTTAATCGAGACTCTGATGATCTAGAGCTTCGGTATCATGTGAATGGTAGTGTTCAATACATCAAAGTTCAAAGGAAGGAATTCAGCGATAGTTGTTTAAGACTTGGTATCTACTAAAAGCTGATTGCAATTGGACTTTGGAGTAGAATCATATCTTTTTTTAAAAAAATTATTTTTCTTTGTTGATCAACAACATAATCCTTAAAAACAGGAGTACGCCATGATCTGTAAAGCCACGATCCACATCTCAGGGCATTCTAAAATTTGTGCCCATTGCTAGCTTCACAACACAATCATAGCTTTACAGAGTGTTTTAGGACTCATTTGCCTCACACGTACAAATCTAAAACAGGAAAAGATAGGATGCAATGCATAAACTGAAAATTTTTCCAAATTGAAGGCCAAACATATTACAAGACCAGACGGACGGGGGGTGGGGGTGCATATTGAAAGGTTCAAGTGTTCAAACTTAGTGAACAATACCAAAAGTCTTATTTTCAGCAATACCAAACGAAAATTATTTCATATAGCAGAAATGGTTGACGATGCAATAAAGCACTACCTAAAAAGCATACTTGAAATGAAAGCATATAGCCAGGAATGCATTACTTTCATCATAAAGTTCTTTCCACATTCCTTTTTTCGAATTTGAAAAATTACTTTTGCTTCTTTTGAAACAATTTGTTGATTTAAAAATTTCTTTTTCATCTATCACACACCATAAAAATCAAACATTTGAGTCAAAAATGAAGATCGAGTATCTATTTTTTATGTAAAAGCAATCAGAAAACTTCTTTAACTTTTTTGCATCGAATAAGGTTGCGTCTGCTAGGACCATAGGTGTTT
Organism: Mitragyna speciosa; assembly: GCA_024721245.1. NCBI lineage: Eukaryota > Viridiplantae > Streptophyta > Magnoliopsida > Gentianales > Rubiaceae > Mitragyna > Mitragyna speciosa. Next base: position 10,200,794 of record CM045553.1, on the reverse strand, counting down.
TTTTTTTTTTTTTGTGGCCACATGATGTGTAATAAGTAGGAAAGAAATGATCAATAACTAATTAATCCTAATGTACATTTTTGGGGCATAAGAGCACTTGCCTGAAAGCGGGTGAGATCAGATCCTGGCCGTATATTGTTAAAAAGGCCTAAAATACGCCTCAATAGATTGGGAGCTCTATAATTGGCATCAGAATCCTTATCTACCGATAATGGTGGCGTAAGAATTGGCCTTGGCCTCAGCCCTTCAACCGTGACCTACAAAAGAAAACCATTATAGGAATTTCTCATTTAGCATATAATATTTTTGTATAATGGACATGAGTTAAAAATGTAAAGCACTTGCAAAGCAAAAAGACATAAATTAGAGCAATAATTGTATACAACCATAGGAAAATTTCAAATGATCAAGAGTTCACGTTTTCAGTTTAAAGTGTATTGTTGAATCGTAAATTTTTAAGAGCACAAATATCAAATGGATGTACCTAGACGAATTCTAGTTTAGTAAGATAATAAACTCTTAACAAGTTAATGCTAAATTTGGAATTTGAAGACACGTACCAAACAATTCAAAATTGCTAGGTACTATTACGAATAAATTCCTCACTTTATCGACAGAAATGAAGTCATTAGTATACAAGATTGCATTTGCCTTTTGTAGGAATATATTTTGGTGACAACATTGATTGCGTTACTTTTTTGGTTTCCTTTGTCTGTGGATTAGATATCAGAAATTTGTGCCTTTAGTACTTTGTCCTAAAGCACGTTAAATATCATGTTAAAGATTTATAGATTTGTATAAATTTCTGAACTCTCAAATACGTTTAGGAAGATAGAGAAGACAAGCAATGAATACAAATTCTTATCCTTTTATCCTCTTAAAGTTAGGATTGAGTAGGGAACATGTGGGGAAGGTCCCCCACAGTTAATTACCTGCTACGCTTAGAAGATGTTTCAAATGTCAAATAATCAAAACGTCACGAAATTGGCTTGGAAATCGTGGCCTATTCTTTTTGGAAATGGCAAAACCTTGTGGAATGAAATTTTCAATGAGGAATAACAAGGAAGAAACTAGAAATGGCTGATAACTACCCAGATGATGTATTTGATCAAATTTGAAATCTTAATCATTATTAATTTCAACTGTGTATAATGAAACTTTGGTCACATCACCTAATTAATTTTAAATGGTTCTGGTATATTCCTTGAATTCTACATCCATTTTTTTATTTAAAGACACAAGAAAAGTGTTAGCCAATGAAAAAGTTGCTGAAATTGTCAGAGATTTTTGTGATTAGAAAATACATTTTGGACAAAAATGAGAGGAAGAATTAGAAGCTACTGTTTTTGCAGAACCAAAACCAATTCAAACAGCCAGTGGATGTCTTAAAGGGAAGCGCTCGGAAAAAGGTTATAACCGAGATTGATTCCTAGACAACAAGAAGGATACATCGAACTCTTCCTCCTGGTTGCAGGCTAGCGGAGTTGGTCACGAGGAGTCCCTGCGGGATGGAGGATAATATTCGTCCTAGTTCCCTCGTTCTATCATCGGGAATCTCTCTCTCTCTCTCCAAACAAACCCCCCCCCCCCCCCTCCCTAAAAAAAAACATACAAAAAAATATGATGGACCTCGTCATGTGGCTTAATTGGTCTTTGATTACATAACGAGACATTATGGATACTGTGGTTGTAAAATCGACAATTCTTGTATAGGTTAGGTCTAGCTACCAACAAATTATGTGTATCTCTACATGTATTTTTGTAAGAGATATGAATTCTGATTTACATTTATGAATGCTTAAATCTATAGTATACGCAAAAATAATATATATGTGTGTGTGTAATTTCCCAAGTAAATGCACATCAAACATGTGTTGTCCTTGTAAATGTACATTAAACATGTTTCGTATTATAGGGTATACATATAGTACAAACAGTTGATGCCATAATCTGTTCAAGCCAGATTATCATCAAAACTTTGTTCAACGAGATAGGATTCAGTAGAAAAATTGCTAAAGTTTCTAATTTTCACTAATGGGACCGAATAAAACTTTGTAAAACTCACAGAATATTAAGAATTTCTTCAAAACACAAAAAAAAAAGTGATAATAATTTGGTTAAAAAGATAAAAATGACATCAATATATTTAACCTAATCTAAGAGCCATTTTACAGTGTTGTTACTATACGTTAAGAAAAAATATATAATAATACTGCCAAGTGACTACAAAATCAGAGGTCAAATATATATTTTTTTAACCACATAGTGACGTTATTGTATAATTTTTTCCTAATTTAAACCCTTATGTGATATAAAGATAAGAATTACAAAAATATATTTTTCTGATTCTTGATTTTTAGGTAGTAATATTATAAGTTATATAGATGGATTAAGTATAATATTTCATTAATAAACAACATATATATCTGATGAGAGAGAGAGAGACCGACCAACCGCCTCTTTTCCATCTATATTTGGGATACATATTCGGTTTCCTTTATTTTATTTTATTTTTATTTATTCATTTTTTGGTTCGGTTTAATTCATCATACAGGCTTTAAGATACAAGCGTCATAGATAAGACAAATATATTACTTCACTAGATTTGTAATGTTAAGGCAAGGATGACAAAACAGCATTCCATTTTTCTGAGAATAGACCCAAAAAAGAAAATAGAAAAGACTCTTTTTACACAAGAATTAGTTTATATTAAGGGGACAAGAAATGTGAGGATCTATAATAATTAACAAGTAGGCAAGGATTCACTCCTAAAATAAAGCCTGCCAATCATGTAAGCTACTGCCACTGCGTGTTTTGTTGACTTGCTTAAGACGTGAGCATGTTATAACATTGTGTAATAATAAAAGAAATAAAACAATTAGAATAATAAACAACTCTGACGTCTTCCCTTATGCGATAAGCTAGTAAAACACACATCAACAATTATTTAGCCTTTTAAAAGCCGTTTAGCGTTGGACATAATACATAATTTTTTCCTCCCTCCCTCTCTCTCTCTCTCTCTCTCTCTCTCTCTGCCGTCTTCCCCTATGCTATAAGCTAGTAAAACACACATCAACAATTATTTAACCTTTTAAAAGCCGTTTAGTGTTTGACATAATACATAATTGTTTCCCCCCCCCCCCCCCCCCTCTCTCTCTCTCTCTCTGTATTCACGTATGCACACACATACACATAAACACACACCATTGATACATCCCATAGTACAACTTAAACAGTTAATTATTCATGTTGTATTTCTTTATTAATAGATAAGGCTATTCCACCTTTCACCTCTAAATTTTTGTCATATCCACTGACACCCTAAAATTTTATTTAGACACTTTATATTTTAAAATTAAAATTTAAGAAAAATAACAATTTAATCCAATCTCGAAAATGTAAACTAAATCTACATGTGACCATGAAGTTGCGTGGAATTCACATGAATTTCTCAAATATTTGGCAAATAGAGTGGTCATAATATACGTGACTTGTTATGATGGTTACGTATTTATGTGAATTTTGTTGACCTCTTTACAATATTGAGCCAAAATGAGGTGCTTATAAAACTTTCAAAATACAAACTGCAAAAAATAAAATTTCTTGTGCAAAATGAAGAATATCGAAAACTTCGAGGGTGCAGTGTTGATATTAACACTAAATTTATATATTTATACGGAAACTGCCTTTTCAGTCTTCTAAAATCCAATTGTGACAAGGCAACGGGAAGGATTCTCTTAATAAATTAACATTTTGAACAACAGTGAATTGTTTATACAAGGAGTGGTAAATTATATTACGTTATATCGAGTGAGCAATAACTTTGTATTAAAAGTAATAGTAAATTTGTAATAAAAACGCATCATTTTTTTAAGCAAAATATGACTAGAATTTCCATGTGGTACTATCTCCACTTTCATGGTTTAGAGAAAAAGTGAAGAATAGGAAAAGATATTATTAAGAATACAAAAAGTAATTTCTTGAAGGAACATATTCGTGTGTGTGAGAATGACCGCATTAGGAACCATTCATTCTGGGGGAGGCTGTATTGAGATTGAATGCTTATGACGATAGATGTACGTGTGACATGATGTGTGTGTGTGTGTGCGCAAATGACAGAAATAGGTACCATTGTTGGAGGCCGTATTGAACTTGAACGCTGATGATGGCGATGAGAAACCTCTGGACGAATCTTTGGCAACGAGTGAAGTGGCCCAGGATCTTAGAAGCGTTTAAGAAACCGACGTGAAATTCTGTAGTCCAACATGAGGAAAGAGAAAGAAAGGGGTATGTTATCTGTTGTGATTATGAAGAGGGTTTGGAGGACGTGGTGATCAGAGAACAAAAGAGAGGAGAAGGAAGAAAGAGGAGGAGGAATAGATTTGAAGATCGCTCTCGAGAAGACTTTAATTTGCCTGCTGAGCTGGTGCAATATGATATAGGGGTGGGAAAGGAACTTATAAGTAATTTTTTAAGGCTCTGTTTGTTGATGGTTGCAGGCTGGGACAGCAGAATATACGACGGAAAGTTTGACGCGTCTTTTGGGTTACTTGTTCTCGTTGTTGTCATAGAGAGTCCTTTTTTTACTTTTTTTCGTTGTTGGATGAGTTTCCATGTGACATTTTTTTTATTTTTTTAATAAAGAACATCTAATTTACTATCACTTCTACTCCTATTCTAGCATATTCTAAGGGAAATCTAATTAGGTTATGGAGAATCGACGAAGATTAAATAACTATCACACCGGATAGGTGCACTACGCACCGATATTAATTTTTGAAAAAGCCACGTATAAGTGACAATTGACGGGAGAAATAGTTTAAACCCTTAACCTCCCACTAAGGTAAAAGGTTACATGTGATATTAGAAAATGCTTTTTTATGCCTAAATGTGGAATTGTTTTGGATTGCTTTCTTGGAATTTTACCCAAAGGTAATCTAATTTGCTAATCATCGTCGATAGAGGAGTTGTTGGTGATTAGCTTTCTCTAATTTGGATTCTTGGAATTTTAAAGAAGGTAAACTAATTTACTAATCATCGTCCATAGAGGAGTTGTTGGTGATAAGCTTTGTCTAATTGTCTTGTCAAAATTTGTTTTTGTCTATGATGTCAAGTATTTTTAGGCACAATTTTTGTTATCCCGGAACTAAGGAGCAACCAGCTCCAACGCAAATATTTTGAAATACTTTTAGAGAGTTGATATTGATGATGTCATGGTTGTTAATCAAAATTCCTGCTTGGATAAGTATTATATAGTATAATATTTAGAATATTATTTTGGCATTATTTTTTAACCATGTGTCTGTTTAAAAAAAAATGAAAATACCATTCGGAGTACAAATACTTATTTAAAAAATCGTTTCGATCGCAAAACAAGATATTTAGAAAGGTGTTTGATTGCGACAAAAAAAATTATTTGACAACGAATGTTTTGACAGCAAAAATTTATTTAGATAATTTTTTTTTATTGCTAACAATTTTGCATACGATGTTAAGATTTTTTATTAAATAACAAGTAAATACTTATTCAAAAAGTGTTAGATTTATTTGATAAAAAATGATTAAAGATGATACAAATTAGAATGCGCTTTCCTGAGCAACTAGCAAGTGATTAAATTCCATATGTAAGTAATTAATTTGCCATTTTTCTTTCTAAGCTAATAAACTTACCACCTGTATCACACCGCCCCCCCCCCCCCCCCCCCCCCCCTCTTAAATGGAGCAAAATGGCAAAGAAACATAAAAACTTTTGTAGTGTTTTCAACTTTTACACGATCTTACCAAAACCAACAAACAAAGGATGGGACAAGCCTGTTTGAAGGTACGTTCGTTTGGTGCATGAATTTCCATTCAAGCCACAATTGAAGCCTGTACGTGAATGAAATTGGACCACCCACTTGTGGGCCTTCCTCGAAGGGCAACAAAACCAACGTCAATCCGAAAGCTTTGTTGGCTGCAAATCTGAAAAGAATTGAACACAATTGGTGAGGGTGGATGTCGGAAAAGCTACGAGGAATAAATTCGATATAGATGAGGTAGTTCTAGCCATTTACAACAAGCTCAAATGGTGGCTGTTTGCTTTTGCAGAGTTTCCTTTTTGTTTTTCACTGCCTGGTTTTCTATTTTTCTTGTGAAATGTGTGTGGTGTTTTTTGAAAAATTGACACACCAGAGATCGGTCATCATTTGAGATAATTTTTTGTCATATCAAATATGATTTTCGGAATATAAATAATATTATTCAAACATAGACGATGTTACTGCCGATTTGATTTAGTCATGTAAAAAAGCAAAAATACCTTTACTTTTGGTTTTAATTACAATTTGAGAGAAAATGTGAAGTTATAATGAGTGATATGTTGTGGTTGTTGATTGTTAGAAGTATTCGTATATAACTCAAATTATTTGAAATTGTCATAGCGAAGTTGTCATTAATTATGTAGTTTTTTGTAGACTTTTATATGCACAAGCGCCTGCTTATTTGGTGAATATAAACATCCAACATTTATTATCATAGTTTTTGTAACTAAAGGACTTGGAGGTATGTACTTGTGTTTAGCTTCTCATGAAATATTATTATCACTAGATTGAGAACTTGTAATTCTACAGCTATTTGATTTTGTTACATAGTCTATTACGCGTTTTGAAATTTCTTAAATAGCACTAACATTTTACAATTTTTGGAAATCAACCCTAGAGTTGTATCTAATAAATTAAAAATATTTAAATTCCTCATACTAGAATATTAAATATTGAGTTATTTTCAAGGTTATTAGAAACTCAAATGGAAGGGAATTAAAAAAAAAAAAGTTGAGAGTCATTTTTTTTCAACAAGCTAAAGAAATGTACAAGTATTCATTAAAAGGGTACTTATGATTTGAAATTTTACAAATATTAATTGTAGGGTATAATGATGGTCTGATATTATAATGTGTTTAATGGAATAATCTATTTCTCTTTGAAAAAATTATGAAATGATGGTGAACATGCCAAAGACGAGAAGATCTTCTATATACAATACTTGAGGCTTCTAGTTAATTAATATAAAATAACGTTGTTCGAAAACCGGAAGGCCTCCCTTTTTTTCTCACTATGTACTTTCTCATTTTCTTGATTTATATTACTTTATAACTGTTCAAATTCGTTTAAAAATATAATCTAAAATGTTGAATAAAACCAAGATGTCATGCCAGCAAATCAGACCTTGATCGAACTCAATTTAAATCATATTATCTATAGACAAATTGTACATATATATAAGCAATTACATCATTATCAGATTTATACATATCGGGAAGTCAGCAAAGGCCAGAATTATATTATGTAGGGGGAAACGTCTTATTTATGAGAAAGAGACACATAAATGTTGATCTAGCAGGTTATAATTTAATTGGAAAACAAAATTTCAGGTGTTTGGTGAATGTATCCTTCAACCATTTATGTTTCAGACATCGGCGTGCAAAACTTTAGGATGTGCAAATGTGATGTCCCATCAATTAATAATCCGGCTAGACCGTCACTTGATTACGGTAGAAGTCGGTTTCCTTTCCTATAAAGAAAAATGAATTTTGCATGTTAGTATGACTTATGAGTAACTGAATATTATAGTGCATCTCGTACTGTCTATTGGTATATGAGTGAGTATTGCGTGCACCACACGCGCCACGTGGCGTGCCACGTGGTGCACTAGAACCAATCACACATCGCCAAATAATACAAGGTATGACCCACCATTGCCACATGGCGATAAATTATTGGTTCTAGTACACCACGTGGCAATGCACGTGGTGTATTGTATACTTTTCCTTGGTATATGCGCGTGCCCGTAGACACGTGTACAAAGCTATTCCAAATTCGATGGTTTCATTCTCTATCTCTCTCTCTTTATTTAGCTTTTGATACTTTCAGGAAAAAAATGAAAAAAAAAAAAGTGCAAATCAACTAGAAAAAATTGGTAATTTCAATTTTTATCATCCCTATAAATCACTTGATTCAATTTTATTTTCTTTTTTGTCACTGTGTAATTCTTTAAGCTGAAACTTTTAGTTTAGAGATAATTTCAAAAACCTCTCATAAAAGTCTCTCATAATTTCACTTGACTCCCCTTTTTTGAAATAAGCATATAATTTATATTAATAATAATCATTCTCACATTACAAAGAAGTTATAGAAACAGTAAGGTTGTGAGCTTGCTAAATCTTAGACCTATCTATTTTTGTAATAATACATGATGATAAATAAGTAACTACTATAGAAATATCTACAAATAACAATTCTAAAGCAAATGGAATTTTTTATTGATCTTGAAGACATTGAACCAAAAGTAGGCAGTCGGTTTGCAACATAAAACATTGAAAGCCTTGTTCCACTTATATCAAAATAGACTAAAGACAAGCCATGATCTCAGTTTGCAAAGCAAAAGAAGAATTTGTTTGGATAGCTTGTGCAAAAAGTTAGATACCTTCATGATTCTTACAAACAATTCCTAATGCTGATTTACCTATCTTTATGTTATAAGAGCCATTAAAAGAAAAAGTAATAGTTGTAGGGTTTCGAGGTAATTCTGAATGAACAATATCACAATGATGAACCAAGTCATACGAAGAAGATCAACTTACATGATTCCCCAAGCTATTGTCTTGTTTAATTGGAATTATATATATAATCATTTCGGGCTAACCAAATATGCCAAAAAATAACAATTAACTGTATGATGATATCAGGATCTAGAATACTCTCAAACCATGTCTATGCCCACACAAAAAATGATTCCTTTTCTCCAACGTCAAAGTCTAATCCCAAATGAGATAGCCTCCATGAGATCTTAGATAATTAACATTCAAAAAACAAATGTTCAATTGTTTCTTCCTTCATACCACATTTGGGGCATATGACTATCCCTCTCTTAAATAATGAAGACATTGTTGGATAGATATTATGTAAAAGTCTCCAAAAGAAAATTTACAACTTGGAAGGTAATTTCAGTTGCCATAATTTTTTGAAAACTCTAGAAGGTGTATTAGGCACAGAGTAATTACTAATCATTGGCTTATGCAATCTACGAAGTTGTATATTACACTTGTCTTCCCTATTCTGAATTACAATGGAACAATATCAGTTCAGATGCATAAAACATTGACGTAAAATGCCAAAGTGTATTTTATTCTCAAATTACCCTTCCATGGCTCATAAAAAATTGATAATAAATTAATTAAAAATAAATTAAAATGCATAAAGGGAAAAAAATTGTATCTTTAAAATTAATTGTAGACTGCTAAGAATTAATAGGTAACAATGAAACCGTGGAAAGAATTATATATTTGAATTTCGATGCTTGGAAATACTTAGACTCACGAGAAATTGAAATAACAAATTTAATTTTAAAAAGAGCTTGAAATCAAAAAAAGCGAAGTAGAAAAAATTAATTTTCATTGCTGGTAAACATGATCACACTTCATCACATTTAAAAACAAATGTCTGTTTTTCATTTTCAAGCCTCAAGATTTAGATTTTTAATTTTTCCAATGACTTAATTATATTCTACTCCAGATCTGCAATTATCGCTTAGGTTTATAAATTTCCTCTCTCTTTCAAATCATAACTTTTTTTTCAATGGTCATTAAATTCAAAGAGAGGCGTAATCAAGACAGGAAAATGAAAGATAATAAAGTTGATGTGCCCATATACTTCCTTTTCCTGCATAATTTGATTTATGTTATTGTCGTACATCGATGATTAACTTCTTCACATTCTCATATATATCTATTTATGTTATTGTCGTACATTAATGATTAACTTCTTCACATTCTCATACATATTTGTTTTTTGCAGCGGCCTTTTGTTTCCTTTTTTCCCTCGAGATGGGCTTATTACACTGCTACATATCCTTCCTATAGATTATCGGGAGTTTTTAGTGCATAAAAAACTTCCATGTCGCGTTTACATTTTGAAAAATCATCTTATTTAACCTGAAATTTATAGATATGCTTGAAATTTAATCAGTGTGAACACAACGTGATTTTTTTTGTGGCATTGAGTCTGACATTAAAGTCATGGTACTAATATCTCAACCGTTCTTAATTTTAGTCTAGAGAAACTATTTAGCCACGATGCATTTCAGTACTAGTGAAGATATAACGTTGTTCTAATGTAGAGAGAAACAAAAATTGTCATTTCTTGCGTAATTATTAGTACAATTAATCAGCTACATAAACCTTGTCACTTTACCCCAAAAAGATCATATTAACTTGCTACTTCTCCTTCAAGTGTTTCTCCATTTTAATTATTCTTTCAGATTTAACACTAACTGTTCAGGTCTCAATAGATTGTACGATACGTTTAACTTCGCAAAACAAATCATCAACTGAAAAGACTTTAATTTGGATAACGTACAAGGATTGTGAAAAGTGTAGAACTTCAAACCATTTTCAAGCGGAAAATAAGAAGAAAACTTTTGCTTTCAAACAAAGTGAATCGTAAAAGTAATGTTTCCTTGTTTTCCAAGAATTTTAAAGTCGTTTCTAAATTGAGAATCTTGACATTAATATAGAACATTTGTAATCTTCATATCTATTTGCTTATACTTAGAGTCAGCCATCTAGGCTAGATTCACCTCATCAGCAAAACAGGGAAAAGACATTGTTACCACTAATCCATGCCAACTTTGAGAAAATGCTTTGCTAATAAAGCAATTAACTATTATTTCTTCCAAAGAATTAAGCTGAAGCAAAAGAAAAGTGTTTCTAAGGAATTCTACAGCTTAGATATAAAAGAAGTTAGAGTAAAGAATCATACTACTCTTTTTAGTTCTTTATAACAGAAACATCCGAGTGAAAGACTGCAAGAAAAATACAAATACGAAAAAGATTTAAGACCCAAAACATCATCGAATTCCCATATGTCCCCCCAACCAAAAAAAAAAAACTGATCCTGTATTAGTGCCGGTAGGAAATATTTTGAATAGGGATAATTATGCAGGGGTGTTCCCGTAGACAAGCAAACTAGGGCTGCCATGGCCCCGTGGAGGGTCCGTCGCCGCCCGTCTAGGGGGATGTTTACTTCATTGGGGTGCCAGTAAAAAGACAATAACATCAGTTCAACTCAGTAAGAGTTACCAACTAGAGTTGAATTCATGAGATCATATGATGAATTTGTGATGCACTAATTTATTGACAAATTGTAGAAATATCAATAAAATGGCGTATAATTTATTGACAAATTGCAAAAATATCAATAAAATGGCGTAGTTTAAAACAATGCACAATAGTTAATTAAATGTGAAGATATTTGATGTACATGTCTCAAGTTTGTAGTAGCTTTTTGTTCCCCCATCTATACTGACTAAATCAAAGATTTCAAAGTTGCAATTTCATGCACTGACAATCCAAACAAATGAATTTCCTAGATCAGCACCTATCATCAATACAACATGGCTTTTCTCAAGTAGGTTGAAAGATACATCACTTTGAAACTATTGTTTATCATACTTTTAAAATTTTTTCCATGTTTTCACAAAGACATGTTGCCCTTTTTTTGTTCAATTATAAATTTTGTATATAATTTAATATGAATATGTTGAATCATGAATTGGTTATTACGCTGCTTTATGGGACCTAGGAAAGAAAGGTTGGAGTCAGTTGGTCTGTTTTGCCTTTTTTTTCTTTGGAACCTTTTAGTTCCGTAAGAAACTCTACCTCCCTCTTACAACCTAATTTAGCTTTTAAGGCAAACTTAAGCTTAGTTCGCCCTTTAGTTTGAATTCACTTTCCAAAATAAATTAATGACAGTATAATGAATTTCAAATTAAATGTCTTTTCTTATAATTGTTATGGCTATTTTTGTAATTCTAATATTGAGTATTTACTTTAGGAATATAGGTTTTATTGAAGCATGTTTCCTTAATTTTTCTAAGGAATAAATTTGTAAATATCAGTGAATTCAAGTTTTAGAAATTCTTTAGAAGAATAATAAAAAAATTGGTACTTTGACTTTAGAAAATTTATATAGGTATGAATTTTAGAAATTAAACAAGAATACTAAAAAAAGTTCCAGGAATAAGAACAATGGAATTCATCAACTTTGTGAAGCCATTCATCGTCAATTGTAATGGTAATTGTATCTGGGACGTTTCCCAACTGAATTATTGAAGCCTACTACGTTTGTTTAATTTTCAGGTTCGTGATATCAAAAACTTTTTCTAATCGAGAACTTCGCCTCATATATCTCATTTATCTTTAAAAGTAATAAACAGAAATTAGATTAGACTTTTTAATCTAATTGACCTGTGCACTGGGGCCCGTAATTATAAATGTTTTCTAACTGTATTTTTCACTTGTTTGATATTGATACTTATTAAATGTAGCTTTACAAATTGCAAGCAACCTTAGATATTGATCCTGGAATTAGCACAATCTTCTTTGATGGAATTGGTGGAATTGAGCATCAAATCAAGTTAATTTCATGTAGTTTCTTTTAATTGTGCCTCATTAAGTTGCGTCTAAATTGGGAAAGACTGTTACACCTTGTTTTTTGTGAAAGAATCTTCAAGAAAATAGTTAGCATATTCTACCATAATCCAGAATTGAAAGTCAAATATTTCTCTTTTTCTATAGTAATTAGCATTAAACTACGTGCATTAAAAAATACTGAGGTGACATTATCAAAAACAAAAAAAGTTATTCCAAAAAATTGGGATATATTTTGCACGGAACATACTTATTCACAAAACATCTTTTATTTGGATATGACTTTAAAATATTTTTTCATGAATTTTTTTTTCAATTGAAAAAAATAGGGATTTAAGAGTTGGTGATTTGATTGAGAAAATAAAATACTATGTATGTAGTTGACAGAATATTAGTATCATGACTTTAAACTAAAATCTAGACAGGTATGTTTCAAGATTAATTTTGAAGACTTCTTGAAAATCATTCAAGACTTTGCAAAGTTAAAATAAGTCATTCTTTCCCTCTCTATTAACAGTTTTTGATGATTTGTTTATAAGGAAAAGTTTGAAAATCATATTGAGCTGTTTTCGTATTTTATGTATCATGTTAAATATCAAAATATATTTTTAGTTTGATTTATGCTCTGACTGTAAATACGCGACAATGAACTTGCATCTAGATGTGTTTCCTCAATTCATGATAGGACTAAGAGTTGTTGCTGATGCTATTAGTATAGCAATGGTGAATTATTCTAAAGTTTTAAAAATAAATGATAAAATTTATCAAATTTTAAGGATTCATATGAGAATTATATTTAATCAAAGTAAAATTCCTCATAGAGTTGCTTTAACGAAATAAGATTCTTCAAAGTTGACTTTTAGAAATGGTTAAAGAAGAAAGATAATTTCTCTTGGAAAAAAAATTATAGTTAGCTTGTTACATTATTAAAATAGAAAAGAATAAGTTAACTCCAAACATAGAATTATATATATTTTACTATATACGTTGCTAAATAATGGTTGAAATGCATATTATTTGGCCAACAAAATAAGTCCTTCTTACCCCAAAAAAAATAGTAAATAAAAACTCTACATATGTTGTTTAAACAAAAATAGGAAATTGCTTATGTGAAGTACTCAATGCACTCTCTTTTTTTTTTGGCACGTAAATGGAATCAATGAGCATTTTCCACTTTCATTAATATTGAGATAAAAATTGGAGGTTCTCAATTATACACTGAAACTTATTCACACAAGATTTAACACTATAAATATATTGTTGTTGGAATTTGTTCTTCTAATATTCAAACGCATTTATATTGGGTAATGATATCTGCACTCCACTTTTTGTTATTGGCATTCTACTTACTTTATATATTGTTGTTAGATCTTTGAAATTTTTTGAATTCTAAATACACTCAAAAGTCAAATTTTATAGGACCAAAGTTTTTAACTAAATATCATTATAATAAAAGAAAGACATTAAAATATAATTAGAAGGACATATATTTTCGAAATATACAAGTGATTTTAAGGAGTTCATACAATGATGGCATACTAAATGTATCTTTTCTTACTAAAATATATTTAATTAAGTAATATTTCCTTTTTATAGAATAAAAAATGCTTATAGTAAAAAATATTTAAATATATTGCTAGATAAAAGAATTTAAACATTCCACAAGAAAAGAAAATAATATTTCTGAATTCCTATATATTGACCATTTCAAGACTTTGAGATATAAAACAATACTAAAATTAAGGAGAATTGATAGAAAAACAAACGCAATAAAAAATAACAGGGAGAATTTTTGCTACAAATATTAAGAATTAAAAGAATTTTTACAAATTGAGATCGGTTCATGTACTTTAGCCTTTCTGATTTAGTTAAATTAAATTGCCAAGACCTACACATGTAGACCTTAATTACTTTAGAATAATGGAAGAATATTTTGTGATATGAGAGTTTAATCAAGTGACAAAAAATGATTCAAAGTCCTAATTTGAATTTAAGCAATTTAAAATTATTTTTCTTTGGTTGTGTAACTCAATATTTTTGTTACACGTTCAATCTATCAAATTGTTTTACTTTTTACTCACACATATTTTTCTTTTTTTTCTCTTTTGCATTTCTTTCTTTGTGGTTATTATTCTCTTTATACACATTAGTTAGCCACTTTTAGTTGTTATTAGTGAATGAAGTTGTGTTAATTTTACACTACAATGACTCAAAGTGCTTATATATTGCACCATAATTCATAAATTTATATTATTTTGTTATCTACTAATGCTAATTAATTTAGGGTTATTTCTTATTTTCATGTGTAGAATATAGTGCTAACATGAATGCAAATTTTTATGACTTTTTTGAGTTAATTTTTAATTTTCTTTTCTCTATAGTCTATAGAAAGTATACACTATGGGGGTTTAATTTGCAACCACCCATTAATTCTGCGTGAGACTTCCGATTAAGGCAAATTTTGTTACTACAATTTCAAGCAATAAGAAAGGAGTAAGTCCTTCTTGCTTTAATATATTTTAAAGGTTATTATGTTTCCATATGTATTTGTTTAAGCCAATACTTTTGAATTGCTTAATTTTCCAGTTTATGTAGGATATTAATTCTTCTATTGCACCAGTTAAACATCTTAGTTTAACTATTTGGAAGTAATCAATTAAGCCAAATTCATAAGCAGCCAGACAATTGTGTTCTACAAATTTACAAAAAAAAAAAAAAAAAGTCTAAAGCATAGGCATTAATATTAAATTTATTTTAGTGTGAAGATTAAAAGAATAAGTAATATTGATTAATATGTTGAAAAGTTAAAGAGACAAGAACCATTCAAGTTCTTTTTTTTTTTTTTTTTTTTTTTGAGGTCTAAAAGAATAATATATTAATTAGGAACACTTACAAATATGTTTTTCATTACTTCAACAAATAATACTTTACATTTCCTTATTAATCTTGAAAAAATAAATTATTAATAATAATTTTATAGGGCAATAGTCAACATGCAATGCACATACGCCTATACTAGTTTTACAAAAAGAACAAGGATTGCAGTACAAAAGTTTTCAAGTACGCTCAAATACCTTAAAGGCAAACCTCAGGACTTTCAATTTTTTTAACAAATCCAGTCATGGCCATGTCATGCTCCATGTGCAGGATATACACAACGGCAAATCCCAGTGAAGTTTCACGTTGAACTAGATTGTCCTATGCCATGTCGCTTGAAAAATTCTCTGAACCCATAAGCACTGACGTCATAGTTGAACTATGATTTGCAAAGAAAAAGATTGAATCAGAAAGCAATTTTCATCACATAAAACACACATGTGAGTGTGTGTGTGAGAGAGAGAGAGAGATGACTCAGAGTACATATCTACAGGAGTACATTGGTTAATTTGTGAAACTGGAATTAGATTCACAATAATTCATGTTCAAAGAAAGTAATTGAATCCAGACAACTGCACATATATTGTTTATCAAAAAGAAGGTCATCATTTTTAAGCAGATAACTGTTGCCTATTAAGTAATTGTTAAAAGCAAAGGTGTTGAGATCTCAAAGAATCATGAACATGCACTAGTTTGTCAGATGACAATGCTAGTCTTACACAAGTATGTTAAAACGTTGGATCCTGAAAACGAATGGCAGACAAGCTACCCACTCTTATTTCAACTGAACCGTAGGAAGTTAAAACTTGAGAGTCGTGACTGAGTGCAGCATATTAGGCTTTAAAAATGAATTCTATTATGCTTGCATTAGTATAGTATATTCATTTTTACGTGGATCGTAATTCCATATGCCAATTCCATGCTTCTGCAGACAATTTCAATTTAGTATTCTAGTAAAAGGAAATTCAGTACAACCAATAAATTCTTTAAATAGAAAACTTAAGGTTCACAAAACAGGTCATTCATCCTATAATGATTCTCATAAGTGTTCAGCCTCCTAACAAATCCTTCTGACGTGAATGCTGGTTGAACATAGTAAGAATGGAGCTGTCTGCTAATCATAATTCTCTCTGGAGGAGATCCTATACCCCCTAGATTCTTGCAGCCTGCATTTGAACTAAACCAGAGCAAGGCTTTCTCCTAGGATAGATTTAGTACCAGGTGGAGGGGACCCGCGCCTAGTCGATGGATATGAAGTACACTTCCGCCAGTGAAGTAAAGCTTCAGACATCAAATCAGTTCTTACTGCATTATCTTATTGAACCAAGAACGGTGTAGCCTCACCTAAGTTACTTTTGAATTGCAAACCATAAGGGAAGACTAGCAGTAAAAGTGACTGGCAAAAGAACAAATAGGAATATATGTTGATTACAGCCAGCTCAATTTGAGAAACTCTGCAGTTTTTTAGTCAATAGAAATATATGTTATACATTCATGAGAATTTATACTATGTAGCAGCCTCTTATTCCATGAGCATATGATAGTGGATAGACATAAGACACACAGCTTGCCTATGAAAATAAACGTCCATCCGGTAAGACAGATTTAACATACTAGCTTGGAGTAATACCCTCTACCTCTGTTAGATTGAAAACTTTAATAACGCTATTTGAATTGGTCACAAGTATGAGTAGGAAAATTGTTATATGCAGAATGATTATCGGAGAATGTAAACTTATGAACCTAAATCATAAGGCACAAGGCACAAGGCAAACATCTAAAACTACTACATCTCAAATTACTGATACAAAGTATAACTTCTGCTAAGACATGATGTATCCACTAATTCTAAATGCGGCGTTTTGCATGATTATTCACATATGCACAAGGACTGAGAGTCAAACTAGAATGCTATGCCAGTATCCATACAGATGCAAAAGTTCATATTGATTCACCAAATGATTGGTGCCTCCAACATTCTCTAGTTTCTAAGAAGGATATTGTGCATCTCATGAGATAGGCACTTTTAAATAAGAATAATCAAAGCATAAAGGGTTGAAGAACGTACCACTATTAGCATATGCAGTTACAGATATTTATCATCATATGTTAGTAAGCTTCCAAAGTAGTTACAAAGAAGATGATTTTACCTTTCTATCCATATAAGGCACTTCCTTCATCTACCTCATTACAGTAGTCTTTTACAATTACGCAACACATAAAGCTCGCCTATAAAGCTTTGCTTTGGGAAAGAATTCCTTCCTACTGGATCAGTAAAGGTATCCTTTACGATTTACCATTTTACAATTTTTTTTTTTTTTGGGGCAACACAGTCTAATTGGACACTAGATTATTTTGAATTATGAAGTTTTGGCCACTCGACTCTTTGGAGCCTCAAATACCCACTAAACATTTGAAAAATGCAAACTTTAAGCCATTTGTCCATTTTTACATTAATTTGGCAGGAGAAACCCATGCACGAAGGCATATCACGAGTAATTTTTATGTCCGAATAACAGTAAAAATCTAAGGCAATGACTTAACCCTTTCACTTTCAGAAGTGTAGTGAGTTATTGAGACTCCAAATAGTTGAGCAGTTAAAACACTAAGATAAGCTTGATAGTCGTGCTTCCCAACTTAAGGTTAACACGAGGAGAAACCAGCTCTAATATGGCATGAGACCTAAGCAGGCCCAACTTGAGAAACGTCCTTAGCCAACTTCCATTGGACAGCACAAGAGTTTTGTGTCTTTTGAGGCCCAGCCCCATGATTTAGTTGCTTGTTCAATTTAGCTCCTTCCAGCTTTGTTTTGTTAGTAGTTCCTTGTAAACCAGGAATCTTCTACTCAAATATTGAGGAGTGAAGCTCTTCTATTCAAATGGCCAAGCTGATGTGCCTAGCAAATTACTTCATAGTGAAGTAAACTCAACTAGTGGCCGTATACAATATAAACCTCCATATAAAAGGAGATACAACTCATTCTTAGAAGAAAATTATTGGCAGACATAACATTTCAGTTTCCAGGTTTGGTTTTGCACCAATCTCCTTGGGATTCTTACTTCTACTCGATCTGATTCCTAGAAAATCCCAGGTGTCATTATGGGTTTCGCTAGGTTCTATTTTCCGAAACCAGTTTCTTTAATTGCAGTACTGAAAATCAATTTCTGCCTCCGTAATCTTTCATATTAGGTTTCATCTGCAAATTCAAGAACTGCTGCATCACTTCTCTGTTGTCTATCCGCCCTTTTTTAAAGCAACAATTGCAATGACAGATGAACAGTAGAAAAATCCACTGATATTGTTCACAACTAGGTCAATGGAAGATATCTGTACCACTTTTAGAATATAGTTTGTGACAGGATGTTGGCGCCAGACAAAGTTCTCTAATTATAAAGTTGGAACCCCAGTATACAAACAACGGCAATAAACGACTGAACAAATACTACATGCGTATCATGCACATGGTGTTCCAATTTAAGTCAGGATACCAACAGCTGATGCCCTGATTCCGTAGGAACAAGTCAAATATAATAAAAGCTAACTATTTAACAATACTTCCTTCCAGTCACCGCTTACATAAAGATAGTAAACATAACACCAACATACTGAGGCACTTATCATAGCACAATCATAAAAAACATAGCAACAAAGACTGACATGATGACTCCCACACCTGCAGACAGAAATAAAACTTACAGGTAGAATTTGCACTGAGTATTTTGTGATATTTGGATCAGCAACTCTTCCTTGATTAATTGCCTGATCCAGGAAAAAAAAGGAAAAAAAATAAAAGATAAGGCTAAATTGGTCCTGTCAAAAGTATTTAAATAAATGGCAGAGAAGTAGAAGTCAACTTCACACAGCACATATCTTAGACTAGTTATCTTCCAGTCGAAATTTACAAACCATCAATCCACCCTCCTCGGGTCCACAATACCCCTAAACTCTTTCCCAAACAAGTGAGAAAAATTAATCTGTAATACAACTAAAATTGAGGCTTACAACCCAAGGAGGTCTCCACGTGGCACAAGATATGAAGTCTAAAAAAATTAATAGTTGCAATGGTTTGTCTATTCTTAAAACCAACTCCGTAGATCAATGAACCAGTGTGTCCCTTCCCTAAAAACCAAAGCCTTGAGACCCTTTGTTTGATAAGTAACATTCTTTGAATCTGAATTAGAAAACCCAATTTTTCATTCACTCTCTTAAATGTTATATTAATTGATTCATCAGTAGTATCATTCAATCTTTGTCCGTTTTCTCTTGTCATTCATATTGCTTGATAAAAAACCAATGCACGCAAAGTGTGCATACATATGCACACAGCTAGAGATTCATAATACTGCAGAAATTCTTTTCCAAATTTGGAAATCAATACCAAGTTAAAACAAGGAAAAGGTAAACTCCTATGCCATTTCTCTCATGTGTTAATCATACTCAAATTGAATGACAACATGCCCAAAATAATTAGATAACTTAATGGAAACTTTGAATCTAGAAGAGTAGAAAAAATATATACTTACAAAAAAATTCAAAATAAATTTGGTTGAACTGGCTTAACAAAATTCTCTCAACTATCAAAATGTTTGAATCCTTTTATTAGTTTATTATTGAGATAAATAACTAATTACTATGCTATTGCGAGGGGCTACAAACTAGTACGTCATGAAAGTAGCTGCTCAAGAGGAACTTCAACATGTACTTATCTAAATCGACTAAGCAAGCAAGAGCAAGCAAAGGAAAAATTTTCAAGTACCAGATAGCTGTCTTATACGCAACTAAAATTGGTTAGTGCATATTAGCAAGATTCAAGGTTAGTAACATTCAGAATAGTCAGGAAAATCAACCCCATAGTGAACAAATTTGAGCACATTCTCAGTTTTGGAGAATGGGTGGGATATCTAACAGTTATCCAATCATGTATTCCCCTGATTTGTCATTTAGCAAAACAACGATATTCAAGGAAGAAAATGTAAAAACTTGTATTTTCACATCCCTAGGAATTTTAACTAATTAACAACTCAACAACCCGTTAGATGCAGGCTATAATTCAGAAATAAGAATGCCCAAAAAGGGGAAAAAAAAAAAAGGAAAGAATCAAAGTGACAATCAAGCAGATAAACTTGCTCTTGTTAACAAATAGTGTCATCAACCTTATGCAGGCTCAGATACAGGCCTCTTGATTGCTAAGAAAAGAATTTACAAATAAAGATGAGCATTACAAACATAGAAATATTTTCCATCAAAACCCCAAAGCACAAGCATTAGTAAGAACTAAAGAAAGACTTGGTTAAGTTTGTGTTCAAAGATAGCTTCAACCAGTACAAATGGCTGGAGTTACAGGAAGCCAGGTAAGGATGGTGATTCATTCTATTACCTCTGCTCAGTGGTGCTTACAAACTGACAGGAACTCACAATAAGATTTGCTTTTAACCCTAGAACCACCAACCTTATCTTGATAACTTGCTCAAAAATCACTCTTAGCTATCCTTACGGTTTAAAAAAAATGATATTTTTCCCAGTTTTGCTAGATCATTTTAAGCAACGAAAGCAATTTCTAAGTGAAAATTGTGATGAGTATTGTGCATTTCATGCCAAATCTATTTAATTCAAACAAACCAAATGGATTGAGATTTTTCACTTCTCCCATCATTCAAAGTTGCAAATAATTGTCAATATCCCTTCCAGTGGTATTAAGAATTCAAAGTTAAATCTTATCATAGGAATTTTAATGCATAAAGGAGTAAACCACCAAATTTTCAATCCTCTGGAAAGAATCTGCTCTTTGCTTACAATTCATTAATCTACTAGTTTGTAATCAGTAACAAAATTATAACAAGTTAAAGCACTAGTTATAGGTGATAGAATGCAGGAGTAAAGATCCTAAGTATTATCACAATAATCTCCACTGTTATGCGGACAAAGCATTTGTTACACATGAACACTTGATAAAACTTCGATAAAGTATTCCTCCATCAAACATACAGTGAATTACGCATCACATGCCACAGCATGCTAGTTATTCTCAATCAAGACACTTGTAAAGCATAGCTTAATGTAGAACAGAATTTTACAGGTTACACGTACTTGTTCTGGACTATGAAATATTTCAATGAATGGATATTCCTTCTTCTGCCGTGTTATGCAAAAACCAGGATATTTTGGACACTCAACCTGTTAAAGGAAATATTTAGAACCAAAATAGTGAAAAGGATTAGTATCGCCTATCATATAAAACTCATTCTTCAGTCAACCTCACTAACCAGAAATGTATCATGGCTTACTGCAAATTACAGCAAATGAAGGTAGGCATGAATGTAGTTAAAAACCCATGTATGCATCGATGTGAAAGCATGCAAACAGACACATATGAGAAGCATGCTACTAACGACAAAATACAAACTTAAAATTGCCTTAACATGCATGCATGCATGTGCATGTGCATACACAAAGGCTTCAGATACTTGAAGAGAATACTAAACAACATGAGATGTTATGCAGCCATGATGTTGGAAAATGAAATGTAGAAAGTATCAAGTATCTTAGAGATATCTGTTTTTTTAGACTGAAGATTTTTCCTTTGAAGGAACATTAAACAGTGATTGTGATCCATTAACCTTCTTCTAAATGTTTAACCACCCAAAAAGTATACTTGTCTCACATGTTGCCTAACTTATTATAAAATCTCAGTTATTTTCAATGATCACCAAAAGCATATGCCACCCTAAGCAGAACATTCAAGTTTAATGGACAAACTGTATGAAATAAATAATTCAGAAGTAACTTACACGCATAAATTTGACGTGTGGATAAAACTCCACTGCAGCTTCCTCAAGGACTTTATCAAGATGTTTTGTAAGGTTGCATCTGCATTTAAAAATGCATGAACTCAAACTTAGCATGACAAAAACTGAAAGCAGCCGGTTAAACAGAGAAACATTGTGCAAACTTACTTGATTGTAAATGCAGCAACCACAGGATAACCTTGATGAAGAAGCTGGACAAACTCACGCTCTGAAGTAAAATGAATAACCCTTGATGGCCCAAGATCCTTTGGATAGCCGGTGTAATACCTTTAAATTGTCAAAGACAAAAGCATATAATCTCACGAAATGATGAAGTCGAATGGGACCACAAATTGTTACTGACTGACGTCCAATGCACTAGTACACAGGGCAATTTCACTGCTAATAAGTAGGTGGAGAATTGAAGCATTAATTTTTAATTCATCTTGAAAATTTATTTTTATTTATGCACCTCAAAAAAATCAAGAAAAAGAAATACTTATCAATGCAATTCCAACACCAGTGCATGGAATAGATAATCATGGAAATGATAGGACACAGGCAAATATAAATGTGAGACAATCTAACAAACGATAGCCATAGACTTAAGTCCAACTGCTATGAAGTATGATCAACTTTCTTCTTGTTGTTGACATCAAAGTTGTTCAGCCTCTTTAGATATGTGTAAATTTGTATAAGTTTCAAGATTGAAGGACAAAATGATTACTAAAATCTACAGGTGACTCAATAAATAACAGCAAGATCAGTTTAAAAAGTTCATAATCTAACAAGGAAATTGAGTGTATGTATACATTGATAAACTTAACAACCAATCAGCAAATGAAATGTCAATTTTTACTAGAATTGATATATAAATTAAACTGCATGATCCCTATTGGAGCAAAATAACAAAAACCAATAAAATAGACAATGCCGTCAACTCTTGAAACACTGGCCTTCTAATATAAATCAAGACTGGACTCCTCCAAAGTACTTTGCAATTGCCATTAACAGAAGTATTACAAATATAGATCAAGAACACATATCAAAGCAGCAAAGAAATGCACAAAACATACTTGCATGTTGAACGGAGATTGGTCATCATTTTGTCAAAGAATGAAGGCTGCTCCATCACAATAGCACTAACAAAATGCGCCCTCAGTAACTTTTTCTCCTCAGTTCTCTTGCTAATGATCCTGTCAACAAAACAGAAGAATACCACCAAAAAATGGAAAAACAAGCTCAGAATTCCAATAAACCAAGCCTGAAAATATTCCCATAAAGCAAGAAAAGATCCTGTTTTGTTGATCAAATGTAGTGAAATTAAAGGAGGCCCCGGAGTTTAAAAATTCAACCCATTCGAAGCAACAAAATAAGAAAAAAGAAGACAAGGATAAAGTGAATCATTTCCTGGTTTAACAACGATTAAAAAGCAAAGATGTCTCTGTGTGTGTCTGTGTGTAAGACACACAGAGAGAGAGAGAGATAGAGAGAGAGATTTAGGTCACATTTGATAGACATAATCTCCTAATCAATTTAGACAAAAGTTTCCTACCCACTCTTGTTTCTACATTGACGTTTTTCCCTTTAACTTTAGAACAAACACTACAATGTCATACTAGATCTAAGAACCTTATTTGCCACCCTTAGAGACAATAACTTGCTTCTCTGTCTTTAGAGACAATAACTTGCTCCTCTGTCTGCTCATTCTCCCCTCAAAACCAGCAAACAAATCCTGTTTTCTGAACACAAAGCATCATTGAAAAAACTCATAATTGTTAATGTTTATATAAACTATTTTTCTTAACAAAATAGTTTATACAATTAATGTCTTATAATAATTTTATGGCATATTGTTATTTGTTCAAAATTTGTGTATCAAGATGGAATTTTATAGTTATCCAATATTTCTTTTAATATCTCTTTTCTAGACATAAAGTTGTATGTCTTACCTTAGCAAGTGGATATAAAAGTCACTGCATACATCTTGCTCAAACAAAACTACAATAGGAAAAGCAAACTAACAATGACGATGTCAAGCCCTGTTTATAACTAAAAACGATTTAAAGTAAATTTTTTAAGACTTTTTAGAATTTAAAAGAAATAAAATAAAAGAAACTAAAAATAGTAAAAAGGGAAAAGGGCATAAAACAAGACTTGAAAATGGGGTTTATGGGCTCAGTGTCAAATCCAAGAAAAGAGTTTCTTCCCCTTAAAAATAGGAGTTGCCACTAGGTATTCGGTTCTAAGTTTACCAAGTTGCCAAAAAATAAATTTTATCAAAAACCACTTAACACCACTACAACACTCAACCTAGATGACTCCCGTCTTTGAAAACAAGATATTGGGATTTAGGAGCTCAGTTATAAGGAAAATCTTCAAGGTGTTAAACTCAAGTATCTCCATTCCCAGTGAACTGGTTGCAAGTTGAATTTGCATTCACTTAATTTTAAAGCCTAAACAGAGTTAATTTATTCTAAAAACACAAAAATGTACAAAATAAAACAAACAAATACAAACAAAAGCAATTAGTCATCAAGGCACATTCAAAACATCAATTGAAAGAAAATAATCTAAATCCAACTCACCATTGCAAAGCAATCGAAAATCGAGAGACACGCGTTCACATCTCACAAAGTAAATAAAAAGCAATTAATAGTAAAAATACAATAACGTAATGTCCCAATAATATGTTCATATGGATTCTAAAAAAAAAAGAAAAGAAAAAAGAAATAACAACAATTAAACTAATAAAGTAATAAAGATAAAACAGTCTTCATCTACACTTAAGTGAGCTAATTAAAGTCTAACGAATGGCTGATAAAGCCTTAACTGAACCTTAACTAAATTAACTTTAACTTTCTAATTCTTGGGACTCAATTAAAAACATTACAATAAAGTTTGTGGGGAAAAATTAAAACATACTAAAATATTGGCCCAAAATAGAAGATAAAGGAGTGTGAGGGGGGCTGACTGTAATTCTTCAAAACTTGTTTTCGACCTTCGTGGTTGTGCTACTGCAACTATTATGTTTCCTCCATTTTTCCTGGCAAATTACTTCCGACAAAACTCCAACTGCAATTGGACTGGCCGGGTTCCCCTCTTTTACATGCGGATACACAGTCGCACCCACACAATTAAAGAGGCCCAGCAAAAACAAAGAAAAGGAAAAAAAAAATTGCTTAGAGTCTCTCCCTTGCTCTGTTTTCTTCTCCGGCTACGGTGTTGGCCTGCGAGAATGGCTTTGGGCCGCTGTTCTCCTCTCTCGTACACGCATACACACACAATTAGGCTGACTATTTTTCTTTTTTTTGGTTTTTTTTTTTTTTTTTGTGTTGGGGATTTTTTTTTTTTTTTGGGGTTCGGGGGAGGGTGGGGGAGATTGCTTGGGCCGTTCATCAAACAGGTCCTGAGCATAATAAAGAATGGAGCTTTACCTTCAATTTTGTTTATGAATGGTCCCAGAATTTTCAGAAAAGCAGCATTTGGTCCAAAAATAATCGCAATCACTCGATTGCAGTCAAATAATTATAGAAAAAAAGGAAGAAATCAAATAAATTAAAAACGCACGGCTCATCAATTTCATATAACACAACTTCAAAGAAAAGAAAGAGGAGTGAGAATGCTTTTACACAATATTTGGTTTGGCTAATCGTTGAAGCTTGACGGTGACGGTGACGGTGACGGTGACGGTGGCGGTGGCAAACTCTTCGGCAACGGCTGATGGGTAGCCACCTGATGAAGAGGTTGAAGGAGATGTTGTTCTGGAGACCTGTTAACCGTGGGGGAAGTACTGCATATGTGTGCTGTGATGTATGCTACTAGTGAGAACAAGTGAGAAATTTAAAAAATAATTTTTTTAAAATTAAAATAATTTGTAGAAATTAATGTTGCAAAATTTTTCTATAAATATACTACGAGTATATTTTTAATTTCACAAAATTTTTGTAAAAAAATTTAAAGAATTTGTTAGATGATTTTTCATAAAAACTAAATATGATGACAAGTTATTTTGTTAGGTACTATTTTTAACATCTATAAATTGTTACAATTTACATTATAAAAAATAATTAAACGTAAAAGAAAGAGAACAATATATTGTTAAATAGTATTGATGAATAATTATTATGTTAGTTATTAGTTGTATCTATTGGTTATTACAATTTAAATTATGAAAAAAATAATTAAGTACAAGGAAGGACACCATATACCAAAAGTTGCAGTCAATTTATATATACATTAGATATAATGCCACAATTTATCCAATGTGCAAAAGCAAGTAAATACAAAACTAACAATCTTCCCACAAAAAGATGCTAATTTTGGCATTCAAAAATTTGTAACCATGTTTGACAAAAAAAAAATTTCTGAACATAAACAACAAAAACTCCCCAAGAAGAAAAGCAGCAAAACCATATTTCCAACTTCAGCTCAAAGCCAATGTCCACTTCATTCATTTCTCCCATTTCAAAAATATAAAAACAGAACAAAACAAAGATAAAATAAATATTCCTTTTCCCAAACTTCATTTCTTCAAATGGGCTCTCCAAAGAATTCAATTTAAGGGGCCAAGTGTCTTCATCTTGAAAACATCATCAATACAAAAAGATGGGCTTTTGACATCCGGCAGCATCACATTCCTTTTAGCCTCTGTGTATTTTCAATTGCCTTCGAAGATACCAGAGGGATTTTTGGGTTGGGTAGGGGCTGGACGGGTGGGCCGGGTTTGGGCTAATTGGGTAAACGATGAGGAAGAAGTTTGGTCTTCCTTTGTTAGTTTTACTTTTGTTTTCGTTTTCTTTTGGGCTGTTAATTTTAGATTCTTTTTTTTTTTTTTCTGAAAAGTATACTTGGGTCAAAAGATATTGTTGTTACTAGGGGTTGTAAACAAGAGTAGCTCGGTCAACCGTTCAACTCGAGCTCGGATTTGACCGAGCTCGAACCAATCTCGAGCAGTTCGATAAGTTTAACGAGCTGAATTTGAGCATCATACTCGGGTACTCACCGAGCTACTCGAATATCTATTTACGTGTGTGTGTGTGTGTGTGTATAGACACACGCATATATATATTTTATAGGTAAATTTACCAAAATACTCCTACTTTTTGAACAAACTGCATGGTATACCCATTATCACTTTCAATATAAGGTGGCTATTTTAGTAATTGTACAATATGAAATTGAAAAAAAAATAAACAAACAAGATAATTCCTTCCTTTTTCAATCCTTTGGATTATTCTCTCTCCCTCGTCCTCTCTCATTTCCATCGTTTCTTACCCTTGGTCTCTTGGGCATTCCAATCTCTTGCTTGCCATGCTTTCCCTCATTTTCCCTCCCTTCCTCCTTCCCTTAGTTCCTTATATTCTATCAAGTTGTGCATCAGACCCATTGTTATATACTCTTTCTCTAGCGAATTTGTGGTTGGAAAAGGGCTCTATTTAGACCTTAGAGTTGGATATAGTAATCTCGGGTTCACCCGATTGGTTGCTATCAAGGTTGAACAACTTTAACTAGCATTTGTAGTCTGGCAAAATGGAAAAGGTAGCTTTAAAGCATTGAACTTCTTGTTGGTTAAAATTTTGATATGCATACGGTCGTATGCAAGCTGTCAGGGCATCCACCATTTTTGAGTTCTATTATTTTAGTCCCTGTGATGTATAAATTGAGGGGATTTTATTGGTTTTGTGTCTGGTTGGAAAAAAGAACCACCACCTCTGGTTAGAGGAGGAAGGGCTCTATAGATCGGTTGTTATTCACCATTTTTTGTCTTATTTTTTACTCCCATGTGATGTATGAGCTGAGTGATGATAGATCTAAAACTTATGTGGCCAGATCTATTAAATTTTAACGATCTTCACATGAGTAAGAGTTTAGATCTGTAATTTACGGGAAAAAATGAACCCAATGATGTTATTTTTGTTATGAAACGCTATCTCTAATGAAATTTTGATTATGGTGGTTGGCGGCACGTCGCAGCCCATTTCAAGCTGAGGGTCCTTTTAGTAAATTAGATATAGTTTAAGGACTCAAATATAATTTTGTTTGGAGGATAATTTATATTTTTTATATTTTGTACCCTTACAAAGTTTTTAATATTCATAAATTAACCCCTAAAATTTAAGGATGATTAATGTTAATCCATAAGAATTAATATTCAATATTATTTAAAAATAAAAAAAAATTATTTGAGCGAGCGACGAGCTCGAACTCGAGCTTTAAATTTGGGCGTTCGACGAGCTCGAACTCAAGCTTTAGCCCGAGTATGGGTAATTTAAAGTTGAGCCAAGCTCAAGCATAGTAGTATTCGGGCTCGACTCGATTCGATTACACCCCTAGTTGTTACTACAAGCCCAAAAAAAAAAAGTTTCGATGTGAACACAGGGTACACATAGTTATAAATGATATTTTTTTGAATGATGTACAAAGGAATGTACATCGCACACTTTAACTATTATTACTCATGGTGTATAAAATATAAATGACAAACAATACTTTTACCCCACATTTGGCACACATGAATGGGACAAAATAGAAAGCTTTTTTCACCCTAAATGCTTTTCTACCTTTAATGGGCTGGAAAAAGTTTTTCATTCCATTGTTTGGTAACTAGAGTCAAAATGGAATGCTTATTAATTTTCTAATGTCTAGTATAATCATATTTAGGTGTCAAAATGAAATAAATTATATATTAATTTGACTTAATTACCTTAATTCTTTGTACTAGAATATATCATATTTTTATTTTGTTTGTTTGTGATTTTAAGTCTGCAAAAGATTTTAATATTTTTAATTTTAAAAGTGCTAATATTTTGGTTAAAATTAAATTAATTATACCCTTTAATTAATTTAAAATTTTAATACTTATTAGCATTATAATTAGGAATTTGAAAAATTTAGTAATGAAACTAAACTTTCATACCTTAATTTAATTTGTAGGAAGTTTAGTTCTTATGGATTTGTATAAAAGTTAAAAATATGGCTTCGTTTATATAGCATTATTTGGAGAGTTTTTTGAGAATTATTGGAAAAAATTATTTGGATTGTTTTTTTGTTGACTTTTTTGGAAAGGTGAACAAGTGTTTGGATGTAAATTTTTTTTTTAAGTGATATGATGGTGGTTTGAAAAGTGAATAATTAGTGTGGGAAAGTTTTTGAATGGATCAAAAATTTTGGACCAATTTGCACTTATTTTTAAATGATTGTATAAGAAGGACATTGATTTTTTTTTTTTGAGAAAATTTATTTGAAAAAATGAAAAAGCGCCAATCAAAATGCAATCCATATAGTTGGAAAAAGTAGTGAAGCAGACGTCTGCTTCAGAGACAAAAATGTCATAGTGAGCACTGGGCACCGATGCTACATTTTGTCTATGAAGCGGACATCTGCTTTATCGTCTCACATCAAAATCCACCGAAAATGGATCTTATTTTGTTACTTGCAATTTTTACAATTTTTCTAAACAAAATTTGAATATAAACATGCTTGCTTTTGTGAATAATTGTGTAAAAAGTCTCTAAAATTCATTTGAAATTTCAAATGAAAACTCGGTGGGAAAATTTGGTGAAAAAGTTTGACCAAAAATTTTTTTAACTTTTTGACTAAAAATTTTTTCATTTGTCCAAGCGAGTTTGGGAAAAATTTTTCCAAAAAATGGCTTAAAAAACTTGTTCAAACAGAGCCAATATTTTAAACATTTTTATAGCAGAAAGAAAAAATATTCTAAGCACATATTAAATTGATTGTGATTTAAAAATCATAAAAAATGATTAATTAAAATTCTAAAAAAACTTAATAAATTTTTAAAAATAAAAAATCAGTGAATGTATTTTGGGTTAAAAAGAATTAGCCAAAAAAAAAAATGTGAGGATAAAATTGACTAATATTTTTTTAGGCCTTTCTAAGATGAAGTTAGAAAAGCCTTTCACTAGATTTTGTTGAGGAATAGGGTTCTAAGAAAAAGTTGTAATGAGCATTCTAGTGGGGAAGACTTTTCCAACTTAAAAAGCTGGAGCCTGGAACATTCCCATGGGAAATGTCTTTCCAATATAGACTTTGATAGTGTAATTGCAAAACCTGAAATATTCTTGTATACTCGGATATATGTCTAGAAATGCCAATATAGACTTAAGTACAGGTATCAAGAACCCATGTACATCTTGTTCGTTGATAAAGCTCTATTTAGAGCGACATAAAATATAAATTCTCACCTTCACAAGACAAAAGTAAGAACGACCTTAGTCAAGTTATGATTACGGGTAATTCAGATGCTTAAGACAGTTTTAATGCAATAAGAGAAGAGAAAATAAGGAAAGAAGTATTAAATTAATAGCTCATGAGGATATAGGCAATTTTAATTTTAATACAATAAAAGAAGAGAAAATAAAGAAAGAAGTATTAAATTAATAGCTCACGAGGATATAGGCAATCAATCACAATACTTAGAAGGTTTAATACACTTTATCCCTTGAAACTACTATCTAGTTGTATATTATCGTTTATACCTAATAAATACAAAATTTATCTTAAATTAAATATTACATTTATAATTTTGAATAAAAAATGTTGATGTGTAAAATATAAAGACAAAATTGTCCTTTTCATATGTGGTGTTTGTCAGTTTTATTAAACCTACGATTCGGTCGATAATTGCACGTACAACTCGTCAAGTGATTAATCTATTTTTATTGATTTTATATGATATTATTTTATAAATTAATTTATTGCTATACTGATATGAGTTTAAAAATATTGGTGTTAAATTTTTGAATATATTGTCACGCCACATGGATCAATTATTAAATTTTTTAATATTTATTTCTAGGTGACACACATCACTTTTATTAAAAAATAATAAAATTAGATAAAGTACACGTGTACATCTGTTTGTTTTACTAATATACGTGTTGTTAGTCATAACTCATTTAACGTTTATTTGCCACAATACAAAGTATTTTTTATAACTCTAATTATTTTTTTGATAAAAAATTTATATTCTAATTACAACAGAATACTAACATTTAATAATTCGTGCACAATTTCTATGATGATAAAAACTTAACACCAGTAATTAGAAACTCAGACCGGTGGCTAGACTGAATGGTCCTGATCTTTATGGTGTGATCCATTCGATGGCTAGCTTCATTTTTTATTATTAAAATAAATAATGTTTAAATAAAAATATATTTAAGTGCTACTAAAACAACAATAATGAAACAATATAATAATAATAATAATAAAAATCAGATTAACTACCCTTGAATTGGATTGTTGTTTGTTTCCTGATCGAACTGCCCTAATCCATAGTTGTATGATAATGCTTAGCACTCCATAAGAAAAAAGGCAATTTTATCTGAATGCTTTATGTAACCTCAAGCCTTGGCGGCATGCGCCTATTGGCCTTCTAAATCCTAACCCTCGTATCATCATTAATCAAGAATACCATCACAGAAATATAATTAGTTATTAAGGACAAATTTACTAGTGAATCAGAGATATTGCCAGTTGTGTACAACTAACAGAAATTCTAATTCTTTTTTGTCTCTTAAGATAAGTTCAATTCCAGAGAAAAAAAAAATGTGAAGATCAATATCTCCTAGTTTTGAGTTGGAGAAGATATTTTCTTATCTTAAGCAACAAAATGACAAACTAGCCATCACTCAAATCAAACAAATATGCAAGCAAATGGAGATTGGTGAGTATCCCAATCACCATTAAATTCGAAATTCAGTTACAGAACATGATCTATGAAACTCATAAGTTTAATTGCATGCAATTTTTCCTTAAAAAAATATCTTCCCTTGGTACAAAAATACAAAACAGGTTTCAAGAAAAATCATACAGGTAATTAAATCCATGCTGGCTTGTTTAAAGAAATTTGCAAATAAATAACCTCAATCTCTCATCTTTCAATTATTTCCACGAAAAGCATTCTATCCTTTCCAGTTTAACAATTCTCCATATCTTTTTGAAACTGAAAACCCAGAACTTCTACACCATGATCTGCCTGACCAGCAGCTCTCTTGAAAATACATCAAATAATGAAAACTGCTTTAGCAACATTTTTTCTAAAAAACCATCAAAGGCTAGAGATAACATTATCGGATTCATACTAACAGTGGTAACGATTGTTTTTGTTGGTCTTGTCTGGTGGTTCATCTATACTCAAAACAAGTATGAACAAAACACATTGGAAGGGATGTTTTGTGTGCCTCAATTCTCTATTAACTCATTTTCCGCGTCAACTTTTGATGTCAAAAACAATTCTGAAATCTCAGCGGATTGGAAAATTGCTTTCTCTGTCTCAAATATGTGCAAGGCTAGTTACAGTTACAACGACACTGAGGTCTCAGTGTCCTTCAAGGATCAACTTATTTCTGTAACAAATCCTGGATCTTTCGGGCAACCTGCGAAAAATACGACGTCGTTTCGGGCTATATTTTCTGCATCACCAGTCAAGGTTGAGAGTTGGGTGGCAATTGCAATTAATAGTTATAGGAGCTTGAAGGAGCTAATGCCGTTTAACGTGATATTTCGTGCGAGGGTTACTGCTAGTTACGACAAAAGCGTTGAGGAATTCATAGATAATTACATTTGCAAAGATTTGATGGTCAACTTTACCTCAAATAAGACGGCGGAATCAGTGAAGCAGGTAAAATGTATCAGTGAGAGAGAGATTTATCTGTGAATTTAGTAGGGTTTTAGTCGGTAATATTCCTTTATTTTCAATGCTTTATTTTACAAATTTCTTAATTTACAAATTCCAGACTGCATCAGCACAAGAATGGATAATAAGTAGAATGAATTTAATTTGAAGTTGTAATTTAAGTTATTTAATTTTAAGCTTGGGAAAATCTCGTTCTATACGACTATGTAGAAGTTTGTTTTACTTACAATGCAATTATTTTAAGAGTATGAAAATGTAGATACTAAATATTGATTGTGAAGTAAAAAAATGGCCCCCTAGCATGTTTATCTGAATTTTATCCTCAATTCGATGATGCTTTTTTGGCAACGCATGTGAAATGGGTGATGTTCAGTTGAAACATGAAGAAGGGAACGTACTCAGAGGTTGATTTTATTTGAGTGGCCAAAAAGCAAAAGGGCGTCTCCATTTATATTGCATTACTTGGAATAATATTTGAAATATTGGTCTAGAATTATTCTTTTACTCTGTTGGCTATTTTAAAATAATAAAAAAATTGTTTGGATTACAAATTATTTATAAATACTTTTTGGATTGCAAAAGGTTATTTTAAAAATAATTTCATTGGAAATGCATTTTGCGTCCCAATCTTGTCGCAATCTTGTGATTGGGTCCCAATCTTATCGCAAGCACAGCGCTGCGGGAAAAGTATACAATACACCACGTGCATTGCCACGTGGTGTACTAGAACCAATAATTTATCGCCATGTGACAATGGTGGGCCATACCTTGTATTATTTGGCGATGTGTGATTGGTTCTAGTACACCACGTGGCACGCCACGTGGCGCGCGTGGTGCACGCAATACTCACTCCAGCGCTGCGTTCACCTTCTCCGTGCTCTCTCAAAAAAAAAAAAAAAAAATCTTTTTGAGGAGAATTAGATTTTTTTAAAAAAAATATTTTGTGCTCATTCGAGGATTTGTGTGGTGGAGACTCCAGTTTTCAACGCCGAAAATAATGACAAATGCCCCTTCTGGTTGTTTGCAAATACACAACTAGTAATGCAATCGAATGTAGTCGAGTTCGAATATTACGTGCACAAGCTAAATAATTATACTCGAGTTTGAGCTCGTCTAGTATAAAATTTCAAAGTTCGACTCAATTTAAGACATATTACTTGAGTTTGAATTCGAACTCTATTAATATATTGACTTCTGGAAATTTTGAAAGTCAGTTTGTAAATTATAAAACTTTATCATAGAGAAAAATACAAACAGCAAAAATTTTCAAAATTTACGTATTTATACATTAGTTCTAGAACTATATCTATTTTTTTAAAAGATGGCCCAAGCTGATGACTATCACCATGATCACCTGTCAACTTGCCAGAGCTGAGTTTTGACCCCATACTACGTCCTCTTGATCAGTTTATTCCGTAAATACTTTTTTTAACACTCGGATTTGGCTTAAAAATTAGTGGAGATGTATAAATTTTAAAGAAAAAATTCTCGAGGTGCTACCATTGACAATCATCTAAATTGCTCTGATCCGACTAATTTTTACACGAAAACAATTATGGCAACATAGAACATGATTTTAACAATAATATATATCAAACGAGCCAAAAAAAGTTATAAATCGAAGCTTCAAACTTCATCGTTTTTATTAAAAAAAAGACCACAAAATACCAGAGTGTTAGTTTGTGTGTGTTTCTATACGTATGGTGTGTGTTGTGTGTTGGTCTGAAAATTTGAAAAACAAAGAAACATCAAAGAACCTAGAAGAGAAACAAACGGGAATGAAGAAAAAAGAAAGAAAGAGTTTCACAATTTTGTGATCCTTTTGTTTTCTAATTTCATATAATATAATTTGAGAATATTACTCCTATGTAATTCAAAGTTAAAAAGACGAAAGATGTAATTTTTGTAAGGAATACAAGTATTATTGTAATATATATATATAAAATTAAAAATAAAATATAGAATATAAGCTCAAATAACTTAATGAGCATTTGAATTTAATAGTTTTCTATTCGAGCTTGACTCGACAACCGAATCAAACTACTGGAGCTTGAAGTCGACCGAACTCAAATCAAGCTTTTGAGTGAACAACTCACAAGCTGTTCGTTTCGTTTACACCTCTATATAATGAAAGATAAATTCAACCATCACAAGGCTAATTCATATTTATTTGTATTTTTATGCAAATTTACACCACATTTACCACCAAAATTTGTTGGATGGAAGTGGAACCAACGTAGAATAAATTCTTCACTAGAACGCCCTTTATAAGAAAACACGCTACACTACTTTCGTTTTAGGGAGTCTTGGTTTTCCTATTAGAGTTAGAATCAAATTTCTTAAATTTAAACCCAATTTATCAACGAAACAAATCAATCAATGATGCACCCACGATGCTAAAGAATTCACTGCCGGATCATAAATTGGGAAATAAGTGAGATGAAAGAGGAAGAAGGCGAAGATGTGAGGTGGAAAATGAAGGAAAAAAGAGGGAAGAATATGATGGGGGTGGAGGCCGCCTCATAGAGGGCCTATATGGAGGAATTTGATGTCAGAAATCGTCACTCTTCAGAAACTGGGGACTCGTGGCAAAATGATTGAAGGGTCGGAGGGGTGCAAAGGTAGAGGGAGGAAGAAAAGAGAGGTGAGGGATTGGGAAGGGAAGAGCAACAAGAATAGGAGGTTTTGAGTGAGTATTGCGTGCAACACCCGCGCCACGTGGCGTGTCACGTGGTGCATTAGAACCAATCACATATCGCCAAATAATATAAGGTATGACCCACCATTGCCACATGGCGATAAATTATTGGTTCTAGTACACCACGTGGCAATGCACGTGATGTATTGTATACTTTTCCAGTGGATAGGAGGGGGCTGCGAAGGGGCAAAAAGTTAGGGGTTGGAAGACTAGTGGTATACGAAGCATGGAGGTGCAAGGGAAGGAGGATGGAAAAGGAACGAAGTTACGTAGATGAATTTATGTTTTTTTTTTTTGTGGCACAAATATAGTATTAATCAATAATATATAAAATTCAACTTGTTACTAAAAATACATATAACAAGTATGTTTGGAAAAAAAACCTAATTATAAAAAAATTTAAAAATATCAATCTATTTGGAACTTAAATTTAAGGGTAATCAAGTCCAACTGTGAAAGCAATTAGGTTAGTTGGATCTAACTTTATATATGAATCTGATTTTGGCTATTAATTTTTAAAATCTTGATCTAACTGTTACAAATCACACGTGTCTTAAGAGAGAATTATTATATTTGATTCTTTATTGTCATTTTACTTTTTTATTCGTGCATTTTACTATGTTTTCATGTTAATAACTAAAACATTACTTTCATATTTAGATGTCAAGCATTGGAACACAATACAAGTGCTATTTCTTATTTGTGTTGCAAAAAATTTAATTGATGTATAATTTTCTTTAGTGTAAAAAAGAAAAAAAAAAGATGCAAGAGTTTAATTTGTGATCTTATTACTTACGTTACAAAATATTTGAAATTGTACAAGTAAAATTTTTTTTTTATCTTGAGCATATATAGCTATAACGTCCTAATTTTTGTTACCCATTTTGGGAAATCAACTTAACATCATATAGTTCTGATTACTAGTCCTCTCTAATTAAATAACTAGTGAAACAATTAACTGATTAATAATGAAAATTGAATACAGTCAACAAATTACATGAATCCATATCATCAGTTGATTAAAATATTAGATTTACAAACCCCTAGTAACACATAAACAAAGAGAAAACAAAGAGATAACTATATAGATTAAAAAAACAGAAATTAAAGAAGAAAACTAATCAAAAGATTTTGTTTTCCTCTGTCCAATGGCTATGGCTTAATCCATATGTTCCATAGCAGTGGAGTCGGATATGCCATAATGCTAATAACCCAATTCTGCCCTCTCACTGAGCAAATAAAAAAAAAAAAAAATCAAAAGAACGAGAGAAAAAAAAAGGGGGGGGGGGGGGGGGGGAGGGGGGGGAAAGACACAACACTGCCTTACCATTTCACCAGGCAGTACCATAAACCCCTTTCCCACCAAAAACACCACTAACAAAATTTCAGCTTTCCCGCCCAAAATCCCAAAACACCAAAAAAAACCCAAATTTCTAGGGTTTTTTCACCAATCAAATTTTCACACACACAACAACACGCTGAGTAATGCCTGACTTAGATCCACCATCATCATCGCCGCCCATTATTCCTTGCTTTAATCTCGTTAAGCCCATGACTAATGGAGCCAAGAATTTGCTTCCTTTCAAAGCCCTCAACCCTCATTCTGTTTGGGATCTCAACAAGAAGGAGGGTGAAGTGGAAGAATGTCGCGAATTGGAGAACACTAGCAATGGCAGTGGCAGTGATGGAATTGGTGTTTTGAAGGTCTGTGCAAATGCTGGAAAGCGGGATAGTAAGAGCTTGGGCGAGTATGTGAAAGATTGGGCTCAGAAGAGGATTGATGCAGGGGTTTCTGAGCACAGATGCTACTTGCCTTTTCTTGTTCGTGGTCCAAAAATGGTAATCTTTGGTATGAATATGTTTTTTGATATGAGTTGGGCTGTGTTGACGGGGAATTGCTTGTTTAGTTAGCTGAATATTGGCGTTTTTATGCAGCATTCCTGGAAAGGTATTAGCTTCAATTGTTGAGCCAATGCCTCTGTACATGTTTGTTGGATTGTCTCTGTTGACCTTTAGATTGTTGAGCCATGTTCCTGGCGTTTTTAAATGCTTGCTAATTTCTGTGATTTCAGTTTCATAAACATCATTGCAGTTTTCTAAATTATTTACGAAATAGAAATATAACTGAAGGTTGAATTGTTTTTGACATGTTATACCACAGTTTAACCATGTTCAGCATTTTGTATAACATTGAAAATTTGACACCATCAAGATAGGATACAAATTCAGAGCTTCAGCATGCATTGTGGCATTTTGGTGGAGCGAGACATTGTAGAGTAACTATCGGCCAATTTTGATTTGATTGAATTTTTGAAAAGTCTCATCAAGCAGGAAAATTAGATGAAGATTTCTTTTGTTTGCAATAAATCTTCTTTTTGTGACTAGTAATCTCTTTAAAAAATTCTATACAAGGCCATTAACAGTCTTCACATTGTGACTCTTCCGGTATTTGGTAGTTGCACATATAACTACTATCCAAGTTTGTTTCAGTAGAAAATTTATTATTCCGGATAATTTTTTTATTTTCCTGAATATCTCGTATCAATATTGATCTCAGGTTGAATGTCGTGTTTGCAAAAGTTCAATATACCCAAAGGAGGAGATATTATGCTCTGTTCGCAGTTGTCAGGAGGTTTATCACTTAAAGTGCGCCATGGAAGGGCTTGGGTTCTCATATTTAAAATCGTTCAAGTGTCCTCAGCATGTAAGTTTCTCCTTTACTTGAAGTTGTAGACTAACTGCTTTCATGCTTATCATTAATCTGTGTTTTTATACTTTTTGTCTATGGCTGAAAATTCTTCACATGTGAAGTTGGAATATTGATTCATTTTATCTTTGTTAAATTCATTTATCCCATTTTGCATGAGACCATTATATAGAGCCTCTTTATGCTCCTTTCTCTAGTCATGCCGGTCAAGCATAGTTAACTTTGCACATTAAACTTTGATGTGATTTCTCATGCTACACCTTTGTGGAATGAAACGTGCTCTGTGGACATCTGCATTGTTAGATCAAGGTAATTTTTGTTCCCTTTAATTTTGGTGTTTTGAAGAGCATTAGATTGTAGAAGTTACTTGCATAAAATCCTGGGAGAAATGATAGTTTTAGCATTGCAAGGAGTTTTTTCCCGTTATCTTCTTGGTGATTTCTGTAAATTTTGAACACGATTTGCTGTTATTGTTCTCCATCTTGATAGTCAGATTTCACTTGCTAACTGCTATAATGAACATTCTCTTCAAGAAAAATATTGTTTCTTGTCAACTATCTTAGTAATGTTGCAGCACTGGTTGTATTTCCTTTTTTCATTCTTTCCTTGAATAGGCTTGTTTCTTATGCAAAGATAAAATCAATTTATGGCGGTGCACGAGATGTTATATGGCTTCACACCCCAAGTGTGCGGCATTTCCGAAGGATATGATCCATCATCCTAGTCATCCGAGTCAAATTATTTGTTGGAGACATCCTGATGATTGGCACTGTGACAGAGAGGTCAATCTTTATTCTTCAATATGGTTTCTAGTTTCTTGTTTACTCCATCTTTGCTGAGTGTCATTTGTTCTAGTCTGTTGTGGTCTCTTTCTAGTGTAAAGTGCAACTGACAAGGTGCCATTTTCTCTATAACATGAAATCATTATGTGCTTTTTATCTCTGCTAGATAAGAAAAGAGTTGAACATTTTCTTGAGGTAATCTTTGATTTTCAGCATATGACTATAAATCTGAAAGTATTTATGTAAAACTGTATAACTCTAAGTACACGCTGACATACCCAAAATGGATATGAAAATCAAAAATAATTTAATGTATGCATCAGGTGTCAAATCTAAAATTATGCAAGATGAAAATCTGTTCACTTTCATAACTCATAGGAAAGATTGTTGTTAATGACATCCTCATATGACGAAGGTTTATAACAAATAGAATTGCTAGCCGAACAAAAATTCTGCTAAAATGAGGATTTAGTCATTTCTAGCAATTTTGCAGCAATACGGTTCTTTCAAAGGGGAAAACTTCTTCCAGAAAAGAGAAGGAAAGAATAAGTATTAGCTAAACTTAATAATCAAAAGGATTCTTTCTTTTATGTTTGTTTGATAACTGATATTTGAATGTGGATAAAAAGTTATTTTCTCGTGATATATCCCGTCCACTAATTAATTAATATACACCATGACTTCTAGATTAATTTTTGTTATAAGTGGTCAAAAGGAGTCTTTTTTTTTGAAAATTTTTATAGGAACTAAATAGAGTCCACTGCTTACAAATTGTTGGTTCTGAGTTTTTGAAACTAGTTTGTTCGAAGTAATTTTTGCCTCCACTTGATTCAATTATCATTTGGAATAATTGATCGTCTTAGAACTTGTAGGCATAAATGTGCTTCTTTTGAATGAACGTCGAATTGTGCATAATTTCAGTCAACTTATATTAGAAAGGTTTTAACTTATCTTCTTGTCCCTTTTTTTTTTCTTTTTTTCTTTTTTTGGTTTTAACTTTTGACACTGTTAACAATATTTTGTTGGCCATCTTTTTGTTACCATAGTGTTTTAATGTACTTTTTGGATGAGGTACTTCTTTATGTAGTTGGATGATTAAATGAAGTGTTGCATCTTTTCAAAGTTTCTTTTGTTGTTTGTTCTTTACCTCTTACTAAGTAGAATTATGATTTTGATGTTACAAATAACTTCTACCTGGTTTGCAAATCATATACCCATTTTTTAACTCTTCTAAATTTTATACTTATTTTATTGCTTGATTCTTATTTTTCATGGATTCAATTGGCTGACTGGACTTATGTATCTTTTTACTAAGCAGCAACCAGTTCCAGCAAGAAACATGGAGGTTAGACTTATATCTATCTGATGTCTTTTGTTGTCCATCATGAATGAAAACAAGCTTCATGACATGATTTAACCAAAACATCATTTAATGAAAGTTTTTTACTTTAAAACATGTCAGGAAGTATTTGGCCGATTGCCTTTACCATACATTGAGGAGGAGTTCAAGATTGACATAAATTGGAAAAACATGATAGAGGATAAGTTGGAGCCACCCCCTTATGTGCACATCAGGCGAAGTATCCTATGCATGCAAAGATTTTGTAGTTATTTTATTTATGAACTTTACCCAATAATGTTTATGCCACATGGCTCTGGTATTCCTGAGATAGATTTGTTTTTCTCTTAAAATTACTAATCCTGGTTGCATGTACTTAACATAATTAGATGTTTACCTTGTTAAGAAAAAGAGAGATGATGATGATGTTGACATTGGATGCACCAATTGCCGTTCAACTGAATGTGCAGAGGGTTGTGTGTGTAGGTAATGTCTTTCCCACATGGTTGCAGTCTTTTTCTTTTGGAGATTCTAAAAGCATGCTTTTGCAGGACTCTTAGGAGACTGTCATATATTTATTCAAGTTTCACACAGAAATATAAAATTGGGTATCCATTTAAAAACACGTATCCAGTAGAGATTTGGCTTTCTTTTTGGCGGTATTTGGAAAAAGGTACAGCACGTCATATGGTAATTGTATACTACTAGGAGAAAGGATGACTGTGATAGTAGCCAATGAGAAAAGTAGCACTAAATCTGCATTTCTGAAGTATGCTTTTCTACAAGTCTAATTACTCTCTTGATTTTAGCTGTTTACAACCTCTGCCAGTGACGCTATAATATGACTTCTATTCGAAATTTTGATTCAATGATGCAAGCTCTAGCAATCAGGTCTTCAGCATCAGATATAATCACCATCTTGGAGAAGTGCTAGTAAATCTTGAACTCAATACAAACTTTTGAACCTACAGTCTGTGGGCAGTTGATATCTCTGAGAGCGTATGTTTTGGATGTTTGATATAAAAACCTTATTCTTTAAAATTCTAATAATTTTGATTCTTGAAATAATGCTATAAGAATATGTACCCTCAGTGTGATAGTTCTGTTACCCGTAATTTGGCTAAGAGTCACTTTTTGGCAGTTGTTTACAATTCAATGTAAAGATGTAAAGATTACAGATAAAGAAGCTCTACATAGAAGAAAGGAGAAACTTCTGAAAATTCAATCCTCTTATCATCTCTAGAATGCAACCAGTTTGCTGTCAAAAAAGTTGGATTTCCCTAAACTGCTACCAAATTGCCCAACCATGAGGGTAGTAATTTGCCTATTTTAGAGTATGAACTCCTTGCGCCTAATCCAATAATACTAATTATCATTTATATGAAAAGGAGAACTGAAGTTCAGATGAGTCGTTCTATTTATATTTTTCTGGGTGTATTAATGTATTTGTGGACTAGTTAGTATACTAATGATGTTCACCTAATCAGTTCTTCTGCACCTGATGGACTCAGATTGTAGATATAGGATTTACCTTTTCTTTCCATGATCTTAGCATGTACTTGACATGTTGATTCTATGAACTTGCAATGCAACAGGGTTCAGTGCATCAGCTGCTCGAAGGCTTGTCGTTGCTCTGAAATGTGTACCAACAGGCCATTCAAGAAAGAGAAAAAGATTAGCATTGTCAAGGTGAATTTAATATTTTGACAGTTGGATGCAATTACATAACTTTCCAAACTTCTGAATTGTGTCCTTTACTTTTGGTCCACACTTGTGGCTTTAATTCCACATTTCTGTTCCATATCAGACTGCACTTTGTGGTTGGGGTGTAGTGGCTGCCGAAGCAATTAAGAAAGGTGACTTTATCATCGAGTATGTTGGGGAAGGTAATTTGCTTGGTTAGCTGAGTACTGGAATTGCTTGGTTAGCTGAGTACTGGAATTTTCTTTATCTGTTATCTTCATGTCACTTCCTTCTACATATTTATCTAGATTCTGATAAACTGAGGAATTTGTTTGTTTTCCAATAAAGACTCTTATATTTTACAAGATTTGTGTTCAAAAGCACCTATATTCAGGATATAATAGTTTGATAAGCTCTAAGGCCAAGTTTTGTACAAGGAAAGAAGCCATTTCAGGGACAATTCATGTTATCTGTTTTCAGTTAATTAGATAGTGCTTCCTTGTGTCATTTTTCTTCAGCTTATGGTATATTTATGCTTTTCCACTTAAAGCTTCTTAGACTTTCTACTTATGCATATTAAGGCTGTACATCTTTGAAGATAATCATTTTCTCTTTTAAAAATTAACTGAAACTAGGATTGCAGAATTCTTCATTACCTTATTTTGCTTTCCCACATTAACATGTCGCTTATTATATCCGCTTGTCACAAGTAATGCTCACTTTCCTAAAGGGAATGTAGTCATTATAATTTTAGTTTGCAACTTGTAGCTGTTGGCATGTCACCATTTGATTGGTGACATAAAAGCTTGTAAGTTGCTGTATTTGTTCCTCTTTTGCACCAACAATCAAATGGGGACATATTCGGGATTATTTATCTGAAAGCTGGTCCAGTTATTAGTCTTTTCATCAGATGGCGTCTCATCAATCATTGAATGATGTGATATGCATATTTGATTGTTTTCTTTGTTGTTAATGGGTCTATGGCTTTTGTTGAACAAAATAACAATTCTAATCCCATGTGATCCAATCATTTTATATTTTGACTGACCCTTTTTACATAATTACTTTATTATTATGCAGTTTGGGACAGCATGTGCAGCGCCTTCT
The DNA here is from genome assembly GCA_024721245.1 of Mitragyna speciosa. Lineage (NCBI taxonomy): Eukaryota > Viridiplantae > Streptophyta > Magnoliopsida > Gentianales > Rubiaceae > Mitragyna > Mitragyna speciosa. The sequence goes on along the minus strand of CM045553.1, from coordinate 10,157,690 downwards.
ATTAAAAAGTTCATTTCTATTCAATTCTTCTTGAGACAATAGAACAGTGAACTAAGATGGTCAATTTCATTGCATTGTTTTCCTTATGCTGAAAGAATAATAAAAAAGTTACCCATGTTTGTTCCTTTGAAAATGGAATTGTTTAAAAATCGGCTCGTCTGTTATCTTGAGAGAAGTGATAACCTCACTTTGAAACAATGGAGTGAGAACTAGACATCCTTGGTTTTGTAGCAATGCACTACCTTGGATGTCTCTGCTGCTTCATTTGTGCTTGAAGGTGGAACTCCTATGTAGACACCCGTTTCAAAACCCAAAAAATTGGCTTGTTTGTTCCTTCCTTTGAAGTAATCCATTTTTTTTTTGTTCTAAACTCAAAAATAGCTCTCCTTCCGGTGACACCTGGTGCTTCCTTACAAACCTTAGAAAATATACTGGCAACCAAAGCTAACTTCATCACTATTCCATCAAAGTTGACGTGGTTGAAAAGCAGCAATGTTTATTGAACTCTATTTGACGAGTGTAGATAAATATCTAATCAAATCTTAAAGGCATACAAGGATATGAACAAACAAGGGCACCTTAACATTGTATGGTGTACAGGTTCAGAGATTCCTCCTAAGGGTAAAATATCAAGTGGAATCCTGCAGGATTGCCCAATAGTTAAGTCTATCCTTAGTTGCCAGTTATTTGTCCCCGGCTAATTATATAGAAAAGAGTACCCAAGAACCTTGCTTTCGGACTTCGTTCTTAACTTCAATCAACTATTTCATGGCATTAGCTCCTCAAAATAGTGGCAGAAAGGTTATAGATATAGCTTGTTTAAGTGTCCTCAATTCATGAGTTATTCTTCCCATGCAGTATTTCCATTTTTTTTTTTAAATTTTATAAAGGAGATTTATCCCTCTTGTGACTTGATTTACCTCACCACTCCTTGGTCCACAAGGATGGCATTCATCAAACATTAAGTTAGTTTCCTGCGTATTCCCTGTAAAATCTGCAGCATTTTACGTAGTACATAAAGCAAGTAATACTATTATTTCTACTTTCTGAAGGGTATTTGAGCTGTCATGCAGCTATTAACAATTTGTGAACATATTTTTATTATCTTGAAGCTGCAGCTGTTTTAGCATGTTATTTTTTGCTAACTTTGTACATAGAATGTAGTAATTGTCATTGTCAGATCAGATGTACCCAATTCATGCTATCAGGAAGAGTTTCTTGCATATTATCTCTAAATTTAATGTATACCAATTTTTTGCAGTTATAAATGATGCTTTATGTGAGCAAAGACTATGGGAAATGAAGTTCAAAGAAGTCAAAAACTTCTATATGTGTGAAATTCGGAAGGACTTTACTATTGATGCAACATTTAAGGGAAATTCTTCCCGTTTTCTGAACCACAGCTGTGAACCAAATTGCAAACTAGAAAAATGGTTAGTGGCTTGACTTTCTATTGTTTGTTATTTATTCCAGGTTCTGAATATTGGTTATTATGAAGACCTCAAAATGATGTATGATGCTACAAGTTTTTAAGCGGTTTTAAATCCCCTGAATATTTATATTAACTAGTTTTCTCAGAAAAACAATGTAACAAAGAGTCTTCGGTTGTATTATTTTGGGACAGATAAACCTCATAGATGTATTATGACAGGTGTCTGATACACGAAACTTTCATTGTGCTATCTTTGTATATATGTTTCCTCATGCCTCCAACTATATTTAGATTGTCTAAATAGGAGATTTTCCAGGAGATTAGACAGTCTGTGTTCATAAGTAACAAAGCTTAAAACAGAATATAAATAAATCGGGACAGATACCATACTGCATACTTTGTTCCTGATTCTCACAACCGAAAAAAAGCAATAGAGAACTCCTTTTGCACATGATACAGAAAAATTTTGTTTTGTGACATGTGCTGGCTATAACTTTGATGGATTTGCTGAAGGCAGGTTGAAGGGGAGACTCGTGTCGGTGTCTTTGCTTCTCGATCTATTGAAGTTGGAGAGCCACTGACCTATGATTATCGGTATGCCTTAATCGATACCTAATTCTTTTTTTCTTCTTCTGCAGTTTGGCTATTATTTTTTTGCTTATGAAGTGTTCCGATGCAATAAGTGTTACTGATGCTCCTAACATAGAAAAGCTTTCATAGTCATTGGAGCAAATGAAGTACAACTCATTGATACGAGCACACAGTTTGATTTGAAGGGTATGCCCTGTAGAGACCAAGAAAAAAATAAAAAGAAATGAAAGATTGCTATTGCCGGACATTGTGTTTTTACTTTACCTAGGACCTTTTGTTCTCTAGTCACAGAATTCAAACTCTTCCTGGAAACTGTGCAAATATCTTCAAGCAGGCTAAGCTGGAGAGAATTGGATATTACTTTATCAGGTCGATAGAAATTTACACTGAATGGTAAAGATAGACTTGTTATGATTTCCCGTGGCACTTAAATTCTTGGGTAACAGTGAGTTGAGCCACTTCCTAAGTAACCATTAGGTCTTGGAGATTTTAAATGCAAGTTTGAGCTAACCCCTTGTAGTTCGTCACTGTTGTGTTGTCGAAGTACGCTTGTAAACTTGTTGGCAGGTTTTGAAAGCATTTCTCTCTTTTTTTTCTTTTTCTTTTCCTTATTCACCTATTAGAGATGGTAAAAGAGAGACAAGAAGATCTTTTCTTCTTGTTGTAATGACTGAAATTTGAAAGCTGTAATTCAAATCTAAACCTCGGAGTTTGCTCATTTTGTAATCACTTGCGTAATGAGACTAATTCATAATAATTTGGTGGGCTAGAAAAATGATGCCTTGTATCCACAACCTGTTTCAAGATGAGTCTTAACTCACTAGTCTCAGTGATTTTGTAGTGAACCCTATTTACTTGAAAAGGCAGCACTTGCTAATTCAGTAAGCCTGTTCTTTTTGGTAATATTAGGACAGTTAGCTTTATTGCTCTATTGTTGGAGTATTTTCTTCTACCAGTATTATTTCTTATGCCACGATGGTTCATGCTGTGTGTGCGCTCTACATTTTCCCAAACAAGCCTCCTTAGCAATGATCTTTGATGGTATATTTGTTGGTACTATTTTTTGAATTCCTATTGCCTATTCTTTAGTACAGTTCTGATTTTCTGGAAAAATCTGATGAACAATTGTGTTAAACATTCAGAATTTTTGCATATGCTCACAGATTTGTACAATTCGGGCCTGAGGTTAAGTGCCACTGCGGATCTCCAAATTGCCAAGGCTATCTCGGGACCAAAAGAAAGATTAGTAAAGTGAACTTTTGCTGGGGTTCGAAACGCAAGAGAACAGCTACTTCTTGTTTAGCCATCATAAAATTTAATTGATATTAGCAATTTTTTCCCTAGGCCACGATTGTTGTACATTGCTATCCTCATCAAAATCAGCAAACAAAAAAGGAGGAAAAAAAGAGAGCTAATAGCTAGAAAATACAATTCTTTTCTTTTTTATCAACATCCCACAACCTTATTTTTGTTGTGGAATGTTCAATAGTTTTTTATTTTTATTTTTTAACCCCCTCGTGCCAATATCTGAATTTCTACAGATATTTCTATTTGTAACTGTGTTCTGCCAGGTTCAATTTAGAAAGGTTTATGAATGATAAGGAAAAAGTTTAAGTTATATAGATATACTCATTGTTCTCCATCTTTCGAAAATTCTTTTAAAAATTTGTTACGCTTTCCAGATAGCCCTCTATTTTTAGCAAACAATTTAGGTCATATATGTTCTATGATTTAGCAATTTCATCCTTTAGAAATTTGAAACATGAGAAATTTAATATTTGGGCAATAATCTTGTTCATAATGTTGTTATTGGCAAATCCTTGAAATATCCCATCAGCTTTTGAAGAATTTTTCTAGTTTAAAGTCAATATGAATTAAATTGATAATAAAAAATTTATTGGGATAATTTGACACCTGATATTTTTTATAATTGTAGGTAACTGCTCTCAGGTTTTAATAATTATGCCCACACCCCTTGTCTTTATATTTTTGATAACATAAAAACTCATTTTTGATAATGTACTCAAAAACACCAATCAAATATCCTAAAATACTATTAATTACTTTAAAAAAAAAGAAAAACAAATATTCACAATATTAATTAGTTAGTCCATGAAAATGTGAAAAGTATTCATGTCTTACACTAAAATTTCAATTTCTACCAGATTTTATTATCTAAAACTTATTTAGTTGGTTAATCTAAATTAATCTAATGTTGTCTACCAAAATTTTCACTACTAGTACTACTGCCTTATTTTTTGCATCTTTATTTATAAAATCTTACAAACAAATATATAAATAAGAAAGAAATGACCAATTCAATAAAAAAGAAACATGGTTAAACAACCTGGAAGGCCCAATTAAAGGGGCAAAATACATTAGATTAGTATCCTTTTACTGTTTTTTTTTTACACTTATTATTTGTATTCTGCTTTTTCCTTTTTTATTATATTTTTTCGAGGAAGGAGCTTGGTCTCATTTCAAATCAAGGATTATTAAAGTCTTTTGCACAACCAAGGGAATTTGGTTCGAAAGTTTTGGTAGATAAGTAGATTTATCTAGATTGGTCAGACAATTGCATTTTAGAGAATTGAATCTGGTAGAAATTGAAAATTTATTGAAATTTCCATTGACTAGCTAATTAATTTTTTCAAGGTTTGTTTTTCTTTTTTTTATAAGTAAATAAGATTACGATATTTGATTAGTATTTTTAGGTTACATTATCAAAATGTGTTTTCTTAGTATAAAAAAAATAAACAAGGGAAATATAAGTGTAATTATTAGAACTTAACAAACCTCAGGAAAAGTATGTGAATTATGCCGTATTTATGTTAGTCCCAGAGTTCAAGAACGTAACTGGCTATTCAATTTTTAATATACGAAACTCTCTTGATTTCAAAAAATTTGGAACAGTTGAAAATTTTATAAAATTGTAATGGAGCCTTACCGCAATGACTAACGTAATCTTCCTTTTTAATTTATATTCTATTTCAACAAATATCATCAAATTACTATTTTCAGCTGATATTTTTTCATTTGTAAAAAATATTCAATTCCACGAATCCATTTTACACCACATCTTGATTCTTGACAATGTATAAACTTGGGACATGCACAACGAATTGATCAAAATCATTAAAATTTTAAATGAAAATATTTACCAAATCGAATATACAGGTGCACTAAGCATGTAGAAAACAATTAGGTATATTATATTCCAACTTCTATCACTTTGAATACTTGGTATAAGTTGTGAAAGAAAAAATATTTAGATAAAGGAATAATTTCAGAGACCCACTCCTCGCTTTTTTGCCCGCTCCGAAACTTAAAGCCAACAAACTCCCATGCTTCGAGCCTCTTGCACTGCAAATTTACTTCTCTTCGCTACTCAAAATAATTATCAATTAATAATAATACAAACTTATAAATAGATTGTAGATTTATGTTTTAGAACATACTGGTTGTGAATTTGGTCATCCCCCAATTCTTCTTTTATTATTGCATCTGATTACAAATTCTCGCATGTAGTATTTTAAATTAGAAGGGTGCGAAGTAAAATTGTCAGAATTCTCATGGTAAGTTTCTGAAATTATTCCTTAGATAAAAGATTTTCAGGTAAAAAGAACAAAAACACCTTGACCAAAGATGAAGAAAAATGTGTTTCAAAACATAGTGGAAGTTAATGTGTATATTAGGAATATTTTTAATTAGAAAGTTGTCAATGCCTAATCAAAGATATTCCTTGCATGTGGGTTAACCATAGGGAGGAACCTAGAGGCTATAGCACGATTGTGCATCAATATTTCTATCCAGTTCCTCATCCTTCGTCATCCTACGGGATTCCTTAGCTCATTTGACTTTAGTAATTTTATCCAAGCTACAGCTTATTGTTTAGGTTTTGAAAAGGGATTATATATCTAAAACATGATAATCTTGTACGATATATACGATGTAGTCGTAATATTTTTTCTGAAGAATTTGATGTTTTTATGGGACAAAGTACTATAGATATACAGTTTCATGCCGAGAAGAATATAATTCCTATCTTCTGATAGAATGCACAATTGATGAAGGATAGAGTGAACAGTGAATGAAACAGAAAATAGTGGGAATAAGAGATACTCAGTGTGCATCACGAGTTGGTGCCTAAGATTAGAATAATGTCCCGTTAGATACAAGCACGAAAATTTAGATTGCACGAATCTACGCGGTTGTACTTGGAACTGTCAGAGCAAGTTGGATACGTGTAAATGTTCCTCTCCAGCTCAGCAGATAATTGATGATCCATGAAAGCAAATATCTGATGTATATTGCCATTGCCTTGACATAAGAATGTTAGTATTTATATTCGAGTTTGGATCTAAGGAGCTCTTTGGTTCGTGAGAATTAAAATTGGGAATCGAAATAAATTTCTTGTAGATTGCCTGATTAGAGGAAATAGGAATTGAAGAATCGAAATCACTTTTGAAAATTTGAAAATCCTCTATTCCTGACTAAATTGGAGAGAAGTGGAATCATTTTTAAAAATTTTACAACTTTGATTTCTTTTTGATTTTTCAATTGTTTTGTTGTGATAAACTATTACTAGGTATCATCATTTGTTTGTTAATCAATAAAACTAGATGATTTAAGACCATAAAGTCTTCAAAAATGAATGATTCCGATTCCGATTTTGATTTCGACATCTAATCAAGCAAGGATATTGGAATGAAAACTTTATTCCAATTCCAAAGTGAATAATTCAATTCCGATTTCGATTCCGATACGAAACAAGCGCCCCTTAAATATATAACGGTTCCAATTGCATGATTTAGTGCACGCATAAAATAACCAATTATAATTATCTCAATTTAAAAATTACTGTTGAAGATATTCTCTGTAAAGTATTTCAATTTGTTAGACCATTGGAATTGGGTTGGCAATATTGTCGGAGTAAGAATTTTCTTTCCATAGCAATTTTTGCTCAAACTTTACAATTACCCATAACAAGTCAAACTACATATATTCTCGTCCATTTTTCTGGGATTTTATTATGTTAATTAGTCATTTCCAAATGAACTCCCCGATGTCTCTAATTTTCCTTCGAAATCAACTCTCCTACTCTCCTCTCTCACCCCCTGCCCCATTCCCCAAAAAAAAAAAATAAAAAAAATAAAAATTCCTACTTCCTATGTCTCCTTGATTATTTCTTTTTCTACGTTTTCTTAAGACATATATTAGTAATTGGATTGCACACAACTTATCTTTTCTACCTTCCTTTCTTTTAGGTAAAATTTTTTGGCTTGTTTTTACTTTTTATATTTATTCAAAAAATTAATAGTAGAATTTTTGGGATTGTATAGCTTGGTCCTAAAGTAGTCTCTTGCTAAAAAAGTGGAAGAAATTTGTTAAACTTTATAATAGCCTATCTATCTATATATATATATATATATATATATATATATATATGTTTCACCAGAAGCACATTTTGTTTCACCCTTTTAAAAAAATTTATGTATGCATAGTTTCTTCACTTCAAGCATGCATTCAAGGTATTATGAACTCTTGACTAAATTCTCGTATATATTGAACAATCTCAAATCCTTTACTTTGTTATTATCCTTTAAATTTTGCAAGCAAAATTTTAGTTACATAAAAAAACAAAGGTTTAATGTTTTTTGTACGAGATTTCGGTGCTTTGTTGTTTTTCATAATTGTAGATTAGTACTGTTACAAAATTATTTCTCCAATTACTTTTATTTTATGATAGTCAAAAATTGAGAAAGGATATTTTTAGACTAATTTGAGTAACTTATTCTATTTATACAAAATAATAGGTATAGGGGTTCTTTTGGGCATTTTTTTTTAATTGTGTATTTGTTTGAGATAAATCAAGTTTTATTAAAAAAAACTTTTTCAAATGAAAAAGATAGAAGAATATATTAAAACTAAAGAACTGGAATAAAAGAAAAGTTGGTGAATCGAGTTGATAGATTTATAAAGTGATACTTATAAAGTAATACAAAAATGAATAAGAGAATCAAAAGAAAAAAGTCAAGTCAAATATGAGGAGAGAGAAGAAGCAATTAAAAAGAGAGAGAAAAGGAGTGGCTAACGTAACAAAAGAGTTTAGAAAAAATGAGTGATAATACACGGTGTTGATTTATTAAGGGCAATCTTAACATTGGAGCAAAAATTGCCCAAGTAGTAAAATCTTTATCTTGACAATATCGCCAGCTTCGGAATTGTGAATGTCCTTAATCGAATTTTAGTTTTGTGAAACTGCCACAGACGCTGGATATTAGATAGTGTATTAAAAAAAAAGAAAAGAAAATCTCAATTTGGAAACGTGGCCTTATAAAGTTAAAGGAAGTACGTGTTACACGTATTGGATCTCGCTGGTTATCTGCCATTTTTTTAATAAGATACTGTGATACAAGGGTAATTAGTGCGAATCACAAAAATTCCATTTCACTCTTCAGAATTCTATCTGCCTTTGAGAAAGCTTTTGCAGATCTTTTCCCAATATTTCCTATCTGGATCAGTTATCAATAACTTTGACTTTACATCTTCAGCAAACCCTCTCTGCAAAAATTTTCAGGCAACCAAAATTCATGAGAAACACTACTGTATGAAAATAGCCTAAAGGGGTGTCAAACCAGACTAGAGCACAAAAGATTTAGTCCATCCATTTACCTCTATGCAGTCATTAGAGAGCAGGCGATCAATTAGATTGTTTAGGATGTCTTTTGTATACTCGGGATGCCCTTGGATTCCCAAAATGTTGTTCCCAAAAGCAAACATCTCTACTCCCGTTTTATCTGAATATGCAATCACTTCAGCACCAACAGGCACTTCCCAGACCTGTCAATTCCATTCATTTTCTCTATGTTACAAGCATATTCAATTGATTCTAGTTTTCGAGTACAATCAGTTCTAAACGAACAAAAAAAAAATACACCAATCCCCGCCGATTCAGTACAATAGTAATATCATATTCTTTTCGTATAAGAAGTCAATTAAAAGAGACAAATTAGAGTTTAGCTTTTTGTTAGGCCTCTTTGTTCTTAGACAGTTGCAAGTACTTCCCTTTTTAACACGGTAGCTGCATAAAGTAATATGTTGCTTCATTAGATGCATTCCCACCCAAACAAGAAAGCAAAAAGGTGAGCTAAACACATGTAAGGGAAGAGGAGAGAGAGAGATACCTCATCTTGATGGCACTCAATGACAGAAAGTTCAGGTGGGATTTCATCCAATTCAAGGGAGCTACAAGGCAAGAATTCCTTCAAGATTCTTATATTTCTTACTCCAATATCCCATCCACTGTATGCTTTCCCAACTTTTCCTCCCAAAGCTCTACATAAAACCTTTAAATTGGATATCAAGATGAGTTTAATTAAATTCCAAACAAACAATAAACAAAAAGTTTGTTCTCCTAATACACATAAATCTAGTGTAGCTTACTTGGTGGCCAAAGCATATGCCAAGAACTTTCTTTTGCATAACAAATATAGTTTGCAGGAGTAAGCAAAGCTTGAGAATCCAATGCTCATTCCCATAAGCATCATAAGGGCTTCCGCTCACCACAAAAGCTTCATAATTCTGAAGCTCATCCAATTCTGGAAAATCCCCTTCGACGACACGAAATAAATCCCATCTCTCTCCTTCATCTCCTAATGCATCCACAAAAACATTGAAGTATCCGCCATAAAGTTTCTTCACGTAGTCGGAATCCCTTGCTGCCAATAGTAAAGCATACCTCTTCTCTCCTTCAATTTTCATTCTCACACGTTTACTGTAAAGCTTTACTCTTTTGTGTGTGTTTTTTTATTGCTGTTGCCTGAGGTATGGAATGTTTTATAAGGAAATGATCCTTTTATAGGGGATCAAGGACAAAGAATTGGGTTCCAATTAGTGTGCTGCGTGAATCTTCATGCAGTAAAATGAATAATAACCATAATATACAATTGAAATATAATAATATGGCAAAAATATTAAAATGTCTTCGTTATATGACATGTGAAAGATGTGGAAGTAGAGTATGAGTGACAGGGTTTCTTGTACTTTCCTTTTCTTTTTCCTGGTAGTAAAAAGTCTAAAGTAGGGAAGGCACACCATGTCTTTTTTTTTTTTTTTCCAGAAAAGTCATCTGTTATATATATTCAAGAGTGAGATATACACTCATTGTCTTACACTATCACTGGTAACTACTAGATAATCAGAATGTGCAGCTCTAGTTAGCCACACAGGGAAGCATTGCTTCCACTTCATGTTATCAACCATGCTTAACGCAAGTTTTGCTAATCTATCACTACAAGTGTTGCCCTCTCTTTTGAAAAAAGAGACTGAGCATTGCCAACATGATCTACACAAGGCTTTGATATCATTTACAATTAATCCCAAACTAGAAATATCATCGCATCCAAAATTCACTTTCCTAACCAGCTCCTTGCAATCCGAGACTATTAGGATTGAAGCCCAATTTTCCTCCATCGCATTCAGCAGTGCAGCTCTGATTGCACATGTCTAGGCCAGGGCAAACTATCTGCATGTATGTGAGAGAATGTGTGTGCGCACACGCAAGTGTGTGTCCGCAATTTTGTGTGTGAGGGGAAGACAAGATACTAGATGTGTTCGAAATACAGCAAATTAAGTAAAAAATTTTTATTTAAAAATATATACACAAATTATATAGTGTTTAGTGTACTAAATGGTAGATAAATTTTGTTATCAAAGAGGTTGAATTCCAAAGACTCTTAATATATTAATTTTAACACGTCAAATAACCTCTAACCCTTATTAGTTGAGCCAACTTTCAATGCCGCTATACCAGATTGTTCTGAATCTAACATTCTGCTTACATTTCAAGCACGAGTTGTGGTCAAATAACATGAGGCGAGACAGTGAAAACTAGAAAGTTATACATTTTTCTTGGATATAATAAACAATAATCCAACTTAGCCAACTTGCATTAGCTTAAAATACAAGCATTCAACTTACATTGATGTGGGATCTACTCAGCTACGCATAAATTTTAGTCAAACTCATAGATTATATAACAGACAATATCCTTTTTCCTAGTGAAGACTTCTGTATTTCTATGTTTTCTTAAAAAGCAAGAACATGGTAACGAATAGAAGATCGAGCGGTTAGAGCTCTACTACTCCACCCTAGAAGTTGGGAGTTCGAATTCCACCAATTCCAATTGTCCATCCCCATTATAACAGTGTAGGTTGATAAAAAAAAAAAGAAAAAAGAAGCAAGAACATGAATAGATAAATTCCAGTTATGGTACAGAAAGAATTAATCTTTGAATCTCAATTAATTTGTTAACTCAAATCAGAATCACCATTTCCCTTATTCCTAGCTATAAGTGGAAATAGAACAGGCGTAGGGCCAAAGACAAGCGGTTCAGAGGTCGTTTTCCCACATCACATTCTTTTTTGTAATTGATGCAAGAAATGGCAAGACAATTGTAGAATACAATAAAAATCAACTTGCAACCAGACCCTTTCTTCCCCCTTTCTCCTGTTAATCAACTTTAGTCACCGCCCAATAAAAAATTAGTAATAATTTGACACAAAGAAGTTAAAAATTGAAATCTGGCCCCTCAATAGGGTTACAGCATGATAACAGCCAACAAAAATAAATAAAAGAACTGTCTTGCATCCATGCATTGCCAAAATGTCCCAAAACTTGTGATTCATGTGCTACGCAAACAACTTTCTTCGCTCGCAATTCATGGAGTTAATAGCATTAAAAACAAATCTATTCCATTCTAGTTCTAATTTCTCTTCAATAGGCACACAATTTTTTTCCTCTTTTGATTTTTTTTTTTTGGGAATGCATCCTTTCTATATATATTTGTCAGGACATGAGAATTAGAGGTGGAAATAATTTCCATGACCTAATGGATATGCATATGCATGCCCAAATTTAATTTGGGCGGGATATGTAACAAAAATATTAGATTGGACCTAATTAGAAGCATACCTAACAATACCCATATAAATATGGATATAATAGGGATTTACTTGGGATCTCAAGGGTATGATACCATTGCTTAGGCATTATTTAGATGACTCAAAATTGCAAGTTTAAATATTTAATAATTAAACAACTCAAAATTGTAAGTATATTCAATAATTTATTTATCTTACGATCAAAAGAAATTACTATTGGGTATTTAAGTGGTATGAAAATGGGTTTAATATATTTTTATCTCACCTGTATTGATTTCATGACCAATATGAAAGTGTTTAAGTATAGTCTATATTTTATAGTCCAAATTAAATCCCCCTATCTCACTCGTTTGCGATCTGTAATAAGAATTGATTTTTTGTCAGGTGAATTATTTTTACTAGTACTAATGACAAAGTCGATGTATGGACAATAGTGCACTTTTATTTTTTATATAAAAACTAATTAAGAAAATTAGTTTACCATTAAACAATTTTTGTAGGTTTTATACTCATTTTTTCTTAACACTTAAAATATAATCGTAGTTAGTTGTTACACTTATGAGTAGGCAAAAATCTTAAACATATGATAATTTTTTTTTGAAAGAAAATTTTAAAAGGGAAAGACCGCATACTTAAGGGGACTCTCTCTTTTATATATATATATATGTGTGTGTGTATCTACATATATATACAGAGTGTAGCTATACTATCTATTGTAGTATTATGTATTCCTAAGTGAATTTCTTGAAAGCAAGGAATAAAATCGCAAAAATAAACATTGAATTTAGGCCGCACAAATGAGCAGAGGATACGAGAAAGAATCTAAAGCCTACTAGCAGGAGATGCTTGCAAGGCGATAACAAACAACTTTTCTCTCCCAAATGTTGGCCAACCTTTGGATGAGAACCTTAGTTGTTTGGCATGGTCCACATTGGGGAACATTTTTTGCGTGTGATTATTCTAAGAACTTCATTTTTTTTCACAACTAAGCAATAAACGTCATCTTGTTTAACGTCAAAACACATTAAAAAAAAGGAGTTTGGTTCTCTATTATTCTGTTCTCATGTTATCTTTTTGTTCCTTAATTCTTGATATTCTCTAGAATTGGAGATGCAACTAATATTCTAGACATATAGCAGCCCCTATACTTTGTTTGGCCGACAATAACTTATCAAGAAATGTTCAGAGGAGTAGTTAATTCTAATATTTGGATAAGAGGATAAACTTCATACCACCACTAACGGGAACAAAAGAACATTGGATAACTTCATTCTGTTAGTTTATTGAACTTGATCAAATATTTTTTTTTTGCAAAAACAAAGGGTTGTAATTGCAAATTTTATGTTGATTAAGCAACTAAATAGCATCCCAGATTGATCGAAAATGTTCATAACTAACCGACCTTTCTCTGATTAAAATTGGAAATTTCTTAATTTTGTTGTCTTGTTATGCCAAAGTAAAGTTCGATTTATTTAAACAAATATAGATCTCTCCCTCATTTCTCATAGGAGTATCATTTTCAATTTGGAAGATACTCTTGAGAATGCTTTCGGAAAAAAATTTTTTTTTCTTGAGAATAAAATTATTTTATTTTAAGAGCTATTACTTCTTTTTGGAGATGGCCATAATGCATCATCTGGCTCAGATGCCCTAAGTGGGAAAATAGACCTTCTTTCTTCCATTTTAAACCAGATTTTTGAAAAATAGCAATAATCCTATTGGACCTCTAACTAGTCCTACTTTCTTGCCTCGCCGCTGCACGTTAGCAGAAAAAAGTGAGTGAATAATATGTAAGCATTTGTTTTTGCAATCTGTAGACCCATGAAACTGACGAATCACGATGTCAGAACAACAATGTACAATGAGTCCAAGCAATAATTGTCTAACATGTCCATCAGTCAAATTATTAAGAGTGCACAATGCATCATTAGTAAGCTTGTAATACTTAGTTGCTTTTAAAGATAGAGAAAATGATGTGAATCACGTCGAAAAATAGCAATACAGTCAAGTCAACTTGCATGCAACAAATTTTAGTTTTCTCAAATTTCAATCAATTATTAGAAAAAGATACAACACCTAACTTATAGTTTTGGCATGTTTTTCTTAGTTGTTGCTGTGAAGGTTAAATTAATCGCGTACTTCAAACTTGATTGTAAATGTCAACAAATGAATAGTAATTTGTTTTTTTATTTGTCGTTTCTTTTGGCCTTAGAAAAAGTCAAATCTCTAACAGTTTAATCCTTTAATTTTGAAATAATTAATTGTTCATTCATGTTTGTCGAATCACTGTTTCAAACCAAGAGACAGGCTGAAATAATTAATTGTTCATTCATGTTTCATTTTGAAATGATTAATTGTTCATTTTTGTTACGTCAGAATGAGTAATTATTTTGTGCCTGTCTCTTGTTTGCCTTTTTTTTTTTTTTGGGCTTTGAAACAATTTTAGTTGAACTTATCATCCACATGGTGATGGCGACAAGATCAAAAACCTTCAGATAGTTCAAAATTCATTTTAATTAAACAACTCAATAGGTTCTTTTTAAGCAACCTATGTATTGGGCTAATTTGAATTATGTTACTATATATTTTGACAAATAGTACGTATTATATAAGTAATGTCTCTTTTAAAATCGAAAGCTATCTTTTCTCTCACATCTTTTCCATACACTTTTTTTTTGTCCAATTATTTGTCTATTCGAAAGGTAAATATTTGTTTAACTTTGAACTTTTCTTTCTCATATATAGTTTAGCAAAACTACAATTTTTCGAAAAGCTATGTTGCACACGACAAGTTTATGCAACTGTCATAATGCACTTATATTTAATCATTACTAGTCTCTTTTGTCTAAATCTCAACACCGTACTACCAAGGTAATCTTGAGCACAGATTTTACAGCTTACTTGAATGACTAATTTTTAATGGCATTTTAGAAACAAAAAGACCTGCTCCCACATATTTAAAAAAAAAAAAAAACTCTATTAACTACATTTTCTCATCTATTCAGTTTGTTAAAAATTAAATTACATATTTTCAAGTGACTTTTCTAATTATGAATTGCTAGACTAGTTTCCTTTCTTTTGGTTTGGAGATTAAAAAAATTGTTAGTACATATATTTTCTTTTCCATATAATTAAAGCACGCAGTAAAACTGGAAATTGTTTCTCAGTTTGTATCTCCCTTCATCGCCTTACTTTCTATGGGATCTAAGAATTTGCTTTTGCTTCAATCACATAAACATTCGTTTTGTTTGTTTTCTTTATCCTTTTCATGTAAAGATCCCATTTAATGCAACTAGGCCATTTGAGCTCTGCGAATTCCTACTTTTTTCTGTGTTTCTTTTTTTGGGTTGATACGATTTTGACACCTAAGTCGATCATGACATAAAAATGAACAAAAAATGTACAAAAATCCTTCACGTCAGAAAGAGAATTTTTGTAACGTTGATATATTCTTTCGAGATACTTCAGAGGATCGCCCATTATTCTTTAGATTGCATGCCGATGCACTTAGCCGATTTCTTGGAACAGATTAAACAAATGCAGTGGCCTTTGGAATAATTGATTGTGTCAAAGAATATTAAGAATTATGGACCGCCTGTTAACCAACCTAAAATCAAGCGTTGGAATCCATCAAAATGCAAACTTTCCTCTCATCGGATTTGGCCAACTTGTCTAGAAGTGAAACAAAATTCCCAAGATGCGAAGATACCCCTTAACCAGATTCTTCGATTCATAGGAATAATGTGTATTTTCTTCATCAAGCATATTAAGGTGATCAGAAGCCAAATCAAATCAAAATTAAAGCAGTGTAGCAAATTGAATGGGTTCACCTTTCTTCCTCATTCTATGATTATTGCCAATATGCTATCTATTTCCAAAGGCAAAATAGTAATATACATTAATATCCAGGATGTTCTTTTCTTATTTATTAAATTCTCAAAATAAATTTCATGTTTTATCCTAGAAATACATTATATTCAAATTATAATTCAAAAAAGAAAGATGAAAATAGCATTCGACTGTAGACTTCATCCCCATCTAGCGCCTAAAACATCTCTAATCAAATACAACATACACGTTTTGCGAAGTTACATTGGATGAATTTAATTATCTGAACGCAAACTGTAATCTCTAAGATTAAGTCTTCATTTTTCAATTAACAAGGTCATTAAAAACTTCGAACTTTTCTACTTTTGAGGTAGAAACGAATGATCCCAACAAATTTATGTTAAAGCTCCCAAAACCCCACTAGCCACTTTTAAGAAAATTATAGGTGATTATAGCTCATTCTATGAGTGACATTTAAAAAACTATAAATATAAATTTAATTAGATAATACAAGAGTTGTCCTTAGTTATCTACTAGATACGTGAGTAGTTTTATTTTTAAGAAAAATAGTGTTTTTTTTTTTTTTTGGTAAAAAGTCCTATTTGAAAAGGGAGAAACCACCGGACAAAGCATGATCTATCTTTTATAGTAATATGATATTGAGGAAGAAGAATACGATCACAGGAAGGAAGGTAAGCAAAGACACCTTGCTGTATCAGTCCTAAAGTGTTCACAAAATCTTTTATGGTCCTAAGAAGTTTAGAAAGTAGCAATTTAGTCCTTTAAGTTTTGCTAGCATGTCTTGACGGAAAAAAATGTTTTTTGAATGTGACAACAATTTCTGTTTATATTTATCTTTATTTTTTGAAAAAATATGCAACATTTGTGACAAAAACTACAAGTCTATATGTGAAATGTAGTGATTTTATTGATGTTAACATCAAACTTTGTTCAATCTTGTAGTAAAACACCAATTCATCAAGTATGACATTTTATCCAATAGTATAGTTCTGGCGTTATGATTGGTTTTGCACAAAGATCTAACTGAAAGAATTTTTTTTTTTTTTAAGTTGATGGGGGAAAAAAAAGAAAAGGACAATTGCACCAATTCCCTCAATGAAAGGAATCCTAAGATTTGGAGGTGAGATTAGAATTTTATTTTTTTTTAATAATTTGCAATTAAGCCCCAAAAGAGTAAAAGTACATGTAAATGTACAAAAATATATGCAAGACTCGTTCTCACGATCATTAAGTTTTATAGTATTCTCAATTCTCTTTCAGTTCTTAAAATGTTTACCTTTTTATTCTATATTATGTTATATGTATATTGCTAATGTGTCGAGAAAACTATAAAGTATACATTCAAATCTAAAAGCTCAATTATGTCTAAGAGATTTTAAGTTCTCAATTCAAAAATCATATGTGGTTGTTAGTAAATAAAACTCTAGTACTGAATTGAAATATCTTATATTAGAAGTTTCTTGGTTAGATCTGGCAATATACATTATGTTTCATCTTTCTCTTCAACTTTTTCTAAACTATTATTCTTGATAGGCACTTAATATTCATTACATAAAAATCACTCTTGTTCCATTCACATTAAGTTAACATTGGAGTTCAAAGTCCTTAGGAATAAAATCGAAACACTAGCATTGGCTCCAATAGTTTAGTATATTTGGAGGGCTAGGAATAAGATTCTTCCAAACATCTACAGTATCAAGAATTGAGATTGTTGCAGCTATTGTGGAAGATGCGAGGAATGTGGTTGCATCCTGGAAGAAAGTTCCATTAACCAAATCAAATTCAGAAATGACAATAGAATGGAGAATATCATATTGCTGGTTTCGGCAAATGTAAAGTATATGGTAGAACAAATTAACGCTAGAGAATTCTTGACGTAAATGATGAAGTTGTAAAATTCTTCATGCTCATTATCAAATGAAATGAAAATATAAAATTTTGCATAAAAAAAAAAGTTTTCTTGGGGTGAGCCTTGCATAAATAGTTCCAACAATTCTCTATAGATGAGGTATGATGTGAGTCGAATATTAGTAATACAACTGACAAAAGGCGTCATGCTACCGAAAAAACAATTAATTTTGTATAATATGATTTCAAAACAATAGTCTGATATTTAAGCTTATCTATAAATACACTTCATACTTAAACCTCTAACACTAAAAAAATATTGCGTCATTGTTAATTAAATATGTCCAGTGTTCACAAAGGCTCAAGTGGTCAATCAAGAGATGCATTCGATAGCAAGTATTATCAATTTTTTAGCTCACAAATATGACACTCCACTCACAAGCGTATGTATTGGCATGGACGCCAAACATGAATATTACAATGTCGTGTATAATTCTAAGATGAGCAAATTATCGTAAAAGACAATCATTTATCATTGCCAAACATAACATCAACTTTTAAATTTTTGTGAGTTCCAAATTTATTTATTCCAATAATCACCATAAATTCATAACACAAGTTTTTAAGATTTTTGATAATATATTTAACAACTAAATTTTTAAAGAAGATGCAAAAACTATATAATCTTTCAGTATAATTTGCCAAATCTTACAAATCTTCAAAGGCCATCGACAACCTCAATTTTAAAAGCTCCCATGCAAATCTAAAAGTATGAAATCATGAAGATAAGAAACTCAAATGAACAAACAAATCATGTATTCAAAAATGTATGATAGCAAATAAATAGTCGCTTTGCACTAATATATATATATATATATATATATATCTTTTGTTATTAAGGAACTCATAAACAAAAATGAGATACTTTCGCTAATTTGTTATTTATTTAATAAAGCCTCCAAATGAATGAGGATCAAAAGTAAGAAAATATACTAACTTCAAGGAATTTACAATCAAATAGTTACACCGACACAAGCAATTAGAATTAAACTCTTTCTTATAATGTTGTCATTTACAAAGGTTTTCAGTCAACATGATACAAATACTTTTAAAATTCAAAAGATATTTTTACGTCCGTGGGTCGCATTGCAACTAAGCCGGTGCTCTGCGACTTAAACTAGTAATACCTTGAAGGTCTCTAGCAATTTGATCCTCCTTCGACCCACTAACAAATTTTTATTTTTAAGGTTTGTGCAGTACTAACCTTTTTTGTGTTCTTTTGCAGGATCAATACAGCTTTTAATTCTTGGACTAAGTGAACTAAAAACTTCTCTGAAAAATAAATTTCATCACAAAGATTTTTATACCATAGATGGAGTCCTCGTCAGGTCCATTTACAAGTAATTCATTGAGATGACTTTTGCACAACCGAAAATAAAATAATTTGGTGCATAGGTAATAGAGATTTTGTATTTTCAAATTTGAGAGATCAATTATGATCATGCTTATGTACAAAATATCGAAATCACTTAAAATTATCCATGTCCCAGATTAGATGTTTTAGTTGGACTTTTAATTTGCCCTGGATTAATATTTCAGTCCTTAGACGAAAGGATGGACACAAGAATTTGGGGGAGAGTCGAGAAGAGAGGTATAGTTGATGAGGCAGTTCTTAGTTTATTGAAAAATTTTGAGGCAAAATGTAAATTTAAAAGTATAATTAAAGTTTTTAAAATTAAAAAAAATGACATAAAGCAATTTTTAAAATTTTAGGAAGCAGGAACGCCAACCCCTATGTTCTCGTCAATTTTCTCTAATTATTGTTAATTTAAAAAAAAGTCCCCATTTTGGGGATACTTTTTTTTTCATTCTGATTTTAACGTCGCTGCACAACCTGTGTGCGGCGACTTCTTAATTTTTTTTCCACGTGTGCAGGTGTGCAGTGTGTGTCAGGAGGGCTTTTGTGCAATTTTCAAGAAATTGTGAGAGTCGCCGCACAAGCTTTGTGCGGTGACTATCACAATTGTTCATCCGAAATTTTTTTTTTAATTGCTGGGGTCCGAAATTTTTTTTTAATTGCTGGGGGGTCTTTGGGCAATTTGTGGGTAATGTGAGAGTCACCGCACAAGCTTTGTGTGGTGACTCTCTTACCGGAATTTTTTTTTTAGTTGATGGTTTATTTTTTTTTAATTGATGGGAGAGTCACCGCATGGTTGTTGTGCGGTGACTCTCACATACAATCCTTATTGCATTTAAGGCCCCTCCTTTTTTTTTTTTAACGTTTGGGGGTGTTTGTGCAATTTGATATTGGTGTGAGAGTAACCGCACAAGGGGAATGCGGTTACTCTCACACGAAATTCAAATTGCACAATTGTCCAAAATTGAATTGGAGGTTTGCATGTGCGTGTCAGCCACAATTGTCCAAAAATTGAATTGGAGGTTAGATGCATGTGCATAGCCGGTGTCAGATTTAGCTTGCTTTAGCTTTAACAGGCTTTGAGAGCCTTTGACTACAAAATTGTGCTAACAGCATTTGTCTGCAAAATTTTTTAGACCCGTGAATGCTGAACAATTGGTTGGTTTGGTTGGTGATTCTTTATAAATTTGTTAAACAAACTGGCCGAATGACATTCCTACTCAATCTCTTCAAACTTCATTAGTTCCGCCCCTACTTCCTCTCTTCAAACTTCAGACCAATTTCTTTTGTCTTTTGGCCATGTTGAGCTCAAGCAAAAGGCTCTTCCAGTCCAGTTGAGCGTTGTTGCTACACAGTCCAATTTTAGGCTCAATTTTCAGTGATTCTATTATTTAGGTTAGTTTGTACTTTATTTTATTTTGTTTATGTTGATGTTGATGTTTATGTTGATGTTTATGTTTATGTTTATGCAATTTAATATATGTTATTGTTTTTGTTCATATATTATAATGTGTATGTTGCTGTTTTTAGTTATATGCCATAACATATGTTGCCTTTTTTATTTATACATCATAATATATGTTGCTTTTTTAATTGTATTTAATTGATTGTTGCCGTTTTTTTATTTTTGTTGAAAGGCTACCAATTGCTATTAATTTGATCTTATTTACTGTTTTTTGTTGTATTTATCATAATATTTGAAGAAAAGTTAATTAAAAGAACTTTTAAATGTATATTAGTAACAAAATTACAGTCATTATTAGCATCGAAAGTACTTTTTTGGGTTTAGGGTTGATCTGCAATTGGTACAGGTTCAAAAAACGTACAGGTTCAAAAAACAAGTTAGTATCACTTTTCCTATAAGGGTTTTTTTAGTTATTAGGGTACAGAATTTATTAAAAAAAAAAACTTCAAAAATGGAGAACTTTAATAC
The DNA here is from genome assembly GCA_024721245.1 of Mitragyna speciosa. Lineage (NCBI taxonomy): Eukaryota > Viridiplantae > Streptophyta > Magnoliopsida > Gentianales > Rubiaceae > Mitragyna > Mitragyna speciosa. The sequence goes on along the minus strand of CM045553.1, from coordinate 10,136,676 downwards.
CTACACCAATTAATATCCATTTTCTTCGGCTAATTTCTTCAAATAATGTTAAAAATCAAACCTATCCAGAAATGAGGTGTTGTGAGATTTGTGTTCTGATTTAAGGGTTGCGGACAAGGTTCTTGGTAATGACATTAGAATTTTTTTTTTCTAAATATGCAAGGTGTTGCCATCAATGAACTCGACGGCAACAAAAAAAATTAGTTTCAATTTTGCACTCTAGTCCTCAGGAACTAGAGTGCAAATTTTAAAACAAAACAAAAGCCATTACAGTGTTGCCGTCAAGGAGGTTTACAAAGTTTAAGTAACACTACACTGTTAAAATTTTACAATGAGTTTAAGTAAAATATATTATCTTCATATTATGTTAGTTGTGTTATTGTGATTATACTATGTTAAGATTAAGCCTAATATAGTACATTTAGGGTTTGGGTATGTTTACACGGAGAATTAGTTATGTAAAATTTTTTTATTATTGTGGATGATAAATTTGTTATTACGTGTTCAAATGTTACAAAGCCTTGACTATTACGTTAAAATATTTATTTTTTTAGGTTATAGTCAGATATTGAAAAACATGCATTATACATATATTTTAACATGGATAATTATTGATATGTGTATTTTTGACTATTATGTATAATTGTAAAATGTGTATTTTAGTTTCACCAATTATTAATTATGTTAAAAAATTGTATTATGTTAAAAATATGCACTATCCTTTATTATGTCAAAATTCTTATGTTAAAATGTTTATTTTACATGAATATTCTTATGCACAAGCCTTTATGATTTGTATTATTTGAAATAAATCAGCAAAATAAGCATTTTAATTTTAAATTTTGTGATTTAAATATTTTAATTGTGTAGCTTATGGATGGATTATTATTATATTAACTGTAAATATTTTTATTTTTGTTTATGAGTATTAGACAAGTTTTGTCAAATGAACAACGGTCTGATTATTCAACTATGCTGGGGAGGAAAAATTATAGACAATGGGGGATCATTGGCCTACGATCTTCCAAGGTGCAATAAAACGATAATAATCAGGGAGCATGTTGGGTTTAACGAATTGATTGAAAAAGTATACAACGCAATGCAAAGGGACCCTAGCGAAGTTGGTAAGATAAATCTTCTGCTACGAAATCATATTGGCGGGTATAGTTATATAGGTGTACCGATAACGAACGACGATGATGTCGATAACTTATATTATATGAAATAGATGGTGTCGCCTCAAACTCCATGCGAAATATATGTTGAGGTGGAAGAAAACCAAATTAATGCCAACCTACACTACAAGAAATTGAGCTTTTACCCACACACATGATGTGTAGGTAAAAAAACGTTATGTGTAGCTAAAGGTCTTTACCTACATATAAAATAAATGTTAGCAAATGTCTCTATCGGATTGCGCAGAAATGTATTTACCTACACATATTCGTATGTGTAGGTAAAGATAATCTCTTTACCTACACATATATATGTGGATAAATATATACACTATATGTGGATAATTTGGTTACTGATTGTGAGGTGATGACGTGTAGGATGACGTGGATGATGACCTGGGCGATGACGAAGCTTTCATGTTGGCAGAATTTGTATGACGTGTACAATCACGTGGCATGTGACGTGGCATAGACGTGGCATGTCAATTTTTATGTGTAGGTAAAACGTTGATCATATGTGTGGGTAAAAGTATTCAATGTGTGGGTAAAGGTTTAATAATGTGTGGGTAAAAGCTTCCAATGTGTGGGTAACTTTCATACATATATAGGTGGACAATTTATATGCGCGGGTAAACGTATATATATGTGTAGATAAAATTTACTGTCTCTTTACCCACACATTATTATGTGTGGGTAAAGACATCCGTATACGAGGGTAATGTTTCCTTATATGCGTGGGTAAAAAAATCTGTATGTGTAGATAAAATTTGCTGTATTTCTTAGTAGCACATTTGTAGGTGTGGGTAAAAGGACGTGCATGTGTGGGTAAAGGATCCTGCATGTGTGGGTAAAGGTTCCTGTATGTGTGGCTAAAGACACCTGTATGTGTGGCTAAAAGTATTAGTATGTGCAGGTAAACAGACCTGTATGCAATTAAAATATTTCATTACACATCATACACAATAAAGCACAAGAACTAAACAAACAAAAAAGTAATGTCATTAACACCATCCAAATACTAATATCAAACATCCAAATGTCCAACGATATCAATAACACTATCCAAACACAAATATCAAACATCGAAACATCAAAACAAGGAAGTAATCCTGTCAAACACAATGTAAGGAAAGTACCACAAAGTAAAGTTTGCTAAGCCACAATACTAGTATCACAATACATAAAAAAGTCAAGCAACATCATCATAATTGGAATTAGCATCAGCAAAGTCATCACTGCCGCTGTGAGAACGGGAACGAGTAGAATGATGAGAGGCTGGGTCAATGTCTCCCGTGACGGGATGAGATGGTCCTGAGCCGTGATCTGATGGCACGTGGGGTACAGGTAGAGGAGGGATAATATTCTTTGCAGTCAACACCTGTTGCATATTCTGAACTGTGCCCTCAAGCTCGGCAACACGAGACTCACATTGACTCAAAGTATTCAGCAATTGAGTGTACGTGGGACGCCCCAAATCTCCACTACTACCCGTGGTCCTAGATGTGCTAGGTGACCGTCCCCATCCGAACAAACGAACTGAATGTCGTCCAATGACCCTCTCTAATATCTCTTTATCAGTCATCTGCTCAGGAGAGTTATCCCTCCTCAACTGCATCATTTCTTCCTATTGAAATAAATAACAAACATTAAATCGTATAGATAATGCTTTAAAGCTGCAAATAATTATGCAATTGATTGAAGAAAAAATTAACTTACATATGTAGCTGCTGCCTGTGAAGAAATCCAACCCCGCTCAGAATGCCAATGTCGCATTCGCCAAGTCTCAATTTGGCCAGTAGGAGCATCCAAATCAGCTCCTCGGGAAACATGATGGCGCGCTGTACTCTTGGAGCCGTTTCTAGACTCCCATTTCCGTTTGTCACGAGCTACGGCATTCTTTTTTGACCGTTCCTTAAAAAAAAACACAAGAAAATAGATTTTTATTACAATGTTAGTCGAGAAAATAGATAAAAAAATAGAAACATTATATAATACAAACACACATTGAAAAGAAACATACATTCTTTTGAGGACCAACAAACAACATGTGAAATAAGGTAGATTATGGATGATCAAGAAATAAGTTCTATTTGTTTCCCTAAATAACAACAACATGAGAAAGATTGCCATTTTTTCCCATGTTTCGTTAAGGTTCTTCATTTCTTGATTGATATGTGTTGCCTTGCAAGTTTTGTCTTTCGTCTTAGTCTAACAATGGAGCAGTAGGGAAAATACTAGCTAAAGTTAACATGATGATGCCTTCAAGTCAAAGGGGTGGAGCCCCAAAGTCTTATGCAAGAAGATGCTGTATAGTAAAATTTTTGCCTGCCATGCAATATTGCTATGTTTTTCAATGTCTTTCTTTGTCACCTTAGTAATTAGGCGTCATGCTTGATAATACAGTTTGATACTTTACAAAATCAAATCCATCACTAGTCATAATGCATCCATTACTGGTCTTTTGACATGTCAACTTGTTTTGCTTATCATATGTCAGCTTAAAAACTTACATGTTGAAATGTACAAAGCAGTTGAAATTGATTCAAAAATGGAGAGATTAATTCCTATTTAACTGCACGTATGCTGCTGGTATGTAAAATAGATAATTGTGTTCAAAAGTTAAACACAATGAATGGATAAAGATAGTCATCATTTTATTAGACTTGCATTAAAGATATGATATGGTACACTTTTGCAAACTTTTTCACCTTAAATTAGCTATAATGATGAGAATTAAAAAAAAAAAGGAATCTTCCACCTCCCACACCACTTTCTCAAAAAAGTTGGACAACCTTTATGGCGTAAGCAAAACAATGCAACACAAAAGATTTTCAATTCCAACTTCATTTCCACATGCTACATGACAATACCCTTTCTTATAATGGGAAGTCATGGCTAATTCTACATGGCATGAGTAAAGCCATGACCAATAATTTTCATTATCTTATGGAAAAGAAAAACCATTAGAAACTAAAGAAAAATATTAAAGATATTTGTTTCCATTGCAAAGAGGTACAAGTTGGGTAGCAATGTACTTATTTTACAAGTCAGTCAAGAATCAAGTTGCTCCTCAACTGAACAAGTAAGCAAGGAACCTTTTGCTTGTGCTGAGCTGACTGTTTAGCAAGTGTATGGTGACCATTAGGCAACTAAAGACAAGGGATGTGTCTTGGTCAATCCCGACCAAATCCAAACTGATTTAACAAAATATAAGACAACAATCTTCTTGAACACCTCAATTCTATTCCATCAGATATATATAAAATTCTATGTAGTTACATACAAAAGCAAAGAGTTTAAAAAAAATACATAACATTTCAAGTTGGACAAAGACAAATGTGGAGGATCTTAATCACTTGTCCTATTTGTTGTTGTTGTTATAGTTTCTGTCAATGAACAATACATTAAAAGAGAGAGAGAGAGAGAGAGAGAGAGAGAGAGAGAGAGAGAGAGAGAGAGGGAGAGAGACAAAAGAGGAAAATGTGGCGTCACAAGTATTTCGAGGTTGATAACAAATTTAAGAGACTACGTAGTTTTCTTCATTAAAACGTACTCATCTTTCATAAGTTTTTGGTTAAACAAACTAGTCGCATTCAAATAATGTATCTATCACACCAAAATAATTTCAAGTTGTGATGTATATATATACTATGTATGGATCGAATCGATGATTTTGAACACCCTATATTAATTGGCAAATGACCTAACCACGCTATTCGACTAATCATACTTTAAACAATTAGCCACTGAATTAATTGGAGTTGAAACTAACTTGATACAGTTCTAAATTATATTAACTATAAGCAAAAAAATTATCTTTAGTCCAAAGTAATTTAACAAATTGATGGACTGATGTGACGTTAATAATTATAGATTAATTGAAACTTTGAATCAATTAATGACTAAAATTTTGCCATAGCAGCCAAATACATTGTTTGCCTTATCAATTATTACTGCATTTGCTACAACGTGGTATGAAGTTATGTACTATTCCACTATATTCAGGCCTTTACTATATATGTGTGTGTGTGTGTAACTAACTCTCCAACTAGATATCAATCTATTGAAAGAAAATGAAGGCACGGTGGAAACACGAAATCAAGAAAGTCTCTTATCCGATTACCAAATGCATTCAAATTGAAGTTAGTTTTTAAAATCAGATTCCTTTGTCCATTTTAGGGAAAAAAAAATACAAAACCCAAAATCTTGATATACAGACAAGCAAAAATTGTACTTATCAACCAAGCAAAAATACAAAACCCAAAAATTGATATACAGTCCAAGCAAAAAATAACTTCCAAAAGATTGCACATGATTGTTAGAAATTTCTGCCAAATATATGTAGTATATAAATTACCTTATATGTACCATTAGACCAAAGGTCACAGAGATAGGCCCAATCCTCTTGGCTCACGTCCTCAGGGCACATACTCTTTGCCATAGTGGCATCTTCTTCTCCTCCAATCTCTTTGAAGTGTGCATGCAGCTTATATTTATGGCCTCTCCAAGCCCTCTGCATCTGCTTATCAATGCATTTCCGAACATTCTCGTCCTCAATATTAACATTGAAAAGTGTCTAAATCACCAAAAGGAAAAAATATTATAAATGTGATCCTTTCAATGCTAGTATAGTCATAAAATTATAATTTATGAAGTAAAAATGTTATCAAATTTGGAAAAATATGAAAAAAATGCTTACTTCAAGCTTGCTGCGCAGTGGTCCCCTAACTTCAGAAGGTACGAGCCGCCAGTCCTTGTACCGTAAGCTACAATGCTTACGTACAATATAGCCAATTTCATTGTTGAAAAATTCAGCATTGTTGCATATTGCTTGCATCAGTGAAAAGTCAAACTCTATCATCAATCTGTCCTTTGCACTTCTCATGGCTTTTCGAGCTCCATGACCACAAGTAATGCCACGTTTGGATGAAGTTTTTTGTGTATTAACATTGTCAACTTGTGGCTCCATCGATGCAGATTGGTCTATAAATGAAATACAAACAAGTTAACATATTATGCATTTCTCATAATTTGGTATTAATGCATGAAATATGTGAAATAAATTAACATGTTTTTATGATTAACTAACCAACTTGTGGCCCCACAGATGTAGTTGCGTCTGTAAATGAAGTACAAACAAGTTAAATAACAGTTAATTAAAAAACAAACAAAGATAAGTTAATGCGACTATAATTAACTACTAACCAACTTGTGGCTCTTCCAATGAAGGGGACTCTGTAAACAAAGTAGGAACAAAATAAATTACAGATAATTTAAAAATGTAGCAAAGATTAAAACAAACTAAGTTAAATTAATGCTTTTATAATTAACTAACCAACTGGCCGGTCCACAGATGGGGTTGCATCTGTAAATGAAATAGAAACAAGTTAAATAACAATTAATTAAAAAACAAACAAAGATAAGTTAATGCGGCTATAATTAACTAACCAGCTTGTGGCTCCAACAATGGAGGGGACTCTGTAAATAAAGTATGAGCAAATTAAATACAGATAATTTAAAAATATAGCAAAGATTAAAACAAACCAAGTTAAATTAGTGTTTTTATAATTAACTAACCAACTGGCCGGTCCACAGATGGGGTTGCATCTGTAAATGAAATAGAAACAAGTTAAATCACAAATAATTTATAAACTAGTCACATGTAGTGAATTTCTCTAGTGCTCTGATTGATTCCCTTGTCTATCTTATCTATATTGCTTCCTTCTGATGGTTTTATGTAGCCATCAAGTCACATGAATTGAAAATACATATGTAGTCACATGAGTTGAAAATATATGTGGATAAGAGAATTTTTTAATGCTATGTGGATTAAATAGAGGGAGCAACATAGATAAATAAAGGAAGCAATATAGGATTTTTTTAATGCTATGTGGATTTAAAAACCATTAAGTCACATGAGTTGAAAAGTATTTAGTCACATATTGGACATATATTTTTGAAGTACTATATTTAGTCACATGTCATGAATTAATACTATGTAGATTAACTAACCAGCTCGTGACTCGTCTAATGGAGTTGAATCTGTCAATGAAATATACACAAATTAGATAACAATCAATTTAAAAACGTTGCCATGTGGATATAAACAAAACATGTTATGTTAATACTTTTATAATTTACTAACCAGCTTGTGGCTCCGGTAATGGAGGTGAGTCTGTAAAAAAAATTAGGAGCAAGTTAATTTATATATAACCTCAACCTCTAAGAATATTTTTATATTAGCAAGGATGGATAAATTCAAACCAGAATGAGTTGTAGTAGAGGAAACAACACGCCCACCGCATCGCCCACCGCGACCTCCACGTCGACCACGACCTCGTTGTCCTCTCCCAACCATCTCTATCAAAACAAGTAACATAATCATTATTACACTTTAAATATGAATACTTAAAGTAACATAATCTATATCAATACTTAATTACACTTTAAGTATGAAAAATTGGACAATAGCAAATTATTATTAAACGATTATTTTTAAAAATTAACCTTTTCATACAACAAAGTCATGCAATATCATCGTCATCAGAAATATGAACATCTACGTCATCAGAATCATCATCTGTTTCAGATTCTAAAGTTGCTTCATCATCAAAAAATTGTCTACCATCGTCCTCATTGTCCTCTATATCATATAAGTTCACTTCTCGATCATGAAAAGAGTTTCCTTCAGTACGTAGTTTAAGGACCACATTATGAGGTACAGATGTTGGTTCCACATCTTCACGAACCAACATGGATGCTTCATCTGCCTCTTCCACTGGATGAAAAGATGGTAAGTCATATGAATCTTCCTCTTGAAAAATATCGTCATGAATGTTATCCTCAACATCTTGCTCAGGTATGTCATAAATATTGCGATGATTTACTCTTTGTACAACCATCCAGTTCTTTCCCCGAGCTCGGTTATTCAAATAAAATACTTGTTGAGCTTGTGTGGCAAGAATAAACGGTTCTTCTTTGTACCAATCAGATGTAATATCAATTGATGTTAAGTTATTGTCAACCACCAATCTCTTACCCTTCGGATCACTATTATACCACTTGCAACGGAACATGAATACTTTTCTTTGATGAATGAAATCCAATTCCAAAATTTCAAGCAAAACACCATAATAAGCCACATCACTATTCTCATCACCGCCCCATGTACAAATACCACTACATTGTGTCTTCAAATTGTCATCATGTTTCTTGCAACGAAATCTAACACCGTTGACAATGCAACTGTGCCAACTTGTGTAACGATCATCCGCAAATTGTGACAATGAATACAGATCATCATTTGCTTTCGGATCACCATTGGCTCTAAGAATTGCCATCTGTTATAAACATCTTTAATTAGATAATTTTATTTAGAATTTATATATACATATATATATATATGCATGTATGTATATGTACATATCATGTTTACCTTTTCCTTGAACCAAGAAGGAAATTCATGTTTTTGTATACTCTCAATAACGTCTGCTTGTACATTTCTTGAGCGCAAAACTTCCTTATGCTCACTACATTTGGTGAATATGTGAGTATTTATATCAAAATGAACAAGAATTTTTATTAAGAATGCCATTAGAATGTTTTAAACTCACCTTATGTAGCCATCAAGTTCGTCTCCACAGTTATTGAGAACGTACCATTGCACCGTATTGCCATCAACCCCAAGCTTGCTAAATTTAGGAGACCCTAAAGTACGAATTTTGTTGTTGAATAACTCCATCTTGTATTCTGTAGTTGGTACGTCCCAATTACGTTCTAAACGTGTGAATCTCGTCTCAGAATCATGCAAATAACGAGATAAAAAAGTTATAGCCTCATCAACAGTATATGCTTCAGTAATAGAGCCATCAGGGTGTGCAAAATTACGAACGTATCCCTTGTATGTACCCATGCAACGTTCAATGCCAAACATCCATCTTTGACTGACTGGTCCGCCTAATAATGCTTGTTCTGGCAAATGCACACACAAATGCACCATGACAGTAAAGAATGCCGGGGGAAATATCTTTTCGAGTTTGCACAACAAAACAACAATGCCTTCCTTCATCTCCTCAAGCTCTTCAACATATAAGGTTTTGGCACACAATTTTTGAAAAAATTGACAAAACTCTATCAATGTTGCACGTATTTTCTTATCCAAAAATGGGAGAATGGCCACAGGCAATATTTTTTGAAGTAACACATGGCAATCATGTGTTTTCATACCTCCAAGTGTATTAGATTCTGTGGCACATCGGCTAATGTTCGATGCATACCCATCTGGTAGGCGAATTGACTTGATAAAGTTGCAAAACTCTGCGCATTCTACTTTACTCAATGTGTAATTAGCATGCGGTTTCACAAATTTACCATTCATCTCCCTCAACCATAGTTCTTTGCGAATGTTAAGATCTTCCAAATCTAGACGTGCTTTTACATTATCCTTTGACTTCACCGGATCGTCTAGCAAGGTCCCCATGATGTTGTCACAAACATTTTTCTCTATGTGCATGACATCAAGATTATGGCGCATCAACAACTTTGACCAATAAGGAAGCTCAAACAATACACTCTTTTTCGACCAATTTAGCTCATCAACCCCGCGTTTACGCTTCCTATCCCCATTATTAGGTGCTTTACCAGGAGTGCATGTAGGTACCTCTTCCAATTGTAACAAAATATCATCTCCGGAAAATTGACGAGGTGGTCCCCTTCTTTCTGCTTTGCCATTGTACTCTAAACTCCTTCGCCAGGAGTGCGTATTGCTTAAGAAGCATCGATGCCCTGTATAACATTGTTTTCCTCGGATTCGACCAGATCGAGTGTCTCCAAGGCATATTGGACATGCCAATTTTCCCATAGTGCTCCATCCTGATAAGTAGGCATAGGCAGGGAAGTCACTGATAGTCCATAGAACTGTTGCATGAAGAGTGAAATGAGACTGAGAATATTCATCATATGCTTGAACCCCGTTGCACCATAAAACTTTAAGTTCATCCACAAGAGGTCTTAAAAAGACATCAAAGTCTTTACCGGGAGACTTTGGCCCTGGAATCAACAATGATAAGAGGTAGTTGCTCTTATGCATGGTATGCCAAGGCGGCATGTTATAAGGCATCAAAATTACAGGCCATATACTATATGCTGTTGTCATATTGCTAAACGGATTGAAACCATCTGAAGCTAACCCCAATCGAACGTTCCTTGAATCAGCAGCAAATTCAGGGTATAGCTCATCAAAGTGTTTCCAAGCCTTTCCATCAGCAGGATGACGCAGCACCCCAGGCTCTTCTCTACGAAATTCCTTATGCCAACGCATGTCTCTCGCCGTGTGCCTTGAAGAATAAAGTCGCTTCAGACGAGGTATGATAGGGAAGTATCGCAGCCTCTTATGTGGCATTTTGTTGCGCACATAGCGACTATTTTTACAAACAGGACACACGGTGGCATTTCTAGCTTCACCATAAAAGATGGCACAATCATATTGACAAACATCAATAAGTTCGTACCCCAAACCTACTTCAGAAAGAAGTTTTCTATTGTCGTAATAGCTTTGGGGACAATTATTGCCTTTTGGAAGCACTTCATGGAGAAGCTTCAACAACATCTCAAACGAATTGTCGCTCCACTTATTCATCACTTTTATGTTCATTAGCTTCACCACAAATGTCAAAGCAGAAATCTGACATCCCTCGTATAGAGGATTATGGACAGCTTCATATAGCTTCTCATAACGACCCTCATCAGCAGTTGATCGCTCATTTCCATATAAATCATCCATAGGCCCTACATTGAAAAATTGAGCACCAAAGACATCATGTAGTCCTGCTCCCAAGCCCTCAAATTCATCTGTAACAAAGTCCTCATTGCCCACATTTTCCTCGTCAACTTCTTTCTCACCATGGTACACCCACCGTGTGTACGAATCATTGATTCCCACCCTAATTAGATGAGCTCTAATAACATCTATGCTTTGATACCTTGTATTGAGACACTTGAAACAAGGGCATAAAGCTAGCCCATTAGAATTCAAATTCTGTTTGGCAACTTGAATAAACTCCTTAATCCCCTCCACGTATTCAGGAGATATTCGATTCCAATTTTTCACCCACTGATGATCCATGTTATCTATGTGTTAACGACCTAAAATGAGGCAACATTAAAGTCATTATCATTAAACTATATTATAAATTGAGTTATTATTACTATACCTTCATGGTGTTAATGTGTTAATCCGGATGAAAAAAGAAAATTACCACATTGTCAAAGGCTATTAGCTTTCAACGTGATAAGGTAAAGAAAAATATGTTCGAGAGATGGAATTCAAAAGCTATCAACGTCATAAAGCTGATGGCTTTTGACCAAATAAAGTATTTCAATCTAGACCTAGAAGTGACTTTTCAGGACTCATCATCTTAGGATGGTCAATGGTAATGCAACCATAAAAAATTAAATGGACTCGTTGCAAACAAGCAACCAAATTTACATGGTCTCTAGACTATTTGGGGTTGTGCAAAAATTTTGAGCAAAATTTTTGATAAAAAGTTGCCATGATTAGATAGCCAAATTAAAAGAAAATTTTCTGTTCATTTGTTATCTCGAATTTGGAAGTAGTTGAGTGTAAATATTGGACCAATGATGAACAAATCATCTCTCGCTCCCCCCCGAACCAATTAAGACACATTAATTTTGTAAGTTTTGTTACAGAAAATCAAATAGAAAATGCGAATGAAGAATCAACAAACACAAAATATTATAAAGCATATTATAAAATCATGCTATCTAGTCATACCAAACACAGAGAAAAAAAAGGGGTGCCGCTAAAGACAAGAATCAGATGTTATAGCCTATTATTTCACTTAACTGCATTTTGTGAAGTCAAAGTTGCAGACCATTGCTAAGTCAATGTTTATATAAGGTCCCCATCAACTTACAACAGGTAATACTAGTAATCCATATAGTTAATCTTACCTTCATTAGTATTATTCCAAGAATTAGAGCAGTAAATGAGTAATCTAGGTGGATAACATGACCCTTCTCAATTGGTTTAAGTTAATTATATTCATGGAGTATATTCTGTCCCATGACATGCTTCCAGCACTACAGAACAAAGAAAACGACTTCTCTTGGAAAAAACATTTGACTTGAGTCACAAGCTAGCAGCCTAACACTTGAGTCACAAGCTCAAGGACATTTTTTTAATTTTTATAAAGCAATACATCTTTATAATCGCATTTCTTTAATCACATCTTATGACTTCTCTTGGAAAAAACTAAAAAAAAAAAAATTCTCATCATTTTTTAACAATTTTTAACTGTCACTACTTTATCACCACTAAAAACGAATAATCACACTTAAGCATATCTTAATTTATTTAACCCCAATCAAAAGATAACATCCAATCCACAATCAATTGTAAGGAAATATAATCATAAAACTAAGTCTTCTATTTCTTAGATGAGACCATAAAACAATCTCATTGAGATCTTATTTAAAAAAGCATTATTATCAAGTTTGGAAAAAGAAAACTTGCATATTCTATGTCACACAACAGTTTAAGGAAAGGTTTCTAGAAGCCAATGTATATCCCCGTATTCACAAGTTTGGTCATGAAGAACAAGCCCATGCTAAAGATTATTTTCTTTGATAATTGCAGGAAAACAAGGCCAAAGATTACTTTTCCAATTTTCATGCAGCTTTTTGTTTTGGGACTTCTTGGGTGAATTAATTATAACACTCCAATAGTCTATGCAGGTTAGGTTAATTAATAGAACAATGATGGGTCAAAGTGCATACATTCATGAGATTGAAGAAAATTGCTGGGAATTTCATGATATGTTGCTAGTATACTATGATGAAAATAGATCCGCATGTTGTATAGAGAGAGAAAGAGAGAGAGAGAGAGAGAGAGAGAGCTTTTTAAATTGACAGGGGGATTGCCATGCATGTGGATGGTCAAATGGTTAGTCATAACCTCTATGATTAATAATCATGTTTATTTAAATTCTGACAAGAGGAAGGTAAAAATCTGATTTTTTCTTTCCAGAAGGGGAAAGGTGGGAATGAAAAGGGGGTAAAAGGCAATAAAATAGTGAGACTTGAATTAGTCTCGTTCTAATATGGGGAACACAGATTCTTTCTACTTGACTACATTCATCTCATTGCAACAGCCAATATTAATGGACACTGTTTAAGGATTCATATGTAGCTCAAAGTTGTCCAGATTATGTGAAACCAATGGATCTTAAAAATTCACAAGTAGACTTTAAAAATTCCCTCCGACAATAGTGAAACCTAGTACACTTGCAGGTTTATAAAATTCATTGTGCAAATGACCAAATTTTAGGGACTAACTCATTAGACTAAATTTTAAAGGATTTATTGGAATCATTTTGAGAAGGATTCTCCAGTCCCATTAAGACAGCTCAAACAAAAAAGTCTTGCAAGCATCTCGATTGCAATGAAGGAAACTTTTGTTAGCATGAATACTATAATGATCAAACTACTTGTAATGTTTGTCAGGCTAGTGCCAGCTAGAAATACTTGTAAAATAAGTCAAATATTCAACTCCACAAAGCAAGCCATAGACAATAGTTATATAATAATCCAAGAAAATCTGCACACTCATCTGATGACAAGTCCTTGTACCGACTTCCAATTATATAATATACCCTTAGTGATGTAGTAAAAAATAATAAAAAGAGACTTTTGTTAAAAAAAAATAATAGAGTAATTATAACACTCTAACCTAACCTAAAAAAGTTTTTAAAAAATTATTAATTATAACACTCCAATAGTCTATGCAGTAACACCTCCAAGTTAGATCAAAATTGAAACAATCACAGCCATGCTGAGAATGATAAGCAAAACAAATTTTTTTTATCATTTACTAAACTTTGTATTGAAGAAATAGTGTACCATTAAAATTTGATAGAATCGTCAACTTTGAACAAAGGGAGTTTGTTCTTGCAAATCCAACTATTCATGATTGAGTTAATGGAATTTTAATGGGTTACGTTCATGCCAACAATCAATACAACTAGTTACCATGTTCTTTTGCATATTTTATTGTCCTAGTTGTCCCAACCAATTAGGTATCTTACAGTAAGTAATACAGTAGTATGCAATCTAAGAACATGCGAGGAAGGAATTTTATGCTCTAACATGCAGGGGTTGCCTAATCGATAACGTCTTTCTTCTCCCAACTGCTATGTCAACATTGGAATATCATTAATTTCAAAAATAAAATACTCAAACAGGAAAGGAAAAAAAGGAACTTTAAAACCTGGAGCAAGTAAGGAGTAGTTACAAAATACAGGAAGGAAAGCAATTGCAATGGACTGCCAAGTACATTTTTAATTCTTCTAAAGATTGTAAGCCTTCACTAAGCTTTTACTAATGAAAAAATTAACAATAGCGCAGGTGACTAGTTAAGTTAATCATAAACTTTTAAGAAGCAGTATTAAGTATAAGACATTGGATACGACCATAGGTGGCTTTTCTGTTGTCCGACCAAGTAAGCAAATGAGACATTATCAATCAAACAAGAAAGGAAGAAAAGGAACAAAATTGAAACAATCATAGCCATGCATTTTGCAGCATTATTCACATCCATTTTTCACCAAAGGAGAGAGACCACATATAGAGGAATGGAATAGACGGTTCTATATTACAAACCCTCTCTAATTTTCTACTACCAATACCATACAAGCACTAATCTAAATGAATAGGTGCTGATGCACTGCTAAGTATTTAATTCTTATGTCCTCAGAAAGATTCTTCAGAAACAAATTGTTCAAGTTTCTTATGTCCCATAACAAATTCTTTAGAATGCTTTATTTGAACAATCAGAACTTTGACTCCAAATTGACGAAGTATGATAGATTTAGTAGTCAATGTAAACATGAAAAAAGGAAAAGAAACTCACCAACATCAATGATTGTAAATCAGTACTGATGTGCTAAAATAAAATAAAATATATGTAATGGGGTACAAACAAATTGGATCAATGATAATGCATGATATTTGTCATTCGTATTCTAGGAAACAACTATGTAAGAAAATTAGACAATGAAGCAAGACGGGGAAGAAATTCAAGCGCTGCTAACATGCACGGATTTTGTGGAAATGTGGCTCAGCCCACACGATAACCCAAAAGGTCATGGGAAACTAATAGTCATTGATGAATTTGGTGGGCTTTAGAGACTTGTTAGACAGTTTTAAGCTCAGCATGTCGTCCATGTCAATTTATGATTATGATTTACAATCTAAAAGAAACTCACCAACAACAATGCCTAACTTTTCTAATTTCTGTACAGCATCATCAACATCAAAATTGCAACTTTCAGCAAATTCCTCACATCGCAGGTCAAGATCCTATAGCATATCAAAACAAGCACAAATTAGAGAAGGGGAAAAAGTAACTGATTACAGAGGTAATGGGAAAAAGTAGAGAGATCGAAGAGGTATACAACAGCGAGGACCGTACGAACGTGGAGGGGATGTAAGTTGCCGGAAATGCAGGGCTGTACGACGTGGAGGGGATGCAGGATCGGTGGGACTGATGCAGGTGCCGGCGATGTGTTTCAGTAGGGCAGAGGAGTTTTAGGGGAAGGTTTTTTTTTTTTTGGGGGGGAAGGACGTTTGGGGCTGCCGAAAAGCTATTGGGGTGTATTGATTTTTTTTCCCTTTTTTAATTAAGTTTGTTATTTTGTAATCAAATTACAATACTACCCATCTGATGTTTACAATCCAAATGTATAAATTTCTATTTTTGTACAAATTCAAGGATGAAAAAGTCATATCATATTACATTATGCTCGATTTTTTAAAATGAATTACTACCTTATTATTACCTACACATATTTAACATTTTCAATTATGTGTGGGTAATATGGGTAATTAAAAAAAGAAAAAACCATATCAACATTCCTAAAACTCGAAAATGTCATAGTATTACCCACACATGGAGGACATTTTTACTTATGTGTAGGTAATATTAACTACAAAATAACACATCAGCATTTAAAAAAATTTGACAATTAATCCCACCAATTTTATGTGTAACGAAACAGTTTTACCTACACTTAATATAAACAGTAAAAAAAGCCACATCAGCATTTCAAAAAATTTGATAATACCGCCAATTTCAAAATTTTGAGGGAAATTCTCCCACCAATTTTATGTGTAACGAAACACTTTCACCTACACTTAATGTAAATAATAAAAAAGCCACATCAGCATTTCAAAAAATTTGATAATACCGCCAATTTCAAAATTTTGGAGGAAATTCTCCCACCAATTTTATGTGTCACAAAAACCTTTTACCTACACTTAATATAAATAACAAAAAAGCCACGTCAACATTCTAAAAATTTTGAGAATGTAGCCAATCCCTAATTATGGAGGGAAAAACTCCCACCAAATTTATATGAAACTATAGATGTTTACCTACACTTAATAAATGCCAAATATATAGTAATTATTTTTATTATATTTACCTACACAGATAAAATAAATGTGTAGCTAAATACCCACACATGTTATGTGTAACAATTTTATGTGTAGGTAAAAACTAAATTTCTTGTAGTGCTATACGGCTCGGGTAACCCATTTAATGACTATGAAGCAACACCGTAAACACCAAATTTTGACGCACCATTTATTTTCAAACACCGGGGGGCATGTTTGCACTTTTTGGGACAAATTTTAATTTTTCAATAATCTGGGGGGCAAAATAGTAATTTTATTTGTAAATATTTTTCTATCAGCTTTTGGGGGGTTTAAATTCATATTTTTACTTTGGAGTGAATTTGTTAATTTCTTATGATTTTTCTGGATTTAATTGGTATTCTTTATATTTTTATCAACACAAGGGCAAAATGGTAATTTCGCCTCGCGAATACCATTTTAGTTCATTTTTAGTTCCAAATTCATTTTTCTAATTCTTTAAGCATGTTTTTTAATTTCCTTGATTTTTCAGAGATGTTTACTATTTTTTCTGTTAATTTTTATTGCCCAAGGGCAAAATCGTTATTTTTACAAATTAAATTCATTTTTCACAAATTTTGAGTCAAAATGCATTTTCTAGTATTTTAAGCTTATTTGTAATTTTTGATAATTTTTTGAGGACAATAACCATTTTTTGTGAATTTTCACTGTCCAAGGGCAAAATCGTCATTTTACAGTTTAAATTAATTTTTTGTCAAATTTTGAGTAAAAAATGCATTTTCTAGTGTTTTAAGCTTATTTTTAATTTTTGGTAATTTTTCGAGGCTAATATCTATTTTTTGTGTATTTTCGTTGTTCGGGAGCAAAATCGTCATTTTACACCCAGAGCGCGTTTTTATTAGTTTTGAGCTCTATTTTTTTTTTATCTTGAAATCTACTGTGAATCCTTTTTAAAAAAATTTAGAAATTGTTGTCAGATTCTTTTTAATTTTAGGGTTAAATTTTTTTTAATAAAATTAGCATTTTTTAATACCGGTGGCATTTTCGTTATTTTATAGCATTCTTGGCCAACAAGACAAGTGGCCTATAAATACTCTCCCTAATTAGTAGAAAGAAAGGAGAAAAAATGGAAAACCCTAAAAACACTTTTGCTCTATTTTTAGATTAAAACACACACTTTTACACCTTTAAACACACACATATATAGCCGTTCTCAATTTCTTTCTACTATTCATCATCATCATCAATTGGAGTTTACTGTTCATCACCATCATCAGATTGTCTCCAAACTCAGAGGTAAGTTTTAGTTTTTCTCTTCATTTTTGGTTTAATTTTACTTCCATTTTTACATCTGAATATTGATTAAGTTAATTTGTTTGCGATTTAAATTAAAATTTTGAATTCCTCTTGCTACTCTGTTTTCTGGGTTTTGTTATTTATCTAGTTCTGGGATTTTTTCTCTGTTTACTTCTTCCCATCGTCGCCTCCTCAATCACTGAATTCCCTCAACCACAAACACCATCTCGTTGCCCTTTCCATCAAACACCACAGTTAGCCCATCCCAATTTCACCACCATCATTAGATTTTTCCCAATTGCAAACCCAAAAACCTACAATTACAGCCAATTGCCATCACAGAAAAATCCAAAGCTTCTATAATTAGCCATCGAACCAACCCAGACTCAAGAAAACTCAACACCATCAAATTGAATCAGCAAACCAGCAAAATACAGCACACAAAACACAATCACACATACAGACATAACCAAATCACACACGTGGACAAGCAGAATACACAATCTGCACACGCACATCTACATACACGCCCAACCATCAGCCCCTGCCACCATTCATCATCCGAAACAGCACCAACATCAATAGCCCCACCGCATCACTACCACTTGCACACACAAGCAAAATGAAGCCCCAATTTCCACAAACAACCTAGCTGCCCCTATCTTCTTCACCATCGCACAACAACAAACCAGCCTAAAAATGCTCAAAATTAAATACGAATCAAATGCCCATCATTAGTCCAGTCGCCAATATATCACTACAAAGCCCCACAAGTCGCCCTAAGTTCCAACCCAATTGCCCAGACCTACATGAAACAAACAAAAATAACAAGAACAAAAATAACAAGAGCAAAAGCACAAAATCAGTCCCCTGTCCAACACATACAACCGATCCCAAGGCCACCCAAAATCACCACAGTCACTGCATCGCCAAACCACAACCTGTACTAGCACCTCAATCATCTTCAATTCCACCCCATTGCAGCCTCAAATCGCAGTCGATCAGGTCCCAAATATCCTGAAACACCAACTGCAGCCCCTCTCTTAACAGCCACAATTTCACAATCATAAGGAGGGGTAATTGGAAAGGGGAAACAGATACAGAAAGAGAGAGAATTAGAAAGGGAGAAAACAAAAACGGAAGGAGAAGAAGAGAGTGCAAGAGAGATTGAGAGCAATCAGAGAGTGAGTGAAAGGCCGAGAGAAGGAAGATAGAAAAGAGAAGAGAGACGGAGGGAGTGAGAGATTGAAAGGTTGAACACACAGAGAGAAAAGACAGATCATCGGAGAGAAGAAGAATCAGAGAGAAAGAGAGAAACTAGAAGAAAATAATGGAGAAGAGAGACGAAAAAAAAAGGGAAAAATGGAATGAAGCTTCTCTGAAATTGAAAGAAGAAAGAAGAAAGAAACTTGGATCCGGAGGGGAGATGGATGCAGGTTTGGACTTAAGGAAATTTTGGGGGATTTTGCGTTTTTGTTAATGAATTCTAAATTAGAAAAAAAAGGATTTGTCAGTTCATATGAAGCAAAAAATGATAGAAAATTGGGGTCATTTAACTGTGTCTTAGTTAGATGTCTTTTTGTTTTTGTTCGATTAGTGCATGTAATATGGTTAATCAGGCTATCTTAACTAACTAATTCAGTTTTAAGTGTAGCATTTTTATTCGATTATTGTTGAACAAATATTTACATTTTAGTTTTGGCTTCCTTAAGTGTTGTTGATACTCCCTTAAAGACTCTGTTTCATTCATTCAAGTCTTTAGTAATTACATATTGGCCCTTAGATTTATTTTTCTTTTTCTTTCATTAAAGTCCTCATGATTGCAATTATGTCCTTTAATTGCTAAAATTTATGGTTTTATCCCTTTCAATTTTGCTTTAATTTTTAATTGCACCCCATAGATTTATGTGAATTCTTTTAATTTTACCCTATAAGTTTTATACAATTTTATTTTTAGCTCCTTAGTTGCTAAAATTTATTTATTTATTTGGTTTTTTTTCATCTCAGTTTGTCAATATTTACATATTTTAGGTTTTGTTTATTTATATCAAGGTACCTTAACCTGTTTGTTCATTTTGATTAGTATAAGCACCGGGTCTTCAAGAGATATCCCTATTACCTATTAATTTCATTTTTATGTGCCCAATGTGCAATTTATGTGATTTTTTTTATGCATGTTTCTTCATATATTTCTTAGTTTACATGCTCTTTGAGCATTTACTTATTTTATGCTATTTAAATTCAAAATTTATTATTTTAACAAAGTGTAATATTTTTGTATTTAACTAGTCAATGTAATAGTTAGAGTATTTTTCTCATATTTTAGCAAAAAAATGTGTAATTAGATAGAAAGTGTAATAGATAGGGCATTTTTAATTTCCCCCCTTAAATTGTAAACTAAGCCCCCCGGTGTAATAATTAGGAATTATTTGCTTTTGTGTGCTTATGTGTTTATTTCTTTTTACCGCTTTTTTTAGGATTTTGCATCTAGATATTATATCTATGTGTTATATGCTCCTACTTGGCTTTATATGTCTTTATATATTTAATTTGCTTTTAATTCATGCTTTAATAGTTGATACATAATTTATGGTATTCCGTCACCACACTAGTCCAACGCTAGTTATGGCTTCTTTCTTTTTCCGCTAGTCCAACGCTAGT
Organism: Mitragyna speciosa; assembly: GCA_024721245.1. NCBI lineage: Eukaryota > Viridiplantae > Streptophyta > Magnoliopsida > Gentianales > Rubiaceae > Mitragyna > Mitragyna speciosa. The sequence continues at coordinate 10,116,094 of CM045553.1, read as the reverse complement.
AGGACTTTTTAGAACGGGCTAGTCCAAGCTAGACCCTTAAGACATTTTAGTGTTAGGATCATTCATGTACATTTCACATTTCACATTTCACGCACTTTTAGTTTCCTTTCCATTTAGCATGATTTTATTATTACTATTATTATTCATTATTACTATTATTATTATTTTGACACATTTTTAAAATGCATGACATTTAAGTTGCATCTCACTTAGAAATTAGGACATTTGTGTGATTCGACTAGAAATAGTCGCCTACTCACTCGGGAAGCGGTGGCGTACAGGCCGTTCCCCCCTCCGTAAGTAGAAATATTCAGTCACGAGTTATTAGTTCCCCGTACCCATCATATTACATACCCGCTTTCTTTCTTCACTTACTATATATTATTATTTTCTTTTCTTTTTGCATTTCATTTTGTATTCACACTCGTGATTCCCTCGAGATCTCGACTCGGGTTTCGCAATTAATGCAATAATTCCTACCAAACCTCGACGGGACATTTTGACCCTCTCGATATTCACATTTAGATTTAGGATTTGCATTCATTTAGATACATCCAAACACGATAGAATCTAGGGTTAATTTAGGAAATTTTGATTAAATCTCGCAACTAGTCTCGGCTAGGTTGAAAGGGTGCCTTAGGCGCAAGCCTTTGCCTTCCCTTTCTTCAAATGTGACTCCCGGACCTTTTTCTCTTATTTTTCGTAGATCAGAGTAGAAAAAGGGTTTTAAAATATTTTTCTAAAAATTTTATTTTTGTTTTGTTAAACGATTTTTCGGGTGATTTGGTACACCCTAACTCAGTACCAAGTGGCACCTCCATTTTCTAAAATAAAACCCTTTTTCAAAAATTATTTGGGCCAAACCTGTCGTACTTTTAGTTCTGACCTTATTTTCTTTTAAAACATTATTTTTCTTAAAATACACTTTTTCTACTAAAATTTGATTTTTCTCACACACGCACGGTTTTCCAAAAACTTTTATTTTCAAAAGGGTCATCAGACCGGACCGTCCTTTTCGAGGCGAGACAGTCAACGACCCCACCAACACCCTTTTACTTTACGATTTTTTTTAGGACGCGACAACACCGTTGCCTCCTAATCCACCTCCTCGTAGACGCCGTCATGGGGGTAGACATGTGGATCGACCTGTTAGTAGTCGGATGGTTGATGATACTTTGGCACAATCACCGGATCATTTCACATCTGATGCATAATATCATACGGCAACAGGTGAATATTACACGGATACTTCAGCAGGCGAATATTATACTGGTGCTTCAGTAGGTGAGTATTGCACGGGTGCGTCAACGGGTGATGAACTTGGTATAGAGGATGAAGCAGATTCCGAACCAGAACCAGAGAGCGATGATTCCGATCATGAGGATTCGGGGAATCAAGCAAGACATATGGACGAGGCAGGTTCTAGCGTTCCTTATATAGGCGGTGTGTCTGAAACCATGGGGTTGTTTTAAGATATTGAATGTGTCGAAGCAATGATGGCATTTGATCCCATAGATCGCGAAAATTACATGCGTCTCAATGTGTGGAATGAACAGATACAAGAATTGGAGTTGGGACAACTGTTCAAAACAAAAGACGATGTCGAGCGAGCTGTTAAATTATGGTCGATCAAGAACAATAGGGAGTACAGAGTTAAAGAAAGTAATCTACGTACGTGGTATGTCATTTGTAAACATCGAACTCCCGACACTCCATGCAATTTTAAACTGAGAGCCACACATCGGAGTACATATCAACAGTGAATGATTGTGACTGTACAGAAGGTGCATAGTTGTATTCGCGTGTCGAACTCGAACGATCACCGACAATTGAGTTCTCACATCATTGCCGAGTATATTGTGAGTCATATAAGTAATGGTCCATTATTTCCGATCAAAGAAATACAAACAACGGTTAAACAGAAGTTCAGCTGTGATATCATGTACAAAAAATCGTGGTTTGCAAGACGAAGGTGTATAGACCTAGTCTACGGTGATTGGCCTACTTCTGTAGCGCAGTTACCTGTATTCATGCAAGAGTTAGTCACGACTAACCCCGGAACGGTAGTCTCTTGGCTGCACCATCCACATAGTACACCACAGTGTTTCATTTTTTATTACGTGTTTTGGGCTTTCGGACCTGCGATCGAAGCATTCAGGTTCTTAAATCCTGTTATTTGTGTAGATGAGATATTTATGAAGGGGCCATATAAATCTAAGTTTCTCGTTGCCATTGGGTTCGATGCAAACAATCGACTTCTCTCACTAGCTTTTGCTCTTGTGGGTGAAGAAACAAATCGAAGTTGGGGATGGTTTATGCAGCAACTACGACAGTACATTTTTGAAAATGTCTCAAAAATTTGCATAATCTCTGATCGACACAAGGGCATTATTAACGTTATGCATAATTGGCCGAATGGCAATGCAGTCCACAAATTCTGCTTGGTTCACGTCCAAACTAACTTCACAAAAATTTAAAAATCAACGGTAAGATAATTGTAAAATGTATATTTTAACTTCAGGTTGATATTATAATAGTGGTATTTCATATTCAACTTATGATCGAATTATGCATATTTTTCTAGCTTGAAAGATCTTGTGTGGGCAGCTGGATCTGCTCGACAACAACGAAAATACGATGTATTCATACGGCAAATTCAGGCTATTAGTGAGGAGGCACATCGATGGCTGACAGGTCAATCCGTTCAACCACATCAATGGGCGCTTTGCAAAGACGAGAGATATAGGTGGGGACATACGTCAATAAATGTTGCCGAGTGTTTCAACAAAATTTTACAGAGTGCCAGATTATTACTGATCAAGGCATGCGTTGAACACACATTCAACCAAAGTGTGTCATTGTGGGAGAGAAAATGAAAAATCACATCGAATCCCACTTTTCCACTCCCTAAGCATTAGTGGGATAAATATTCAGTAAACGAAGAGAAGTCACGACGGCACTCGGTAACGCAATACAACAGCGTCACGGGTGAATATGGAGTGATTACGAGAATTCATCATAGCAGAGGTGGAAATGCCCAAACGGTAAATTTCAGTCAGCACACATGCACGTGCGACAAATACCAATCTTTAATATTTTCATGTTCTCATGTTATGGCCGCATGTCGAAAGGCAGGCATTAGACCAACTGAATTAATTGACCCTATCTACACAAATTTTACGTATTTTCAGATATGAATAGGCCAGTTTCACCCTATTAGACACTAGGCGTATTGGGCGCTTCTTGATTTTGTACTGGCATACGATGCTACACGTCTGAGAGAAAGGACAAGGGGCTGACAAAGAACGTCACGAATTCTTAACGAAATGGATCGCCGCTGTCCTGATGCCCCATGTAGATGCAGTGTCTGTTGCCAGCCGGGTCACAATACAGCTTCATGTCCCCGATCGACCCATTTTTTCTAGCAGATTTTTTTTTATGGATGTGTCTTTTAATTAAAGATGTAGCGATTTGTTTATTTACTTTTTTGTGTAATGCTATGAACAATGCGAATAAAATTGAGTTACGCGTTCATCTGTTACATGTACTTCTGTTCGATTGATTGTACACAAGCATTCATTTCGTCGTATTATTTTAACAATCGAATTAACAATTTACTTATTCATATACATTGTGAACTTTGTATTTTAATTCCTACAAATTTGTAACCGAATTTGTTTTACTTGCACATGATACCAGGCTTATGGCTGCATTTCCCACACCACCGGCTACGTTGGCCCTCATCCTGGGCCACACGACCCTAGTCTATTGGTTTTACAGCCTGGTCATCGGTCTCAGGACGTGTTCTACGGGAACGAGCAGCAGTTTAAGGCGAAAAGATGTGATGGACATTTTTGGAAATTTATTCGCAACGTTAAGGATCCACGTATTTTACATTACTTGGAGTTAGTCAGATTTGGACGTGTTGTCGATACAGGCATGTTATTGTACGATCACGCTCTTATCACAACATTGATAGAGTGGTGGCACGAGGAGACTTACACATTTCACTTACCATACGGTGAGGCTACTGTGACGCTCCAAGATGTCGCAGTTTTGTGGGGTTTGCGTATCGACGGCATGCTAGTGACATTGGTCGATCGAGTGCTAAATATCCCCCAAAAGAAGGCTCTCATTCAGGAGATTTTAGGTTTTTATCCTGAGGATGATGATATCAGGGATGGGAGACTTAAGATTAAGTCGTTAGAGCGACACTACATAGGCGGATTGCCAGCTCATGCAGATGATGAGGCCGTACGTTAGCATGCTCGGATATATATTTTGATGCTATTATCTGGACAGTTATTTACTGATACTTGTGGCGATTTGGTATCCCCACACTTTTTTGACTATGTACAGGACATTCAGAGTATGTCTCGTTACAGTTGGGGGAGTGCAATGTTAGTTAGGCTGTACAGGTTTATGTGTACACCATGTAGGTCAGATGCACATATCACCGCCGGTCCATACATGCTTTTACAGGTATGACATGATAGTATTGTCATAATTTTTTAATTTCAATATGTAATTCAAATGAAAAATATTTTTATTTCGCAATCTTTTCAGCTTTGGACATGGGAGAGATTTTCGACTCTTTGACCGAAAATTGTCGACCCAGTGGCATTACCTTATGCCCAGCAGACATGGGGAGCACGTTGGAGTACTATGCATACTCATGCTAATGCACCTCAGCATTTTTTCCATATTATCGAGATCACATCTCGAAACTCGGGCAGTACGATGTAAGTTGTGTAATCGTATTTAATTTAATACCCTAAACCATATTCACTGAACATATTTTGTAAAAATTAATAAATACATATTTCATGCAATTCATATGGGAACCGTACACGACAGGTGTCCTTACGTCGATACACCCAGATTGTACTGTCGATGTGCATCTATGGCGTGCGAGGGTTCCTTTTATTTATTTTCATATTGTAGAGATTCACCTACCGAATCCCGTACTTCGACAGTTTGGCATTCAGCAGGATATCCCAGAGCCTCTAGACACGCAGCCGGCACTTCATGCATTAGGCAGATCCGGCCACTCTGGTCAGAATTGGGAGGTATTTCATGCCAGATGGATTCATTGGTGGGGTCGTCGTGCAGATTCAGTGATACATGGGCCTCCTGAAGACCCGTACTCTTCTAGCCATGAGTACATGCATTGGTACCTGCTACATACTGTCCGGTATATCACACCTCCTGTTGTGCAGCTATCTCATTGGGAGGGGCTACGAGGAGATGTAGGTCGACACGATTATTTGGTATGCCTTAATTTTCCTATTGTGTTTAACGAAGTTGTTAAAATTTATGTAACGTTTATTATTGAACCATCGTTTATACATTTAAACTAATTTATAAATTTCATATTTCATTTATTTAGATGGACAGTATGGCATGCATCGGATGGGCTACGCATGAGTTTCTCACGCAGGATGCACCACAGTCCCATACTATGCGTACCCATCTACAGTCTATATGCGCAGAGGCGTTTGGTAGCATGCAGCACGTTGAGAGAGACTATCGCATGCAGTTAGGGACATTTGACCGGCTTGAAACTGGTTCATCGTTGCAGGCTCAGGTGCGACGTGAGGATCCTGTTCTTCGTGTACGCGAGCATCGGCGGGGACAAAACCGCAGAGGAAGACGTCGCCAGCAGGTTGAGTTACCACTGGATCAGGATGACGATATTAGTCTCCACTCTTCACATCACGGTGTTGATTCGTCTGGACAGTCAGGATATGTCCCGACGTTTGATCCATTCAGCGCCCCTACGCAGATGCCAGCCTTTGGAGCACATACTGACTATGGCGCATCAGCCCGCAATTCTTCAGTTGGAGATGATATTATCTTCAACTTCATGGCTAGGGGGGATGCTCATTTATCATCTCGCCCTAGTACTTCCAGGAGTGCTATGCCCGGACCTTCTGAATCGGAGTCGTGTCCACGCTGCGGACAGACACCGGTTCCTACTGACGATGCTGACGAGCCTCCATCGCCATTACATCTTGATACTGGATTGAGGAGATCTTCCCGCCAGCAGGACCAGCATTACATGGCACATCGGAGGAGACATTGGAGATGCGATTGTTCTATCATACCACAAGACAGGGGCAGGAGGTATATGTAGAGTGATATTATATATTGTCATTCTTGTTCATATTTTACATCTTGTGACGATTGTTTTTATATATGTAGTGTTGTTATATATTATCAGTATTCACTTTTTACATTCTTGTTCATATATGTAGCGATATTATATACTGTCACTATTCACTTTTTAGGGTTACTGCTTCATTTATCAATATGTTCGCTTACGTTTTACAATTTAGTTACTTAAGGAATTAGAAACCAGGGTTTAGGGTTCACAAAGTAGGGTTAGGCAATTACAGTGATCGTATTTAGATATTAGGGTTTAGAAGATTAGGGTTCGTGCATTAAGGTTTACGATTTACAATTTATGTTGTAATAACTAGGGTTATGGGTTAGGGTTATGGTTAGGGTTTATCGTTTATGGTTATGGGTAGGTTTTGGGTTTAGGGTTTTAGGATTTAAGGTTTATGGTTAAGGTTTAGGGTTAGTGTTTAGGGTTTAAATTGGTTTAGGGTTTTAGGGTTTAGGGTTACTCGTTAAGGTTAGAGTTTATAGTTTATGGTTACGATTAGGGTTTGGGTTTAGGGTTTTAGGATTTAAGGTTTATGGTTAAGGTTTAGGGTTTAAATTGGTTTAGGGTTTTAGGGTTTAGGGTTACTCGTTAAAGTAAGGGTTTATAGTTTATGGTTACGATTAGGGTTTGGGTTTAGGGTTTTAGGATTTAAGGTTTGTGGTTTTAATTAGGGTATATGGTATAGGGTTTAGGTTATGATTATGGTTAGAGTTTAGAGTTTGTGTCAATGTAAAAAATATTGTGATTCACGTAATTAATTTAGGCAAAACTGTTGCACGTAATTTTCATTCAATAAAAGTAATTAGGATATCTTTGTTTTATACCTCCTTTTTTTTATGTTTGTAGGTGAAAAAATTACAATTGCATATAGCCCCCCAAATGTAATTTTTTTTTTTACTTTTTTAGGTCAAAAAAATTATTATTCAAGTAATTAGTCAACATAACAATTTTATTTTTACCCTATAAACTTATTCGCGGACAGAATTAAGACAAACACGTACCATTATTTATAAATAATGTATTCCTTTACGGATTAACTTAAAAAATACATACCATTCCCTAGTTGTGAATTCCGTAAACCATTCACCATTCCCAACTTGTGAATTAGCAGACAATAATAATCTATTTGCATATATAAATAAATAATTATTTTTAAGATATTTTTTAAAGGATTAACAAGTAATTCAAGCAAAGAATTGGGATAAATACATACATTCCCTAGTTGTGAATTAATTTTTTTCTTATTCTTTGCAAGATAAAAATACTAATTGATATAATTAGGACAAGAATTATTCACGTAATTAATTAAGAGAATTATATTTTTCAAAAATAATTTATTTTTTATATAGATTAACCAATTGATAACCTAACAATAACATTCAATTTTTTTAAACTTTTTTTCCTTTAACATTTGGGGGGCAAAACTGTTGCACGTAATTATCATTCAATGAAAGTAATTAGGATATCTTTGTTTTATACCTCCTATATTTTTTTTTTACGTTTGTAGGTGAAAAAAATTACAATTACATATAGCCCCCAAATGTAATTTCTTTTTTACTTTTTTATGTCAAAAAAATTATTATTCAAGTAATTAGTCAACATAACAATTTTATTTTTACCCTATAAACTTATTCGCGGACAGAATTAAGACAAACACGTACCATTATTTATAAATAATGTATTCCTTTACGGATTAACTTAAAAAATACATACCATTCCCTAGTTGTGAATTCCCGTAAACCATTCACCATTCCCAACTTGTGAATTAGCAGACAATAATAATCTATTTGCATATATAAATAAATAATTATTTTTAAGATATTTTTTAAAGGATTAACAAGTAATTCAAGCAAAGAATTGGGATAAATACATACATTCCCTAGTTGTGAATTAATTTTTTTCTTATTCTTTGCAAGATAAAAATACTAATTGATATAATTAGGACAAGAATTATTCACGTAATTAATTAAGAGAATTATATTTTTCAAAAATAATTTATTTTTTATATAGATTAACCAATTGATAACCTAACAATAACATTCAATTTTTTTAAACTTTTTTTCCTTTAACATTTGGGGGGCAAAACTGTTGCACGTAATTATCATTCAATGAAAGTAATTAGGATATCTTTGTTTTATACCTCCTATTTTTTTTTTTTACGTTTGTAGGTGAAAAAATTACAATTACATATAGCCCCCAAATGTAATTTCTTTTTTTACTTTTTTATGGTCAAAAAAATTATTATTCAAGTAATTAGTCAACATAACAATTTTAATTTTTACCCTATAAACTTATTCGCGGACAGAATTAAGACAAATACGTACCATTATTTATAAATAATGTATTCCTTTATGGATTAACTTAAAAAATACATACCATTCCCTAGTTGTGAATTCCCTAAACCATTCACCATTCCCAACTTGTGAATTAGCATACAATAATAATTTATTTGCATAAATAAATAAATAATTATTTTTAAGATATTTTTTAAAGGATTAACAAGTAATTCAAGCAAAGAATTAGGATAAATACATACATTCCCTAGTTGTGAATTAATTTTTTTCTTATTCTTTACAATGATTAAATTACTAATTCATATAATTAGGACAAAAATTATGGCAATTAAATCCTAATTAGGACAATGATTTTTTTTAACATTAATTTATTTTTTTATATACATTAACTAATTCATAACCTAATTAAGATAATGATTTTTTTAACCTTTTTTTTTAACAGTTGCGGTCCCCCAAAAATTGTCAAACAGGCCCCCCAAACTTAAAAATATATAAATAAATAAAGGGGTTGAGATGTAATTTGAGATTTAATATGAGAATTATAAAAGGGGGGCTATGCAATTCGGATTTTGTGTGATAGTCACCGCACACAACAAGTGCGGTGACTCTCACATTAAAACCAAATTGCACAATCGGCCCCCCAAGCATAAAAAAAAAAAAATTTTGTGTGTGTCGCCGCACAAGAAAAGTGCGGTGACTCTCACACAAAATTTTCAATTGCACACAAGCCCCGCAAACGTAAAATGAAAACGTAAAATACAAAATTCATGTGACAGTCACCGCACAAATCACGTGCGGTGACTGTTACATTTTTTTTCAAACCACAAAAGCCCTCCTTGACACACACCTGCACACCTGCACACGTGGAAAAAAAAAAAAAAGAGCAGTCGCCGCACACTGTTGTGCGGCGACGTTAAAACCGGAATGATAAAAAAAAGTGACCCCAAAATGGGGACTTTTTTTAAATAACAACAATAAGAGAAATTTGCCCTATGTTCTCCCACCCTTAAATGGAAACTTCAAGTTATTAACATTTTTTTTCTTGAATATTTTATATACACGTTATCTCATTTCTTAAAATTTCATTTACGATCTAAAATATTTTAGCTTTGTGGATAAACTTTTACCTATTTTGGCTCTCTCTAAACTTTGCCTAGATAAAGTAAGAGCAAATACAATTTGTAAATTAAGAACATCGTTTTCGAACATTCCTTTTGTATGTGAAAGAGAAGGTCTCGAAGAATCATGTTCATTATTTGAGTACTAAATTTAATCCAAAATACTACTGCAATTTGCATGTATAGGATTAAAAATAAGGCTGCCAAAATTCATTGGGACCATTAGAATGCAATTTTGGTAACCTACGTTAGAACAATGAGCCGATGAGGACAGAAAATGGTCACAAGAAGAGTAAATAGGATGTGAAAATGACTTAACAATTGATTAGGACTGATATTATTAAAGACATGGTAGGTAAAATATTTATTAATTTTCCTTTTGAAAAATTGGATGCGAAATTATGTTGCGTGTAGCATTAACCAGCCAATACCTGTAGCCAAATGCCACCTTTTTTTTATTTATATATATACTTGTTTCAGCATAAGAATTTATTGTTCTCTAACTTTATTTTATTCATTTATTTTTGAAATTTTTTGATTTGTGTGACATAAATTTTATGCTTGGAAGATCGATAATGTTTGGAATTTTGGCCATGGCTGGGAATAGCAAGCAAGTTTTTGGCACAAGATTAAGACCAGATTAAATTGCCCATGCCTTTTTTTTTTGTTTTCTTTAATTTATTCCAAACTAGCTAGTTTAATCACATATTTTACTTTCATTTGGTTTATAGTAATAAAAATAACTTTCGCCTAAAAATGGGGACACAAAAATAAACTCAATAATATAGTGGCTGTTGTTTGCATGTAAACTATACATAAATATCGTAGTAAAGTTGAATTAGGTCTGATGTACAGACAATGCTGTTTGCATCTGCTTATAATTTTCAGCAAGTAAGTTTATTATTTGATGTTTGTAGTTTGATATATGACAATGGAAACAGAATTTTAGAAGCAGAATAAATGAAAATTTGCATAGTTTAAAAATCTACATCTATCTATATTTATATTTTATACAAATCTACACTCTCAAATATAAAAGTACCATTGGGGTCAATATTTTTGACAATTTTTTATATCAAGAATATTTTCATTCTTACACTTCGTAATCATCTCTGAGGAGGGCTTATAGGAAAAGTAAAGAGTTGGGCTTAAAGTCTTATGTTTTTGAAAATTTTTTGTTTAAATAATACCTTCATTTTCGTGCCTTACAATTAATTAAAAAAGGGCAATAATGAGAAAATAAAAATTTAAAATTACATTCAATTTATCAAAGGAAAAAAGGATAAAAAATTCAAATTTTATCAAACAAATATTAAAAAGTAGTTTTGATAAAAAGTTCTCCTTCAAAAGTAGAATAGACAGATCAATAAATGTATATGTTATTAACATAGTTTAAAAAATTTACTTTTAAACAAAACGAAACAGACCTATTAGATACATATATATTTTTAACAAATAAGGTCCTAAAAGTATTGCCACTACAAACTTAGATTTCAAATAAAAAAAGAAAAAGAAAAAAACAAAGGAAAAAGAGTTTGATATCTTCCAAATATTTCCAACCCATCTTGGTTACAAATTTATGAATAAAAAAAATAGTGAAACACTCTGTGTAAGCCAATCAAATTGAAAAGCTAGAGTATTCTATATAATCAAGAGTGTATTACTAACAAACAATAACAAAATACAATTAGAATCAAAATTAGCAACTATTTTGCACTATTTAAATTCTTTATGCAAATAACTTAATTAATTAACTTTCTTCTCTTAAATTTACTTCTTTAAAGTTTTCTCTATCTACTATTCTTCGCATTACGAATTACATTCTTATATGCTATTGTCCCTATAATAATAAATTGAATGCCTCATTGATTGAAAAAATAAAGAGATAAATTACTTTGAAAATACATAAGGAAGTTATATGTATGATAACAGACAATTCTTTGTTCAAAAGTATCCAAATATTGAATAAAATAAAACCCAAGGAGGAGAAAGAGTCGAAGAAAAGAAGTGATAAGACACTTAAATTTATGTTTTTTTGTCAAAACTAAATAAAAATTTATATTAATCAGTATTATTGGGTAACGTAGAAAAACTAAAACTAAGCCCACGATATTAATTTATGTTCCTATGATACTCAATTTGTCTTTCTAAAACTAATGAATGCATAAGAGGTTGAAACATGTAAAACCCAGCCTGTTTTATAAATTACATTACTTCATAGATTGAGAGTGAAATATATTTTAATTCAGTCTTAAGTGAAAAACAATTCTTTACATTAGTGCACTTAGGTTTAAATTTGAGAATGATGTAATATAATTATTAGGATGTTATTGACAAAAATTTCTTGTTTATTAGAAATTGGAATCTTTATACTTTGTTGATTAAACCTAAATATATAATATTTGAATTTTTGTTTTTGCAAATATTATTGTTGTATTGAGTCAGTATTTTCAACATAAAATATGGAGAAAAAATTTTAACTTTCGTGACAAGAAGCATATAAAAATAGGTGAAGCAAACTTGTAATTTTAATAGAATTCCAACTTGATACGTGATAATTGGCTAAATTAAAAAATATATCTATTTAACTAGGGTAATGGTTAATACATTCCTTGATTTTATTTATATGCTTCATTTGGACTAATATACCAGTGATTTATAGCATTTCAAGTCTTCATATGAATATAGTAAATTTGTAAAATAATGGTTCTTTGGTCTAAAAATTAAAAGTAAAGTGTATAAATAAAAAACTAGAGTGTATAAATCATTTCTCCTTTAATTATTAAGAGATAAAATTATTTGAGGCACCATTAAACATACATATATGTACTTTAAAACTAACACCAAAAAGTATAATATGCTTGAATTAATCAATGGTACATATGTGTATTTAATATTTCATTTCTAGATTAAATCAAACATTATTATCTAGAAAAATAGACATGTGATCATTTTAATTTATAGTCATTATATTATAACACAACTCATAAAGACTACATGATAACTCACAGACATTTTAATATTATTGATTAAAGTAATACATATTTGTTGTTACTTTACATATAAAAAATCATGCAAAACATGTGTTATACAAAGAAAATTCGATAAACGTTGCACTAAAAGAGGATATTATAAAAGAATTGAACAAAAATAATTCATAGTAATTTTTTCTAATATAATTTGTTTAAATTAGGCTTATCGTATGAGAAAAGAATCGAACAAAAGTCAAAAAACCCATAAGTAATTTTTTCTCTAGTAAAACTTTTTTAAATTATGCTTGTTTATGAAGAAATAATTCAAAATGTTTATAATTTAGATGTAATATCATAGTTTATTAAAGAGGAGAAAAACTCAAAATAGAGAAAGTAACATGGCTAAAATTTATCTTGTAAAATAGCATTCAAAAATTTCATAATAGTTAAATAATTTCAGCGATGACCATAAAAATTAATCGTCACGATAAACACGTGAAGCTGATTTTATAATCGTATTCTTAAAATTTTTGTTAATTATATATTCCAAAATTTGCTTAGGTTATGACAAAAAGAATTTCCTTAAATAATACTAAAATTCATTAATTTTTTTAATTGTCAGGTTTGATGGTGCCACAATACAAATATCAATAAAAAACAAATTTTGTAAAAATGCCATGCTTATCCTTCATATTCAAACAAGATAATATTATCTAAATTGACTTGAGAGGAATAATATTGACATTTTTTGCAGAAATTACTCGGGCATTAAAAATTTAAACTGCAGTAACCATACTCTAGATAAAATGGAAAAAAAGTAACAAACAATCGCTTTACTCCCTTTTCTAAAATCGTAAAATAAAAGCTTATAAGCTTCTTAATTTGGCTCATTCTTCCTTATTTTTCTGAAAGTAGTGAACAGCCATGCATAGATTTGTTTCCAAATAGCTAAAAAATTGAAGGAAAAAAAATCAAATGAGCAAATATTTGCTGGTGGCAATTGAAAAGTTACAGCTGTTACAGTTCAATGGGAGCATTTAATACGCAATAGCAGAATTTGTATTAGCCAAATATGCAAAGGTATATAGTTTAGAAGAATTAGACAAGCTTTAACAGATGACAGTATGACTTGTATAAAGACAGGGAAACAAACTTACTATAATAATGAAAACGACGTGACAGAATAAAAGGTAACTAATTAACCGTTCAGAAACGTAGTTATGAACTAGATCCAAGATGAACTCAGAAGAATTACCACAATTAGAATGTTTCTGATGAAAAGAGACATTATTAGCCATCTCGATACGTGCAATTATTCATTGAATTAAGTTAAGAAAATGTTATTTTTTTAAGAATAAAGCTTAAAAACAATTGTCATCCAAAGAAATATTCATCATTGCTCTAACTTTTATTTTTTCTTTTGTCATTGCATAAAGAAATAACAGCTATATCAATAAGTGCTCATAGTTTCTGCACCATTATTCTAACTTATACTTTGTTACTTGCGCGGAAGTAGGGAACACCTAAACAAATATTTATCTTATCTTGGTGATAATGTAATATTGACAATTTTAATGGATGCCTTTGCTATGACTGGAATCCAAGTTGTATATATTTTTAGCATTTATCGAAATCACACATTCTCCTTGCATTAGATATATTAACAAATATCAAATTGAAGTTGTACTTCATTTTGAATACGTGAACATAACATTAAAACACTAATCCGTATGGAAGTTTGATGAGAAATAAATATCAATTATTAAACGTAAGTGCCTTTTTACATCATATTGATTATCACATTGATTAATTATGAACTTGAGTGAGTTAGATTGTCAATTATAATTTTAATTTGTCAATTACAAGTGCACTTTATTTTAAATCTGCAAGAGAACTATTAGCAAAGAATTAAGCTATTCCTTGTTACCATGGAGGAAAAATTATGATTTAGATTTGCTTTATAAGATGAAAATTTTAGTGGCTATTTTAGACATAAGCTTGAAAAAGTACTAGATAAACTAAATTTGACATACAATGCAATAAGATTTATTGATTCACAACAATATACAACAATTTCGAATAGAGATTTTCTGACTAAAACGAGTTTTAACCAAGGTATTTCCATGTCCCAGAACTTAGCAAACCTGTAATTAAATATAACTTCTGCACTTTTTTTTTTTTTTTTTCAAAGTACAGTAGAGCAAGGATATTGGAGGAAAAGATGATTAATGGACTCCTTTTTTATTCCTGCAAATCGCACACTGCTCATTCATGTCCACTTCTCAACTCTTTAATCTACCATTTATAGTAGCTACTCTGTTCTAGCAAATCATCCATATCATAAAGGCGTGCCTGATAATTGCCTTCTTATGCCACACTGATTGTAACCACTCCACTTCACTTTCTCAGTTTGATCCATAACGTTCCTGAATTATCTACAATCCACTTTAGCTGGTTCTGCCTTGTTGGAAATGCCAAAAACGTAGGAATCGTTGCAGTAGGCTAACTTCTTGATTGAATTTTCTGAGGTCAATTCCAATGACTTTGACTAATGAATGAAAATACCATGGCATCTTTTTTTAAAACACCAAAAGCTGATAGTAGTCTACGAGTAAAGTATATAGTCAAAGGACCAGAAGGGCATAATGATCATACATAAAAAAACCAAAAAAGCGTTGTCAATTCAAGTAATAGGTCTGAGTTTGAAGCAGTTTCCTCGATATCCATAAACATTCAGCTGGTATGGCTACGTTCAAAAATTTCTTCCTTATAACATTAGTTTGTACCCGTTTTAATGTACAAATAACTCTTTCTTGAACAAATATTCCAAATATGCCTTGGGGTAAGCGATTGATTTCAGATTTCAATGCTAATTAAGCCTAAGCTCCAATCATTTTTAGGCTTATAGATATGTTTCAATCGCCCCATGAGTCCTAATCTCCTAACCATAGAAAGGAAAATAACAAGGTTTTAATTTTACAAATCACTTATTTAGGTAGAACCAACATGCTGCACTAGCGAAAATGACGGCTACTCAATACCAACGTTGAAGTCTTCCTACATAGTTTAGTTCCCTAGGAGCCCGACATTTAATTTTTGCTTCCATTAATTTTTTCTATTGTAGGCAAGAAATAATTTATGACGAACTTAGTAGTAACAAGAGGAACACCTAGTTGGGTAACAAATTAAAGCCAGCAGTTTCGAGGCATCCTTACACTAACACATATCTTTAGTGTTTCCTCATTTACTCCTGTAAATTTGGCTTAGGTCCTCGAACTCAAAAAGAGCTTCAAGGATTAGAGCTATAGCGGGTTTAATAGCACTAGAAATTACAAAAGGTCATCAACAAAAACAGTATGCGATATTTTTAGAGCTGTATTTGGATGAATGTCAAAACCATACTCTACATTAACTTCAAGCAATTGAAACAATATTGCCATAACCAACAAAAACGAATTCGGAGAAATTAGATCCACCTGTCTCAATCTTTGCCACTTCTAAAGTATCCAACTATAGATCCATCGAAGTTAAGAGAGAATTTTGCTTTAGTCACACAATATTTTACTCCCTGAATAAAATAATCAGGAGTTTTCATAAATTTTATTACTGCAAATAACAAAAACCAATGAATAATGCTATAAGGTTTCTATGCTAACCAACCCTAAGCCCCACTCATTTTTAGGCTTACAGATATCTTTCGTTTGCCCCATGGCTCCCTACCTACTAACCATAGAAAGGAAAATAATAAGCTTCTAATTTACAAGTCACTGATTTACTAACTATTAAAATATAGAAAAGCATGCAATTTGGGAAAGATAGATGCATTCTTCCTCACGTTATGCACACACATTCGGACAATAATGAATCTGACTATCTCAAGAAGAAGAGCCAAAGACTATGACCTACCGGGACCACCACTTGCAACCAAGATATATTACTGTATCATCTGAAATCAGGATACTAAATGAGCTGGACCAAATTTATACAATGGCAGCAAGCAAAATATTAACCTCACATGCGCAATCTTCCAAATGATATTGACAGAAAACAAAAATGGAAGCTACTTCCGGTTTTGTATAGAACATTTAAAACAGAAGTATAAATTTGAAAATAATTTGATACCTAGTTAATCACAATAACATTCAAATAGATGTGAAATAAATTAATAAATAACTTACGTTAATATATTTGAAGAAATATAGCAATTAAGAAATATAGAATCTTTATTTCGGTGGAGAGACCATTATCAATTATCACCTTACTCCTACTGCACACTGTTCTTCTACGTTTAATCTCACTAAAGTCAAAAACTCACACACAAAGCACACTCAGAGAAGAGGGAAGAACTGGGGGAGGCGCCGGTGAGTAACTACTACAAGCCGCATCAGAAAACATCACAAATCACGGTAATCTTTTTCAACAATTCCTTCTATTTGCTATTGCTTTTTATTTCCATCGCTTTTATTCCTTCTGTTTGCTCTATTTACATAGTGTGGCTTTACCTCAAGTATGGTTTTTTATTAAACTGGTTTATAGGCCTCACCACTAGGTGTGAGACTGTCCAGGTTAGTCACAAAATTTTTTTTCTAATTTGAAGTAACTGCATCTGAGGGAGGTTTAGTTTAAGTCAAACATTTGTGATATAATTAGGAGGTAATTCTACACTAATGAAAGTTAATTGGATAAGATAGTTGAATCAAAGTCTGAGTTCAGTAGTAAACAGATAGCAAGGAATCTGGATGCTTCGAGGATGTGGATGTGTCTTTTAATTATATTATTATCTAGAAATAGCCACCAGAAAGAGAGTGGAGACAAGCAAAGCATGCATCCAGGTCAAAATCTGGAAGAAGAATAGTCAGTCAAGAGAAGAGGCCAGCATTCTCTTTAGAAATCAAAAGTTTGACTAGTAATGGTGGAGGTCAGCTACCTCCGTTAAAAAAAGATTACAGCCAACAACGCAATACAAAATCTGTGGACAAAACACAACCATCCATGGGTAATTACATGAGAAAAGAAAATATTTAATTAGTTACTACATGTCTTAAGCCAAACCAGTAAATTCAAGCTGCACCATTGGTCCAATTAGGACCACCAGCAGGTACCCAATAATATCCATTTATGTTAGGGAAATAAGAAACTAGAACAAAGGAAATGAAAAACAGGATATGGAAGTTGTATTGGAAATGATAATAGTGAACTTATACTTCAATTTGTGTATAAAGTACGCTCTCCTTTAGGCAAAATTTGTCCTATACTTGTGCAAAAAAGCAAGATAAATTCCCTTTAGGATAAAATAAGGTAACCTTGGAATCACTTTGCACTAATGTTACAAGTCTAGAGAGCATTTAAGTTTGTAGAGTTTGCTTTTCTTTTATGAATATTTTTCTGCTGCAAAACACTTGTCAAGTTATGTTATTTATAGACAAAACTTGTATATGGGAGAGGTTTTCCAGACATATTTGTTGTTTTACTTGTGAAATGTTAATCAGACTTTAGGTAGGAGACGTATCTCTCTAAAAGGAAATGATTGCCACATTTTTCAAATCCAGAGAGCCGTCATGGCTCTACCTGCAAACGGCTGAGATCGTGGCTACTCTCTGGAAAGCGGCCAGAGTGCAGTCGAGGCTCCAGCCAGGAATGGTTGAGGTGGCGACTACTCTCTGGAGAGGAGTCGCGGCCTTCTGCTATAGAAGCCGTGGACGCGGCTTGAGTTGCAGTTGCTCTCTAGAGAGCAGGCATGACTTGTTTTGTGAGAAGTCACAGGCGGCTTCTCTTCCCATTGACCTGTGGCTCCTTTCTGCCTTCATTTACCAGATAATTCTTCAAAATAAGTCACTCAATCAAGCCTACTTTTAAAAAATTCCAATAATTTATCCACCAAATGATGAGCTCATAGTATTTGCATCCTCTGAATACTTCACAGTACTGCAACAAATAAAAGTTGAGGTTGTAATTTTGCAACTAGCTGCTCCAACTTATTAGATATTGGTTAGGAACTTATGGGAGGCTTAGAGCATCGAGGAGAATATGGTAATACAGATCGAATGGGTTGCTCATGATTGGCAAATATAAAGGATATTTTGCTGTCGATTCTTGGCAAGCAAACTAAGCTGATGAGGCTCCATTAGCTCGTGGGACTTAAAAGTACAAGTTGACATTTCTAATAAATTGTGTCATGGCCCAGTTTGTTATGTTTGTAATTGTGAAAAGCAGGTCCGTCTTACTTGAGAAGTACTAAGTGGACCGGCCTTGGATAGCCACAATTTATTGTGGCTTACCCTATTGATGACGTGATTGATTCTGAACTAAAACTTTATGGCTCTATCTGTAGATTTAGTCCACCTAACTATTTTCTGTCTTAGATACTTGATATTTAGATTCAATAAAAAAGCCATTTAGGAGTATTGTAAGCATCTTAACTTTTGACTCTTTTCTTGTACTTTAAAAATAAATTTAATGTCTCTAATTCAAGGATATAAAATATTGTCATTATTTGCCAAAGGTATAGATTTAAGTGATACCAATGTTTTTGCCATTTTGAAGTCTGACTTAGTTTGGGATGTTAAATTTTTTGGAAAATTTAAAACCTGACTACTTTGAAAGAGGAACTCTTTTCTTTTTTTTTTCTTTTTTCTTTTTTTTTTTAAGTAAGAGGACATCATTAAAGGATCAACCATTATTGTCATTAAATAATACCTAAAGAATGAAGAAGTCTGAAGTGGTGTTGATTGCAACTAATGTATAGCCTTTGAATCTGTTCTCATGTTCAATAGCTAGCCTTTTTGATTATTAATTAATACATCTCTGAATGAGCTGTTCATGTGCGGAGATTTTATTTCATAACATCAAAAGGTTATCAACAAAAACAGTATGTGATATTTTTAGAGCTGCAATGTCAAAACCGTACTCTACATTAACTTCAAGCAATTGAAACAATATTGCCATAACCAACAAAAACAAATTCGGAGAAATTAGATCCACCTGTCTCAATCTTTGCCACTTCTAAAGTATCCAACTATAGATCCATCAAAGTTAAGAGAGAATTTTGCTTTAGTCACACAATATTTTACTCCCTGAATAAAATAATGAGTTTTCATAAATTTTATGACTGCAAATAACAAAAACCAATGAATAAGGCTATAAGGTTTCTATGCTAACCAACCCTAAACCCCACTCATTGTTTATTATTAATTAGTACAACCATTATTCTTGACTTTTATTTGTAGGTAATCATCAAATAAAAAAGACAAATAAACAAAGCTCTTATATTGTATGTTAATTCTATTATGTCAATTTTCAGCCACTCTTGATGCCAGTGGTACTGCATTTATTCGATTGCTATTTTTGTAGCATGAAGTTTTAGATATCATATTGTAACATACAGAGACTCAAACAAAATAAATAATAAAGGAAAAGTGAATTTCATTGAGGCATATACCACCCAGTCAAAACCTTCTTAAAAATGTGAAAATTGGAAACTTTGATGTTGATAATGTTTTTAAAATTAATAAATAGTTTGAGAATGCCATTTAGTTTCGACATCTCAGTTAACATATTTGAAATAACAATTAACTACTAATCCTTTATCTTTCGAAATTCGAACCAAATTAAATATTGAGAGGCTAATCTAGTAAACAATGTTCGTTAAATTTAAATTCTTAAAAGCACAACTTTACTAGATTAACATTTTCTTGTAATCATACATAGACCCTCATGTTATGTCCAAGGACTAACGTCATGATGGAAGTTTATTATCTTCAAATATTAAGTCTTTTCTTCAATGACGTTCAGAACATAACACTTACTTTTATGCTTTTCTTAGTTATAAAGGTTTTCCTTAGGAAATTCCCTTGCAAATAAACCCTGCCACGTGGTCCCTCTTCCCAGACTCCAAAATCTCCAGACTCTCCTAGTCCAAAGAGGAAAAAATCCTGCACCATGGTCTTCAAAATAAATAGATGAAGAAATATTCAGATGAATAATAATTTTATTTGCTTCTTCCAAACAATCACTAAGTTCAACATAGACAAGAAAAAGTGCCCCACATTTTGTTTCATCTACCGTACCATTAAAATCTAGCAATCCCTGAGACGCCACAACCATTACAGGTTTAATCCGTTAACTATAAATTGATTGTCCAGATAGAAAAAAATGCTTTGCTTGCAAAAACTGACAAATAAAGAACTAATCCAACTAGTATTACAGCTTGCAGAAGCAGCAGACAACCAACAAAAAAAAACATAAACCAAAAAAAAAAAAAATTCTTCCAATTCTTTGTTAAAACACTTTATATATGTAGCACATGGAATAACTAAGAGGTAGAATAACAAGAAAAAGAAAAGGAAAACAAATTTAATTTAACAAGGATAATCGACATAATAAAGTATGAAAATAAAATAATTGACAATATAGGTAGAAAAGCTTGAGTCATGCGAACTCCATAACACTACATCTAATAAGGAATACACTTAGGATCATGTGCGTAAATTTTTTTTGCTTTAAGCTGAATTTTGACAATTGCTCAGAAATAGTCAAATTTGCAATTATTGCAAGTTTTTTTTTTTTTTGAGCAAGAAAATTCATTTTTATTGATGATCTTGAAAGCTTTATACCAGGGTCACACCCTCATACATTTACATACCTCATTTTTCTCTCCATACTTTTTCTATATTCTTCCCTTCACATTCAATTTGTTTTATTTCATATTCCGAAAGAAATAGCCAGTTCTTCTTGGTTCTTGGAGTTCCTCCATGTTGCAGTGACCATTCTCACTTCTATTATTATTGCGTTCAACACTTCTATCTTTGAGCTGCTTTCATTCTAGAATATTACCTTATTTCTTGCCTGCCAAATTTGTTATAGTGTGATTGATAGCACCAGCCTTCTGAGTTGTTGTGCAAATGAGTTGCTGGCACAATGTTTACTCCACCATCTAATGACATCCTGCCATTTCTCACTTCTTGCATTATTAAAAAATAATTGGGTGAAAAGGATGATATGCTTTTGTACTACCTTAACGAGTCCCTCTCGACAAGTGCAAGAATTTTACATATCCACCAATAGGTTAAGCCAATACTCTGACTCATTATGTAAAAATTGGACAAGATTAAATTATGAATATTTTCTTCAAAAGTGTAACCGTGAGATTTCTTTTTTTAAGGATCAGTTTCAAGGATTTAAGCCAGCTTATGTTATTCTCAAAATTTTCCCCTGATTCAGTGTTAGGCTTATTACTTGGTACATTTTCCACATTTTCTCCAAATCTAATATCTTTCGGCCATATTTGGTCCTTTCTTTTATTTAAGCATCCAAATAATGCTTTCGATTTTGCTTTGCTTGTATTAGATGAAACGTGAGATTTCCCATTTTCTGTTGCTTGCCTGCACGCTTGGCCGACTAAGGATATTTCAAATCAAAACTGTTAACTCCTTGAAGAATAACACTCTATTTTTTATATTTAGCCTAGTATTAGAATTTACACTCTATTGTTTTATCCATTTGGTTCTTATAAGAATACTTTAATTTCAAGAGGTAGAATTCTTAATAGTGTTCCTCAACAACTGAAAATTTCACAAACAAAATGCATTTTGCAAACCTAATCACATTTGTACACATTACCAGCCATGCGCATTTCAATTTGTACTACTTTATTCCTATAGATGTAAACGAGTTAATTAAGCCGGATATTTCACCGCTCAGTTTTTTTTTTTTTTTTTTAAATCTTAACGAGTTTGAACTTGTATTCAAACTTATTTTGTTTAGTTTTTGAATGGAACTTCAATGCGTTTTTGTTTTACTTTTTAATCTAGCCAAACTTGATTCGAGTCCAAATATTTCAAGATTTTTGCTTAAAATTTTGAAAATTTACCTTTATCAAGATAAAGTTAAAGACTTTAAGAAACACTAAATTTTAGTAATGCTTGGTTTGAGTAATTGGTAACTCAAATCCGAATAAGCTTTTCTCAAACAAAGCTCAATTTGAGTATCAAGTAGCTTAATTGGTCCTTCGCTCTTGTATATCTAAATATTTAAGGAATAATTTCAATTTGGTAATCCTTTAGTCAGGAGTAGAGACAGTCTCTTAAGGATACGTTTAGTTCATAGGATGACACGGGATTAGATAACGAATCTCACGTAATCCCATGTTTGGTTACGGTATTAATCATCTTACCTAACTAACATAATCCCTCATTCATAAGATAAAATAATCCCATGGGGGTTCCGGATTAGTTATCCTAGGATGGGATGAGTATACATGGGATAAAAAAATTTAGACATATTTCACTTTATTCTTATCTCATAACCAAAACTAATCTGCCTTCTTTTCAAATTTTCTCTAAAACTAATTTGCCTAACAAATCTTTACTACAAACTTTGACTTATACTATTTTTTATTCCTATTCTATTTGATTTATATAAAATACTATTTTTTGTTCCTATTCTATTATAGTTATTGCATTTATACTATTAATATGATAATTCTTATGATACTATTTGAATATTATTTGTTGAATTACCAAATAAAAATAGTAAATTATCTAATTTCTATATTTATATTTTATCATATTATAATTCTTAAATATTATTAAAATATATTTTGAATTACCAAATAAATATAATTACACAAATTTAGGGACACTTTAGTCAAAAAAATAATAATTCAATCTTCAACCAAATATCGGATGACTCATTCCATGGTATATTCAACCTTCTGAATCTGTCACCAACCAAACACGATACAGGTGGGATTGAGAATCTTGGGATAAATTATCCCAAAATTATTAATCCGGAGATGAGTCATCACATCTCATCTTGTCTGTGAACCAAACAAACCCTAATAGAAACCTCAAACTCGTTTTTTGTCTGTACTATAGCATTTCCGTATTGGTAGCTATCTTAATCAAAATACATTCTAGATTCATAATTTGTTATTTTCAAAAAACCAAACTTTTAAAAAGGGTGACTCAATGTAATAAAAACTCTAGGTAGTCCACTAAAAACTCCCAATTACAAAATTTTGCCCATATATCAATTGTCTTTTCACTTTTCTAAGGGGACGAGGAAGAACCAAAATGAGTGAGAGATAAAATTTGGGGAATTTATCAGTATATTTAAGACATAATAAAAATGTAGAAAGTAAAATTATCATTTTGGCTTCTTCTTTTGTCTTGATAAAGAATGTCTATGATTGTCTAGACTAAAAAAGTATGTACAATCTGACTTTTATACGCTCATTGTTTAAATATTTATCTGGGAAAAATGTTTTAGGTTTAGAATTTCTTAAAGGTTTTTTAATGTAATATCCTAATATAATTTTACTATAAATTAAGAGATTCTGAATTCTAAAAAAAAGTAAATTCAAGAGAACTCTACATATTTCACCTTATTTGCATGATTATCATTAAACATATAACTTAAACATATAGACAAAAAATATTCAATCTTCATTTTTGTATTAGATGAAAAATAAATGTTATTTTTTTATGATTATTCACTTTCAAATATTTTGTTTAAAACCTGAGCTAGAATACAATAGACCGAAATATTAAAAATTAGTTTATGCCAATGAGGTTTCTTTGTTTTTATTATGTGAATTAGATTAGTTTAAATAAATAAAAAATTTGTTGCTAAAGACCTACTTGCAACATGCAGTAATGAAAAGTTCCATAGGAAATTTTGTGAACTAATTATCGGGAAATTTCTTTTGAGATCTTTCATTATTATGAAACACTGTAAAACTCCCAAGTTTGATGCTGCTGCGTAGAGCATCACTAGAATTTTGCATGAATGAATGCGAGAAAACAGAATGAAAAGAATTCTCAAAAAGATATGAAACATTTTAGGAAATATAAATAATTAGTAAAACAATTTAGGTGAAAAGAATGAGATGCCCTTGTACAACCTTAACGAGTGCCACTCGATAAGATAAAATTCTGAATCCTTTCTTCAAAAGAGTAACTGTGAGATTTCCATTTCCAAGGATCAATTTCAAGAATCTAGACCATCTTGTGTTATTCTTAATTTTTACCCTGATTCGATTTTAAGCTTATGCTTAGTACATTTTTCATATTTTCTCCAAATTTAACATCTATTGGCTATATTTGGTCCAAATAATGCTTTCAATTTTACTTTGCTTGTATTAGACAAAAAGTGAGACATCCCTTTTTCTGTTGCTTGCATGCATGCTTGGCCGTTTATGGGTTCTTTCAAATTAAAACCATTAACTCTTCGTCAAGCATAACAGCTTATTTTCATCTTTATATAGATACTTTAAATACAAGAGGTAAGACTTCTCAATAGTCTTTCTCAACCACCGAACATTTCACAAATAAAATTCGTTTTTCCAAACCTAATCACATTTGTACGCATTCGCTTTCACACCTTGTACTCTAGGACATAACACCGTCGTGCCTTATGCTAAGTTAAAACACAAGGCATCACATATCAAAGCATCTAATATTATCTCATCACAATAATTTCCAATACAATCACAAGTACCAAATCATCCACAATAGTAGTAACTAGACATCCAAACTTGGGTATCTAGTTTTTAGCCATAACTTGATTAACACTGTCCAAATATGATTTTCTCCCAACCAGTCTAGTCAAAATGCTAATGACCAACGGTTAGCACATTTCAAATCATATCACCTCCTCCTACTTAAGGAACTAGTCCCGTTAAGAGTCATTTTATCCAAGAGCTCAATCAGTCCGTCATTCAAACAATCATATTGTTCCACGTATGCTCATTCATAGCAAAATAATAACATATACAAATTGAAGCCATTTTAATATAGACAATTAACTTTCAAAATCTATGATTTGGACTAATACCATTTCCAAAAGCATAAAGGATACAAATATCACTTACCGTGGTCCCAAGTTAATTCAAGTAATCTGAATAGTGATAGTCACTTCCGTCAACTAAACATGCAAATAAATACTCAAATACAGGCCTAAATAAAACAAATTATACTAATTAATTCTAATGAAGGCATAATCCTAGACACACGACATGAAATTTTGGAGCAACAATGGCCCTATATGGTGAGCTACGACTAGAGGACTTGTGAGTTATGGTCATAGCTAACGCACAGTCCCTTTCAACTCGTGGATAGAGAATAGCCTCTAGTGGAAGGCTATCAACTGCAGACGCGGCAGACTTAGCCTCACCCGTGGCTCATGGTTATAGAGCAGCAGCTAGTAGGAGTCATCCAGCCGCACCCACGACTAACTCCCTGGCGCCCACAGCTTGCAGTTAGTAAACCCCTCTTTTTATCGTTACAAACCCATCCAAAACCATCAATGATAACACTATTACTTTCTCATAATCAAACAATTACATAGGTACTTAGAAAACATCATACTAAACTTAAGCATCCACCATTAACTACAATCATCCCCTTAAATTTCAATTACCCATTACCCCACATAAAAAGGAAAGCCCATAACCATTTCCAAGTATAAAAACTACATACAAGCATAACCGATACCTATTATAGCCTCAACTATCACCCCTAGTGACTTTAATTAAGAAAACCCACATGAATTAAAGAAAGATTCTCAAGAAATTTACCTTGGGTAGTATGATGGGAAGAACTTTGTAAGTCCCCATTCCTTGATTGTTCTTGATTAGACAAGATTTACCCTTGATTAGAGAGAGAAAAGAGAGAGATATAAAGAGGGTCTTTAGGGCAGAAAGAGAAAATGAGGCTAATGAAATAAGTAGTGAAACCCTAAACTTTATATACTACTCCACTTAATCTATTTACATTTTAAGTCCTCCATTTTCCATTCTCTCATTTCAAACCATGACGTTCACTTATTTATCCAAAAGCCCCTACTTATCCTTGATATTACATCCTTCCTCTCTAATAAAAAGTTTTGGCCTCAAAACTTAAGTTTCTTTGTGGGTTGAATAATTGTGGGTACATTGCTTGCATTTCCTCATTGAGTTTCCAAGTGGCTTCACGGACGCTATGATTGGACCATTGGACTTTGACGTATAGAATAGTTTTTCTTCTTAACACTTGATCCTTGCGATCTACAATCCGAAGAGTTTTCTTCCTTGTAGGTTATGCCTTCATGAATAGGCAATGGCTAGTACTCCAATATGTGGCTAAGGTTAGAGACGCACTTCCTTAGTTGGGATACACGAAACACGTTGTTAATCTTGGACATTACGGGAGGCAATGCCACTTTAT
Organism: Mitragyna speciosa; assembly: GCA_024721245.1. NCBI lineage: Eukaryota > Viridiplantae > Streptophyta > Magnoliopsida > Gentianales > Rubiaceae > Mitragyna > Mitragyna speciosa. Next base: position 10,089,334 of record CM045553.1, on the reverse strand, counting down.
GTGCTAATTCTCCAACTCCTTTCAAGATCTCAAAAGGTCCAACATGTCACATTCAATTTCCACTCTCTCCAAATCACATTACGCGTTTCATTGGTTCAACTTTGAGATATATCTTATCACTCTCTTGAAATTGCAAGGGTCTTCTTTTTAAGTTGGCCCAACTCCTTTGTCTATCTTGCATTGCCTTATTATTTCTTTCACTAATATTGTCTTCTTCATCGTATCTTGTACAAACTCAAGTCCAATGATGGTCTTTTTGCTTACCTTATCCCAATATAAAGGTGACCTACACTTCTTTTAATACGAGGCTTCAAAAGATGCCATGCCATGCCATTACCATTATGATAGCCACTGTTATAGGAAACTTTAATTAACATCAAGTAATCTTCCCAACTATCTAAAAAACCCACAACACAAGATCTAAGCATGTCTTCTAAGGTTTGAATAGTGCATTCTGATTGTCTATCTGTTTGAGGGTGATAAGCTATACTAAGATTCAACTACGTTCTCAAGGCTCATTAAAAACTTTTCCAAAATCATGAGGTGAATTTAGGGTCGCGATTGGATACCATACTCATTGGACCGTGATAACGACAATGCAATCCACATAGAGACTTGCCAAGGTGTCCACAGAAGAAGTGGCAACCATAGGCAAAAGTAAGCTGATTTCATCAACTTGTCCATAAGTACCCAATGGTGTCATTACCTTGGCTAGATATTAGTAGCCCAAACAAAAAAAAATTCAGTTTATGTGTTCCCACTTCTATTTTGGTATTGTCAAAGGCTTTAAAACTCCGGCTGGTCATTGATGCTCTATTTTGACTTGTCAACAAACTAAGCACTTTGACATGTATTTCGCAATTTCCCTTTTCATACTACTTCACCAGTATGATTTCTTCAAATCTCGATACATCTTGGTGCTATCATGGTGAATAAAAAGATTGGAAGAGCAAGCCTCTATTATTACTTTCGTTCCTAGGTTAAAATTCTTGGGCACAAAAGATGATTTTTCATCTATAACTACCATTCTTGTGCAAATGAAAGTCAATTGGTTACTCACTTCTAACCCTTCTTTGATTTTCACCAATTCAACATCTTTTCCTAGTACTTTTTGGATCCTTGAAATCAAAGATGGTTGAGCAATAAGAGTCGCTTGCACATGCTTGGTTGAATCCACTATTTCCAAATTCAATCCCTCTATTTGTTTTACTAACATCGCAGCCATTGTTCCTAAATTTTTTTGACTTAAAGTGCCTGCAACCTTGTTGGCATTTCCCGAGTGATAGCTAATGGTAAGATCATTTTTATATGCGTTATTGTAAATAGTGAAAACTTTCAAGCCTGAGGGTAAAGTGAGAATCAATGCTGACACAAGTTTGTTCTTCAACTCTTGGAAGTATGTTTCATATTTTGGAGTCCACTCGAACTAAGTTCGTTTTTGGATTAAACAGGTTAAGGGCAAAGCGATAGTGGAAAATCCTTCAACAAATTTATTATAATAATTGGCTAGACCTAAGAAACTCCTCAATTCCACTACATTAGTAGGTCGAGGCCAAGCCATGATAGCTTCTATCTACTTAGGATCTATGAAGACACTATCTTCAAAAATAACATGACCTAGAAAGGAAACACTTCGAAGCCAAAATTCACATTTGTTGAGTTTGGTATAAAGCTTCTCACACTTCAAAATATGTAAAGCATCTTGCAAATAATTTTCATATCGGTGGTAGTTTCCGACACGACCTGAAAACATGACATGAATTTAACACGAAAATAATAGGTTTGTTTTAAGGTTTGCATGTTCAAGTCAGAATCTAGTCAAACCCGACTGACCCACAAAAAAAAAAAAAAAAGGTCAAGTTCATATCAAAATTAGGTTGACTTGTTGGATTTGAAAAAAATTTCCTAATGTCTTGGCATGGCATGTGATGTGTTTCTTTTTTGGTCAAATGAGTCGACCGGCCAACCCGTTTCAAGTCATGTTTAGGCCAAACATGTTGACTTTTTTCGAATTGGTGGGTCGGGTTCGGGTAAGCAAGTTTTCTGTTATACTTGAGCCCCAACCCGACCTCTCCAACCCAAACCCAATTCGATTGCTACCTCTAGATTTTCATGCTCCACTTCACTCAGGGAATACACCAATATATCATCAATGAACGCCAACACAAATCTATCTAATTGCTCTACATCTTATTTATCAAATCTATAAAAGCAGTAGGGGCATTAATCAATCTAAATGGCATAACAAGATATTCATAACAGCCATACTTGGTTCTAAATGCATCTTTAAGAATATCTTCTAACCTAAACCTCAATTGATGGTATTATGATCGAAGATCTATCTTTCAAAACAATTTTACTCCTTTCAATTGATTAAATAAGTCTCTAATACGAGACAATGGGCTTCTTGATGGTGACTTTGTTGAGTGCCCGGTAGTCAATACATAATCCTATACTACCATTCTTCTTCTTCACAAACAAGATTTGAATGCCTCAAAAAGATACACTAGGACAAATTAGCTTCTTGTCGAGCAGTTATTGAAGTTGAACCTTAAGCTGCTTCAATTTGGTAGAGGCCATTTAGTAAGGTGCTTTAGAGTCACCGGGTGCTAAATTAATCTCAAAATCAATTTTCCTCTTAGGAGGTAGACCTGTTAATTCATTTAGAAATACATTCAGAAAATCCCTCACAATTGGGATATCTTCCAAGTAATTGATGGAGACAAGAAGGCTATTATTGGGACAGGAAAGTTTTACTTCTTTTTTCTTGCTAGAATCCACTATATAAGCTATAAGTTATTCACACTCTTTCCTAATTTGTCTCCAAGTTTTATGGCAGATAAAATGGGTGAGGATTTTTCTTTTTCAAGTGTTCCCTTGCACTCTTGAAATGAAAAAGGTGGGGTATACGGGATAAGAAAATTGACACTCTTTTTCCCACAATCGACATGAGCATAGTTTTGAGACAACCAATTCATGCCTAAAATAATATTGAATTCTCCCATATTTAATATCACCAAATTAATCATAAACTCTCTTCCATCCAAATCTAAAGTAAATGTCTTATGCATAAGGTTTGAAATTAATATTTTTTCCCAAGAATTGCTATTTTTTCCCAAGAATTGCTACCTTTAAGGATCATCTAAGATTCATGGTTTGACATTTACTAATTGTGAAAATTTCTTTAAAATGAAGAAATGACAAGCACCATAATCAAATAATATAAAATTCAGGATAGAATTAATCATCATCATACCTATCATAATGTTCTCCAAGCTCTCTATATCCTATTGAGTCAAGGTGTATACCTTAGAGTTCAGTTGAGATCCACTTGTATTAATATTTGAGTTGTTTCTAGGCCTATTGTTGCCTCCATCTTGCTTACAATTTGGACAATTATTTACTCTATGCCCTATTTGTTCACAGTTCTGAGTGAACCTTATGGCAATGATAACACGTTTTAACTACACTAGGAGGTGCCATTATAGAAATATAAACTAAGTTAAAACTACTTCTACCTAATATTAAACTACCAAAAACTTCAAACATCAAAATAGGTATTTGGATACAAACCTCAAAACTTAATCAATTCACACTAAGGCTGGCCATCTCGAAATGCGTTTCAACTAGCTTTAACATCCTGTCCAACATACACACTAATTTTTCTCAAACATTCAACAAGTATTAAGGCTTAAGGTATTAGAAATAAGATTCAAACCTATGATCTGATAAAATTCAAATCTAGGCTTTGATACCAATAATTGCCATGCCTCGTATCCTAGGATATAATACTGTGTGCCTTAGGCTAAGTTAAAATACAAGACATTACATATCAAAACATGTAATACAATCTCATCACAATAATTTTCTATACTATCGCAAGTACCAAATCATGCAGAATAGTAACATTATGAGCCTTCGGGTATAATTATGATTAAATTAACTATAAGCAAATAATAGTTCAAGTCTTAACGTTAGTTAACATAAACAAGCATAAAGTGATTTTCTACTAAGAAACATCATTTCCTCAATCAATTACCCCCACGAGATATTCCAATCCTCTTCAATAAACTTATCTTCAACTGCATAGTAAAAACAAAAATGGGTGATAGAAAAGTCATCTAGTAAGTATTACAAATGGGGGTGTAATAGAAATGAACCAATCTCGGGCATCTTGTGCTCGAGCTCGGATCGATTACTAAATCACCATGATCAAGCTCAAGCTCAATCTCATGAGGCTTCAAATCTTGGGCTCAAGCACGACTCGAGCCATTAATCAAGCCATACGTGAACTCAAATTTATTAATACAAATTTTGGGGTCAATCCTTAAATTAGAAAAATTTTATGAAGGAGGAAAATACAAGAAATCAAAAGTTATATATTTTACATATTTGCATATACATCCTTATACTATCTCTAATTTTCACTCAAAGGTCCTCAGTCAAAGCGGATGGCAGACCTTTGACGGCCAAAGAGACCCACTGGCGGTCCGTTGCCTACAGTCACCTTCGGTGACCTTTTTGCTCTCAAACACATCATTGGACTCATTTCTTTGCATAGGTTACAAATCTAAGTCCATATTTGGAGAAAAAATGGCCCAAATTGTGCAGATTTGATGAAAATTTCATGGCTAGGACAACATTGACTCGCGACAAATCACCTCTGCCTGAGCTAATGTTTGTATCAAAATGATTGGGACAATCTGTAGAACAATGATCCATAAACAATCAGTCACAAATAGAATCAAAAGGCCACAAAGATGAGCTTCAAAAATCAAAGTTTTTCTTACAACAAAACACCAACAAAAGACCACCAAAATATCATAAAATAACAACAATTAGTTTTGTGAGTGTGGATGTCCCTGTTGGTGTGTGCGCGCGTGTATCTATGTGTGTGTGTGTGTGTATTTGGCCTGTGAAGTTGAAGGCTTGAAGCCAAGGTAACGAGAGGAGAACGACAGAGGAAAGAAGGGAGTTATTTGCCCCTTCTTTGATTTTCTTTATTTTACATTAATAAAATTTTACTAAATTACCTCATATATTATTTAAAGTTAGAATGGTCAAAGATGTAACATCTCTAAAAAGTTTGAATCTTTTGGTAATTTTACATATATAAAATAAAAATAATACACACACACACACACATACTTGAGTAGCTCGATGAGTATTCGAGCAAGGTACATAAGAGCTTGAAATAAGCTCGATAATATATTCGAGCTACTCGAGCTGGGTCAATTATGAGCTCAACACGAGCCTTTGACCAAGTTGCTCAGTTTGTTTACATTCCTAAGTACAAATATCAGTTCATCAACTTCAAAGCATTACATATAAATTACATTTCAAATACATATCAATTATTCATATAATTCACAAATACGTGGCCAATTAACATTTTCACATCAAATCATATATCATAGCACATAACCACAAATGATCTCAAGCAATAAATCAACAATAGACCATGGATGTCCATTTGTTAACTATAACCCAATTAACACGGTTCAAATCTGACTATCTCCCAACCAATTCAGTCAAAACGCTAACAACCAATGGTTAGCGCATTTCAAATCATATCACCTCCTGCTATTTAAGGAATAGTCCTGTCAAGAGTCATTTTATCCAAGAGCTCAATCAATTCGCCATTCAAACAATTATATTGTACCACATATGTTCATTCATAGCAAAACAATAATATATACACACTCAAGTCATTTTAATGTAGACAATTAACTTTCAAAACAAAAGGTTTGGTAAATACCATTTCTAAAAGCATAAACGATACATGTAACATTTATTTCGGTCCAAAGCTAATTCAAGTAATCAGAATAGTGATAGTCAACTCTTTCACCAAAATATGCAAACAAATGCTCAAATATAGTACTAGGTATACCAACTTATACTAATTAACCATAATTAAGGCATAACCTTAGACTCATGGCATGAAATTTTGGAGCAATATGGCCCCATATGGCGAGCCATTGCTGGAGGACTTGTGAGCCGTCGCTGCGGCTGAAATACAGTCACCTGCGACCCACGGACAAAAAGCAACCACAGGTGGAAAGCTGTCAGCCACGGCGGAGATTGACTTAGCCTTACTTGCGGCTCATGGTCAAAGAGTAGTTGTAAGTGGTAGGGAAATTCAAAAAAAAAAAAAAAAACCAAAAAACTGAGAAATCTGAAAAAATCGATCTTATTCGAATCGTAAAAGTAGGGTAGCCGAATCGGTTTTTGACATCGGGTCGAATATCGATTTGATTTGAGAAGATGGCGGGTTAGATATCGATTTACAATTTTGTGAACCAATAGGTACCTGATTGGGTCCATGTATAAGGGCATGTTTGTAAATCTACCCATTAGGGGTGCACTTAAATTTTCCCCATCCTGTTTTCTTTGCCTCCTTTTTTCATTTGCTCTTCACTCTATCTTTCTTTCCCTGTCTCACTCTCCTGTCCATGGTGCTCACATGAGAAAGGTTTTTCCACTTCACTAGCTCAAACCATCTATTATCTTGTTCCTCACGATCCTGTCGTATCAATGTGCCAATTGCCAAATGTATCTCCCAGTGGAACTGAAGGTCTAAAAAAAAAATCCCAAATGTTGAAGATAAATACATGAATAATTCTGCTTGACCTTCTAAACATAGCTGCATGCCTGTAACTGGCTTTGGCCCCACTCATACCTACTTCAAGTTTGCCAACATATATTAATTAGTTTCTACACTTAGTTTTAAGTTTTTTATAATTTTATTTTGCTAACTTTTACTTTTTTGTCATAGAATTGCAAGCTTATATTATTTTGGGATTACATAATTATTCTTGGTTATTTCTGTTTGCATGTTATATGGCATTTTTTCGTAGAGCATTTTACAAATTGGATTTGGGTTAATTTTTAATTTAAAAAAATGATTGAGTGATTGTATTTTTTGTCTGTGATTTTAGATTTTGCATTCTGGAAATATGAATAAAAATGCTTTCAAGACATTAGTTAGCCTTTTTTATTGTAGTTTTGATTTATTTTGTTGTTAACTTAAACAAGACAACTTATGATGGATTGGGTTAGGTAACCAGTTTACCTAAATTGGTTTTGTGGGTAATTGAAACCGTATGGTCGGGTACCCATTACATGTTCAGTATTTTGTCAAACTGGTAGAACCAATTTGGTTCAAAAAATTTGTTCATGGCCGGTCCATGAACACCCTTAGTAGGTGGAGGCCTTTCAGGCATGCCCACGACTAACTCTCTTGTGCCCACGACTCGCAATTAGTAAACATCTCTTTTTATCATTTAAACCCATCCAAAACCATCAACAACATCACTATTACTTCTATTACTTTCTCATAATCAAACAATTACATAGGTAATTAGGAAATGTCATACTAAGCTTAAGCATCCACCATTAACACAATCATTTATCTCAAATTCCAATTACCCATTAACCCACAAGAAAATGAGAACCCATAACAATTTCTAAGCACAAAAATTACATACAAACATAACCATACCTATTGTAGTCTCAACAATCATAAAACCCAACAAATCATCTAACTATTACTCCTAATGACTCTAATTAAGAAAATCGACATGAATTAATGCAAAATTCTCAAGAAATTTACCTTGGATAGTATGATGGAAAAAGCCTTCTAAGTCCCCACACCTTAATTGTTCTTGATTAAGCAAGATTTCCCCATGATTAGAGAGAGAAAGAAAGAGATTAGAAGAGGGTCCTTAGGGTAGAGAGAGAAAATGAGGAGCTAATAAAATGAATAGTGAAACCGTAGGCTTTATATACTACACCACTTAATCTATTTACATTTATGTCCCCTATTTTCTATTCTCTCATTTCTAACCATGAGCTACACTTATTTACCCAAAAGCCCCCATTTGATAATACATTTGTAGCCATGCACAATCCAATTTGTAGTACTTTATGCTTGTAGGCATATTGAGTTTAAAATTGCATTCAACTTATCTTGTTTAGTTTTTGAATGGAACTGAAATCAGTTTTTGTTTTTCTTTTTAATCTAGCCAAACTTTGAGTTGAGTCCAAGTATCTTGAGATGTCTACATAAAGATTTGAAAATTTATACTTATCACGCTAAGGTTGAAAACTTTAACTAATACTAATTATATTAATGCTTAGTTTGAGAAATTAGCAACTCAAACTTGAATGAGCTTTTATCAAGCAAAGCTCAATTTGAGTATCAGGTAGCTTAATTGGTCCTTCACCCTTGCGTGGCTTAAAATTTAAGCAATAATTTAAATTTAGTAATTTAAGGAATAATTTCAATTAGGTAATCTTTAGTTAGGAGTGGAGAAGGATATCTAAAGCACACACTCTCTCAGTAGAACCTGCAAACTCGTCTTTAGTCACGATAGCATTTTCGTATGCACAGCTATCTTAATCAAAACATGTTCTAAATTCACAACCTTTATATTTTCAAAATTCAAATTTTTAAAAAGGGTGTCTCAATTTAATGAAAACTCTAGATAGTCTGCTAAAATTCCCAATTACAGTATTTTGCCCATAAGTCAATTATTTTCTAAATTTTTTAAGGGGGCAGAGGAAGAACCAAAATGTATGTGAGGCAAAAATTGGGGTGCCAAGAGTATTATATTCCAATTTATCAAGACATTTAAGATATAATAATAGTGCAGAAAGTAGAATTGTAGTTTTGGCTTCTTGTATTTTGATAAAGAATGTCTTTGTTATGATAATCTAGACAAAAGAAATGTATGCTATTTAGCTTTTACGCAGTCGTTGTTTAAATATATAACTTGGAAAATTAATTTAGGTTTAGAATGTCTTAATGTTTTGATAATGTAATATCCTAAGTAATTTTACAATAAATTAAGAGATTTATAAAATTTTTACAAAAAAAAAGTAAATTAAAAAACAACTAATACAACTCTACAAATTTCACCTTATTCATAAAATTATCACAGAGTTTACTAGTAACCTACTGAGATTAAGCAAGTGACTTAAAAGACATAAACAAAGAACTATATCTTGATTTTTATACTACATTAAAATAAATGCAATATGTATAATAGTTACTCACTTTCAAATATCTTGATTAATCCTATAGCTAGAAATTGATTGACCAAAATATTAAAGATTAGTTTAAGCCAATAGGGTTTTTTTTTTATATTATGTAAATTAGATTGGTTTAAATAAATAGAAAATTTTATTTAAATAGTATTTGAAACTATTGACATGCTTGTAATATGCCATAATGAAAAGTTTTAAAGGAACAATTGTGAACTAATTATCAAATTTCTATTGAGGTCTTTTGTCATTATGAAACACAATAAAACACACGAGATTGATGCTAATATGTGGAACATCACTAAAATTATGCATGGAGGAATGTGAGGGAAAAAATGAAAGAGAATTCTCGAAAAGGGATTAGACATTTTAGGATAAACAAGTAATTAATAAATTTTTGGGAAAAATAAAAGGTCTATATAAATAATATTGGTAATAGTTTGTAATAAATTGTTGAAGTTCATTGTTCCACATTGAAAAGAATAGAGTGTACATTTTCTTTTATATGTCTTTGTCTTCTTCTAATATCAAATTTAGTTCAAACATGGTCTTCAAGGGAAATTTGGTGGAAGACTATTCCAATTTATATTTAATTCATTTGAATATAAATTGAAAGACATATAAATATCTTGACAAGGGCATTTGGGCACTTGGGCATCTTGGGCTTTCTGATTAAATAAAAGGAACTAATTTTGATTATTCTTATGGAAATCCCATGTGGGAATGATCAGAATGAAGTCTTTCTATGGCTTCCTTTCTGGTCACTCCCATGGATGATTCTTGCAAGCGAGAATCTCGCGCAGGAATGATTAGAAAGAAGTTTTATCGTGGCATCCTTTTTGGTCATTCCCGCGAATGATTCCTGCACGGAAATGGCCAGAATGACATTATTTCAGTTTTCACAATGAACATATGCATCCTCTTCTTTCAGAATTTGTGTCATTTAACTAAAGCCAAGAAAAGGTGTCTCAGTTCTTTTTAAGTAACTAAACTTCGACAGAATTAATTATTTTTTTTATTTTTCAGTTTTAGTTCTTAAACTTTATTGTATCCTAGAGGTAATTTGCTTAAAGTAATAGAGACAAATAAAACCTTAAGGATAGTGTTTTTCACACCTCAAATTCTATCAATTTTCTCTATTTCGTTAATAGATAACAAAAAGAAAAAAATATGTTAGTTTTTTATTATTCTAGAATATTATGACGCATGGCTTTTATTATTCTAAACTATGTTAGTTAATATTAGTTCTAAAATATGTTAGTTAACATATTATTATTCTAAAATATGTTAGTTAATATTAGTACATAGAATAAATAACACATGGCTTTTTTAAATTTAATTACACAAGTTATTTATATATGATTATGTGCCTTAAGTTCTTCTTATTTATGTTGTGAATATGCAAAACTCTTGAGAAAACTAATAAACAATTTTTTGCCCAATTTTTCTTTGAAAGATGGTGACTCCTAGGGCTTTTCGCATTATTGCTACTACGGTAGTGTGGTTACTATCCATCAGCATCATTGTTACTGGATCAGTGTTGGTCTCCCGGGCCAACGCCCACTGCTTTCACTTTGTAGAGCGCTTTTTCGTTGGATTTGGAGTCTCCATTTTTGTATGCTCTATGGTTGGTTTGTTCTTCCTATGGAAGAACTACCAATGTCGCTACATCGCCTGCATATTAGCCATTGTGCTACTTCTAGTGCTAGCTCTTTTGGGGACGTTGATGGCTCTTTGGTCGTTAGTGTTTATCACTCCTCATCATGTAGAGCACTGGTGGATACATAGGTTTGTCCCAGAGTCACGATGGTCGGATGCGATGCAGTGCATGAGGAATACTGATTTTTGTGCACGACTCCCACATTTTCATGGTTGTTGTGATGAGCCTAGTTGTGATGTACCTGACGCAGTTGTGGATCCAGATTGCATGGCGTGGGAAGATACAATTGATAGATTGTGTTACTTGTGTCATAGTTGTAGATTTGCCACGATTTATCGATTGAGAGCCGATGGTAGGAGACTGCAGCCAGCACTTATCACTTCCACAGTTTGTTTATTATTGGCCGTTATTGCATTGATAGTAGAGCTCTGTATGAGATGGACACAGCCACATCTTGGAGTTGCTGATCAGGAGGTTCAGGTAGTTGAACAACCCGTAGGTGGAGACGCTCAGGGAGGGCAGGTCGAGGCACAGCTGATCGCTAGAGATGCTCAGGCTGGGTAGGTTGGGGCACATCCGGTTGCAGTGAAGCAAGCTTTGGGAGACTGGGAGTTGCCAATGACATAGTTTGTTCCTTAGGATTTGGCTATTTAGTAGTTTTATTAGTTTGTTCCTTAGGATTTGTGTATTTAGTAGTTTTATTGTTATGAGTTATACTGTTTACATAGCTATGATGATTTTAGTATCATTTACTTGCATCTAGTGTTGGTCTGTTGTGGATTTACATATCACTATATTATATTACTATTTGGTGTTGCATACATTGGGATTATTTACTTAAAAAGAAATTGTGTGTTATTATAATTACAATGCTAGTTATTTCTATAGCGTTAGCAAATGAGGATTTCAATATATTTTTGCTAATTTTTAGAGTTCCATATATTTGCATTGTGTATAATGATGGTTAAAAAATTTATTGGCCTAATATATCAATTTATAAAATTGTTCTCCAGTATCTTCTTCTTTTATAAGGCTTATATGTTTGATCATGTATGAGTTTGAGCATTGTGTAATTACTTATTGATCAGTGCAAGAGGATCCTATTGCTAAAAGTTCATATAAATCTTTATGACTATATTTTGGTAGTATCTGAAGTGGTTAAAGGCGTTGCTTGATTGAGAAAGGAGACAAATTTTTTGACAATATTTGTTCTTTGTATTTGTCCAAAAATATCTAATTTGAGAAACCTAATAAACTGAACTTTCTAATTTAGAGGCAAATATCAAAATTGTGTGCAAAAAGTGTACATTTCGGTCACAAATTGAAATTGAATTACGACATATTAACTTCTTGTGTCTGACTCTCAACTTCTTTGCCCATTGAAACTTGAAATAACTATTAGAGAGCCATGAAAATGGAAAAGGAGATGGAAAAGGAGAGGAAAAGAAGTTATTCGCATGTATCAGATTTCTTTAGGAAATATGAAAATTTGTTATGATTTTTATACTTATTACGATTTCTGTTGGGAAATTAACTCTTTTTCCCTATTTCAACTGGCATAAAAGTTGAGAACTGAGATTAAGGAATTTTTTATATTAAATAATTTTCTATCCCATTTTGGTGAAAAACAACAACAACAACCACATATATAAGCAAAATTATAATTTTCTTATAATTATTGTAGTATTTTTGGAATGAGGAATTAGGAATAGGTTTTGTTTGATTTGTAGTGGATTGTTCAATGAAAATGAATTTGATTCTCTAGCATTCGTTCCTTCGTTCAATTGTTGACAAAGAAAGTGCCATTTATATGGCAAGGCTACATTGTATTACGCTTTACAATGTTTAAGAATGAGAAATTATTTCCTTAGTACATTATTTCTTAAGGCATTTTTTTTGAAATGTTAATGTGGCAAGCGTAAAATAACGGCTTATATGCGTCTTAATTAAGCCAATTCTTCCAATAATTACCATCCAAATATGGGTATGACTGGAATTTTAATTAGGACTCCTATACCAAACATAAACAAATCCAAATACCATATGATCTTTCATGAAAAGCTGGCTCCACGAAAACCTACATTAATTGTATTTAATAGTAATTATATTACATTAAATTTTATCGTTGCATTTAGCGGCATAAGATCTTACATTTATAGTACATTTTAATAGTCAAAATATTAAATGTCATGTTTATAACTTAACCACACACCTAGGCATTTTAGATCGCCTTGTCTAATGACAAAGACCAAACAATGCTGCAAGACTACAATAATTTTTCATACAATTTTTCAGTAGCCAAATTTTTTATATTTTTCAACTCACACCTTTTTTTTTTTAATTCAGATTTTGGTTTCTTAAAAATTAGAATCAATTAACAACATGCTCTAATATATTTCTTTATGAATTTCATATATAGTTAATTTTGATTAGTTTGAAAAATTGTCACGTAACCTAAAAAGATAGAAGTGTAGAACTTTTACTAAGTTAAACCAAAAAAATAAATAATATAAAAAAAGGCAATGCTGATGGGAAAAGTATACAATACACCACGTGCATTGCCACGTGGTGTACTAGAACCAATAATTTATCGCCATGTGGCAACGGTGGGCCATACCTTGTATTATTTGGCGATATGTGATTGGTTCTAGTGCACCACGTGGCACGCCACGTGGCACGCGTGGTGCACGCAATACTCACTCATGCTGATGGTAAACCAAAAAATTAAATGCCATGAAAAAGGAAATTTTTTATTAATAAGGAAATTGGGATCTATTTAGTATCTGGGCTGTATAAAATTGGGTCTAACCCATTTTAGTCTCACCATATCAAATCCAGCTTATATTTCGTCAATCTCGTCCATTTGTCATCTCTAATGATACATTGAAAAAAAGAATCAAGAACCACCTTAGTCCGTGCTGTAGTTTCTCCATCAGCGTTTAAACTTATACTTTGTTGGTTCAGTAGTGGAGGGGGAGTTCTTAAACCATTTTATCTTGGCTTCAAAGTAATGTGATATTGACAATTACAATGGAAGCCTTTGCTCTTGTTGGAATCTGAGTTATGTATATCTTTTTTTTTTTTTAAGCATTTCTTGGGATTACACATTTTTCATTGCACTAGATATGTATGTTTCTATTTCATTTATTAAAGTTCTATTTCATTTTGAAGAGTTGTACATAATTTTAAAATAAAATAAAATGTATGTTTCTGTTTACATCTTTTTTTTTTTTTTTTTTGGTTGTGTAACCTCAAAAGTTTATTAATTCATAATATCTATGAATATTTGTTAAATAGGTTGTGTGCTCTATAGTACACATTTATTAAGGAAATGTAAAACACAATCTACCCATGTATCTACACAAGTAAGAGTCCAGTAACATGAACAAAATTGAAAGAGTGATTTTTGTTGGGTTCTCTCTAGTGCTAAAATGCACCATATAGGTAACTTTAGCACTAACGTATGCTAGTAAACAATTCTCCATTGGCAAGGGCTGAATTCACGACTGCGAGCTTCCTCTCAGGTTTTTCCAGCTATCCTTGATCTTAGACTCTATCGACAAACTTGTTGCTAGACAAGTAAATCGAGCTTATGGGGACAACTCAAATGACACTACTTGGGAGAACTCAGACGCAGGGTCTTGATGTCAACCATTTAACCCCAGGATGAATAAGATGGGCTCATCTTAGTGACAACGGTCAACTGACAGTGCAACTGGAAATAAATACGGAGTTTCCACCATTGTAGATCGTAGAAAGCAGTAAACTGAAGGAACAGAGAGGTTTGTGGGCTGAAAAGGAAAAGGAATTCAACTCATGAAGGAATGTCATTGAGCTATATCCCTCCTGAAATCAACATGCCAGTTAGATTGACTAAGGAGGATGTAAATGATGGGATTAACAAATGGAAAAATGCTATTGGGCTTCACCTTATGGTTTAACCCACCATATACTGTGATGGAACGGTTTGTGAAAAATAGATAGAAAGACGGGTAATAATATGGAGATGATAGTATTGCGTAACGGAGCATTCGTCTTTGATTTCACTGATGAGGATCGAAAGACAAATGCCCTTAAGCAATCACCATGACCTTTGGGAAGCAAGATGATGTTCTTAAGGCCTTGGACCCTGAATTGAAGTTGGAAAAAGAGGAGGTTATTTCTGTACCGGTATGGATCAGATTGCCCAATCCAAAACTCCATTACTACATTGTGAATGGGCCAAGTAAAATGGTACGTTATGTTGGGAAGCCTTTGTACATAGATAAACAAACTGCTAATCAGGACAGAATAAGCTATGCTCAGTGGAAATTGAAATAGGGGTAAAAGAGTGTAAAGTATACCTTATGTGAATGAATCTGATGAGCTGTAATAACAGGAAGTACTGTTTGAATGGATCCCACCCTATTGCATAAAATGCAATGTGTTTAGGCATAGTCAAAACCAATGTCCAACTGCTAAAACTATAAAAAAAAATTGGATCCCAAAGAACACTGTGGAAGGGAAACAACAGGAAAAAGAGATGGCCGATGAAAATGAAAAAAGGCCGGGACTGTCAAGTAAGGAGAAAGTTTCTGAAAATAGAAGCACACAGAAGAAGATGGTTGAAGACCTGGTGGAGAGAAATACTACGAAGGAAGAAAAACAAGAAACAGAAGCTGAGGAAAATGAACAAAGGAAAAATGATGAGATTCAGATTAAGAAAAGAATGACAATACAGGAGGAAAAAGAGCCTATGATAAAAGAAGATGAAGCAAGGAGAATACAAAGCAAAGAAGGGAAGGTAGTGATAAGCCCTTTGAAGACAGAGGATAGCTATAGTGCTTTGTATAATGATGAAGAACAGTCAACACAATCAATGTAGAAGGTAAAGGAGTCAAAGGAGAAAATGGGAAAGAGGGCTAGGAAGAAAGTAAAGCCTAAATACTTAGTATGAGATTGATCCTGTTGGCATATAAGGGGTCAAAATGATCTCAAAAAACAAAAAGAAGTAAGAAGAATAGCAAAAGAATAAAAGGTAGATGTCTTTGGAATTGTAGAAAATAAACTCAGATTACAAAATATAGAGAAAGCAGTAAATAATAGTTTATCTGACTGGAACTATGTTCATAATAGTAAGGAGACACAAGTTTGTAGAGTAATGCTATGTTGGAAACCTGAAATAGTAGACTGTAGCATGCTAGCAGAAAACAAACAAGCCATATCTTGTTATGTAAATTAGAAAGCTTGGGACAAAAACTTCTTAACAAGCATGATATATAGGGAAAATAAAAGTGAAGACAGAAGGGGTATTGTGGAATCATCTGGTGCATATTAAAGGAATGACTGGGGACACTCCTTGGATGATAATGGGAGGTTTTAACATCATCAGAAACTTGAATGAGAAAATAGGAGGAGATGTAGATTAGGGGTCGATTGCAGAATTTAACAAAATTGTTGAAGATATCGATATAGAGGATTACCCAAGAAAAAAGCGTTACTATACTTGGTGCAAGAACAAAGAGGAAGGAAGGGAATGCTACTTATACCAAAATTGACAAAGTACTAGTAAATGAATAATGGATAAACAAGTTTCCAGTTGTACAAGTTGAGCTTATGCTACCTGGAATATCAGACCATTCACCGGCAAGTGTACTAATAAATGAGAAAGATCACTTTGGTCCTGAGCTTTTCAAATTCCACAGCTTCTGGATGAGAAATGATCAGTTCAAGACAAAACTAAGTCAGTCATGGCAGGCACATTACCCTCAGAACCTGAATACAGTAAGAGGAACCTATCACAAATTGAAAAGACTCAAGAGTGAATTGAAGAAGATGAACAAGAGAAGTTACAGCAACATTAGTGTGAGAACTGCCCAAAAAAAAAAAAAGAGCAGTTAATGGCAGCAACAAGTAGATCTACAAAACAAACCATTTGAAGGGAAGCTAATAAGAAAGATAAAACAACTGAAGAAGAAATATGGAGAGCTAACGGGTGCGGAAGAAATTTTTTTCAAAGACAAAGCAAGAATTTAGTGGCTGAAACAAGGAGACATAAACACATCCTTCTTTCACAGGAAAATTCAAATGAACCATGCTATGAATAGGATAATCAGTTTGTATGATTAGGATGGGAAATATATAACTGAATACAAGCAAGTTCAAAACATAGCAGTGAAGTTCTATAAATATCTATTTCAGAAGAAGGGATATATTACAAAGGAAAACTCTCAAACATTGAAGAAATAATATCAAAAGAAGTTTCAACAGAAATGATGAATATACTGTAGGTTGAAGTGACAGAGGAGGAAACGAGGCAGGCAATGTTTAAAATGAAAAAAGAAAAAGCTCCAAGACTGGACGGATACACAACTGAATTCTTCCAAGGAAATTGGGAAATAGTAGGTGAAAATGTGATACAAAGCAATAAAATATTGCTTTGATCAATCCTACATCTATTACCCTTTAAACAGTATAGCAGTAACTTTAATACCCAAGGTGGAAAATGCAAAGAATATGAAGGACTATAGACCCATAGTATGTAGTAAGCTCTTGTACAAGTGCTACTCAAGTGTGTTCACTGAACGGTTGAAAAAGGTGATGCCTAAATTAATCAATTTGAGGCAGAATGCTTTCATGGAAAACTGACATATTTAGGAAAATATACTGCTAATGCAAGATATGGTGAAAGGATATAGTAGAAAAGAAGGAAGAGCTAGAGCAGTTATGGTGAATCGTATGCTAATGCATACGATTCACTAAGCTGAAAGTTCTTATTCTTAGTTATGGAAAAGATGAAATTTCCAAGGAGATTTAAAGAATGGGCATACAATGGAGTTACCACAACCCATTTCTCAATAAATTTAAATGGTGCATTAGTAGACAACTTCCAAAGTGAAAGGGGAGTTAGACAATGTGATCCAATATCACCTTATCTATTCTTTTTAGCAATGGAAATATTCTCTATGCTATTTGACTAGAAAATAGAGCATGAGGGCTTTGACTACGACCCAAAATACAAGGAGCTAAAGTTAACGCTTGTGGCATTTGCAGATAATCTCTTTATAATATCAGCTGCAACCCCAAAGTCATTTAAGGTGATCGAGGAGACGATGTAGGTATTTGGTGAAATTTTAGGCTTAGTGCCAAACTTAAAGTGTAGTGTGTACATAGCTTGAATGGATGAGCAAAAGGCAATGTCTTTGTGTCAGATGATCAAAACGCCTAGAGGTCAGTTTCCAGTCAAATATCTAGGATTGCCATTAGTATCATCAAAATTGACATATAAAGCCTACCAATGCATTTTTGCTAAAATACAGAAAAGAGTGCGAAGTTGGACAAACAAAAAGTTGAGTTATGGTGGTACACTGCAGCTTATTAAATCTGTATTAAATGGAACCATCTATATTGGTCTGGCTTGTTTGTGATGCCAAAGGCTGTTATAAGGAAAATTGAAAGCATGCTATATTCATACTTGTGGGTTGGTGACATCTAGAAGCACTATCAGGCAAAGGTCAAATGGAATAATGTATGCTAACCAAAGGATGAAGGAGGATCGGGTATAAACAACTTAATGATATGGAATAAATGTCTGATAATGACACTGAAATGGAACATATGCAGTAGAAAAGAAACATTGAGGATAAAATGAGTACGTACTATTGTGCTGAAAAATAAGTCCTTTTAGGCAGTGAATGAAAATGGAGACTGGTCAAAAATTTTAAAACTCAGAAGTGTAGCATATCCTTGATCAAAATCACAGCTGGAGATGGAGCTCAAACCTCTTTTGGGTATGACAACTGGTACCCAGTTAGACCCTTGCAAGTGAAGTTCTCTAAGAAACTATTAAAAAATCTAAGGCTTTCTACTGAAGCTATAGTGAGTCAATGGTGGAGTAGCAGTGGGTGGAAATCATGGTTCAAAGATTCGGCCGAGTCGGAGATGACTCGGCCGAGTCGTCACCAAAAAGAAAGCCTCCTGTTCGAGACTGTTTCGATACTACTCAGAGACAGGTGATTCGCTGAGAACTCGTCAAAAATCGGTTGACTTGGACCGAGTTGTCCCGAATCAAAGAAAATAGGCCGAGTCACAATCAAGTTGTCGAGTTAGACCGGGCTAAATCAAAAAGTCCACCGGCGGCCACCAACAACTACCAGCATAACAGCCATTGACCACACCAAATCACACACCAAATCACAGATTCATAGCCACTAGCTAAAGACAGCTACATAACAGCCCCAAATCACCACCAAAACAAAACTATGGATGATGCTCGAGGTTTAGAGATAGAAGGGGGTAGAGAGGCGGTGGGTGGAGGCGGGGGGAGATAGAGAAAGAGAGGAAGGAGGAGGTTGCCGGTGGAGGGTGGCGGATTAGAGAGAGGAAAGAGAGGGAGGTGGTTGCGTTGGTGGCGGAGGAAGGAAGAGACAAAGAGGAGAGAGAGGTGATGGGTGGTGGGACAGAGACATAGGAGGGTGGTGGATGGTGGTTGCTCAGTGGGTGGTAGGTGGAGAGGAGAGGGAGAGACAGAAGGGGGAGGGGGGGGGAGCGCTTACGGGAATGAGTTTGAGAGAAGAGAGGGGGTAGGGGAATTAGAGAAAAAGGAAGAAAAAACAAAAAACAAAAATTTTAGGGTTATAATTAAGAAAAAAATAGGAAATTAGTCTAGATTAGGAAATAAAAATTAAAAATTTAATATTTTTTTAACAACTAACTCACGAATTTTTAACTACTCTTCTATTTACTTATACAATTGTTATTTTTAAACTTATATTATGTGCTATTTTGATTTTATTTGTGATAGTATTGCGTTAACTACTTAAAGATATATATACTATTTTTTATATAGGTAAAAATAGTGCATTTTAAAAAAATTTCTTTACTAATTTTTTTAGTTATTTTTTAACATGTTTTATATTTTGAATGATTATTTATAATTTTTAAAATAAAAATTAGTTTAAAATATACGTCTTGTCGAGACCGTAATCGATACGCCGAGTCCGATGTGGCACGGTACACGCCGCAACTGCGACTGAGACCGCGACTTTAAACCATGGTGGAAATGGCCGGAAGGAAGGAGACTGGATAAGGAAATACAGAGATTAAAACAAAATTCTCCAATGGAACTGACGAACAACCAAACCAGAAAGATGAAGCTGCATGGATAGCTGACAAATCAGGCTGTTTCACAGTAAAATCTGCCATAAGGGAAATGAGGACACAAACACAGAAAGTTGAATGGGCTAAACTGGTATGGGGAAAAGGACACATCCCGCGCTTTGCTTTAATACTATGGATTACATGCAGAAGGAGAATCAATACAAAGGACAGGATAAAAAAATGGAGCAAGGCAAATGTGGATACAATATGTGTTCTTTGTCAGATTGAGTAAGAGACAATAGAACACTTGTTCTTTAAGTGTAATTTTTCCAACTATATATGGGGGAAGGTGCAGCAAATGTGCCTGGTGTATAGAGGAATTTATAGCTGGACTGAAGAACTGGCATGGTTGAGCCATAATTAGAGGTCAAATAAATTCGCAGACCGGCTAAGGAGATTTGTGCTAGCAGCTACAGTCTACAAGATATGGCAGGCATGCATACATGTATATACAGAAGAATAAAGAACACTGGGTTAAAAATAACTGAAGAGATAGCTGAGGAGGTTGGAATAGTTGCAGGAACATGGAGGGGTGAGAGAAGAAAAGAGAACTAGCAACTGATGATTGAATGGGGAATTTCCCAAGACTGCTTCAACAAAGTAGAAGTAGATAACAGGAATGTAACTAGAGTACTAGAATAATAGAGAATTGTTGTATGTACTCGAGGAAATCCTCTTGAACAAGTTGTAAATTGAAAATCATAAATAAAATTGAATTTGTTTTGCTCAAAAAAAGAAATTCAGATCCAATACGTTAGTAGTACTTTGGAGCAACAAAACCAAATCCACAACAGCAATCCAAGGGTGTTAAAGCTGCTCATAAATCTTAGTGGAAAAGCCCCATTGAATAGTAAGTTCCGAATTAGCTTTAGACTTTCTAATTCTTCTCCATCTAGCAACAATACTTCTAATTTTTGCAGCAACAACTTTCAACACGACATCAGTCGGACAATACAGAGAATGAAATATTATAAACTTTCTTTCCTTTCATAGGAGCTACACTATAGTAATTGAAGCTACTTTCCTAAAAATTACTAGTAATATTGTGTGAGGACTATTGCAACTCTTATTGTCATTAGAGCTGTAAACGAACTAAGTTATTTGCGAATATAGATTGGTTCAGCACGTTTACAACTCTAATTGTCATTTAATGGCACCTTTGTATAACAAATCGTATGTTTGCATTTTTTTATTTTTATTTTTATTTTTTTCGTATGTTTACATGCTTGTCCAAACATAAATAGAATATAGAATGTAGACACCAAATTTTAACACACCCTTTAGATTTTTAATATTTGGAGACATTTTTTGTTTTTAAAGGTCAATTTAATTTTTGTGTAAATATACTAAATTAGTCAAGTCGGGAAGCAAAATAGTAATTTTGACTCGTAAATACTTTTTTTCTTTTTTTTTTTTTATACTTTTGAATATTTTTCTTAATTTTTGATAATTTTTAAAAGTCGTTCGATATTTTTTTAAGATGTTCATTATTAAATGACTTTTGTTATCCGATTGTCTTAGTCATTAAAATTTTTATTTTTTTACATTTTTATACCTTAAAAAAAGAAAAAAAGAAACCAAAAAAAGAAAGAAATGAAAAAAAAATTATTAGTGAAACTCGGTCTGACGAACAGGGCGGAAAGGTCCCATAGTTAAGGTTCGCAGGGTATTTTTTATTTTTATTTTATTTTTTACTTCTATTTTTTCCTTTGATTTTCTTATTGGATTGGACTTAATTGGAGATATTTCTAGAGCGTCTATTTATTCACGCAATCCTAAGATTCAGCAGCAGACATTCAGGTTGATTCACATTTCATTTATCGTTACATAGCAGACACACACACGCATATCCATCATCTCACCGCCACTATCCAGAAACATCATCCATGGCCAGGCCACATCACTCCAAGCTGCCAGCACCACACACAGAGTAGCGCCACCATTAACGTCGCCAGTGCCTGCGCAGACTTCATCACTGCCACCATAGTCAGCAGCCTAGCCACACAACCACGGTTAGCCTCAATGTCGCCTCACCCAAATTGGTCCACAATCAATCCAAAAACAGCCACAATTTCAATTCCCGCCACCACAATTCATCAATTTTATATGATTACACACACATAGATTCACAAATTGCACACACGTCGTAACACACAACACACATAACCAGTTCAACCACCAGCAGCCCGCCACCCATAACCACTACCAAAACCACTAAAATCGCAGCCCAACACCAACCAGCAAACAGCCCAAATCACCATCTAGAAACACTGCCCAGTTGCTGCCACATCTCCTCCTCCTTCACAAAATCCACCACAATCAGTTTCTCAACCAGAAGAGTGCCTCCTATTAGTCACAAACAACCTAAGAACCACCAAGATCCAGCCTTAACCGCCATGCCATCAAGCCTGCCCCTGGTTCAATCATCCTCGCCTCCAACTGCCTCATCACCGCCGTGTAGCCCCTCTGTTGCAAATAGCAGCAGTATCACAAACAAGTTCCACCAACCATCGCGAGCTACTCCTTCGCCAACCCGCCGCTGCCATCCACTGGTTGCCTGAACACCACGTGCCACTCCCGCCGAAGCTCCAAGCCTGCACCACCAAATCATCGGCACCGACCAGCAGCCATCACCAGCGGCGTCGCTACTTCATCTCCACCCATCGCAGTCGCACCCTCGCCTTGCAACCGACTGCTGCCATTGGGCCACCTATCGCGGCCAAAAACGAGGTGAAATTCTTGTGGTTTTCTCTAAATTGCTTTGTATTTCCTATGGATATCATTTGATTCATGATTTTGTTGGCCGATTGGAAGATTTAAGGTTTGTATTTTAGGGGAAATTTTGGTTTGGAATTTTTGGTTCCTCTTGGTTAAAAGAACCGATCGGTATTTGAGGGGGAAGATTGGGTATTTTTTTAATTTTGTAGTTTGTTTTAGTTCAGTTAGTAAGAATAAAACAGATTAAAGAATTGGATATTTTAGTTTTTTTTTTCTTGTTTTATTTATTTTTTAATTCAAGTGTTTCTTGATTCGTACATGATTTGCTTGACTTAGTGTTTAATTTAGTTGGTTAAGTTTATCTCAGTTAACCAATTTAGCTTTTTTTTCAGCATTAACATTGTCAGTCTTTGCCTTTTTCTGGTTTTTCTTAACAATAACGTGAATATCTTTGTCTAGTCCTTACATATATATATTAGTAGTATTAATATTGCCCCAAAGACTTTTGTTTTATGCAAGCAAGTCCGTAATTTTGTAAATTGACCCCCCATAAGTTTTATTTTCTGGTGATTAGATCCTATACCTTGTGTTGCTGTATTTTTTCAATTCAATCCCTAAGCTTGCCAAGATTTGCAATTTGACCCTTTAGTTTGCTTTTATTGGCATTTTCTCTCCAACATTTGTTATGATATACATTTTTGCACCCTATTGTGATAGATTTTGAATTTTTACCTCTTAGTTTGCTAAATGTACATTTTTACCCCCAATTTATTGGAGTTTATTTTTCTGTTTTATTTATCGAAAATCTCGATACCTTCACATGTTTGTTCATTTTGTTATGTATTAGTACTGAGTCGTCAGGAGGAGGTACCTTTATTATCCTTTTTATTTTTCTTTACGTGATCGTATGTGTTCATTATGTGTTCTTAGTTATTGTTGAATATGTGTTATTTTTTTCGTTTATTTCTTGACTCAATTTTAAGTATTTGTCAATTTTTTTTATCGATTCAATTTTATTCTGAATTTTAAGTTATTTGAAAGAAATGTAATAGATAGGTTATAAATTTTATTTTATATTATTTACCAATAATTTGTATCTTAGATAGGCAAGTGTAATATATAGGGTATTTTAATTTTTATTTCATTTTTCTCCCATTTAGATTTTATTAGGTTTCCCTAACGTAATAGATTGGCTTTTGTGCGTTATATGTTTTATGTGCTATGTGTGTATATGTTTATTTGCTTTCTTAAGGATTTTGCATCTAGAATATTATGCTTATGTGTTATATACTCTTATGTGATTTATGTGATTTATGCATTTATTTATTTTTAATTATTTTTTAGTTATATTTGTGATGTTACCACACTAGTCCAACGGTAGACCCTTAGGCCTCTTACGTGTTAGTCTCATTTGTGTGATCTTCATCACATTTTCATGCATTTTTATATTTTCAGGACTTTTCTCCATTTTGCTTGATTATATCCCTTATATATTATCCCTTATACCCATGCATGTGAATCGTGACATTTAGATGTGGCATTTCATATAGAATTTTAGGATAGATAGATTATTTGCTTGTTTAGGTTATGATGAATCACCCTTCGAATATAGGAAACGGGCAAGTGTGACCCTTTTGGCCTTAGCATGCGCTTCACCTCAATGTAAGAAGGAAAATCGTGTCACGAGTCTTAGTCATCGTACCTGTTGTATTTCATTTCCTATCTTTGATCACTTATATCTATATTTTATTTATTTTTACTTTTCTTTTGTATCTCATCTTACATAACTCATGCCTCCTTCGAGATCTCATTTTGGATTATGCAATTAATACATTAAGAACAATTTAAATCTCGAAGGCACGTTTCGCCCCGTTCGATATCCCCTTTTAGGTTTAGGTTTTTACATTCATGTAGCACATCCAAATGTGATAAGTTTTAGGGTTACATTACAAAAACTTCGACTAAACCTTGCAACTATATTCGGCTAGGTTAAAATGGTGCCTTTGGCGCAAGCCTTTGCCTTTCTTTTATTCAATTGTGACTCTCAAACTTTTTTTTTTTTTTTTGTTTTCAAAAAACTGGAGTCGTTTAAAAAAGGTTCTATCTCTTCTCTTTTTTTTTCATAAAAATGTTTTCTAAAAAGGTTTTGTTCTTTTTTTATTTTTTTGCATGAAATATTTTTCTGATGACTTGGTATACCAAAATTTAATAAAAACCCTTCTCTATAAAAACTCCCTTTTTTATAAAAACCCTTATTAGACTATATTTTTTAGGACCAAACTGTTGCATTTTCAAAGTCTTATTTTTGGCCTGTTTCTTTTTGTTTTTTGAAATAAATATTATTTTTTATAAATCATTTTTACAAAACCACACTCTTTTTCCACTCTACTTCTCCATTTTCAAAAAATGGGGTGTGATTTGGACAATTGAAAAATATATGATTCAAGGATTCCTCTTTGTCCCCCATAAATAGTATTATTTATCAACTGTCATATGTTTCCATTTACACACTTTTTTTTTTTTTTGAGAATAATAAACACTCTAGCTTTGGTAGCAAGTTTGTTTTTACACACTAACCATAAAATGAAGGCATAGCTTGGACTACATTTTTACTATAATACATTAAAGAGCAACTTAAACCTTTGGTGGCTAATTGCATTTTGAAGAGAGTGGCATGAATTCTACTAGTCATCTACACCTTCCTAAGGGGTCACTGAATCTGGCATAGCATCTACAATAGTTTGAACTTCGACAATTCTATGCTTGACTGTTGGTCAACATCGAACACTATTCTAAAAGTTAGTAGCGAGAGATGACAGTGACTCACTCACAAATTGTTTGAGAATTTGAGATCCAAATTTCCACACTAAATGTCCTTACGATACTAACTGTCATGCCAAAAAAATGTAGCTACTACATCGCCTACACTTGCGGCAGACCACAACCTTAACTCTCTTAGCTGAAGTATTTCCTTCTTAACAAAATGGCCCTTCATATATTTTCGACTCTTGTATTGAATAGTTTTGAATTAGAAGTTAGATTTTCAATCGTAATATTAATCTGTCCAATCGATTTTTTATATTTTTAACATTCATGAGAATTCTTTGCGGATGTTAAAGATATTATTCCTTATTACCCTAGAGAAAAGGTTCTGATTTAAGATGAGCTTTATATATAATTTAGGTAAAAAAATTTTAGTGGTTATTTCATACACAAACTTGAAAAGGCATAAATAAACTAAATTTGACATTTATTGCAATAAGTTTGATACATTCACGAGAAACAATTTTCAAAGCACTTCATTAGGAAAACAAGAAAAAAAGAAATGGAAGAAATCTACATGATAAAAGAGTCAAAATTCTATAAATCCGACCAATAGTGCTTTATCAACATTTGTCCAATAATATATATATATATATATATATATATATATATATGAAATTGTTGCAACTTAGTAGTGTGAAATTATTGAAAGTAAATTTTTGGCTTCAGCTCAAGTAGATTGACGAGGAATATAGAAGAAGGCCAATGGACAATTTAGAGGCATTGGATAAAGTGATGGTTTTTTAAGCAGAAATAGTGTTTTTATTGATTATGAAATGAATATATAGTTACAGCTTACATAAAGAATTACCATACTTCATACTAGGCATTACTCTAAATACAAGGTAAATCTCAGAGAGCCTATTACCAAACCCCTATCTAAGAGAAATTTTCATATCAAAATTCTATGGTCAAAATCCATTTTGCTCCTCATAACTTGTACTAGATTCTCACTTTGCACCTAAACTTTAATTTTGAACGAACTGCACCCTCAACTATTTAAAATATTTCATTTAAATTCAATCGTTGGTGGCATTAACCAAACTAAACGGAATTTATATACTTGCATGCAATGTTCATTTAAGTCCAATTATTGATAATGTCAATTTTGGACAGACTACATTTTAAACTATCCAAAACATTTTATTTCAGTCTAATCGTTGTACACACGTACCGAAGTTCCATAAATTTGGTTGCAGACCATTGGACAAAAAAAGAAAGTTTTGGATAGTTTAGGGTGCTGTCTATCCAAAATTGAAGTTTATGGTACAAAGTGGAACCAAGTGTAAGTTAGGGGATGCAAAGTGGCTTTTGGCCAAATGATATAAATAACAAATGTAAAGGTAAATGAATAGTAGTAGCGTTAAAGACACTGTGTGTGTGATACTCTGTATGATGGATGTCTAATGCAATTGGTTTTTCTTTGTATTAATAGTAAATCTAATCTCAAAGAGTCCTATATTCTCCCAATTTACTAAAATAGTTTTTCCCTATATTAATACTAATTTAACTTAATTTTAAAAGAGTTCCATATTCTCCCAATTAAAAAACAATACTTAAGAGTCAGGAAAAAACATTCATTCTTAACAAACAAAAAACCAGAGAGCCACCATAATTTCGCTTAACAAATAGAAAGTTAGAGAGCCACCGCAATTTTCTTTATCTAATTTAAACCCTATACCCTATTCCCTAAGGGGTAAACCCTAATTCAAAATGAAGTATAAAATCTAGTAATAAAAATATTAGTAAAAATTTTGTATCTTTTCCGACGAAGTATGGTTGAGCAAAATTTTGATTTTTCAATTTTCGATCTGTATTCAGTTTCAAATTGAAATTTTGAAATTGGAAAATCGAAAATGAGAAAAACTGAGTTCACAATGAATGAATCCAAATCGAATTAGGTTTGGGCTTTTTTATTTTGGAATTTCTGATTTCAAATTCGTGTGACTATTAGGGTTAATTTTCGATTTGCTGAAAAATTACACATTCTAGAAAATTAAGTATAAATTCGTACGTATATTACAAATATATCTAAAAGTTATAAAACTGAAAATATAGGTTAATTTATGTAAGTTTACTATAATTTCTAAACTTATGCTACATTAATAGCGTTATTAATTTTCTTTAAAAATTATTGTCATGAAAATCGATTTTATGGGTTGACAATAAATGTGTGAAGATTTATGAAATAGAAATTTGTAAATGAATAGTTATTGGTGGTTTTTTGAAATATGAAACGCTACTAAAATAATTTAAAATTTTCTAAAAAACTGAAAAAGAAAAAGATAAATAGATAGACGCTATGGACTGAAAAAAATGCTCTCTTTTTTATGTAAAATATAAACAGCTTATTAAATGGGAGAGCACCTTTTGATTGTAGAATCTCTTCCTCTTTATATATTATTTTTAAAAGGCTAGCTCCTACTATTAATGATGTTAACTAGCTCCTACTATTAATGATGTTAATCTCCCTTAGATTCTTAATACTGTTATAACTAATAGTAAATACGCATGCAACGATGAATACCATGCAAAAACTAAATTTTATTAAAATAGAAATATAATTTATATTTATTTAGTTTTCATTAGGAAGTAATTTTTTAATTGCAGAGTGTGCTAGGATCGCTACTGTAGATAATCAAGCCCTAATAACACTAACTCGAGTACAAGTTCCAGTCTAGAGAAATCCCTCCGTGAAAATACTGCCTAGATAACAACCAACTCAAATTACATCAACTGCATCAGGCCCCATGTCTATTGATGTACGGTATTGAGAATTACACATCTCATGTGTAGAAAAATTGATAGAAAATAAAAATTAAAATACTTTGGAACTAAAAGGAATATGGGAGAGTTATGATATTAAAATAATTTTAGAAGAAGAAATTTGACAGATAATAAGAAATGACACGACAAATGTGTATTAATTTAAAAAAATAGAATAATAGGCAATTGAAGAGAAAAAGGATAAATTATTAAAGAATATGATTTCTGTCTCAAAACCAGTCGACAATAAGTGAAGTGGCCCATATATTCTATATATTAGTATATGAGTAGTTGAGTAATTCATGTGGTCTTTTGATACCCTCTGTTACATTTGATTCAGATTTGTTAAAGAGGTCCTATGGGGTATGAGAGAGCCCAAAATGTTGAGACTAAAGATGACCAAGACATGTGTAGATTATTAGATAAGAGTATAGATTTTACACCCAAGGATTAACTATGATACCAAGTTCGCGATAATAGGTTGTGGGAAGTTACACTAACATAAGGGTATTAAAGAAAAGTACAAAATGTTACACCAAGAAAGGGCGCTTGTGGAAGTTAAACTAACTTAAGGGTATTTAAAAAAAAAAAAAGAAGACAAAATGTGTTACCCCAAGAGAGGGTGCTTATGCTTTGTTAAAGTTGTAATAATTTATATCACAAGAAATAAGTCATGTGTTCCCCTAGGTCATATAAATATTTTAACTGTTACTATGAAAAGAACGCTTTAACTTTGTGATTCTAAGGAGGCGTTTGGTTCAAATTCCTCAATCACTATCACTATGGGTATCATTAACCCTATTATGAGTATGGGTTTTGATGATTCCTCCCAACATGTTTGGTTTAATAATGGAATGGGTATCATTATAAGAATATTTGTTTGGTATATTGAAATGACTTTCAAGTAAATTTTAAAATTTTAAATTTTTATTTATGATATACATATTTTTTAGATTTCTTATTTTGTATATTTAAAAAAATTTAAAAAGATTTCTTCAATTTTAAATATAGTCATGCTCTAATTTGAGTTTTATGGAAATGATAATCTTAAAAAAAAAGTTATTTTTATTACATTAACAGAGAGTATTATATATATTTGATTTTCAATACAATTTTTTATAAAATTATTGAATGTAAAAAAAATTATTAAAAAGAATTTTTATAAAAAAATTATTAAAAAGAATTTTTGTAAAAAAATTTATAAAGTACTAATAAAAAAATTCAAAATCAAAAGAAGAGAGAGAGAGAGAGAGAGAGAGAGAGAGAGAGAGAGAGAGAGAGAGAGAGAGTATTGAGAGTAGGTAACTCAAAAGATATATATTTTTTAATGGGTGTGTTTTTGCCCTTAATAATAAGGGTTAATGAGTTTGATAGACTTAGTATTTTTGGGGGAATCATTAACACCCCAATTAATCACTATCATTCCCATTGAATGATAGTGATAGTTGTTTAACAAACATTAACAATGGATATCATTACTTGTGATACCCATTCCCCTCCTTGATTCCCCTAAACCAAACACCCCCTAAATCTTTAGCACATAAATAAAGCCACTATTTTAGGAAACCAGTCTCTTTCCTAGAATGATGGCGGTTGTACATGCGAACATAATCGTAAAAACCACTATTTGTAAATATAAATTAAAAATAATTTAATATTACACAATATTCTAACAAATATTTCAATTTGTAGCCAAATTTTAAAATTTGTATAACAATAATGACATATCTTTTGAATTATATAACAAATAGCAACAATTTATAAAATTTTAATTAATTTATAGACTCAAGGATAAGAGTTAAAATTGATGAATTGCTCATGTATCAACTGTGGCTTTATTATATAGTACAAGTGTATAGATGTTTGCATTGCAAATATACTATCCTATAAGTTCAATAGTTTATTAATATTAAAGCAGGATTAAATGTTGTAAAAAACCCCCCTCACCCCAATGTTTGAATTGTTTTGCAGTTTGTCTTTTTTTTTTTTTTTTGTGCTATAAAAAAAGGTGGGTGTTAGTGATGGCGATCAAAGCACCCCGTTACCCAATGTTCGGGCTCTTGTGTTCACCAGCGAATATATTAGACCAATTGAACAACCAGTGCAAGCACTGGTTCCGTAAGAGTAGCACCACCAAGGGGCAAGTATAACTCTAGAAGTCGGCGGTTTGTAACGTTATTCTGTCACTTTTATCTCGCATTAACGGTCAACCACCACAGCCAATAACGCCTAGAATGTTCTATGGAGAGAAAGACATTACTATCCCTTGAATCGCAAATTGACAGACAAAAATATTCACAAATTTTTTGACAAAAAAAATTTTTTTTTGCCCCAAAGAGAGTAAAGTTACGACTTCTTCTCACATGCATGGAAGACTAATAATAATAATAGATAAAGAAAAATGCAAAATTGAATTTAAAGAGCTCTTCAAATTGAGCAGGAAAAAGGTGAGTTATCATTGAAATTTGAGACATGTTTTAATATTATAATTCAAAAGTTGAATATTTGGGGAAATTAATTTTGCCAAAAAAATCTTAACCCGATTTTTGTTAAGGAAAGGGGGGAAAAAAAAAAAAGGAAAGATTGATAACGGCAGAAAGACGGAAATCGGTTGGAGCGATGACAAAAGAATAGAAAACTACTGAAATTAAATAAAGAAGTGAAGAAACTGAAATTGAATGTAAAAGGCTCTTCCAATTAAGGAGAAAAGACTTGTGCAATAGTAAGTTTAATTCATTGAAATTTGAGGCATATTTTATTATTAGTTTTTGAAAGTAGAACAATTTAGGGCTTTTTTTTGCCAAAACAAGACAATAAAAATTATTACCCCAATTTTTGTAAAGAAAAAAGAAAAAGAAAATGAAAGACGGAAACAATGGCAAAAAAAAAAAAATGAAAATCAGCATAAGAATGGCCAAAAAAAAAAAAAGAAAGTTAGGGCAAGCAAACAAAATAAGTGAAGAGCAGAAAGAATGACCAAAACAAAAAAGGAAGAGAAAAATGAAAAAAAATTAGAGAATGGTAAAAAAATAGAAATCAGCTGGAAAGGAAAAGTACCCCAATTGTGTTCTGTGTAAGAATCACTGAATTTTTGTTTTTAATAAAGAAACAAACAATATTTTGTCCAAAATTTTTATCTATTGAAAATTGGGTAATTTTAAAACTCGCGGCTGTATTTAATTGTCAAACGCTAAGGTACTGAAGTAGCGTAAAAGCATGGTGGTCCAAGACGGCTAAATATCACAAGACGCCTAAATACCAGAACGGTTGGGGAGGTATTTGCTGCATGCATCAAAGCACGTCAATGGATATTGAACGAACTACAACGGTTAAATATTTATTCTTTAATAACTAAGAAGTTATGTTGAAGCAAGAGACAGGACACTAACAGCCACCTTCACAAGTGCAAGAACTCTTGTAACTTCTTTAATAAATTCTCCTGATTCTTCATAACCAAATATTTTGTCCCTACAGTCTCTGAAATATTGCTGCCCAAGAATCAATTGGTTCTTCGCAGGTGAGTCCCGTTTCGCACCCCAATTTTCTTGTGAGGAGGCAAAGTTTGACAGAACTAAGTCAAGTTTGGGCACACAAAACTTCATCGCATCCTGAAAGTCACCAGTAGAATTCAATGAATAATCTACGATTGATTTTCGAGCAACTGCAACTGATTCACGAGCGCAACTTATTGATAATCCACCCAAACTTCTTAAATCTTCTTCGACAGTTTGTGGCATGTTTTTGAAACGATCAAGGCAATAGAGATAAGTAAAACCCGTCTTCTTGCACACAAAATCTTTTAAAGACGCGTCTGCTTGGACCCTCAAAGTCCCAAGCAAAAGCAGGGAGAAAATTAGAACTCCACCGTGAGAACCCATGTGAAATTTCTACCTTCAAAACAAAGACCAAATAGACGTTAGTTTTATGTTAACTAAATTACGAGAATGTTAAAAAGCCCATAACAATTTATCAAAGATATAGGGAAAAAAATTAATTGCTGTAAAGCGGGGAATTCAAGAAGTTAAAAGAAAAATTTATCTAACCTATGAACAAAGAATTGCAAGGAAACACGTTACCAAGCAAAAAATTCTACGCTTCTTCTTTTCTTTTGGTCTATTCTTGTTATTTAAATAGAAGCCAATAAAATTATAGAAGAATGAAGTCATAATTAGAAATTACTTAATCTAGGGACGAGATCAAATTTATATATGAAAGTGATTCAAGTGATAAAGCTTTCCTTAATAATAGAAAAGTAAATTGCATAATTAAATAATGATTTGGAAAGTTGATCTCGCTGAAAATATGCCCATAAGTTTAAGCAAAACATGTACATTTCTTCCTTTCTTTTGGTCTTTTCTTATTATTTAAACAGAAGCCAAAAACTTATAGAAGGACACAGTCACAATTAGAAATTACTTAATCTAGGGACGAGATCAAATTTATATATGAAAGTGATTCAAGTAACAAAACTTTCCATAATAATAGAAAAGTAAATTGCATAATTAAATAATGATTAGGAAAGTTGATCTTGCTGAAAATATGCCCATAAGTTTGTACGCAAGAAATATTATGGTCTTTAGATCCTTCTAGGATTTTATACATTGATGCAACTATAATAAAGGCAAAAACTGAATCAATATCTTAGGGCTACAATCAAGGCACCGAATCGAGCCAAAATATAAGATCTAAACTTGGCAAACGATATTGCTAGAGCAAAAATTTTAATAACAAAGCAATACCAAACTATCATTAGGTCAATATCCAATTTTTCATGGGAGTATGAGACCCACAGCTTCTCTCTGCCTCTCTTCTCTTCTCATTGCCAATTTCCCAATCCCTTTTCTCCTTCCTCTCTCCTTCCTGGTTCATTCTCTCTCCCTCCTAGTCCCTCCTCTCTCTCTCACACGTCTTTCTTAAACTTGTCTCTATTTGTAGTTTCCCATTCCGATTATTATATATATGTATTATTTTTGCTATTTTGAAAAAACGATAAAGAACTAAAGAATGAATAGAATTCATCCTACTATGAAGATCAAAGATTCAGGGATTTCCAGATTTGGAGTGCTTGAAAGAAACAAATTGTATCCTTGAATTTTTTCGCACAAGCCACAATCAGAGATTGGACATATTTATAATTTGGGTTTAGGTCTTCTGCCTGAAATTTTATATTTTGCTTCTGATTGTGGATTTCTTGGTTTTTTGGGTCATTTGTAGACGTTTCGAAGTTAATTACTAACTAGTGTTGGATTACCTTTAGTTGCCAGGAAAGGGATCATATCGTTGGGAATACAAATTAAATTTTGGTGGAAAATCCTTAAAATGACGCCCTTTCTTTTTATTATTTTATTTAATTTAGTATTTATTTTATTTAGCTGTTTGTAAATTTTGAATCTTTTTTATCCAATTATGTTAACTTCAAACTGGCTTAGTTTCGCGTGCAAAATTAAAAAAGGATGAACGATTCATGCTTTGGTTTAATATGATATCCAGCATGATTGTAATTTAACGATAAGTACAACGGCAGATTACAAGTTGAGAGGGTGCGAGGATTAGAGGACAGAGAGAATATTGTTGTCGGCTTCACAAAAATTAAGTGACAAAATTGGATATTGACTTTGAGGGTGCTTTTGGCAATTAAGTTAATATTCCTTTGACAATATCGTTAGCCTCTAAAATTTCATTTCATAAAAAAACATCGACCCATTTCGTTTATCTTAAGGAATATAGGTGTGATAAATGTTTATATCATAAAACAACCTCAAATCCAATGGAAATAATTAATAAGATATAATTGGCTCGTTTAATACAAAATTATAGTACAATTTTTTATGTTGCTTCTATTGGTTTGTTTAGTTGCCGTTTTTTTCCCCCTTCTTTGGCTTTCCACGAAAGATTCAGAAACAATTGCTCAAATATGTATTACAAGTGGTTTTAACAAATTTGTTTGAATTTTCAAGCAAAGCATAGAGCACTGAGTGTTCTGGAACAATACAATCACTAGCAACATAGAAAAAGGAGGGCGGGGGGTTGGTACCACTGTTAGAAATAAAAGGAAATTTGCTACCGCAGAAAAAGACCAAAAAGCAAGTCCAAAATGTTTGAAAGGGTAAAATGTATCCCTACCAGCTAAATCATGGAAGTTTTAAAATCTTGTAGCAATTTTTTGTCAAATGCATTTGGAAAAACGATTACTTAATCATTTGCTACTGGTATATTTTGTACCAAAATTTTTAAAATCTTTTTTTTCCTTGTCATTGAATTTTTGTTTTTCAAATTGATCATTTACTAAAAAAAAAAAAGATTTTGCCTCTTCAATTTTTTATTCAATTTTAAATTTGGCCTCCTATTTTTATAATAATTAATGTTTGTCCCTCGCCTTTAATTCCTGGATTCACCATCATACTTGTTTAGATCTGATGCAATAAGACAAATTGATTATTACATAAAAAAGCGAGATCTCAATACATAACCATTAAATATGTCTGCTAAAATAATCATGAAAGTATCTAAACAAAATTGTTACGTCCCATGGAATCATAAAAGTTAATAAGACCAAAATTGACAAGTCAAAGAGTCAAGTACAAAGCGAAAAACTTGAACACAGATCAATCGAACAAACCTAATGCACGTTTACCGAACTAGCAATTCATTGATAAAGTTTAGAATTATCTGACGAAATTGTGATGAGCAAAGGTTTGTTTTAAGGAAAGCTTTAAAAGTCTAGAAGATTGTGATCACAATTATGAATGGATTGAGGAAATCAACCAGGGTAAGATATAGATCCAAAAATTATAATTTAGTCAAAGAAGTTGATTGCCAATGTTTTTCAAAATTTAAGACTTGGCTATTGTAGAATCCGTCAACTCCCCATAAAATAAGATCCTTACAGTGTTACGTATTGTAAAATGAATGAATTTTTTTTCCCTAACTAGATCAAATTTGGACACAAACTAGTTTTTGAACCCACAAAATGCGTGGGGTGCCCAAAATTCAATGTAATAATGGCTATGGTTTCAAACTCGGACTAGGTATCAACCCGATTGAGCTTAGAGTCGGGGTTCAATGGGTTCGACCGAGAGTCAAAAAGGATGACGTCATAAATACGTCATATATATGTGTGTGTGTGTGTGTGTATATACATATATGTGTGTGTGTCCACTTTTAGTTATTAGTTAAGAGTGAAAAAGGTCCATGAATCTAAAAAAATCATAACTAGCCAAAAATATAAATTTTTAAGTTCCTTAATAACAAAACTAGGACCTCATCTTGAACGATAAAATTCTTTTAATTTTTAATTCTTTGTTTCGACGTAATTGACCTTGGTATCTTTAGTGCATCAATAATAAAATCAAATAATTTGTCCAAAAAAAATAATGAATCAAATAATAGAAATAATAATCTCCAAAAAAAAGTTTGACCCCTTGTCTTTAAGTTCGGATGCAAACCTCTTATGATTTATCAATATAATAAATCAAATAATAGAAACAATTATCTCCAAAGAAAAGTTTGACCCTTTGTCTTAAGTTCCGATGCAAACCTCTCATGATTTATCAATTCCACGCACTCAAAGTGCGACATATATTCAAATGAATGTTTGGAGATTTAATAGATTATGAGGATAATGGGAGCAAGAGATCTCCTCTTGAGAGGATTGCGTTGGAGAGTGGGAAATGGAGAACAAATCAATGTTTGGACTGATGCCTGGATTCCCAAGCCATACACATTCAAAGTACTACCACTCAGACAGGAGACATGGCCGGATGCTAAAGTCAGAGACTTAATAGATTATGAAACTAGAACATGGCAATTACAGCTACTGGAAAGTCTTTTTTTTTACTCTCATTGTCACAATTCCTCTCTCACCATGGTGACCTCAAGATGAACTTGTTTGGCACTTCAATAAAGATGGGAATTTCACTGTAAAGTCAGCTTATTAATTGGCAATTCAGTTAGGGAACAAGCAAGGATTATGGGATCATCATCTGATAATGTGCAGGAGAGGAAGTTTTGGAACAAGTTGTTTGCTATTCCTCCAAGAATTAAGACTTTTCTATGGAAAGCTTGTAATGACATCCTCCCTTCGAAGCAGAATATTCATAACAGATTGAAGACTTATAGCAGTGAATGCTTAAGATGTGGCTGCCTAAAGGAAACTGATAAGCACATAATCTTTGAATGTCAACAGGCTAAGGAAGTTTGGAACTGCACTGGGAAATAATTCTTGCCTAAGAAGGGGACATGCATGAACGTCAAAGACTGGTTTGGAGCTAAACTGGAGTCTCCAAAACAAAGCCAAGCGGAGTATGTAGCTGCAATAACCTGGTTGTTATGGAAATCCAGGAATGAGGAAATCTTCCAAGGAACAAGGAGGAGGGCAATACAGATTTGTAGTTATGCTCAGGATCTCATACATGATTACCAACTTCATGTGGAAAAAGGGGCTTCCACCTGCTATCAGAAGCCTAATGATTCTGATAGCAAGTGGAAGCCTCTCCTAGATGGATATATCCAAAGTGGCCTCTGTATGCAAAAGAATGACAGAATTTAGTATAGACTGAAACTCGCTTTCACTTACGGACATTTTAATCACTTGATTAGTACCCTGCTTTTAAAGGTAAGGATCATCCCAGATGTATTATTTAGCATCACTCTTCAACTTATCTCTTCTCGCCTTAGGCCAATCTACAAGAAATTAGTTAGTAGCCAAATAATTAACAATAGATACATACTAAGGTGGAGAAAAATTAATAGAAAGTAATCAGGTGATCAACAACTAAATTTTCTACTCCTTTCTTGTCTCTAATTTCTAAGTCAAATTCTTGTAGGAGTATAATCCATCTAATCAACCTTGGTTTAGCCTCCTTCTTTGTCAACAAGTACCGCAACGCTATATGATCAGAATAAACGATTACTTTAGCACTCAACAAATAAGACCTAAACCTTTTCAAAGCAAAAATTACAGCTAATAATTCTTTTTTCTATAGTAGAGTAATTCAATTGGACACTATTTAAAGCCTTCGAAGCATAATAGATCGCATGCGCTGCTTTGCCAATTCTTTGCCCCAATACTGCTCCCACTACATAGTCACTCGCATCACACATTATCTCAAGACCAAATTTCCTTAGGGACTACTAAACTTTTGAGTTTGTCTAATTTTGGCCACTAAACTATTAAGTGTCTAGTTTTGACTACTCATCTATTAAAAGTATAGTAAATAGATCATTCCATCAAATCTCAACGTTAACTTTTCAAGTTCTGTTTGCGCTCAATTTACGAGGTAATATTGATGGGGCATTTTAGGGAATTGAAGACGTTCATCTTCTTCATTCGAGTGTCCACTTCTTCTTTGCTCCTCCATATCCAAAAGTCACAAAAAACTCAGAGCAAAGAATCGTGGCAACGATTAAGTCAACAAAAAAGAAGCGACGATTTGGTTTCTTAGGAGCTTGAGAAGAAAAGGGTATTGATTTTGCACAAGGATGGAGTGGTTAATTTGACCATGGAGGCAGCAGTTCGATGCACATAAAGTGTACAGTAAGTTCTACAAAATTCCAAACTTTTTACAATGTTTGGGTATATAGGTTGAATTAGTCTCAATCAGGTTCAATTATATGGTCCAAAATTAATTGTCCCTTTCAATGTGTGATCCTACAGTTATTACTACTTTGGCATTATTATATGTTTAAATTCCAATAAAGTACATAGAGTAAAATGATTAAACCATTATTAATGTTGAGTTTAGGGTTTAAGGACTAATTAAGTAAAGCATTTGTTGGTTTGAGCATTTACGAGTTGAAAATTTGTTTTTGCATATCATGTAAGGAGAGATTTTGAATTTTTCATCATACGAATATATCATGGGGGCCAAATATACTTTGATAAGTATAAATATGTTGGTGGCAAAGTCAACTACATTGATTTTTGCAGTACTAAAGCGATGCTTGTTCGTGAAATAAACCACATGATGAAGGAATTATGGAATTATGGCTGCTTCGTGTACTATCATCTTGAGCTCAGAAAAGATTTACGAACTGGATTGAAAGAATAACGTACTGATAAAGCCATTATTGCATTTTGCAACTGGGCTTAAAAGCATAAAATCATGGAAGTATAATGTGACCACAAGAGCAAAAATGAAATAACTGACATGGCTAGGTCTACCCTTCTTGATGAATTGCAATTCGAACAGACAGGTGAAGTAGTCATTGAGAAGTTGGAGGTAATATAGATAGGGATGATATTGGAGGAGCAAGTATACATGGGGATGATAATGGAGGTATAAATGGGTTTGATATTGGGAGTGGCAATGCTGATGGGGTAGATATTGGGGGCGGTAATATTGATGGGATTGAAAGTGGGAAAAGTAATCTAGGTGATGAGATGGAGAGTGAAAATGACTCAAATGAGGATTTGGACAAAATTGATAATGATTTAGAATTTTGTAGAGATAAAGATATGATAGAAGAATTGATTATAGAGGGTGCAAAGATAGGTGGTGAAGAAAACCAACCTGGACCTTCAAATACAGACCAACATGGAGATGAACAATGGTCACAACAACAACCATATGGTGCAGCTCAATGGTCATAGCAATCTGAGGTTGAAGATGCACCTAACAACAGCAACAGCATCAAACTAGTAGAGATGAAAAGCAGTTTCTTGAATAGTCAGCTAGAGAGTAGTAGACTAGGAGGAAGCAGCAAGTTAGAAGGAGAAGGAAAAGATATATTAGGTCTATCCAATATCAACATAATACCACATTTGATGACCATGCTCTAGATGAAGATAGAGTTGTGAATAAGTTGCATAGTGACTCTGGATTCTCGGATAAGGAAAACCATGATGAGCATGTCAATAGATATGTTGACTTCAATTTCAAAAGAGATTTTAAAGACCCAAACTTCAAATTTGAACTTGATATAAGGTTTGAATTAGCTGAACAGTTAAGATCAAGTATGAGAATTTACTTCATAATGAAGAGAAAACCTGTAAAGCCATACACAAATGAAGCTAAGAGAATCAAAGCAAAATGCAAGTCCCCATGCAAATAGTTTGTTTATGAATCAGTTGAGGCAACTCTTGGGATAAATTATTTGGTTGTCAAGACTCTTAATAATGAGCACACCAACTGTAACCATGTATAGAAGAACAAAAATATTTTCTCAAAATGGATTTCAAATAGATATTTGAAGAGGTATACATGCAATGCTAACATGTCAATAAGGGAGTTGAGGTAAACAGTTGATGAAGATTTTAGAGTAGAAATTACAAGGTGGGTGGCTTACAAAGCAAAATCACTAGCTAGAAAGGAGATTGAGAGGAATGTAGAGTAGCAACATAAGAACATATGGAGATATTTTGCATAAATTAATAACACAAACCAAAATAGCACCATGTAAGTCATGTTCACTCCATGTAGACAGCCTAGTGGCAACTCTAAGTTCATGAGCTTGTATTTCTGCCTGGACCCACTTAAACAAGGCTTTAAGGATAGTTGCAGGCCTATTGTTGGGGTCAATGATTGCTTGTGAAGGCAACATATTGAGGACAGCTATTGACTGCCATTGGTGTAGATCCCAATAATGGATTGTGGCCCATTGCATGGGCACTAATGGGGAAAGAAGCAACAAAACAACGGAAATGGTTTTTTCAGTTGCTAAAGGATGATTTGGAGATTGAAAATGGGTTTAGCTACACTTTTAATTCTAACTAACAAAAGATAATGTCATGTTCACTATTAAATATTTCATATAGTATTAAATGTTGACCAAACTTTACTAATACACATTGAATATAAATGTTAGGGTCTTGACTGAACATTGGCTGAGGTGTTACCCAACTGTGAGCATAAGTACTATGTGCAACATCTGTACAAGAATTTCAAGAAGAAATATCCTGACCTTGCTCTCAAGGCAAAGTTATGGAATCTTGCTGCCTGCACTACAACAGAGATGTTTAAAAAAACAATGCGGGATTTGGAGAATTTTCACAATGATGCCTATTTATGGGTCAAAAAGGCACCTCACCCCAGTTATTGGTGTAAGGCTTTTTTTTTACCCATACAAAATATGATATGCTGATAAATAACCT
Source organism: Mitragyna speciosa (assembly GCA_024721245.1). Lineage (NCBI taxonomy): Eukaryota > Viridiplantae > Streptophyta > Magnoliopsida > Gentianales > Rubiaceae > Mitragyna > Mitragyna speciosa. The sequence continues at coordinate 10,049,093 of CM045553.1, read as the reverse complement.
TTGTGAGTTATTCAACGATCATATTCTAGAAACAAATCAACAGTCAATTATTTCAATGTTTGAGTCCATAAGATGCATTTAATGGATAGAATATAGAGAATAAGAACTGCAATGCAAAGATGCGAAATGCCTTATAGCCCATTGATTAGAAAAATAATTGATGAAAGAGCAGTGAAGTCAAGAAAGTAAAGGATCATTTGAAATGCCAATGATGGCTCAAAAGACCAAAAGGGGCCCAATTTGTAGTTTATTTGAGAAAAAATTCATGTACATGGAGATTGTAGGACCTTTCTAGTATTCCTTGCTACCATGCTATTGCAGCAATCCATAGGAATGATATGGACCCTCATCAAGAAGTGGATGATTGCTCTTGTAGAGATGTTTTGATGAAAATTTATGCAAATGTTTTGTTTCCTATAAGTAGGTAGGATTTATGGCCTCAAATGGATAGGGTAGAGTTGTACCCACATGATGTTCATGTGCAACTTGGGAGGTCTAAAAAGACAAGGAGAAGAGATGTTACTGAAAAAAGAGATGATGAAAAAAGGAAAAGAGATGTTACTGAAAAAAGAGCTAATGAAAAAAGGCTAAGAAAAAGGGCAGTCATCCACTATAGGATATGTGGTAATGCAGGGCATAATGCTACAGGCTACAAGATTCAACAATAAGAATCTCAATAGAATAAACAAGCTGAGTAGCAAGAGCAGTAGCAAAATCAAAAGTAGTAGTTTTAGCAACAGCAACAGCAAAATGATGAGCAATAGCAACAACAGAGTCGACATTAGCATCAGCAACAACAGACTAAGTAGCAAAATCAGCATTGAAATCAGCACTAGTATTTTCAACAGCATCAGTAATATCAACAACATCACCATCAACAGTCGTAGTAGCAGCAATAGAATCATCATCGTCAATAGCAGCATGATAATTAACAACAATAGCAGCAGTAGCATCATCATCAATAGCAACAACAATAGCAATATCAACACGATAGGAAAGCTTCTAAAAGAAAGCTAATAGACTCAAAAAAGGGATGGATTAATGCAATTTATACTTAAGTAAAAATCCCCTTTTATATTTGGGAATTGAAGAAGAAGATGGCCACAAAGAGCAAGTGGCAGAACTGAAACTGGATTTACAAGTGGAATAGGATAAACTTCATCTAGAAAAGGAGCTGTATTAGGTCCTAAATATGGACGTCAATCTAGACCTCAAAAAGGAACTCATTCTAAAATTGTACAAGAAAGGGGAATAAGAAAGTAATGTTGTATACTAGTAGCACAAGAATATTGACAGGGAACACAGAATAGCTATTCAATGTGCAGAATTTTATTTTTCATTTAAAACTTCTAAACATTTGGATTGGCATGGACCAATTATATATAATATTTGTATGAATTTGGTTCCAATGTATGAAGAATGTGTCACTGTCCAGTTTTCCTATTCTATGCACCTTTTCATATGTAATCTTTTTTGCATTTGACAAATATAACCATAATATTGCAAACTCTTACTATATCAAAAGCTAAATTTTTACATCATTTCCTTTGGCAAAGTATACTTACATAATAGCAAATCCAAAATTTACATTATTATTGTCAAAGTTAATTTACAACAGTTGTGCCTTCGACCAGGCCATATATTCTTCTTATACAATCTACAATCTTCATAGGACATCAATTTGCAGGTTACCACTATACTCCTCCATTCTCTTGCAAAATAGTGCTGCAATGATAATCAGCCATATCTCTCGTAAAGCACATCGAATAATCCTCTTCTTGGCTGACGTGTCCTTGCAATTTTTAGCTTCTATTTGCTACAGTTTTGCTTCTAATTTTTTGCCTTTTGTTTCCTACTTTCTTGTAATCTTTTCTATTTCAACCATTTCTTCTTCCATTTTATTGGTTCTCTTTATAAGAACTGGTATAATTATAGCAGATTGAGCACATATCTCACTATCTAACTAGCTCCAGTATCCACAAATCCTTCAAAAAAAAATTTTCTATTGGTTTCTTATACTACAACAAATTAAATTTATAAATAATTGCAAACCTTCCTAATGCATATTTTGCAAACCTCCTTCTCGGATTTTGTGATGTCCAAAATGTTATCATTACCGTCTTTACTCCACACACACATACACATAGGCAGCTGAGGCATGGATCTTGGTGTAATAGCTGCAAATGGTGTAGATCTTTCTCCCTCCCTACAAGAATAGGTTTCTTCCATCTTTATCGAGCATTTCGCAGCTTGCTAGCAGCTTTTTATAGGCTCTTTTTGTGTCTTTCGCGTGAGCTTCCAAAAATGCACCTTCTTTATCTCACTTAATGACTAGATCTAACAAAATATTCAACTTACTATACTTTTACTATATGAATGGCCAAAACCATAAAACTAGACAAACCCAAAAGTTTAGTGGTCCTTAGAAGAATTTGCTTTTATTTCAGATGGGAGACTCCAATCAGAAAGTTGGATAATGGGTGATAACATCAAAAACTCCTTTAATTTGTTAAACGTCTTCTTGTAATAATCAATGAATTTGAATGCCACATCTTTTTGCAAAAGTTTGAACAATGGTGCTCCAATTTTTGAGAAGTCTTTGATCAATATTTGATAAAACTTGCATGTCCTAAAAAAGAACACACTTTCAGCACGCTCATAGGGTAAGAGAAAGCAGATACAAGGCCTATTTTGCCTTTATCTACCTCAATACCCTTATATCACACCACATGATCCAAAACTATACCATGCTCAATTATAAAGCAGCATTTTTCTCAATTAAGCACCAAGTTAGTTTCTATACATCATTTCAAGATTAAAGCCAAATTATTAAGACAATCGTCAAATTGTCACCATACACATTGAAGTCGTTCATAAACACTTCTATTATTTTCTCCACATATTTAGAGAAGACACTTACTATACATCTTTGAAAAGTAACGGGGGCATTACATAGCCCGAAATACATCTTTCAATAAGCAGAAATGCCAAATGGGCATGTGAAGGTGGTTTTCTGTTGATCTATTGCAATTTGAAAGTAATCTAAAAAACTATCTAAAAAAAATAGTAAGTACGATCAGCCAATTTTTAAATCATTTGGTCAATAAAAAAAGAGAGGGAAATGGTCCTTCTTGGTTATTGCATTGAACTTGCGATAATTGATACATTGGCATCATCCAATAGACTTGTGAATTAGAACCATCTTTCCTTCTTGGTTTGCTTCTACCGTTACTCTTGCTTTTTTTAGAATCATCTGATCAGGGCTTACCACTGGCTATCAAAAATAGCGAAAATTATTCCAACGTCTAAGAGTTTGAGAATTTCTTTCTTCACCACTTCCATCATTAGAAAGTTTAATCTTCGATGTGTTTGTCTTACTGGCTTTGCATTCTCTTCAAGTCTAATTCGATGCATGCATAATGAAGGACTTATTCTTTTGATATCTGCAATTGTCTATCCAAGTGGCTCCTTATGATCTCGAAGAAGTCGAATCAGCTTATTTTCCTAACTAGATGACAGGTGTGTGGTAATGATGATTGGTAAAGTGCCTCTCTCCCCTAAATATGCATATTTCAAATGACTTGGCAAAGGTTTAATCTCCACTTCCGACTCCTGCACAATAAAAGACAATGATTTTTTGTGAGATTCAAGTATGAAAAGAGGTGTCAGTTCATACTTTGGAAAAGTAAATGGGAGGGATTGCAATGCTTTGACCGTTTGTTACACTTCATCACTTAATTCTAGATCTTGAGTTGTTTTAAGCTCAAGATGCTTGGTCAAAACAACTTCCAATTCATCCCTACCATCAATTTTAAAAACTACCTGCACCACTGGGTCAATCACACTCACAGCAAAAATAGAGTTAGATTCTTTAGGTTATCAAAAAGATTAAAATGTACAACCTCCCCATCCAACTCTATTGAAAAAGTACCTTTACTAACACCAATCTTTGTTCTTGCAGTACTCAAAAATCGTCTACCTAATAAAATAGGTAATCGATTTAGAGCATTTTGATCATCCACATCTAAAATATAAAAATCAGCAAGAAATATTAACTCACTAACTTGGATTAAGACATCTTCAATTAGCCTATTAGGATAAGCATTAGTGTAATTTGCTAATTGAATAATGATACTTGTATTCTTTGATGGTCCTAGATTTAAGAAAGCATAAACGGTATTAAGCATCACATTAATAAAAATCCCTAAATTGAACATTGCATTCTTTATTCTAGCATTTCCAATCTTACAAGGGATGGTAAACATACCTAGACCTTCACATTTGGGTAAGAGCTTCATTTGTAGTACCACTAACTCATTCTCTCCCACTACAACTCTTTCATCTCCTCTCAATTTTCTCTTGTTGACGTACAAGTCTTTAAAAAATTTTGCATATTTTGGCACCTGCTTAATCGAGTGCAGTAGAGGAATATTGATTTCTACCTTTTGAAATACTTCCAAAATATCCTTTCCTTATCTTGTTTCCATGATTTCTCTAATCTGCTAGAAAAAGGAGGCAGATTAGATTTAACTTGAATCAAAGGATTAGAAGTTGCCTTGGAGTTTACATTGTTCTGCCCTTCTTCCTCAATATCTTTTTCAATTTGAACTTTACTTTTATCTTTCGAATTGATCAATTTGGATCCCTCTATCTCTTTGCCACTCTTGAGGGTTAAAGCACTCATGTTCTTGGGGTTCATCTCAGGTTGTGATGGTAACTTTCCTTCCACTCTGCTTTCTAGACGATTTATCACAGTCACCAATTGATTCACTTGATTTTCCAAATTATGTATGCTCGTCTCCATTTTCTATTGAAATAATAAAGCATTAGAAGTTGATGTTTTAACAATATCTACTACAGAGCTACGTGAATTAGAAGACGAAGATTGAGTCTTTGGCTGGTATTAAGGCAAGAACCCTTGCTCTCTATTTTGAAGAAAATTCAGTTGCATGTTCCCTCCATAACTAAGGTTTAGATAATTCCTCCAACCTGAATTATTGATGTTGAAATATGGATCATATTGCCTTTGTGGTGCTAACACGTTGCCAGACATATTTACTTATTCAAAACTCTTCTCTTGAAACACTGGACACATATCCTTGGAGTGACCTATATTGGTGTAGGTCGCACACATCTATATTTGTTGCGAATATTTTTGCAAAACTTCGTCTAGGTTATTATACTCCTTGTAGGCAGATAGTACAACCAGTCTTTTGCTGAATCTTTGAGAGAAAAAGGAAACGCTCTCATCTTTATTTGTTCTTCAATTACTCTAGAAGGCTTCATACTTGAGCACATTTCTTCGACCTCCTGCAAGTGTTTGTGGGGCTCCCACCTGAAAGACCACGAAAAAAAGGTAAGAGGTGAATTAAGCCAAATTTTGACTCAAAGGAAGTGTTTTCATTTAATTTGGAAAAGTAATGCATAATGGCTATTGATTTAAATCAGGAGCAGCCAACTCCCTCAGTGTTCTATTATTAGCTATGGTGACTTTCTCCTCTTTAGAATCACTTGAACTATCACTAGAAGAATTCACTAATTTAGTTGCGAACTTCAGCCTTGGAGATGCAGCAGATAATTGTTCTTCCTTTCGTTTCTTGTTCTATTTCCTAATTCTATGTGCAGTCTTCTCTATTTTAGGAATATATTCCAGTTCACCTATATGAGAAGCATAAACTATACCAGAAACAAAACAAAATAAACAAATAATCCAAACACTAATCCCCAGCAACGATGCCAAGAATTGTTAGGTGTCAAATCTATACAATAATAAAAATCATAATCTAGGGAATATAAATTTTGTATATAGCAGTGAGTAGGGTCGTTTCCACAAAGATTGGAAAAAATTTGTTTCTTTTAGAGTAAAAGTTATGGGGGGGATTTGTTTTGAAAAAAATTCAAAAGTAAATAATCAACTAATTATAAAAACATTTTGCAGAATTAAGCAGGAATAAAATTAATAATAAACACAACTCTAGCCAAGGTGTAATTTTTCAGATACGGTTCACACAACTGATCAATTTAATTCTTCGATTGCATTTAAAACTAAAAAAGTCCAATCTTAACCAATAAACACACTGTAAGGGTTTATTTAACTTAGATATATGCTCCCCTAAAGTGAAACCAATCACACTAGTTACTACTACTATTAACTAATCAAACAATTACGAATTTAATTAGTTAATATGTTAATAAATTATTTGATTAATTCGATTATTGGGACATTCAACTAACAAGACAATCAAAAGAAATTAAATCAGAAAACATATGAATATTACTTAATAAAAAGAACAATTAAAAATCAATTTGATCTCATAGATGTTTGGGAACCATGTCTTCAAATTGACCTTTGACAAGAAGAATAATGTAGTTGTTCTTCACGGAAGAAAACACCATACAAAAGGTGAAGAAAATACTCTCTAGTCTCTCTCTAGTAAAGAAACTTCTCTACTGTCTTCTTACCAAATGAAAAAAAAGTCTTCTCTCTTATCCAAAGAAGCTCAATCAGAAATCTCCTTTCCTCATTTTTTTTCCCCCTAATTTTTAGTTATCTAGTAGTTTCCAAATTCTCTTTTTGAGGAGATATACTAAAATAAAAATATAAAGAAAAAATAGTTTCCTAATATTAATAGAATACTAAAGAGAAAACATCTATTCCACTAGTGATTCAAATTTGGAATCTTCTTTCACACGTGTAGAAAAATTCTGAACTTTTTGCTTTGACAGCAGGACTTTGACTTGCCCACGCCAAATAGTGCAGAGGTCTTCTAGAAAATCACTTTCTAGCTTCCTTGTCATTTCTTTCTTTTTTTCTATTTCTGCAATTAACACCGTTTACCAAATATAAGTAGAATCTATCAACTAACACAATATTTGGTAAGAATAAGGAGGAAATAAACACAAATTAACCAACTAATATGTACCCAATTATTCATAGAAAAATTACCTTTTAGCACTAAAATTACTTTTTTCTTCTTAATGTACCCAAAGGAAAATCTCATGTGCTTTAGACATAATTTTGCATTAAAAAAAATGTTAAGAAAATTAAAGCCAGCCAATTTAGTAGAAGACAAAGGGAAACATTGAGATTTTTAGAATCCCCTAAAACTCATCTCATCTTTTTTGGTTTTCCGTGGTTGATTACCTCTCATCATTGCTAATATGTATTTCTCAGGGTAAAATACAAAATATTTCCCTATAGTATCACTTTTGACTACATAATGCCCCTATTTTTTCAATATGACCATATAACCCTTTGTAGTTTTTCGAAATGTGAAAAATAAACGGAATATTTTGCAATTTGCGTGTTTAATCCACTAGATGTCACAAAATATTTTGCATCAATAGCAAATTATAAGAATCAAATGTGGAATATTTTGTAATGGAACATTGATTCCATTCATTTTCCACATTTCATAAAACCACAGAGAGTTATGTGGTCGTATTGAAAAGATAAAGGGATTATGTGATCGAAAGCGATATTATAGAGGGGTATTTCTTAATTTACCCAATCTTTTATAGTTTTATGTAAATTGAGATAATCTTCTATCACTTTTTTACTCACATTTATCTGTATTTAAGATGTATTTGGTCAAATTTGTAAGAACTCGTATTATGTAACTCTGTGTGTATAGTATATAAAAAATCCTTATTATGTACAATTTACCAATGTTCTGAAAGATATTAATGTATACTTTTTAGCTAACCATATAAATAAATACGTAATAAATTTTTTAGTATTATAAGTCACGTATAATACTTTGATTTGTGCAAAATTTTAAAATTCGTATATAGTAATGACATATCTTTTGAGTTATATACACTTAGCAACTGTTATATCAAAATTGTTATGGGTAAATTACACAAACTCCCTTGTAGCTTGGCTAATTCACAAATCCCTCTATGTTTTACAAAATTACACTTTACCTCCTCGTAGTTTGGATTTTTCCAAAAAAAAAAGGACAAAAATAACCAATCATAATGGAAATACACAAAAAGTAATAGTTGCCCCATAAATATGAGTTAGAAAGACTACAAATTACAATTTAAAAATTAAAAAATTCTATGAATACTTCTAAAATTTGTTATTTCTTATATTTTTCAACCATTGAAAAAATTCCAAAACACGAGGAGCTAAAGTATATTTTTTTTCAAAAACACATGGAGATAATATGTTAATTTGGTAAACCACAAGGACATTTTGTGTACTTTACACACATTTTTGTACATTTACCTATACAAAACCATTAAGATAAAAAAATTTTAATTAATTTTATATCTCATACGCAAAGAAAGATTTAATATTGATATCAATATAGCATAATATCAAAAAAGCACAAAAAATTTACCCAAATTTATAGTTTCATAACATTCACATATATTTGTATTATTCACGTATGAATTTATATGCACAATTTTGTCAAATTCGTAATCTTCAACTATACTTTTACTTGCACCTTTAATCTTAACAAGGATCTTCGAAATTCAACTTCAATACTCAAAACATCCGAAAAGTAATTAATACTGATTATTACATAAAAAATATTTAGTCACACCAACACCCCATCCCTAAGCTTGTCTCCCCTCCAAATCTCACACCAAATTGCTTCGGCCTTCCATTTGGCAAAATTTCCATCATACCTCTCTCTTCTCTTGCCATACACCTTTTTTTTTTTTTCCTACAGCACCACCTCTTTCTCCTGCAATACCATCAATTTAGCAGACAACATACGGAAAGAAAAGTAAAAAATAAATAAAAAAATAAGAGGAGAAGAAAGTGAGTGCTTTTTTTTTAATAGGAAATAGGGGCATTAGAGATTTGGCCTAGCAAAGATGAAACTTTCGGTAAAGTTTCAAGGACGAAAATGCATAGGATTAGGGTGAGCAAATTCGATAAATACTGAATTATCGACTGAATTCGAATTTAAATCGGTAAATCAAATTTGGTAATTCGGTAATTCGGTCAGTAATTCAAAAAATCTAAAAAAAATGAAATCAAATTCGGTCGGTATTCAAAAATGTCATTTTTGAAATCGATATTACCGATTTCAAATTTAATTTGGTAATTCGAATTTGATATTATAATACCGAATTCAAATTACCAAATTCAGCATTCCAAGCCTAAAATTGGGGGTCCAATGATCCAAACTTTAAGCTGTGTTGTTGGGTTAGGCTATTTAGTTGGTTACAAGAAAGACTGAACTTTGTAAAAGCCCATTATAATTTGCAGGTGGGAGTTGGATCCAATTAGTCCAATTCACCACTCCAAGTCCAAGTCTTTATCCTCCCATCTAAACCTAATTCCTACCCCTGCACGACTCCATCTCCGCCTCTACCTCCCACCCAAACCTCTCCAAGATCCATTCATTATCCTTCCCACCCTCTCTCAAAGACTTCATCCGTTATCCTCCCCTGCATAGCCAAAAACCTTGTAAAACCATTCCATCGCTTTTATCCAAAATCACCCCAAATCCCTTAAACCTTTTACTCTTCCCACTTGCTTTATTATTATCAGAGTTGCAAAGCAGATGCAAAATTAAATTTTCATCCTCTCACCATTAACATATTTCATCCCAGAACAACATCACCACACAAAACACATATTCACAATCTTACCTCTATACCCTAACTCTTCAGTGTTTTTAAAAGCAAACCCCAAAGCCCAAGTTCCTTTTCTCTCCCCAAACCCGCAGTTCGATTTCTCTTCCGATCTACTCCAAGTTGAGATGTGTTTTTAGATCTGAAGTTGTCTCCCGATCTACTCAAGTTAATTTAGCTTGCATTCATTTTATGAGATTTATCATCAGCTGGGCTTGACTTTGAACCTATGGAGTCAATTTCATCAATTTTTTTTTAGTTTACGTTCAAATGATATTTTCCTAAATCCTTAGATTTGGATTCTTAAATGGATAGATTTTCATATAATTGGTAATTGGTAATATGGACATACATATTTTTGTCTGAATGTAAATGATGCACACACAAAGAGTGGTAAGAATGGTGAGAATGAAAAAGACATCGATTCTGGCAATTTTTTTGGTAACCGAATTCAGATACCGAATTACTGATTTGAATTCGATAGCAAAATCGGTACAGTATCCAATGAATTCGAAATCCAATTACGGTCGGTTTACTCCTAACTAAAATTACCAAAATTATTGATTTCAATGACCGATTTATTGACTTACCAATCAAATCTCACCCCTAGATAGGATGACACCTAGATATTTGGACTTTGTATGAATTGATGGGAAATGTTTGGGAGTGAAAATGAGACCTTAAGCGTTTTGGGAAAGAGGAAGAAATTTGGTGGTAATAGAAAAATCTTGGCGACAACGGAAATTTATCTATGCTAAAAAAAAATGACATAAGGGCAATTCAAGATATTATTATCATTGTTTGATGCTTACATCAACAAATGTTACATTGAGATATTAATTAAGGAAGACAAGTGTAATTTTCAAAACGTGAATGGTACTCTAATATTCATACCTTTGTTTTATGATAAAAAAGATTCCCTTACCCCATGTTTGGTACACAAGAATGATTTAGAATGGAAAGTCTTTTCACCCAAAATATCTTTTTACCCAGAATAGGTTAGAAAAAATTTTTCATTCTACTGTTTGGTAACCAAAGTCAGAATGGAATATCTATTCTCCTCCAATGTTTGATATAATCATATTAAGATGTTAGGATGGAACAGCATATATAATGATTTGTCTAAAGTGCCCTGAATTATTAATAAAGTATACAGCGCAAGCGTGCGCACGTGCACACATATACACATATATATACACATACATACATACATACATACATACATACATGTGTATATGCATGCATGTATGTATGTGTACACATATATGTATGTATCTATATACATATGTACATATACGTACATGTGTGCATATATATATGTGTCTGTGCGTGTGTATATGTGTATTTGTGTGTACATGTCTCTCTCTCTCTCTCTCTCTCTCTCTCTCTCTATATATATATATATATATATATATATGTATGTATATGTATTTATGTGTATATGTATGCATGCATGTATATATGTATATGTATACATATATTTATATGTGCATATATGTATATGTTTATGTATATGTATATATTGTGTGTGCATTCATAAAAGAAATTTTAACATTTTTAATTTAATAATAATTGTTGTTCGTATTATCAATTCTTCAGTTATGTTAATTATTTAACTTTACTATATAAATAAATATTTTAAACTTTTTTCATATTTTTTAGCGCTACAACCAACAATGTGGAGAAAACAAACATACTCTTTATTAAGTAGTAAAGAGAACAATGACGGATTTTTAAAGAAGAATAGAGAACAAAAAGAATGATCAATTTTAGTGGAGAAATATATTAATATGTGAGGATAAACTTGACATGGTGTATTTTTTGTTTCCAGGATGAAGTGGGACTTTTCCTAGGATTTGGTAAGAAATGGCATTTCCAGGAAAAAAGGTGCAATGTCATTCTTGAAGAGAAAGGCTTTTCGCCTTACAAAGCCAATTCCAAATATGAGAATGGAATGAATCAGCTAAAAAGGTTTTTCCATTTCAAGCCATTCCCACGTAGCAAACGTAGGGTTAGTACGTTAGCTCTTTGTGCATTTTTCTTCGATATGTTAATGTGGCAAAGGTGAAATAAAAGCTTATAAGCTTCCTAATTCGACTGATGTTTCCTTATTTTTCTAAAAGTAATAAACAACTGTACAAGAATTTGTTTCCAAACAGCTAGATAGTTGAAGAAAAAAAAATCAAATGAACAAAAGTTTGCTGGTGGCAATCGAAAAAAAAAACCCAGCTGTTACGGTTTAATGGGATCTTTAATACGCAATAGCAGAATTTGTATTACTCAAATTTGCAAAGCTATATTGTTTAGAAGGATTAGAAAAGCTTCACCAGATAATAATGTGATTTATATCAAGCTAGTGACACTCACTTGCGGTAATAATGAGTTGTGTCACAAATAAAGGATAACTAATAACCATTTAGAACAGTTCCATGAACACAGTTATGAACTGGATCCGAGATAAGCTTAGAAAAATTACCACAATTTGAATGCCAATGATGAAGAGATGACATTATCAGCCACCTTGATACGTGCACTTATTCATTGAATTAAGTTTAAAAAAGCGTTAATCACTATAAGAATCAAGCTTCGGAACAATTGCCACACAAAGAAATATCCAAGATTGCTTTAATTTTTATTTTTTTCTTTTGTCATCGCAAAAAGAATTAATAGCTATCTCAATATGTGCTCATGGTTTCTTCACCATTATTCTAACTTATATTTTGTAACTGGAGCAGAAGTATGTACCTAAACCAATATTTTATCTCTAGGTAATAATGTAATATTGACGATTATAATAGATGCCTCTACTGTATTTGGAATCCGTGTTGTGTATTGTTTTAGCATTCCTCGAAATTACACATTTTCCCTTGCAGTAGATACATCAACAAATATCAATTTTGAAGTTCTATATCATTTTGAATAGTTGAACATAACATCAAAACATTAATCCATATGAAGTTTAATGTGAAATTCCAAATTTCAATTGTTAGATCAGCATGCAAGTGTCATTTTACATCTTATTGATTCTTACATTGATTAATTGTGGACTTGATTCAGTTAGATTGTCAATTATAATTTTAATTTGTCCATTACAAGTGCACTCTATTTTAAATCTGCACGAGAATTATTAGCACAGAATTAAGCCATTCCTTGTTAATTAGCATGGTCAAAAAATTATGATTAAAGATTCGCTTTATAAGATAAAAATTGTAGTGGCTATTTTAGACATATGCTTGAAAAGGCACTAGATAAACTAAATTTGATATACAATGCAATAACATTTATTGATTCACAAGTAACAATTATCAAAGCACTTTACAACGAAGAAAGAGAAAAAGAAGGGAAAAAGGAAGAAGAAATCTGTATCATGGAGAATAAAACAGTCAAAATCCTAGAAATTTGGATAATTACACTTTATCAGCGCAACAAGTTGTAAAAAATTATTGCAGCGCAGCAAGTTGTAAAAGCAACTAACTTGTACGAAGTTATTGAGAGAAAATTTTTGGCTTCGGCTCAATTAAATTGTGAAGAAATAGAGGGAAAGGCTAGTTGGACAGTTTAGAGTCAGAAAAAGTAAAGTGGCAGTTTTATTAATGCAGAAATAGTTTTTCAATTGATAACCAGATGAATAGGCATTTCACCAAATACAAGAGAAATCCTCTATGGCCTGTCAGCAGACGACTCAAAGAAAATTTTCATATCAAAATTCTTCTCCTTTGTTTTTCAAATAACTCTCCAACTAGCTATAACACACTTTATAGCATTAGCAATTCTAGTCAAAATAACAAGAGGATAAGGAATAATATGTTGAAATATTACTTAATTTCTTCTTCTTCGGGAATGATAGAGAGAGAGCAACAACAATTTACAACTTCCTTGTAGTACCAACGGAGGTTTTCTGACTAAAACGAGTTATTAACAGAGGTAGTTCCATGCCCTAGAAGCTAGCAAACCTGTAATTAAGCATAAGTTCTGCACTTTTTTCCAAAATTACAGTAGAGAGGATATTGGAGGAAAAGATTATCAATGGACTCCCTTTTATTCTTGCAAAACACACACTGCTCATTCATGTCCACTCCTCAGCTCTTTAATCTAATATTTATAGATACTCTTCTTTAGCAAATCATCCATATCATGAAGGCGTGCCTGAATATAGCCTTCTTATGCCCTACTGATTTTAAGTTTTAAGCACTCTATTTCTCAGTTTGATCCCTGAGCTTCTAAATCACTGATTCTGCTATAACGTTGCTGAATTATCTACAATTCATTCTACCTGGTGTTGCCTTGTTGAATATGCCAAAATGTAGAAAGCGTCAACCGTTGCTGTAGGCTAACTTCTTGATTGATTCTTCTATTATTAGGTCAATTCCAATTACGTTGACCAATGAATAAAGGTAACATTGCACCTTTTAAAACAACAAAAGTTAATAGTAGTCTGTGAGTAAAGTATGTAGTCAAAGTACCACAAGGGCACCAATGATCATACATAAAAAAAAGCGTTATAAACCAATCTGTGATTAAATGAACTGTCAAGTAATAGGTCTAAGTTGAAGCAGTTTCCTCGATATCCATAAACGTGTACCCCTTTTAACATACAATGACTCTCTATTGAACAAATTCCAAATTTGTATTGAGGTAAGCGATTGATTTCAGATTTCTATGCTAACCAAGCATAAACCACACTCATTTTTAGGCTTACAGATATATTTCTGCCCCACAGCTAGACTTCTTATCTCCTATCCATAGAAAGGAAAATAACAAGCTTTTAATTTAGAAATCACTGATTTAGGCAGAAACAACATGCTACTCTAGTGAAAATGACAGCTACTCAATACTGACGTTGAAGTTTTCCTAACGAGTTTAGTTTCCTAGGAACCCGACATTTTATTTTATTTTTGCTTCCATTTTTCTGTTGTAGGAAATGAATAATTTATATTGAACTTATTAGTAACAAGAGGAACACCTAGTTGGGTAACAAACGGCAGCAGTTTTGAGGCATCCTTACAATAACACATAGCTTTGGTATCATGCCTTTAAATTTGGCTTCCATTATGATAGGTTCTTGAACTCAGATAGAGTTTCATGGAGATTAGAGCTATAGTTGCTTTAGGAGCACTAGAAACGATGAAAACGTCATCAACAAAAACATTGCGTGATATTTTTAGGGCTGCACATTTGGATGAAAGTTAAACGGAGATGTCTACAACACATCCACTAAAAACAGCCACAGGTGTCTTCAGTGGTTTTGGCGATGGAAAACTGGATAATGCGAAACAAATAAACCTGCAAACTGAATGAAAAGTTAATATTATACAAATTAGACTTCAATAAATAAAACCTAGTACTAACTGACATGTCCTTAAATCCTAACGGTGTTGGAAGATGTGCAAACTCTTCTTGTTGGAGTCCAACCAACCTTAACAAACAGAATTCAAATAAACCACGGTTGAAAAGGGAGGAAGTACATATATTATACAATGTGGAGATAAAGTTGACTGGTTGACCAGGTTTCATCCATATCTTTGCAAAGCTCCAATCAGACATCACATCATGCACATTTTATTTTAATGTTGCACAGGTATAAAAGAAAATGGTGTACTACCCATGATAAAATAGGAAAACAAATGAAATGTTTCTGGATGGCAGATGATGAAGAGAAGCACAACATGGAAGCTAGGATAGGATCAACAAAACATTGGACAAACAAAAGCAAAGGCAGAGATGAAAGAGACTGCAACATGTGTGTGGAAAGAGTTGTCTGCAAGCCAACTTTGGATGAAATGGTAAGGAGTTTTGTCAATGTATGGTTCAGTTTACAATGCTGGATTTAGTTTAATAATTATGTAACTAATGTACACTGATTTGTGCTATGCAGGTGGTTGCAAAGATGGATAAACAGCACATCCGAATGGGCCATAACAAGGACCACTTGATTTTAAGAGAAATAGAACTTCGCCTGTGTGAAATTGAGAAATCAGTTAAACAAATGGATGCCAAATACAATGTTTTGATCAGTAAACTCTCACGCTCCAAAGGAAAGTATGAGACAACAGACAAAGCAGCCAGAAACCAGAAGTCGAGAAAGAAAATGCCACAAAAGAACATTCAAAAGCCTGATTCTAATCCCAAGTATAACTGGGAGAGTATTATTCGCAGCAATGGAATATGCTTAAGAAAAAAACGTAACATCCACAAAAACACCCGATGACCTGTGGTTGTTTGTAATTATGTTGCAACATCAAGCATACGAAATGCTAATGAGGTGTTCTTGTGTGGAAGCTACATGGACAGAGAAAAAAATGATTCAAAGGACAATATTGCAATATTGGGATTCAAAATACCCAAGGCAAATTCACCACCAAGTAAAAGACATAATCAAACATGTATTAGGCTCTTCAACACAAAAGAAAAGGCATCATCCACTCCTGCACTTACGAAAAATGAAGGCAGTAGCAGCACCTGGTTGTTCTTGGCACCAACTCTAGTAGTAAAATAGAAGACAAACATTACTCCCAAAGAAGGAGAAGAAAAGGAGGAAAACTATACAATGATAAAGAGATTGGTCTGTCTACTTCATAACAATTTTCGTTCATTCATTTCAATGTTTAAGAGTCTAAAATTTTTTTATTATTTCAGGTACCGAGAGAGATTGACAAGGAATATTTAAGTGATCCAATAAGCGTTTCAATTCTTAATCACTTATTTGACCTGCAACTCACTCCAATGTAATCTGTATAAACTTTGGAATGTCTATGCTAGTTTTTTCAAAAGAAAGATTTTATGTTCAGCTACTGTTTTATCCATTACCAAAAAGATTGAAAATTGCTTGATTTTTTTTTTTCAGAACTACATTGGTCTCGATGTTGGGACAAATTGCAACAAGGGATGAAGTTTGTTCGTTTTGTCCTCGGGGCTGGACAAAATTTGGGGCTTAGATTGTTAATTGCCCAATGAAATACATTTCGAAATATACAAACTTGAATATAAGCTAACGAGTTTGATAATACAGATAATAAATTGCTATGTGGCAATGTTAACTGTTAATGCAAGATTGAAGACAAATGAACCACAAAATGTGTGGTACATGCCAATATGGTTCCAAGTTAATTGTTGGCTGTGTCATCTCTGATTATTGAGTATACCTTAAGTGGGACATTAAGTAACCAGGTTCGCTTAAATTAACCACTAATCTTTGTGTTGCTTTGTTGCCAATGGAATAGCAATTTAGTCAAAGCAAAGAATCGAGAATTGAAACTTTGTATTTAGCTTATCTCCTGCTTGATAAATTTGGTGGGCCAATGGAAGCATGTGAAATAGTAGCAACAATCAAACGCGTTCAACTTTCTTTTGTGTAAAAATATGAAAATTGGTCTTAATGTTTTGAAATTTTGTTTATATATTTGCATTCCTATGAATTGGAATAACAACCATTGGTATATGTTTAGAGTTGATATGATAGAAAAAAAAATTCTCATATTCGAGTCAAGCCATCTAAAAAGTAATTTTTAGCGAATCTGCGATGTTATGCATATGGTATGCTTCTGTCCTATGTAATTATGTATAGTTATTAGATAATGACATTTTTATATATTAGGTATTAACATAAGAATTTGTCAATACTAGCGCAATATGTTGCACGAGGTTCTTTTGAAGGGGTTTGGAGATGACTATAGTTTAGATGTGTCTAACTTTGCTTGCATTAGACCTGAATGGTGTCCACAGTAAGAAAACAAGTGTGTAGATTCATTCTTGTTCCTGCCTACCTAAATTCATTGGTTAAGTTTTTTTTTTTCAATTTATGTTGAAGGTGGGATTGCGACATGTATGTAATGAAATCATGAAGCTTCGCAAGGAAATGAAGGAGGAAATTACCATAGAATTCAATAGTGATGAGGCCAAGTATGAACAGCATTAGAGTTGTTTCTCAGTTTAGCTAATATGGCACGAGACGAAAATTTGATGAAATTGGGAATTGTGGAGATGTGATGTGTTTTGTTGGCTAGTAGCATAGGCATTTTGTGATGTGTTTTGTTGGCCAGTACTATGGCAAATTGAAGAAGCGGCCTGATTTACATACGGGTGTGGGTAAAAACTTAGTGTACTATGTTGGCTTATTGTCTTTTTAGTCTGGTGAATATGGTGGAGTTAAATATATTTATGCAAAAAATTCTGTTGTTTTTGGGGGTAACTAAGCCAGACCGCTTTGTAATGTAGGAGGCCTCCTTCTTTAAGTTTAATTAATTGTGTGTTAACCAACATCATTAACTTATTGGGTGTTACTTTGAGTTTAATTAATTTTGTGATACCCAGTATCATTGACATGTATTTGAGCAAGAACCTTGAAAGTACTAGTATTATTAACCAGACTCCTGATTGTGCTCAATTTTAGTTGACAAAACGAAGTCGTATTCAATTATACTTCACAAAGTTAGATTGAAGATGAAAGATAGAGTTCCATATGGAATCATTAAGCTAAATAATTGGGCATGAGATAAAACCAGTTTGGGCTATTGTCTAAGATAAAACCAATTTGGGCTATTGCTGAGATAAAACTAGATGAGTCAAAGCAAGTACAGGGAAACTAATTTTGTTACTTTACTAATACATTCAACCCTTAATTAAAAGTGCAACGAGCAAAGGCACAAAAAACCCAATACAATTTTAAGAATTCGAACTGTTGAGGCAACATCTATAATCTGCTGTTGCATCGTAAGAATTTCTCTCAAGCATTCCAAGTGAGAACCATTGGTTGCCTCTGTCATAGCCAAGCCACCATCAACTGGTAATTCGATGGCATTGGTATATTCTTCGCACCAAACAATCCATGGCGGACATTTATCTGAAATCGAACTTCAAACATTTGCAATCAAATGTTAAGAAAAGATGATAAGATGAATAATAATTTAACAGCAAATAAACAAACCTCCTCACACGGACATGAGTAATAATAGCGACCTCTGTTTGCTGGGTTTGATTTTGCAAATTTCACCTTGCAAAATCCTCTACGGTATGCACATGCTCTTCTTGGCCAATTATTAGGCCAATGGGTGGCGCGCTTCCCTCAAATGCCATTACTTGGTTGGAGAAGAAAATGATTTGAAGAAGCCAAATGTGAATGGCAGCTCAGTTTATTGCAACAAATCTCATGTATTTGAAAATCAATTTAAACAAGTATATTTTAGTTCCAGTCCAACCACCGACCAAGAACAAGTATCGTAATTCAACCCTCTTAACTCCCCAACTCCTCCATCACTTTCCCCAACTGCTCTATCACTTTTGGACTCCTCTCTCACATTCCAATGCTTGAAGTTGTAATCCCTATCCCTCTAACGCTTTCCCAATCTCATTCTATTGCCCTTTGTCTATTAACCAAATCTGCAAATTAGCATCAATGCGATATGCTATTGATCCTACGAGCTTTTTCAGAATTATTACACACCTTAATTTGCAAACACACAAGCTGGTATGTATATTCGCCCAATCATTTACATTTAATTTCTATTTTTCTAAAAATAAGATCCAAAATATGTTTACACTGCTGTTGTTGTTAACTTTTCCAAAAATAAGATCCAAAATAGTTGATTTAAAGCAATTGGTCAATTAGCCTAGATTTGTAACATTATTTTTCTGTATTTTTTTTAAAAAACGGGTTAGGTGTTGCCTGAATTATCATGTAAAAAAAGGGCCTTAGTTGCTTAGAATTATATGCATCAAATAGCAACCTCTGTCGGACCAAGCTCCTATTTGTGTCTTTGGAACAACTTAACTGTCGTTATTTTGAAGGCATTAAGCACGTTACATAAACTATGGGCTTTGGTTGTATGACACAACACACTTTGTTTGATTGGCTAGTGATTGAAATATACCACATACCTATTTTGTAGATACTTCCCTATCTTGTTGCCCAAGCATATGTCGAAGAACTACTTGACTCAGTTTGGCTTAGAATTTCAAATGCGAAGAACTGGCATGTAGGGATAGAATGGGAAGGCAATGACATTTGGCTCACTCATGGATTTGACAGGTTTATGGAGCATTATTCCTTGATTTTTAGTTCATTCTTGCTTTTCGCTGCGGGAGATCGCCACTTTGAGGTGCACATCTACGACTTGATTTGTACAGAGATAACTTACCTTGGTCAAATCTATCGTGCTGTCCATTGTTTCTTCCCTATAATGGTGAATGATGAGGGTGCAGAAACTTCACAAGCAAAACAAGTTACACAACAAGGAAGACAATCACTACTCCATGCTGTTACAACATATCAACCTAGTCTTCTTGACCGTGCTTAAAGAGTGTCACATTCATAAGGGTGTTGTGGTGAGTTTTAGAATTGATTCATGATTCTTTACAACATCTCTATTAATGTTACTATAATGTTGCGGTCTATGCCACGAAAATTTTCTCGGGATAACATGTGGCTAAATGCAATGGAGAATGTGAAGTTGTACCATGTAGATCATGTAGAGTGGCAAGTCCGACTTGTCAAAGAAGGTAGTCAAGTGAGGTTTTTAAGCAAGGGATAACTGAAGTTCATTAAGGACAAGAACTTGAAAGGTAGAGATGTTCGTGTATTCGAGTTGATTTGCACAGATGATTCGGCTTTCAAGGTTTCCTGTTTCTTGCCAATGAAGAACCTTGAACTTGAAATTATATGTGGTCTTAGCCAAGATGATGTTAGGTGGTTTTTGTATTTTGGGTGTCTTAGACAATCTGATGTTAGGTTATTTTTGAGTGTTTGATGTCGTAGACTAGCTAATCACTGACTTTAGATTGTTTTTATGTGTTTGAGTTGCAGATGTTAAGTTGTTGTTTCTAATGTTGTTTTGGTACACGTGTAGGATAATCTCAACTACTAGTTTAACTTCGTATGTATGACTGCTATAAATTAGTCTACTGTGCTACTTCTATGCTATATCTGGAATATGTGCAAGGACAAATGTTTAAAAGGGCCATGTAGCAGGAACTTGATCTACTACTTTGCCACTTCTACTATATCAATTGCATGAAAAATTATGACCAAGACATACAGCATACGATTACCAAAGTGTACTAAAATAAACAAATTAGAGATGAACAAATGCACCAGCACTAATATAAAACAAATCAAAGCAAGTATCATACGATTACAAAAAATAAAATTTTACATACTACACATAACACCAGGTCAAATGTAGCACAAACAATCAAAAGCATACAATTCACATATAATATCAATTTGAAAAGCTTGCACCAATACATCCTCTTTGTCTTTTTGTAATCCTTGCTACCGCATTAGCAGATTTCCTGGGAAACTGTTGCTCTAGTCCATGTGGTCTCCTCTTACTACCTGCCTTCCTAGACTGTAAAAATCATTTCCCATATTGTCATCTTGTAGGTATGGAACATTAAGATCAAGACCATTGTATGGCTGCTTAGTTTTGCCACACTCAAATCCATCACTTGCTCCATCATCTGCACGAATAACTAGTGCAGTGTGATTAGAGTTTTTAACGAGCCAAGTCGAGCTGAATACTTCTTGTCTAGATTCGGTTTATTTAATAAACGAATAGGTTTAGCTCAGCTTGATTATTAAACAAGCTAATATTTGTGTTCGAATTCGACACGTTAACTAAAACAACAAACTCAAGACCAAAATTGAATTCGGTACTAGCTCAGCTGGTTTAACACAAATAAACCAAGCTAGATTGAGCTCAATTCATTTACACAAACAAATCGAGCTCGATTGAAAGTAGTTTTTACATAATCAAACTAAGTTTAATTGAGCTCGAATGTTTTTATTTTGGGAATAACATGAAAAGATTTTATTACCCATGTTCGCGAACGCAAACAAGCATTTGCGAACAGTGTTCGAGTTCATTCGTTTAATAAACGAGCTTAATTTCTTGTTCGAGTTCGGCTCATTTAACTATTCGAATGAGCTGAATTCGAGCTTTCACGAGGCGAATCAACTTTTATTTGCGAACGGCTCAGTTCATTAAAAGCTCTAAGTGTGATTGCCACTATGCATTGCAGTTGACCCTTTATTGCATGCCCGTATCTTGTGTCCATCTCGTAAACTAAAATATAAAGTCAATCACAAAACATACAAGTGGCTAAAAATTATGAATCTTATGCATGTACATGTTTAATTTTCTTATGACATATATATAGAAATAAATATCATATCCGTATTTTCCACATCTATTTGGCAATTGTTTTGACTTATTGTTATATTTGTGATTGCTCTTTGCTCTTGTATATGACGGATCCTCAATTCCGAACAGTTGTCTTTCATCGACTACTTTAGATGCTTCCCCAGTCGACTTCCATGCTTCTTTGAGGTATAATGTCTCTTTATACACCAACTTCAAAATGCGATCATATCCTCTAGGGGTCTGGGATGCATAATAATACATGACATTGCACTCGCTACACAAATTCCAAACCTTACCATTTGTATCACCTCATTTCTTACATTATTTCTTTCTCCCTCTAGCAACTGTGTTTGCGATGTAGCTTTTCGAATCCACCTATTCAAAATGCAACTCTTAGGAATTGTCTTCGTGTGCTCCAATTCCATAACTTTTAACATGTGACAGCATGGTAGACCAAAGTTCTCAAATGTCAAGCATAAGCATCTCATTTCTATCGTCATCGTATTCATATCAGCTCTTTACTTTGAATCTGGTTCTCCATATTTGTTTAGTACGTATACTCTTTCATTGCTTGCAAAACCATAATTTACACGATTGAAAATACTAGAACATGCCAACTTTTCTCTCACCCTAAAGCGTGTTCTACAAGTATAGACCTCCATTGCATGTCTCTCTAAGGACTCAAATTTGGTTGCTATCACCAAAGTGGTATGTTTGGTCTCTTTATGTTGCTCTCTAAGGACTCAAATTTGGTTTCTATCACCAAAGTAGTATGTTTGGTCTCTTTATGTTGCATTGCTTCTTGGTGATACAAACATGATATTCCCAGATCAAATGCCTAGACAAATTCATACAGTCTCATTTTGTTTGGAAGATAGATTTTTAACACATCGTTCATTTTTTTCACATCTTTGAGTGATCTTTATCCCGACGAAGAAATATCCTTTTAAGAATGCATTTGGCCACAAATCTCTTCACCGATAAGCCATATTCACCCATTCATTATCTTGAAGGCCAGACTCCTCAACTGTGTCTTTCCATAATTCTTCAAACTTTTCCTCTGATACATTATCATACATGCACTTGTCTAGCTTTGGCAAAAATTCTTTGCCCTTCACATTAGCCACTGCATTCTTCGAAAATATTCGGGAATAACCTCTTTAATTACTTTTTGCATTTCCCGATCACCGTCAGTTATAACAGACATGGGCTTTTTCCCATCCATTGCAGTAAGAAACGTCTCCAAGACCTATTTATATGTTTCACTTGTCTCCTTAGGAACCAATATACAAGCAAAAATCATTGTTTAAAAGTGATTGTTCACACCCACCAATACAATCAATGGTTTTCCGTACTCATTAGTTTTATACATGGAATCAAATACCAACACATCCCCAAAACAACTATAATCACTTGGACAGCTTGAATCTACCCAAAACAATATACATAAATGATTTGCTTCATCAACCTTGTACTTGTAAAAAAAACATGGAGCCTATCACTTGCTTTGCAGCAAGGTATACTACAGTCCCTTCTACATCTCCATTTGCAATTTCTTTTCCTCTTTCGTTACTGATTTTGTTATATAGGTCTCTCGTCAAGAATTTTATATTATCGTATCCCCTAGCTTTTACTACAAAAAATTTCATGATCTTGCTTGTCCTAACACCAACTTGTCTCGAGGTTCTTGCTTAAGCATAATCGGTATCAGATGCTTTCCTATGTGACCTCATAAATGAGGCACTTGACTTGTTAACCATCTTGTGATAAACCTCTTTAACAAATGCAGTGACCACATAGTATCCCTTTTCTAGTGTAAGTTTAATTCAAAAAAGTGCTTTGTATTCCGTTTTAGTCACTATTTTTGGTTCTCGTTTTCTGTTTTCCAGTCTATTTCACGTATTCTCCCTATGGCATTCGCACAAGCATACCCATTTTCTATATTTCATAGTATTCGAATTGTGCATTCTAAAATCACTTTTATGGATGCTAAACCCAACTGCTCTTGCATACATATTGTAGAATAACTCAGCATCTTCTTTTGAGAAAAATGTCATTTGCATAACTGCATCTTCATTTACATCATTCAGGCAATACTCATCCAAGGCTTCATGAAAATATTCATTCTAGCTTCTTCCTCACATTCAAGCTATCCAATACTTTGCATTTCGTCATTTATGCTTATTTGCCTTTTTCCATTATCATCATCAACGAATTCAAAGTCACTTGTATTTGTCATCAATAATTTTCCTTTTCTATATCAACTTCCTTCCATTTCAATTCACTAGCTATGACTCTGGAATATATGAGACAAGATACGGAAATGACTATAGTCTAGTGTGCATGAGTGAAATTTCATAGTTGCAAATTAACTAAAACATTAAGACCACATTGTTAATCAGATACAATATTTGTCCTTTCCTTGTTGCAAATAACTTACTTCTTATTCAATAAATTTACAATGACTGTTAGATAAAATATTTGTCCATTTCTAGTCCTGCAGTAAGCATTTCCAACATTTATATTTAACACATATTCTTCATCATTATTTAATTAATGTCATTATAAACCTTATCTTGTATTGTTAAATTTCCAAATATTTTACAACAATATTTGATTAAATGTGTATTTAAGCTTTCCTCAAGTTTTGCTTGTTTGCAATCTTCAAGATGTTCTTTAGAAAACTTCTTTCCCAATGTAAGTGTGATACCTTGCCCCACATCGAAAATGTTAAGAAACATGGACCAATATATTAATTGATCCTAAGCACTTCAGTCAAACTTGGAATATCTATTTTGGACTAGCGAAGACGGTGCCCAAAAGTTGGACTTGATTGCTGAAACTCTGGTCGAGTGCTAAGCCTGCGAGCCTGGGGCGTGACAAAGTGGTATTAGAGCAGACCTTGTGTGGTTCTTGCACGAGGTGAGACTGGGGCCTATGGTATTGGGCTACAACTACGCAAAAAAGTAAAAAAACTAAGTGTTGTATGAGGCTAAGTGCTACGCCAACCATAGGGCAGGAGCCACCTCTAGAGCCCGTGCAAACTACCTCTAGAATCCAACACAACTGAATAGATAGTCCGAATTATGATATAAATTGGGCTTTGCAAGGACACAAAGTCTAATAAGGAGAGGTGAATGTCCTATCCCACATCGAAAATGTTAAAAAACATGGACCAGTATATAAATTGAGTATAAGCACTCAAGTTTAACTTGGGATATCCATTTTAGACTAGCGAGGACAAAGTCCAAAAGTTGAACTTGGCTACTAAGACTCTGGTCGCGTGCTGGACTTGTGGGCCCGAGGCATGACAGTAAGGACAAAAAGATTAAAAAAAAAAATGAAGCTCAACTACAAGAGAAAGATTGATAACATAGTTTCATATTACATCACAGTGAAGGCAAAGCCTTGCCTCTCAATTTTGAAGAACAGTTTTTTTTTGGTCGGGTTTTGCTCTTTTGGTTTTGTTGGGTTTTATTGCTTTTGGTTTTGTCCGGTGTTTTTCTTTTCATTTTGTTGCCTCTCAGGTTTCAACACCAGAAGAAAAGTGATTTTCATTTTGCTCTTTGGTTTTGTTGCTCTTTGTTTTGTCTGGTTTGATTTCATTTTGTCCTAACTCAAGTCTGCTGCCAATTTCGTTTTCCTTGCATAATGGATTTTACTTTAGTTTGGTTAGGTTGGAACAATTGCACAACTAGACACGTTCTTTACTTTTTGGATTTGGTGGACTCACCTTTCCATTCGGTTGTCAAATACCACATTGTAAACAACACCTATGCGTTGTCAAATTCCCATTGGTTGTTTACCCCTACAATGTTTTGAGTGAATGTTTTGCAAAGAAATCCAAGTCTACATCAACTTCAAGCAATTGAAACAATACTTCCATAACCAACAAAAACAAAAAACCGGATAAATTAAATCCCCCTGTCTCAATCTTTGCCACTTCTAGAGTATCAAACTATAGATCCATCGAAGTTAAGAGAGAAGTTTGCTCTAGTTACACAATGTTTTAACCGCTTAATAAAATATTCAGGAGTTTTTACAAATTTTGTTGCTTTACAAAAACCAAAGAATAAGCTTTATGAGGTTAATCTTTATAAAAACCAAGATGTGGGTTACCCTTCTCGTTATGATAATACCCCATAATTTCGTGCATAAGCATTACATTTTCAGAAATACTTCTACCTTTCAAAAAAGCATTTTGCTTGTTGCTAATAAGAGTAGGTAGTTCTTTATTCAATCTATATAAGCACATTTTAAAAGCATTTATACAACACGTTACAAAATACAATAGACATATACTCCATTCTTGATATCTGTTGGACTTTTGGATCAAAGTGAACAATGTACTCTTAAGTGGACCATATATGAATGGATAGCTTGTGTACAACCTTCATCCCCGCAGTATACCATTTCTATGTGAAAAATTCCTTTATATAACAATATGGTCCTGGAATTTTACCAGTTTTCACGTTTAACATAGTTATTTTGATCTCCTTAATAAATACTTCTTCCAACTGCTCTTCCATTTGTTCATTTGTAGTTGGCTTATATAACCTTCTATAATTTGCTCTCTAAATCATCAGTGGAAGTATCTTGGGCAGAAAATCGTTGTTGATAAAATCGGACAGTCTTCAAACTTCAGTGTCTCATAATTAGTTAACCTCATCTCTTCATCATCTATTAAGATACTCCTTTTTTACTTGACTCATCCTTCCACTGATGTTAATGTACAGGATCCCTTGTTAAATTCTCTGTAGCATAAGGTATCGTACATCTAAAAGATTGAAAAGGTTGCAATTTGGGGAAGATAGTTGCGTTCTTCCTCATTTTGTGCACACATGTTCAGAAAATAATGATCTCTACAATCTTGAGAAAAAGTGCCGAAGACCGTGACCTACCGGTGCCACCACTTGCAACCCATATACATTACTGTATCATCCAGAATCTAGCAACTAAATGAGCTTGACCAAATTTATACAATGGCGACAAGCAAAATATTAACCTCACATGCACAATCTTCCAAATGATATTGATGGAAGCATGCATATGGTATTTTCATTTGGAGAAATAGTATATCCAGGTGAAATGTCCATTTACATCTCCTCCTCAAAGTCATCATACAAAAAGGCATTTTTCACATTGAACTAGTGCAACAACCCATCTAGATTGGCTGCAAGAGATAGTAAGACTCTGACTGTGTCCAATTTTGTTACCTGTGAGAAAATCTCCTAATAATCGATGCTATATATCTGTGTATATCCCTTCCTCTTATATCGATCAATTGATCCATCAGTTTTGTGCTTAATTGTGAAAAGCCATTTGCATCCCATTGTATTCTTTCTTTTTTACAGTGACACTAACGTCCATGTGTCATTTTTCTACAGTGCTTACATTTCATTCTCAATGGCTTAAGTTCACTTTGGATCCCTAAATGTGTCTTTCGCTCCATTTAGAATCTTAACTGATGATACATTATGCACAAAAGCCTTCGAGGGTTCAAACAGTTTATAAGTGGACATATAATAGGCAATGGGTTATTTAGACTTTCTTCCAATAAAATCTGGAGAGTATTGATTTGGTGTTTCCTACGATTATGCCTGTCAGGTAGTACATATCTAACAGGTGAATTCAAATCAGTAATATGTGAAGATGTAATAAGAGTACTTACCTCAGGAATATTCTCAAGAGAAGAACGGTTAGGCACTAAGCAATATCGGCTTCTTTATCAACTTTTATAGTTGACATATGAAGAACAACTCCCCGAAAACCATTAGAAACATCTCCATACCTAGAAGTATTTCCATCCTTAGTCATGGACAAATCGGTATTGGCACTGTCGCGCCCTATTTTTCGAAAAACAAAAAGGAAAGTGAAAAAAGAATGTTTTGGTGGTTTTCGTTTAGAAGATGGTTTTTTTAGTTTTTGAAAAATAAAGTAAAACAAAAGAAAATGGACTAAAATAGGACTTCTGAAATGCGACAGTTTGGGCCCGAAAATAGAGCTTAAAAAGGGTTTTTTTTTATGAAAAAGGAAGTTGCCACTTAATACTGAGTTTTGCTGTACCAAGTCACAAGAAAAATAACTTAATTTGAAAAAAAAATGTAAGAAAATCAAGAACAACATTTTTTAGAAAAAATTATTTTTTATGAAAAAACAAGACAAGTGAGAAAACCCTTTTTAGAGGACTCCATGTCTTTGCAAACAAGAGAAAACAAGTTCAGCAGTCACAGTTGAAGAAAAGAAAGCAAAGGCTTGCGTCTAAGGCACCTTTTTAATAACCGAAACTAATTGTGAGATTTAGTCTAAATTTTCCTAATTTAACCTTGAAACATATCAAATTTGGATATATTTATATGAATGCAAACCTAAACCTAGAAAGGGATATCGAACAAGGCACCTAGAAAGGGATATCGAACGAGGCAAAAGGTCCATTCGAGATTTAATTGGAATCAACGCATTAATTGTGTAACTCAAAATGAGACCTTGAAGGAGTCATAAGCTATGCGCAAATGAAATGCAAAAGTGAAGATAAAATACAAATATAGATATAAGTTATTAAAGAAACGGAATGCAACATAACAAGTATGGGGAGCTAAAATTCGCGACACAATTTTCCTTCATGCAAAGGATAGATAGCTCACTAAGGCTGTTAGAGCCATACTCACCTATGTCCCGTATTCAAAGAGTGACTCTTCCTAATCTAGGCAAGCAAATGACCTATCTATCCTAAAATTCTATATGAAATGCAATCTAAATGTCATGCTTCACATGTACGATGACAAAGGATAACATATAAGGGATGTAATCAAGCAAAATAGAGAAAATATTTAAAATATAAAAATGCATGAAAGTGTGGCAAAGAGCATACAAATGAGCTAACGCATGAAGAGCCTAAAGGTATAGCGTTGGACTAGTTCATTTTCTACAAATTTCTCGTTAGCGTTGGACTAATAGGAAAACGAAAATGAACTACAACTAGCCTTAAACTAGTGTGGTGAGGATACACATATATCATACTAAAGCAAATAAACAAATAACATAAATTAAAGCAATAAACACATAGAAGAAGATAATAGCACATAAGCATAATATTCTAAATGCAAAGTCCTAAGAAAAGCGAGTAAAACACACAAGTACATAGACACATAGCACGCAAAAGCCGTGAAGCCCTATCTATTACATCGGAGAAGCCTAATTACAATTTAGAAAGGGAAAATATAAGAAGATGACCTATCTAGCCTATCTATTACATTTTCTACCTAAAAATACAAAATAAATGGAAATATAGCTTATCTATTACATTACATATCTAAATACATATTTTGTTAAATAAATTATCACCTATCAATTACATTTTTCTAAATAATTAAAATTAAAATTGAATAAATGACATGACATAAATAAATGAGAGAAAGTAAATAAAAATAAGAAAAACACATAAAAAGGAAAAACACACAAGGAGAACACATAGGAGCACGTAAGAGCAAACAAAGAGAAATTAAAAGAGTAACAAAGGTACCTTCCATCCAAAGATTTGGTACAAATATTAACAAAACAAACAACCACATCAAGGTACCAATATTTTGGATAAATAAATCATAAAATAAAAAATTCAACACTAATTACTGTAATCATGCAATATGCAACAAGACGACGACAATGACGACGACAATGACAACAGTAATAAAAGTAATAATAATAATAGTAAATTTAAAAGCTCCAACTAAACATTTAAAAAGAAAAAAATATATTTAATTTAAATAAAGAAAATACAATAACATATAATCAAACTTTTAACACACAACTTGAAATGCCTAAATAATTAAAAGAGGAAACAAAGAAAACTAATTTGAGCATTAATTAAACAAAAAAATTAATTTGGGCATTTATTAAAGACTTAGAAACCAAAAAGCATAAATGAAAGTATTAAGGACTCAATTGGATGAAAAGAAAAGTTTTTGGGGCAAAAATAAGATTTTTCCAAAGTTTTGGAATAAAAATGCAAAAATTAGAAAATTTATGGGCAAGAATGTAATTTTAGAAAAGTTTAGGATCAAAATGTAATTCAAAAAAGTTTAGGGGTCAAAATGTAATTTTATAAAAGTTTAGTGGCAAAAAGTAATTATATAAAAGTCTAGGGAACAAAATGCAATTAATTAAAACCTAATTGAAAGGAAAATAAAATTATAGAGGTCAATGTGTAAAAACTAGAAACTTAAACACAAAAATCATAAATGTTAGGGCCATAATAATATTAATAAAAGTCCAAGGACTACCAAATAAATACATATTATCAATTAAAATCAAATTAAAAAAAAAAACCAAAACGATACAATTTTGAATGAAATTATGTCAAAACGACGTTGTTTCACTAAGACTGGCGATATTGCTAGAGCACTAATTTTCCTTCCAGAGCAAATACTTTTTAAATGACAAGATTACCCCAAGTGTAAACTTTTCTGTACTCAATCTGAGAGTTAGCCCCAACTATTTTTTTTTCCTTTTTCTCTTCTACGCTTCAACTACCACGTCAACCCACTGCCTTCTCCTTTTTCCCCAAGCCCTTTTTATCTCCTCGCTTTCTATTTCAATTGCTTTCTTAATGTCTTCTCTCTCTTCGTTTGCTCAAGATGTATTGATTAATTTATCTGTGGCTATTATCCTTCTCCTTGATCTTCTCTTCGCCATATTTACTGCTCTGTTTTTTTTTTTTCATTTTGTAAATTTTCTATTCAAAGCACTTTGTTTCTGCGATTAAATCTAAAATTTTTTATTTCAATTACAAAATTGATTATAATTCAATTTTTAATACTTTTATACAAGAATTTATGGGGAGGACTAACAATTATTTGTGATTAGACTTCAATTAACTTTTCTTTGCACACCGAGATTTTAATTATTAATTGTTAATGTTGGGAAAAATTGTAATACTTGTTTGATTTGAGTAAAAAAATATATATTTTATTTGGGCTTCTTATGAATTTAAAAATACATGTTCTGTGGTACCTTAGAAAATTTGATGAGTTTTTCAAGAATTTATTTTTCGGCAAAGTTTGGGTTACACCCATCCTCTGATATATTATTTTCCTTCTCTATTATATTGTTTTCTTTAAGTTCTGAACTAGAATATTGTAATGATTGTATAGGTTCTGGAATGGTGTATAATGGTTGTATAGGTTCTGGAATGGAATATTGCAGAGGATGCGAATACTTGTGTCTAATTGCCGATGATGCAAAGAATTGGAACACTGTTGTTGTAATCTACCTTGCTAATTGCGGATGATGCATACTTTGATTAGGATAGTACCAAATTGAGTTTTTATCTTTTACCAAAATTTATCATGCTTATTTGAAAATTTGATTCTTGAACAACTTTCTCACATATGGTGTTGTAAAGGTTGGAGAGAAGGGTACAGTGGAATGACGGCTCAACAAATGGATCTATGAATGAGCCATCAAATCTGTGAAAGAGGAACAAGAAGCGATAGCGGGTGATGAAATGAAAAATGAATATTGGAGAGAGGATCGGAGCGTGGAGAGAAGGACGAGCAGAGAAGGCAAAGGAATGGAGAATGGTAGGAATTACTTTAGAATTAATGGAGATGAGAGTATATTTGGCTGTGAAGGGTAATTCTGTCAATTAGAGGGCAAGAAAATTAATGCTTTGGCATTATCGCTAGCCTTTCACTAAAACTATCTTTTCCCCTCTTTTTTTTCTTTTGTCTTCAACCTGCTGGCTAGCCGACAGTTGACTGGCAATTGGTTGAAAAATTTTTGGCAATCCAATCGGACCCAAATTTACACTCCCCACTCCGTTTTTCAAGTAGAGTCCATTTCTAACCTTATTTTTGCCTAAAAATAATCGAAAGTAGGTCAAACAATAAAAATACAACAAGATGTATTCTTATTCATAACACACACAAAAACTCAACAATACACCATAAAAGGTATATGAAATAACTCCTAAGAATCTCTAGAACATGAATATCACAAAAAAAAAAAAAAAAAACAAGACTAAAATGTAAAACATGAAATATACTTGAATACCCATTTCATTATTCTTTTGGACATTTTGTCAAACACATAGAGAGCATAATAAAAAAAAAACACATATTTCAATCCAATTTGCACAAACGTAAGCCCATAAATTTCAGTCAAGACACATTTTTAACATAAACTTTACCAAAACAAACCATAATCGTGTAGGAAACATAAAATGAATGGTGTCAGCAAAGGGGAAATGTACCTCTTCAATGAGAAGGAAATAAAGAAAGATAACTTGTGCTCCGATAGCAAAACTAACCCCTCCTTTTTCTTTCTCTTGCCTCTATCTGTTGTATTGAGTGTGTGCTGTGTGTTAAATGTGAATGCGGTAGTGTGTGAGTTGTGTTGAGTGTTTTTTGTGTGTGAACTTGAGATGTGTGGTGCGTGAGGTAAGGAAGGGTCGAGAGAGAGGAAGAAATTGAGAGAAAGTGTGTCAAATGTGTGAAGAGGATCCCTCCTTTGTGTTGTGTTTGTGTGGGTTTTTAGTGCATGGCTTGCATGGAATGAGTTGTGTGTGTAATGTACGTGAAAGTGCCCAGAAAGAGGAAGATAGTCTTCAGTCAATTGTGTGGAAAAAATCAAACAACAAATCCCTCAAAATCTGATAAATGGGTGTCAATTGCGGTGTAAATAGGTTGAACTTTGATAGTGAGCTAGAGGGATAGACTTGGTGGATAGGGTGGCTGGTTATTTGTTAAATATGGCTGCAGTAGCCATGCTTGACCATAGCAACAT
Source organism: Mitragyna speciosa (assembly GCA_024721245.1). Lineage (NCBI taxonomy): Eukaryota > Viridiplantae > Streptophyta > Magnoliopsida > Gentianales > Rubiaceae > Mitragyna > Mitragyna speciosa. The sequence continues at coordinate 10,016,577 of CM045553.1, read as the reverse complement.
GGGCGGCGGCAGCAGCAGCAGCATAGGGTGGTTGGTTATTTGTTAAATACGGCTGCAGCAGCCATACTTCACCATTTGCTGCTGCTGCTACTGCTTTTTTTTTTGGAAAAAATATTAATAAATATCAAACAATATCAAAAAATTATGCAACTTTTACAGAAAGTTTATAAATATATAAAATGCATATAAAAATTTTTATATTAAAAAAATTCTAAGGGTAAGGGCACATTATAAACACGCTATATATGACAAAAATTATGAAAAAAAATATGAAAATACTAAATAATCTGTAAAAATCAAGAAATTTTTTCACAAAATACATTATCAAACAAAACACACACACTAAAACTTTCACTTCAAAATTTTAACATTACGCCTTCTCGGGATTCGTGCCTTTAATAAAAACAAGACAAAAATTAACTAAATATCAAACAACCTCAAAAATTCATGAAATTTTTACAAAAAATTTATAAGTATACAAAATACAAATATAAAAATTTTCGAAAAAAAATTCCAATAAAAGGGCGCAAGCGCGCCATTAGGTTAAAAAACTAAAATTTTAAATAAATATTACATGACTCTAAAACATCCTTAAAAATTAGAAAATTGATAAAAAAAATCATAAAAATATGAATTTTGGAAATAAAAATAAAATAAAAAGGTATCTAAAAGCTAAAATTATCATTTTGCCCATAATGTGATTAATTAATCATAATATGTACAACATTGTAATTAAGCCCAAAAAATAAAAAATACTCCTGAATGAAGTAAAAACACGCATTTTTTATTAAGTATGTGTCAAAATTTGGTATTCGATATGCACGTAGAACATCATTGTCTGTCAGTAGCTCACATTAGTACCGGTTGTTGGCAAGTCAGTATCCGCACATCGATTGTCATCGACTGTTGGCAGATTAGCATTGGCGCATACATTAGCATGAGTAACATTGGTATTTGGCCATGATGGCCATGTTAAAAACCAGCCAATTATGCTCTTCTTTATACTTTATTTGCCCTTGACGTGAAAAATTGGATGCCGGTGATGTAAAGAATGTCTTTTGACTCTAAAAAGGTAGCATCCATTATTTCATGCATCTTTTGGCAATTGGATCATGACATCGATAATTTTTTTTGTGTACAACATATCCTAATAAAACACACCGAACAACACAAGAATTCAATTTATTGCGCTGAATTTTGTGCAAAATGAACAAAAGGCATACAACCAAAGACTCGTGCTGGGATCATTAATACTGATGGCAGAGTATGGTCATTTGAGATAGCCTACGGTGGAGTCTGAAAATTGATGGCTTTTAAGGGCATCTTATTCAAAAAACACATCTACATAGAAGGCACATGCACAATATTGCGATCTACAGCTGATGTCACTAGATCAGCAGCTTCTCCTAGAATTTTCATTCTAACGTATAAAATTCAATCGATCAGTCGGTCAATTTCGTCATTTGTGGCCCTTTCCACCATGTTGGATACCTATGTAACTTGAAACTTGTGTTCTTACTATATTTTGGTTTGAGAAAATATTATCAGCACATGTTTCATTTTCTCGGATGCATAACAGAGTCGATTCTAACTTCTCACCTTGTTTACATTACTGATTGCCTACTATCTTCCTATCGAATGAAGGCATAAGCCTTTTCCACCGTTGGAAATAATTTTAATAGCATCACTACGAATCTTATTCAATCAGTTATCTAACTCGTTGATCAAAATATACACCCTCTCTTCTTGTATGAGAGAGTTGTACTTGCTAATATCTGCAGCACACTCCATTGAGTTACCAACGAAAATTGATTCCCTCCACAAACTTTGAAGGTCATTTTAATACTTTTCAATCAGTCCTTTGGCTAGTCTCAACATGGCCATCTTCCTCTACAGATCATACAAAAATGTATCTGTCCCATCGAAGTATGCCCTAGCAACAACATTCCAAACTGCTTTTACATTAGGAAAGTGTATGAAGTTGCTGATTATGTTGTTTATCAATCATCCTTTCACAAACGAGTCTTCAGTCCACCACTGCCAATATACAGGATCTATTATTAAAGGTTGAGAAATTTCATCATTGATAAATGCCAATTAGGGGTGCAATCAAGCTAAGTCGAGCTCGAGTAACACCATGCTCGTGCTCAACTCGATTGCTATTGGTGCTGCTGAACTCAACTTGAGCTCGATTGAGCAAAAAATTATAAAGCTCGAGCTCGAACTCGAAGCATCGTTCGAATACTTGAGCTCGACTCATTTGCACTCTTTGTTTTTTTTTGTGCATTTTGCTACTCGAGCTTGAGTACTCGAAGATATTCTAGTAAATTTTATAATTTTCATACCTAAAAAGTAAATACATAATAAATAAATATATAAGTATTAAATAATTATATACTCAATTAGGCTCGACGAGCCTTTGAGTTTGGAATATCAATACTTGAACTCGACTCGTTTGACCAATCGAGCTACTCGAACTCAGTCAACTCAAATTCGAGCCAAGTAGTTGACTGAACAGCTTACGAGCTACTCGTAAATAGCTCAAGTCGATTACACCCCTAATCTCAATTTATCCTTGCCCGAGAGATATATCTTGACAACTTGGGACCACAAGACGTAGCTAGTGTCATCCAACTTAAACGCCGATATTTACCATGGATGAATCATTGGTTGGTGCGGACTTCTGGCTCTTGTCAAAGGCTTCTGCCATTCATGTAATCAAGTCTTGTAAAATGGAGACAGCATCACTATATCTTACCATTTCAAATGATTCTGTCATGGTTCTTAATTCAAGGTCATATCAGAGACCCAAGAATCTATACTATGATACCATGTAAAGAAGACAAGAATATGGAGAAATATTTTTGTTTATTCCACACCTTTCACAAATGATTTAATAGTCTATTTACAGGTGTACATTAGGAAAAAGATACAATGAATTAGACATGTTTAAATTCAAATAAAATCTATCCTAATTTTATCTTATCCTTATTTCTTATCGTAATCTACAATTTGAATTATAAATATAATATCTACATCACTTCATCTTAACAATTCTCAATTTTTTACCCCTGATTCAATTTTAGGGTTATTGCTTGGTATTTTTCGCATTTCTCTAAACCTAATATCTATCGGATATATTTGCTCTTCTCTTTTTTTTTTTTCTGTTGAGAATTCTCTAAGCATCTAAATAATGCTTTGAATTTTACTTCGCATGCACTAGATAATATGTGAAATTTTCCTTTTTTTTTTGGTTGCTTGCATGCGTGCTTGGCCGATTAAGGGTTCTTTCACATCAAAACCGTCAACTCTATGTCAAGAATAACAGTGTACTTTTTATGTTTAGTCTAGTATTAAAATTTGCAGTGTATTGCTTTATCCATTTGCTTCTTGTATATATACTTTAATTTCAACAGGTACTATTCTTAATAGTCTTCCTCAACAACTGAACATTTCGCAAATAAAATGCATTTTCTAAACCAATCACATTGTACACATTCGCAGCCATGCACATTTCAATTTGTAGTACTTTATTCCTATAGATCTAAACGAGTTTATGTAAGCCAGATATTTCCCGGTTCAGTTTTTTTTTTATTGATTTTAAGGAGTTTAAACTTGTATTCAAACTTATCTTAGTTTTTGAATAGAACTTCAATGGGTTTTTGTTATTCTTTTTATTCTAGCCAAACTCTAGTCAAGTCCAAGTATTTTGAGATTTCTACTTAAAATTTTGAGATTTTATGCCTATCAAGGTAAAGGTCAAACTTTAAAGTAATGTTTTCAAACTTGGACCATCTAGTGAATTGAGAGAGGGATCGGTTCACGGTCAGAGCTGGTTCAATGATTTTTTTTTCCCCCTACAAAATTGCATAAGGAAAATTCTTGAAAATCATATTTGAAGCCTAAAAAATGATACATGAACCTCGAATGATCAATAAAATTTAAACATTTATATCATCACAAGTTTTTAATAAATTCATTACAGTAGATTAATTAGAATTCATGTGCATAGCTAATATTTTAAAATTAATTTTTTTGGAGGGACACTTTGATTAGTTTGTTGCGTATACAGACATGAAGATCTCATAAAAAACTAATTGTTGATAAAAATATATATTTCTCTTCCATAAACACAGGAAAGTCAAACGGAGTCAAAAGTTTTTCAGCTGGCCTAGAAGAGAGAATAGGCATCCCATCCTTAACGGCATTGAAGTATTTAAACCAAAACAAAACTGACGGTTTATTGATGTAGATGTTGAATTGTCGACTTTGAATTCAGTAAACAATGAATATTTTGAAAACCAGATGAATTATTAGAAGAAATTTTTTTTTCTTATCTAAGTTCAATACTTAAGTGATTTTGGAATATTATTTGGTTACTTGGGACTTTCTTCTTGATCTGTTTATAAGTTTTTTTTTCCTTCTCAAGTCAAGGACAATTTTCAAGATTATAAACCAACTTACGATGCATTTCTTTAAGAATAAGGTGTGGATGTACCAATTAAACAGTACTTACAATTTAGTTGGCCATTATCATCATTTTTATCAGTTTAACAAAATTCTTAACTATACCTTATCCTATTGAACTAGTTACTAGTTAACCGATTATTCGGTTGGATATGTTCAAATATACAAGTAAGCAAATATTTTGTAATTGCTAAAAATTTTATGAAGTATTCTGTCTTTAAAAATTAAATTAACAAAGAAAATCACAATCCAAGTTTAAAACATATAACACCTATAAAAAAATAATTGTATGTGAAAGAACAATACAAATAAAACAAATATTTAAAAATTCACCACTAAAGTACATTTATATATTTTAAAATATAGCCTTACAAAATCATATTCATTACTTGTTTCCACATTTTCTACTCCTTGAAAATCATCAAGACTTAATTTTCAACATAAAATTTGAATTTATTTTTAATACAAAAATAAAACTATTAATTGACTTTGTGTATAGGCCAATTCGAATAAGAGGAATTTTTTAAAACAAAACATTGTTCTTTTACCCTATTTTCTAAGGTAGGCCTGCATACTCAAATAATTTTCAAATTTTAGTTTGATTATCTTATTATCAGTTTAGATCTATTTAATTTTTTTATATTTTGACTTTTTTTTTTTTTTTTTTTTTTGCACAACCTAATGGGAGGTAACTTCTAGCAATTTTGCATCAATGAAGAATTTAATTTAGAATTTTTTTTAGAAAAGCTTGAGCCTGATTTGGAAGTGGCTTTTAGGCCTTAATTTTAGACTTATTTCCCTCCATTTTTTTTTGGATGTACTAGACCACTAAGCGAGTCAATTTGAGTTTTATATAATAGTCTCAAAAATAAAACTAACAAGTGAATCTATTTGCTTGTTGGTTCTTAGTTTAATCCATTCTGATCAATTTAGAATATTTTCATTTAGCATATCATATCTCTATCAAGAGAATGTAGATATGTGATGCTATAATACTTAGAATCGATATATTACATAGGAAAATATGCTTTTAATTATTTGAACGGATCTTTTATTTATTTTTTAATAAAAGAAATAACTTTTCACACACTTACTTTCATGATGCAATATATATTTATTAATAAAACAATGATTTATTTACTTCACTTTTTAATTCATACAATTAACTTTTATAATGAAATAGAGAAGTTACTATATTTTAACCATAACATAAAAAACTAAACCAATGGCTTACATAAAATACCTATTGAAACTTTTAACAAGGGGAAACATTTTAGGCATAAATGAATAATTAAACAATTTAGATAAAAGAACTTACCTTAGTTGGAGAGATTTTAGTAAAAGTAAATCCAAAATTTCTTTAATGAAATGAATTTGGATATCAAACTAAAAAGGCAAAAATCAATTAATTTCATTAAACGTGATCGATAAAGAAGATAAAAGAAAGAGAAAAAAGAGACTAATTTAAACATTATTGATATTAAACTTAGAAATTAATTTAGAAATCACAAATTAAAAAAATAACCAGTTTACGATTCTCGTAGCTTTTTGTGATTTGCACGATTGAACTGATTTATCATAGTTTTTGAACTCTCCTTGGCTTTCATACAACACCGGACCGACGGCATTGCTAGTTTGTGGTTTAACCGGTCCAACTGGTTGGTCTAATCCGATTTTGAAAACACTACTTTAAGGAACACTAGATTTTATTAATTCTTAGTTTGAGTAATTCGCGACTCAAACCCAAATAAGCTTTTATCAAGCAAAACTCAACTTGAATATCAAGTAACTTAATTAGTCCTTTGCCCTTGTATGTCTTAAAATTTAAGTAATAATTTCAAATAGCTAATCCTTTAGCTAGGAGTGCAGAAGGGTACCAAAACCAGATACTCTCTTAGTAAACCTCTAAACTCATCTTTGATCTATATATAGCATTTCTATATTAGCAACTATCTTAATCAAAACACTTTCTAAATTCATATTTTGTTATTTTCAGAAACTAAATTTTTGAGAAGCAATCTCAGTGTAATGAAAACTCTAGATAGTCCAGCAAAAACTCCTAATTACAAAATTTTGCCCAAATGTCAATTATTTTTCAACTTTTTAAAGGGGCAAGGAAAGAACCAAAATGTGTGAGAAGCAAAAACTGAAGAATTCATTAGTACATTTAAGATATAATAAAAATACAGAAAGCAAAATTATTTTGGTTTCTTCCTTTATCTTGATAAAAAAAAATGTCTTTGATATGATTTTCTAGACTAAAAAAGTATATACAATTTGCTTTTTACATAATTATTGTACAATTTGGCCTTTACACAATTATTATTTAAATATTTAACTGAAAAAAATGTTTTAAGTTTAGAATCTCTTAAAGGATTTTTAATGTAATACCATTAAGTAATTTTACTACAAATTAAGAGATTTTAAATTTTTCAAAAAAATACAATCAAGAAAAATTAGTGGAACACTATGCATTTCAACTTATTCATACCATTATTATAGAGTTTGCTATTAACCTATTGAGATTAAGCAAATGACTTAAAGACATAAAAAAAAAAATCAATCTTCGCTTTTGTTCTAAATAAAAAATAAATGTGATTTTTTAATAATTAATCACTATCAAATATCTTGTTTAAAACCTAAAGCTAAAATTTAATGGTTTGAAACATTAAAGGTTAGTTTAAGCCAATGGAGTTTCTTTTTATCGTGTATATTAGTTTAGTTTGAATAAATAAAAATTATATTAAATAGCATTTGAAACGAAAGGTCTGCTTGCAATATGCAGTAATGAAAAGTTTAAGAGAAATTTTTGTGAACTATTTATCAAAAAATTTCTTTTGACATCTTTCAATATTATGAAACACAATAAAACTCCTAAGATTAATGCTACTATGTTGATCATCAATAGAGTTTTGCATGAAGTAATGCAAGAAAATCAAATGAAAAGAATTCTCAAAAATACAGGAAACATATTAGGATATATAAATAATTAGTAAATTTTTGAAAAAAACAAAAAGTCTATGTGGATAATAAAAAGAAAAAATGTGTTACTTTTATTAGTCTAGAATATTACGATGAACTAAATAAGTCCATAGAATAAACAATACTTGACATTTTTTTGCAGCATCGAAATTATGCAAAGTTATTTCATTTTATATATAGTTATGTACTTTATAGAAAAACAAAATGTTCTTCGCATTTTAGGTATGAATATGAACAACTCTTACCAAAATTAATAAACAATGTTTTGTTCAATTTTTTCTTTCAAAGATGATGGCTCTTCGAGCATTCCGTAGTGTTATTACTTTCATGGTAATTTTGCCGTCCATTAGCATTATTGTTACTGGATTAGTGTTAGTCTCTTGGGCTAACACCCACTGTTGTCATTTTTGGAGCGCTTCTTTGTTGTCTGCGTGTTAGCCATTGTACTACATTTGGCCTGACTCTTTTAAGAACGTTGATGGCTTCTTGGTCATTGGTATTTAAAACTCATCATTATCTAGAGCAATGGTGGATGCATAGGTTTGCTTCAGAGTCTCAACGATTAGATGTGATGCAGTACATGTGTACCGACCTTTGTGCATGGCTCCCATATTCTGGTAGTTGCAATCATGAGCCTGATTGTGATGTACCTGATGTAGTTGTAGATCTAGATTGCATTGTTTGGGGAGATACAATTGATAGATTATGTTATATGTGTCATAGCTGCAAATTTGACACAGTTTATCGATTCGGAGCTCATAGTAAGAAATTGCAGCCTGCTCTTATCACTCTTATGTTTTGTTTACTGCTGGTGGTTATTGCATTGATAGTTGATCTCCATAGGAGATGGGCACAGCCAGCAGTGGGAGTTGCTCAAGGTGGGGGTGTTAAGCTCCATAGGAGATGAGTACAGCCAGCAGTGGGATTTGCTCACGGTGAGGGTGAGCAAGTGGAGGCATAAGCAGCAGTGAGAGAAGCTCCAAAAGAGTAGGCAGAGACTCAGCCAGTAGATATTTATGAGGTGCCAGAGTGCCAGAGAGCAGGAAGAGGCTCAGCCAATATATATTTGATATTTATGAGGTGCAATTAGATATTTATGATGTTTTTAGAGCTTAGCAGTTGGCGTAAAAACAAATAAACTAGGCCTACGCCAATTGTTGAACTCTCAAAATATCATAAATATCTAATTGCACCTCATAAATATGAAATATATACTGGCTAAGCCTCTGCCTGCTCTCCGGCACTCTGGCACCTCATAAATATCTATTGGCTGAGCCTCTGCCTGCTCTTTTGGAGCTTCTCTCGCTACTGCCTATGCCTCTACTTGCTCACTTTCATCATGAGCAAATCCCACTGCTGGCCGTACCCATCTCCCATGCAGCTTAACACCCTCACCTTGAGCAACTCTCATTGCTGGCTGTGCCCATCTCCTATGGAGGTCAACTATCAATACAATAACCACTAGTAGTAAACAAAATATAAGAGTGATAAGAGCAAGCTGCAATCTCCTACTATGAGTTTCGAATCGATAAACTGTGTCAAATTTGCAACTATGACACATATAACATAATTTATCAACCGCATCTTCCCAAACAATAAAATCCAAATCTACAACTACATCAGGTACATCACAATCAGGCTCATGACTGCAACCGTTAGAATATGGGAGCCGTGCACAAAAGGTTGGTATTCATGCACTGCATCACATCTGACCATCGAGACTTTAAAGCGAATCTATGCTACTACTACTCTAGATAATGATTAGTACTAAATGCCAATGATTAAAGAGTCATCAACGTCCCCAAAAGAGTCAGAGCCAAAAGTAGTACAATGACTAACACGCACATGATGTAGTGACATGGGTAGTTCTTCCCCACGAAGAACAAACCAACCAGAGAGGATACAAAGATGGAGACTCGTAGGGATGTGCAAAATCAAAATTTTTCGATTTTCCGTCTGAATTCGAAATGAATTTGAAAAATCGAATTCAGAAAAACGAAAAACGAATCGATTTCGAAAGTATCCGAGTTCAAATACAATGAATTAGGAACGAAATTGGATATAGTGATTTTGAATTCGAAATTTCCGAATTCGAATTAAAAATGAAAACGAATTCGGAAATTCGGAATTCAATTTCGAATTCATAATATTATATATGTAATAATTATTTTTATTATACATATTATAGATATAATGATTAACATTAATAATTTAGTATATTATACTAATACAATTAAGTCATAACTAATAAATTAATATTTAGTTATTAAACTCAAACCACATAAAATAACAATAGTCGAATGAATTAAAACTAATAATTAAATAAACTAAATCCAAACCACATAAAATAACAAATAGTCAAATAAATTAAAACTAATAATTAAATAAACTAAACCCAAACCACATAAAATAACAAATAGTCAAATAAACAAATAGTTTTATTATACATATTATAAATATAATAATTAACATTAATAATTTAATATATTATACTATTACAATTAAGTCATAATTAATAGACTAATAGTTAGTTATTAAATTTAAACCGCAAAAAATAACAAATAGTAAAATAAACTTATTCATGTCTTTAGGTAAGTTTGGATCTTTAAATAATTATAGTATTGGACTTTGTTTGTTTATGAAACCGTTAAATAGACTTTCTTTGTGTATTGAGCTTTTTTAGTTTATTGGGCTTTGCTAAGTTGTTCAATGAATTCGGAATTTTCGAATTCAATTTCGATTTTCTAATTTTGATTGAACTGAATTCGGATCGGACAAGGGTGATTTCGAATTCGAAATCGGTTGAACAGAGTCTTTCCAATTTTTCAAATTATCCGATTTTAAGTTTCCGAATTTTCGAATTCGAATTCATGGCACATCCCTAGAGACTCCAATCCAACAAAGAAACGCTCCACAAAATGGAAGTAGTGAGTGTTAGCATAAGTGATTAACACTGATCCAATAACAATAATGCTAATGGACAACAACATCACCACCAAAGTAGCAACTATACGTAATGCTCGAGAAGTCATCATCTTTGAAAGAAAAAATTGAACAAAATATTGTTTATTAGTTTTGTTAAGAGTTGTGCATACTCACACCTAAGATGAGAAGAACATTTTGTTTCTCTAAAAGGTACATAACCATATATAAAATGAAATAACTTTGCTTAATTTCGATGCTGCCAAAAAATGCCAAGCACTGTTTATTCTATAAACTAATTTTAGTGCATCATAATATTCTAGGGTAATAAAAGTAACACATTTTTTCTTTGTGTTATCCACATAGACTTTTTGTTTTTCCTCAAAAATTTAATATTTATATATTCTAAAATATTTTCTATTTTTTTTAGAATTCTTTTCATTTTGTTTTCTCGCATTGCTTCATGCAAAACTCTATTAATGCTTTACATAATGGTATTAATCTTGGAAGTTTTAGTGTGTTTCACAATATTGGAGGATCTCAAAAGAAATTTTTCGATAAATAGTTCACAAAAGTTTCTCTTAAACTTTTCATTACTGCATATTGCAAGTAAGCATTTAGTTTCAAATGTTATTTAAATATAATTTTCCATTTATTTAAACTAATCTAATATACACGATAAAAAAAGAAACCCCATTAGCTTGAACTAACCTTTAATATTTCGAACCATTAAATTTTGACTTTTGGTTTTAAACAAGATATTTGATAGTGAATAATTTTTAAAAAATCACATTTACTTTTCATCTAATATAAAAACAAAGATTAATTTCTTTTGTTTATGTCTTTAAGTTATTTGCTTAATCTCAATAGGTTAATAGCAAACTCTATAATAATGGTATGAATAAGTTGAAATACATAGTGTTGAATTAATTTTTCTTGATTTTATTTTTTTTTAAATTCAAAATCTCTTAATTTATAATAAAATTACTCAACGATATTACATTAAAAGTCTTTAAGACATTCTAAACATAAAACACCCTTTCCAATTAAATATTTAAACAATAATTGTGTAAATGTCAAATTGTACAATGACTATGTAAAGGCCAAATTATATATACTTTTGTTAGTCTAGACAATTATATTAAAGACATTTTTTATCAAGATAGAAAAAGAAGTCAAAACAATCATTCTACTATCTATATTTTTATTATATCTTAAATGTATTAATAAATTTCCCAATTTTTTCTTCTCATACATCTTGGTTCTCCCCTTGCCCCTTTAAAAAGTTAAAAAATAATTGACATTTGAGCAAAATTTTGTAATTAGGAGTTTTTGCTGGATTATCTAGAATTTTCATTACACTAAGACTACTTCTCAATAATTAGGTTTCTAAAAATAACAAAATATGAATTCAGAAACTATTTTAATTAAGATAGCTGCCAATATGAATATGCTATAGTATGGACCAAAGACAAGTTTAGGGGTTCTACTAAGAGAGTGTGTGGTTTAGTTACCCTTCTACACTCCTAACTAAAGGATTACCTATTTGAAATTATGGCATAAACTTTAAGACATACAAGCGCAAATGATCAATTAAGTTATTTGATTTTCAAATTGCGTTTTGCTTGATAAAAGCTATTTCGAGTCTGAGTTACGAATTACTCAAACTAAGCATAAATAAAATCTAGTGTTCCTTAAAGTAGTGTTTTCAAAATCATATTAGATTGAACAATTGGACCTGAATCACAAACTAGCAATGCCGCCAGTCCAGTGTTGTATAAAAACAGAGAATAGTTCAAAAACCGTCATCAATTAGTTCAACCGTGCAAACCACAAAAAACTATAAAAACCATAAACCGGTGATTTTTTAATTTATGATTTCTAAATTAATTTATAAGTTTAATATCAATCATGTTTAAATTAGTTTCTTTCTTCTCTTTCCTTTATCTTCTTTATCGATCATGTTTAACGAAATTAATTACCTTTTTAGTTAGACATCCAAATTCATTTCATTAAAAAAATTTGGATTTACTTTTACTAAAATCTCTCCTACTAAGATTAATCTTTTTATTTTTTTTTTTCATCATTCATTTATACATAAAAAGTTTCCATTGTTAAAAGTTTCAATAAGTATTTTATTTAAGCCATTAATTTAGATTTTTTAGTTATGGTTAAAATGTGATAACTTCTCTATTCCACTATAAAAGTTAAGTGTATGAATTAAAAAGTAAAGTGAATAAATCACTATTCAACAACAAATATATATTGCATCATAAAAACAAGTGGGTGGACAGCTATTTCCTCTATTAAAAAAATAAAAGATCAATTTAAATTATTAAGAACATATTTTTTCATGTAATATATCGATTCTAATTATTATAGCACCACATATCCACCTTCTCTTGATAGAGATATGATATGCTAAACGAAAATATCCTTAATTAATCCACTAAAAAAAAGGAAAAAGAAAGCTATGAAGGCGTGTTTTATTCCTTCTAGGGGTGGTTATAACCGCCTCTACACTATTTGGGGCGGTTTTCAAGACCGCTTCTAAACTACCTCCGTAGCAACCATCTTTACAAAATAGAGGCGGTATTGTCAAGCACCGGGCTAGGGGTAATAGTAGAGGTAGTTTTTTTCTCAAACCGCCCAGATTGGGTTATTTTTGACAAAAAAAAATAATCCAACTAAAGGCGTTTGCAACTGCCCCTACAAGCAAATTTGAAATGCCTCTAAATTTTACCCAACGGCAAAACTAGAGGCGATTTGAACCGCCCTTACTGGCTTATTTTGCCAAAAATAATCCAACTAAGGGTGTTTAAAACCGCCCTTGCGAGCGGTCTAAATTGCCCCTACATCTTGTTTTACCCAAATTGCAAAACTATGGGCATTTAGAACTGCCCCTAAGGAATACCAATAAGGGCATTCGCAACCCACCCCATGAGCTTCAAATATTGCCTCTAGCTATTAAAAATTTGATCAACAAATAATAAAACCAATTATGCTATATATGTATGCAAGAGAATACCAAATTAACTATATACTTTCATTACGATCTTAGAATCTGTACAAAAAGATCATGTTATATCAATAATAACAAATCTTAATATGTCTAGTAATAATAGTCTCTAGCAACAACAAAAAGACAGTACATTATTGCTACTGGATTTTCCTTGTAACCATGTACAAAAAGGATCAAATTTGTAATCAATTAAGAAGATAGATTATCTAGTCTCTCCTCTTCAACTTGATCAAAAAAATGAAAATCAATTGTATGGTCAAAATGGTACAACAAATAAGAACAAAGCATCTAAAATACATCAATCCAACCATGACATATGCACAAGAAATAAACATTCATTCAAACATATAGTCAAGCATGAATTGTCTACTGACCTAAATTCGTACTGCTAATAATGATTAAAACCAACTTAATTTCACCCACAATCTAGTCATCCCTTGATAAACAAAAGAAATTCATAGGCATGCATGCAATTTGCAAAAAAGAATTTATCAATTCAATTGAGAATAGCTAGCCAGACTATTCATGGCCAATTAATGACCATGAATACGTAGAATCAAACGTGGTTTACACTTACATGCAGCAGCCAGCAATAACAAATTTGATCGTGACAAATAACATGCATATTTTTCAATGGCAATGCAAATGAAGATTCTGATCAGCCAATATATGTAAATTTATGCATGTGTGTGTGTGTCTTATAAGTCGGTATTGCTGCTTTTGTAGAAGTTGGATCCATATATACACACATACAGGTCATAGCAGCCAATTTGCCACCAAGTTGTGAACATGTTTTACCTCTAAATTTGAAACCAAAGCAAGCATGGAAAGGGGTGGTGGTTCTTCAAGGGTTCTGATTAAATAAAGTCACAACGCAGCATTCCACAAGTATACCAATATACAAGGGAAGAATAAGAATCAGCCACCTGATACACAACAGAAAAACTACTTAATACTCAAAACAAAATGGAGAGGGAGGGGGGGAGGGGGGGGGGAGAGAGAGAGAGAGAGAGAGAGAGAGAGATGCGAAACAAGAAAATTAGCAGAATTGAAAAGCAGAGAAATGTTGGTTTGTTTAAGTTTGCCTTGGGAGAATTATGGAAATTACAATCTGGTGACAGGGAAGTCCAAGTAAAATGAATGAGCCTGGGTGAGTGGGCGGTCTTCAGCCATTGTGTCCTTTTAATACAGCTATGATGATTTTTCATGAATACTACAAAGTCTACAACCAAAGAATCAGTACCAAACCAGTTGGATCAAGCAGACAAGAGTGGCTTAACATGAGTTTCAACACATGCATATGGCAAAATTTCTACCAGGATAGGACATAAAAATCCTCTAGCCAATTAGATAAAAAAAGCAAGCAATGGTACATTAGTATTTTATGTGGATGACACTTACACAAGAATTATGGAAATAACGCGCAACAATACATCAATATTGAGTTATGTAGATGACGATTATGGGGAAATGACCCTATGCTTAATGTTTTCTATTATCTATGCTTTAGTGTTTTACAAACTCTGTACCTGGTCTCCCATATACAAATATTGAGACCAATCCTCAATAATTGAGAAGTTGTGGTTGCTGAACAAGAAAAGATGTTTTCACATTCCTCAAGCTTCAGCTTTCATAACTTGAACATTTTCACATGCTACTTGAATGTTATTTTGAAGGAAATGTGGACTTTAGTTTACCTATATTTTTGTTTAATGCATATCGATGTCCATGAATGCACGATATGTTTCTATTAGAAATTTTAGAAAGTACATGTTGGGCTAGAAAAACAAAAACTGATGGACAGTCTGAATAGACTCAAAAGCAAATTCCAAAAGGCATGTGGTAGATATTTGGAGGAAAAATAATAAAGCCTGAGGTCATTAGAATTACATGCATGTATAATTCAAGGGACATTGCCATCAAGGAAAGCATTAACATGCTCAAGAAACAGAAAACAAAGTCTAAACCTTTTAGGCCCAGGAAAACAAAAACATCCACAAGACTATTTACTACTCTTTTTGGAATGTACAGGTAGCTGGGCAAGCATGAACCGGAAATATAAATCTTTTAGGATAAAAAACACAAAATCTCAGAGAAACAAAAAAGGAAGGCTACCTAAGACTTAAGAAATGACTGCTTGTTATGTCCATATAACAGTTGCTGCTTCTCAGTGAGTACCCATGCCAAATACTCAAAATTATTGCAATTGCAATTTCCATGCCACAGACTACAATCACATTTTCCAGATAAAGATCATTACCAAACAAATTAGAAATTGTAATTTACCTATTATATGTGGCCCCTAATTTTGCCTATCACATAGTTACCACTAGTGTGTCTAAAATGATATGTCAAAATTTGTTTGTAAAGTAATACAACCAAAAGCATAATAAATACAGTATAACAACATATCAACTATGTGTAACCGGAAGGCCCAATAAATCACAAAATGTACACACACATACACACAAGTATGTATGTTTTCATGCACTATTAACAAATAATTGATGAGACTCTAGAAAGTAGTATTTGTCACTATCCCTCATTAGTCGCTAGTAGCTTTTATACTAGTACTCTCTCTTTTGGGTCTCGAATCCTACTGATTTGATTTGATTTGTGCGATTGCATTTGGGCAGCTTCCGAATTCAAATCAGCATTTATTTATTTCTGTTTGGGGATGCCATTGGCTTCTATTCTAGCCACATAGTAATCAATCACTATAATTAGAGACTCACAAACTGACGGTGAAAGGTGCACCAGTGCCTGGTAAACATAGCTATTTTCACCAAACAATAAATTTTCAGTCTTTCACACTTAGGAGAAAATTCATCCCAAGGATTTCAGTACTAGGGTGGACAATGACCATGGCAAGAAGCAGTGTTCAGAAATTACCAGGCTTAAATTTAGAACATTCTAGTGTGGAGAAAATCAGAAACATGGAAGCACCCACTATAATAAATCCCATATCATTCAACAAAGCAAATACCAAACACTTCATTTCCAATTACCACATGGAGCTAAAAAATTGTGACTTCCAAAAAAAACCAAAGATAACAAAGTCGGCCGTGGGGGAACTATACCAGAAATCAAACTTAAAAGGAAACTCTTCATGCCAAGATCAACATGGAAAATGAAAAGGAAAGGAGGCAATTAAAAATTACCCACAACTCCGGTGGCTAACAGTGACGAGGAAGAGGACGGAGCAAGAAATCAATTCTAGGAGAACAATCGAGAAAAGAAATGAGAGAAAATGAAAAATATCTGGTTTGGTGAGGGAAACAAGAGTGTCTGGCTCGAGGAAAATGAAAAATCAAAGGGAAATGAGAGCGAGGGAACGAGAGGGGAAAATACTTATATGGACCCACCCGTGAACCTGTGGTCCAAAATTATCCACATTAGTCATGAATTGGGCCCCTAGTAGACCATAATGTGAGCCATGTATGGATCATGACTGATGTGGATGATTATGGACTACAAGGCCCATGACCCCATCCGTAGACCTGGTCTATATAAGTATTTGTTGAAGGAGAGGCACGGAAGGGAGGGAAATTTTATGTCACCCCTTAATTTAGGGGGTACCATCAATAGAGGTGTTATTCGAGTCAAGCCAAGCCGAGTATTTGGTTTTCGAACTCAAGCTCATGTAATAAAGGCTCGACTTGGCTCGTTTATTAAACGAACCAAATTTTTTATTCGAGCTCGCCTCATTAAAAAAAACAAGAAACTCGAGCTCGAACTCGAGCTCTGCTCGATTGACACTAAAGAGCCGAGTTCGAACAAGTTCGAATGAGCTCGGTTCGTTTAACATCAACAAACCGAGCTCGAACGAGCTCGTATGAGCTTGGTTCGTTTAACACCAACAAACCGAGCTCGAATGAGCTCAGCTCATTTAACACAAATAACTTAAAAAAGCGTTCGCAAACACAAACAAGCTCGTTTAGTCAATTAAGATATGGAGAATAGTAGTGAAAATACATTATTGCCTCTTGTTCACGAACACAAACGAGCGTTCACGAACAAGGCTCGTGTTTGCTCGTTTAATAAACGAGTTCAATTTCTTGTTCGAGCTCGGCTCGTTTAACTATACAAACGAGCCAAACTCGAGCTTTCACGAGCTGAACTGAGTTGTGTTTGCGAACAGCTCGGTTCGAATAACAACTCTAACCATCAAACCTAGTTTATAAGCCACCACAAAGTGAAAAAGGTTTGATGCGGTTCTAAAAATTGCCTCGAGATAGAGGCGAAATACAAATTCTGTGTTTTGCAGAGACAATTATTGTGTGTCATTTTTTTGTGATCAGAATGAATTAAACTAAGAACCAGCAAGTAAATAAATTCACTTGTTAGTTTTATTTTTGAGACTATTATATAAAACACAAACTTGCTCGCATAGTGGTCTAGTACCTCAAAAAAATTATATATGTATATATATACACATATACGTATATACATATATACATAGATATATATACATAAATTTATATGTATATGCGTGTGTGTCTGTGTTATATATATATATATATATATATATATATAAAACACACACACACATATATATATGAACTGAAGCAGCTCAAAGATAAAAGTGCTGAACGCAATACTAATAGAAGTGAGAATGGTTATTGCAATATAGAGGAACTTTCCAAGAACCAAAGAGAACTGGCTACTTCTTTTGGAACGGGGAATAAAACAAATTGTATGTGAAGGGAAGAATATAGTAGAAGTATAGAGAAAAAAATGAAGTATGCAAATGTATAAAGGTGTGACCCTTGTGTAAAGCTTTCAAGATCATCAATAGAAATGAATTTTCTTGCTCAAAAAAAAAAAAAGAACTTGCAATAATTGAAGATTTGATTCTTTGTGAGCTAAGTGTCAAAATTCAGCTTAAAGATAAAAATAATTTCACGTACATAATCCTAAATGTATTCCTAATTAGAAAACGGGTGTTGTGGAGTTCGCATGACTCAAGTTTTTCTACCTATTTTGTCAATTATTTTATTTTCGTACTTTATTATGTCCACTATCTTTGTCACATTAAATTCGGTTTCTTTTGTTTTTCGTGTTATTCTAGCTCTTAGTTGTTCCATGTGCTACATGTATAAAGTGCTTTAACAAATAAGTGGAAGAATTTTTTTGGTTTATGTTTTTTTGTTGTTTGTCTGCTGCTTCTGCAAGTTGTAATATTAGTTGGATTAGTTCTTTATTTGTCAGTTTTTATGGTTAGGCGTTAGATATAGAAGAAAAGTATTATTTTCCAACTGGACAATTAATTTGTAGTTAACGGTTTAAACCTGCAGTGGTTGTGGCATCTGTGGCATTGCTACAATGTCCAATGCGTTAGAGGAGTTTAATGCTACTGTGGATGAAACAAAATGTGAGGCACTTTTTCTTGTCTATATTGAACTTGGTGATTATTTGGAAGAAGCAAATAAAATTATTATTCATCTGAATATTTCTTCACCTATTTATTTTGAAGACCATGGTGCAGGATTTTTTTCCTCTTTGGACTAGGAGAGTTTGGAGATTCTGGAGGCTGGGAAGAGTAACCTGGAGACAGGGTTTATGTGGAAGGGAATTTCCTAAGGAAAACCTTTAACTAAGAAAAGCATAAAAATAAGTGTTATGTTCTGGAAGTCATGGAAGAAAAGATTTATTGAAGATAATAAAAATCCATCATGATATTAGTCCTTGGACATAACGTGAGGTCTATGTATGATTACACGAAAATGTTCATCGGTAAAGTTGTGCTTTCAAGAATTTGAATTTAACGAACATTGTTTACTAGAATGCCCTCCTAATATTTAATTTGGTTCGGATTTCGAAAGATAAAGGATTAGTAGTTACTTGTTATTTCAAATATGTTAACTGAGATGTTGAAACTAAATGGCATTCTCAAGCTATTTATTAATTTAAATAACATTATTGACATCAAAGTTTCCAATTTTCATATTTTCAAAAAGGTTTTGGCTGGGTGATATATGCCTCAATGAAATTTACTTTTCCTTTATTACTTATTTTGTTTGAGTCTCTGTATGTTACAATATGATATCTGAAACTTCATTCTACAAAAATAGCAATCGAATAAATGCAGTACCACTGGCATTAAGATTGGCTGAAAATTGACATCATAGAATTAACATACAATATAAGAGCTTTGTTTATTTGTTCTCTTTATTTGAGGATTACCTACAAAAAAAAAGTCAATGATTGTTGATCCTTTAGGATTACCTACAAATAACACAAATTTTAGACTTCTTCATTCGTTAGGTAATATTTAATGACAATAATGGTTGATCCTTTAATGATGTCCTCTTTCAAAGTAGTCAGGTTTTAAATTTTCCAAAAATTTAACATCCCTGACTAGGTCAGACTTCAAAATGACAAAAACATCAGTCTCACTTAAATCCATAAATTAGGCAAACAATGACAATATTTTATATCCTTGAATTAGAGACATTAAATTTATTATTAAAGTAAACAAAAGAGTCAAAAGCTAAGATACTTAAATACTCCTAAATGACTTTTTTATTGAATCTAAACGTCGGGGACAAGTCCCGAAGACAGACCTGCTTTGCACAATAATAGACATAACAAATTGGGAGACCCATGACACAATTTATTAGAATTGTCATCTTTTACTTTAGTCCCGCGTGCGATTGGAACCTCATAAGCTTAGTTTGCTTGCCAAGAATCGACAACAGAAATATACTTTACCTTTGCCAATCATGAATAATCCATTCGGTCTGTATTACCATATTTTCCTCTAGGCTCTAAGCCTCCTTTAAGTTCCTAACCAATACCTAATAAGTTGTAGCAGCTAGTTGCAAAATAACAACCTCAACTTTTATTTGTTGCAGTACTGCGAAGTATTCAGAGGGTGCAAATACTATCAGCTCATTATTTGGTGGATAAATTATTGGAATTTTTTAAAAGTAGGCTTGATTGAGTGACTTATTTTGAAGAATTATCTGGTAAATGAAGGCAGAAAGGAGCCACAGGTCAATGGGAAGAGAAGCCGCCTGTGACTTCTCACAAAACAAGTCATGCCTTTTCTCTAGAGAGCAACTGCAACTCAAGCCGCGTCCACTGCTTCTATAGCAGAAGGCCGCGACTCCTCTCCAGAGAGTAGTCGCCACCTCAACCATTCCTGGCTGGAGCCACGACTGCACTCTGGCCGCTTTCCAGAGAGTAGCCACGATCTCAGCCGTTTGCAGGTAGAGCCATGGCAGCTCTCTGGATTTGAAAAATGTGACAATCATTTCCTTTTAGAGAGATATGTCTCCTACCTCAAGTCTGATTAACATTTCACAAGCAAAACAACAAATATGTCTGGAAAACCTCTCCCATATACAAGTTTTGTCTATAAATAACATAATTTGACAAGTGTTTTGCAGCAGAAAAATATTCATAAAAGAAAAGCAAACTCTACAAACTCAAATGCTCTGTACAGTTGTAACGTTAGTGCAAAGTGATTCCAAGGTTACCTTATTTTATCCTAAAGGGAATTTATTCTTGCTTTTTTGCACAAGTATAGGACAAATTTTGCCTAAAGGAGAGTGTACTTTTTTTCATTTCCTTTGTTCTAGTTTCTTATTTCCCTAACATAAATGGATATTATTGGGTACCTGCTGGTGGTCCTAATTTGACCAATGGTGCAGCTTGAATTTACTGGTTTGGCTTAAGACATGTTGTAACTAATTAAATATTTTCTTTTCTCATGTAAGTATCCATGGATGGTTGTGTTTTGTCCACAGATTTTGTATTGCGTTGTTGGCTGTAATCTTTTTTTAACGGAGGTAGCTGACCTCCACCTTTACTAGTCAGCCTTTTGATTTCTAAAGAGAATGCTGGCCTCTTCTATTGACTGACTATTCTTCTTCTGGATTTTGACCTGGATGCATGCTTTGCTTGTCTACACTCTCTTTCTGGTAGCTATTTCTAGATAACAATATAATTAAAAGATACATCCACATCCTCGAAGCATCCAGATTCCTTGCTATCTGTTTACTACTGCCTTCAGACTTTGATTCAACTATCTTATCCAATTAACTTTCATTAGTGTAGAATTACCTTCGAATTGTAGCACAAATGTTTGACTTAAACTAAACCTCCCTCAGATGCAGTTACTTCATATTAGAAAAAATTTTTTGTAACTAACCTGGACAGTCTCACACCTAGTGGTGAGGCCTATAAACCAGTTTAATAAAAAACCATACTTGAGGTAAAGCCACACTATGTAAAGCGAGCAAATAGAAGGAATAAAAGCGATAGAAATAAAAACTAATAGCAAATAGAAGGAATTGGTGAAAATAGATTACCGTGATTTGTGATGTTTTCTGATGCGGCTTGTAGTAGTTAGTCACCGGCGCCTCCCCCAGTTCTTTTCTCTTCTCTAAGTGTGCTTTGTGTGTGAGTTTTTGACTTTAGTGAGATAGAACTTAGAAGAACAGTGTAGAGTAGGAGTACAGTGTGGAGTAGGAGTAAGGTGATAATTGATAGTGGTCTCTCCACCGAAATAAAGATGTTTGTTTGCTGCAGATTCTATAGGTCTTAATTGATCATTACTTCTTGAAGTTGAAATGGTTGTCAAACTCTGATTTCTCCAAATATGATAACGCGTCTCAATTGCTTTCTGTTTTCCATTAGTGGCCATTACTTCTTGCAGTTGATTTTTCTCAAAAATAGCTGCCAAGCTCTGATATCTCCAAATATGATAACACAGTGGGTATAGCTCCCGTAGGAAAATCTGGCAACCTAAGCTATTTATTTATTTATTTCACATCCATTTCAATGTTATTGTGAGGTATCAAATTAATTTCAAATTTATACTTCTGTTTTAAATGCTCTATACAAAAACAGAAGTGGCTTCCATTTTAGTTTTCCGTCAATATCATTTGGAAGATTGCGCATGTGAGGTTAATAGTTTGCTTGCTGCCATTGTATAAACTTGGTCCATCTCATTTAGTATCCAGATTTCAGATGATACAGTAATATATCTTGGTTGCAAGTGGTGGTCCCGCTAGGTCATAGTCTTTGGCTCTTCTTCTGGAGATAGTCAGATTCATTATTGTCCGAATATGTGTGCATAACGTGAGGAAGAATGCAACTATCTTTCCCAAATTGCATGCTTTTCAATATTTTAATAGTTAGTAAATCAGTGACTTGTAAATTAAAAGCTTATTGTTTTCCTTTCTATGGTTAGTAGATAGGGAGCCATGGGGCAAACGAAAGATACCTGTAAGCTTAAAGATGAGTTGGGCTTAGGGTTGGTTAGCATAGAAACCTTATAGCATTATTCATTGGTTTTTGTTATTTGCAGTAATAAAATTTATGAAAACTCCTGATTATTTTATTCAGGGAGTAAAATATTGTGTGACTAAAGCAAAATTCTCTCATAACTTCGATGGATCTATATATATAATAATATATTTACTTGGGCAGTTGTTGCGAAATCCCCAACTCCGTTAATGGGATTAACATCACGATTCTTACCGGTGGCCATCCCAGAAGAAGCTCGATCTTATTCAATTTAATACGGAACGCGTGGTAGTAAGAAACTCGTTACACAAACCAAATTCCTAAGCGTGAATCCAAGATTCAAGAAACGGAAAAAAAAAACTCTTAAGTTTTATTAAAAACTTAAAAATAATAATGTCAAATTCTCAAAAATCAACACAAAACACTTCTAAATAATATATTTATAGATCTAAAACTACCTAAAACTGACTTAAACTCGTACTAAGTAAGCTGCCTAAAGAGTTGCAATCAAAATAGGAAACTATTTATTAAAAAACTAAAATTTGTAAAACTCCCACAGATGAGCCATGGGTACTGTTACTCCAGCCATGAGCGCGGCTGGTTGAAGGTACACCCGTGGCAACTCTCTGTGAGCAAGCTGCGGGTGCCCTTTTAGTCAGCTGTGGGTGCGGTTGAAGGCCACCCACCCATAACAAGAAGAATTCCAACGAAAACACGTCCGCATCATAATTGGAGAAATTAGAGCTTGTCAACCATTTTTGAGAAAAATCAAATTCAAGAAATAATGGCCACTAATGGAAATCAGCGAGCAATGAAGACCTATGGTATCTGCAGCAAGCCAACATCTTCATTTCAATGGAGAATAAGTAGAGAAACTCCTCTCAACTTCAAACTCACCATTATCATTATCATCTTACTCCATATTGTTCTTTAAGTTCTATTTCACCTTCAAACTCACCATTGTCATTATCATCTTACTCCCTATTGTTCTTTAAGTTCTATTTCACCGAAGTAACAAACTCTCTCAAAGCACACATACAGAAGTGAAAAGAACTAGGGAAGGAATGCACAGGCGACTAGGGCTATAATCGAGCTCGAATATCACTATATTAGCTCGGCTAGACATCAAATTGCCTTTGTTCGAGCTCGAGCTAGAGCTCATCGAGCATGGAAATTTGGAGCTTGAGCTCGAGCTTGAATCAAATTTGTTCGAACATTTTTATTTTAATTTTCATTATTTTTAACTAATATTTAATATTAATTCTTTTAGACTAATATTAATAGTTTTTAAATTTTAGAAACAAATCTATAAATAATATAACTTTATAAGGGGTAAAAAACATTAGGAATAGAAAGTTTATCCTCCAAAAGAAATTTATACTTAGCCCCTAAATTATGGCTAATTCACAAAAAATGACCCTCAGTTTTGAAACGGGTGGAGCACACCTGCAAAGCTGCCACGCACCTCCGACTATCACCCCGGAATCTCGCCAGAGTTAGTGTTTCATTACAAACTACCATCATCGGACTTATTTTTTTCAGTAGATTGCAGATCTAAACTCGGATTCGCGTGAAAATTGCTAGAAATTAACAATCTGGTCAAATAATCCATGGTACTATCATTATTAATCCACTTCAAATCATTATCAAAACACAAAAACTTTTACACCATCAGAAAAAATGGAAGCAAAAATAAAATGTCGGGCTCCTAGGAAACTAAATTATGTAGGAAGACTTCAACGTCGGTAGTGAGTAGCCGTCATTTTCGCTAGTGTAGCATGTTGGTCCTACCTAAATCAATGATTTGTAAAATTAAAAGCTTGTTATTGTCCTTTCCATGGTTTGGAGATAAGGAGTCATGGGGCAATCGAAAGATATCTGTAAGCCTAAAATTGAGTGGGGCATAGGCTTGATTAGCATAAAAATCTGAAATCAATCTCTTACCCCAAGGCATATTTGGAATATTGTTCAAGAGAGAGTTATTGTATATTAAAAAGGGTACAAACTAATATTATCAGGAAGAAATTTTTGGATGTAGCCATACCAGCTGAATGTTTATGGACATCGAGGAAACTGCTTCAACTTAGACCCAGTTTTGGGCAGTTCATTTAATTACAGAGTGGTTGACAATGCTTTTTTTTTTTTTTTATGCATGATCATTATACCCCCCCCCCCCCCGAGGGGCCCCCAGGGCGGGTAGCTTGAAAAAATTTTATTTTGTTAGTTTGGCCCCCCAAAAATTAATAAAAAAACAACTATGCCACCCTCCAGTTTAAGAAATTTTTTTGTAAGTAAAAATTTTTGTATTATTACAGTCCCCCCCTCAAAAATTAACAAAAAAATAACTATGCCTCCCTCCTCCCAAAACCATAGCCTTCATAAGTTACTTAGAATTGGGTCTAATATTTCCCAACTACTTGTTAGTTTTTATTTAGAAGAATACAAAATAATTTGAGCCCACCCTTTGCAAATTGCAAGTTATTTCTTCATTACAAAAATACGTTTTATCCATAGATCCAATCATCCACGACTTTGAGCATCAAAGTCGTCGTGCCCAATTTCATGTGTCTCGTACACTCAAATAAACTTGTAAATAAGATAGTACCTTTTGTATATGCTAATTGTACAAGTAATTTTCTTCTATTTAAAATTATTTTCTGAGACATCTATGTTCACATGACTTTTTTAATATATTTTATTTGACTGACCATAACTCTAAACTAGGGCTGCAATCGAACCGAGCTGCTCACGAGCTCGAGCCAACTACTTTGCTCGATCTCAATACTCGAGTTTAAGTAGTGACGATCGCGAGTTCAAGTATTAAATTTGCAAGCTCGAAGGCTCGTCGAGCCTTATCGAGTATGTTTTATTTTTATTTTTTTTTTGAAGGAGTCGAAAAATCTACAAGCTGACATTCGAGTACTCAAGTAGGCTTGTGTAAACTAAGAGGGAGAAGAAAATTGTATATTGTATTTACTTCACTAAATGAGTACAAAGAGCTTATATTTATATGTTGTACAAAATGAACCTAGACACTATACATCAATGAATCTAGACATTATTATACAAGGTAACTAATCATAATGATTCTAATTAGGCTAATTGAGATATTTACAATCAAGTAATTAATGCTAATTGATATATTATCACTAATAGATAATATACCATATCTGTAATATTAATGCTAATTGATAGACTATCACTAATTGATAATATACCATATCTGCAACACTCCCCCTCAAGCTGGAGCATAGATGTTACTCATGCCCAACTTGTTACACAGATAATCAACTCGAACTCCATTTAGAGTCTTTGTAAAGAGATCTCCCAACTGTTCTCCACTTTTCACAAATTCTGTAGAAATCAAGCCTTGCTGTATTTTTTCACGAACAAAATGACAATCTATTTCAATGTGCTTCGTTCGCTCATGGAATACAGGATTAGATGCAATATGAAGAGCAGCTTGGTTATCACACCACAATTTTGCGGGCATTGAAATTTTGAAACCTGCTTCAGTTAGGAGCTGATATATCCACATTATTTCACATACTGATTGTGCCATAGCTCTATATTCTGACTCTGCACTCGATCGTGAGACAACATTCTGCTTCTTACTTTTCCATGAGACCAGGTTTCCCCCAACAAAGACACAGTAACCTGAAGTGGATCTTCGATCTTCCTTAGATCCTGCCCAATCAGCATCTGAGAAGCACTCAATCCTAGTATGATCATGATTTTGATACAAAATACCACGTCCGGGAGCTCCTTTTAAATAGCACAAAATTTGTTCAACAGCTGCCCAATGATGAACAGTTGGAGCCGACATATATTGACTAACAATACTAACTGAATATGCAATATCTGGACGAGTTACTGCAAGATAATTCAATTTTCCAACTAGTCTTCTATACCTCTCAGGATCTTCAAACAATTCACCTTCTTTTGTGAGTTGCAAATTAGGAACCATTGGAGTACTGGATGGTTTAGCCCCTAATTTTCCTGTCTCAGACAATAAGTCAAGAACATATTTCCTCTGAGAGAGGAATATCCCCTTCTTACTCCTTGCAACTTCAATACCCAGAAAATACTTTAACATTCCCAAGTCCTTTGTCTGAAACTGACTGTGGAGAAAGACTTTGAGAGATGAAATTCCTGCAATATCATTCCCAGTGATAATAATATCATCCACATATACTACTAACAAAATAATACCAGCTTTAGACTGTCTGTAGAAAACAGAGTGATCAGATTTGCTTTTCTGCATTCCGAATCTTTCAACTACTTGACTAAATTTTCCAAACCAAGCACGAGGACTTTGTTTCAACCCGTACAAAGCCTTTCGAAGATGGCAAACTTTTCCAAACTCCCCCTGAGCAACAAAACCCGGAGGTTGCTCCATATAAACTTCCTCTTGAAGATCTCCATGAAGAAAAGCATTCTTGATATCTAGTTGATGCAAAGACCAATTATGAGTAGCTGCCATAGAAATGAATAACCTGACAGATGTTAACTTAGCAACAGGAGAAAAAGTGTCAGAATAATCCACTCCATAAATTTGAGCATATCCTTTTGCAACAAGACGGGCTTTCAACCTAGCAACTGACCCATCAGGATTTAATTTAACTGCAAAAATCCATTTACACCCAATAGCCTTCTTCCCTGCAGGTAAATTTACCAAGTTCCAAGTACCATTACCATCTAAAGCATTCATCTCTTCTATCATAGCATTACGCCATCCAGGATGGGATAAGGCTTCATGAACAGTTTTAGGAAGAGAAATGGAGTCAAGGGATGCAATAAAGGAACAAGAAGAGGCTGGTAAGTGATTATAAGACACAAATGAAGACATAGGATACGTACACTGACGTTTACCTTTGCGAATAGCAATAGGAAGATCATCATTTGAGACAGGATCTGATGACGAAGGAGCTGGTTCAGGACATGCATCTGGAGGATTTTGTCGTCGAGAATACACCTGAAGGATTGGAGGTTTAGCAGGAGGAGAAACTGAGGATGTGACAGTGTAGATTAACAAATCATCTTCCTCTCCCTGACTTGAACGAGCTGAAGATGGGGTGAAAGGTGTGTTTTCAAGAAAAGTAACATCAGCTGACACCATGTACCTATCAAGGCTAGGACAATAACATCTATACCCCTTTTGAACACGAGAATAACCAAGAAAAATGCATTTCAATGATTTGGGATCTAACTTTGTAACCTGAGGACGAACATCGCGAGCAAAACAAGTACAACCAAATATTTTAGGCTCAATGGGAAACAAAGGTTTAGTTGGAAAAAGATTATGATAAGGAGTCTCACCATTAAGAACAGATGAAGGCATACGATTAATTAAAAAACAAGCTGTAGACACTGCATCAGTCCAAAAATGTTTAGGAACATGCATTTGAAATAATAAAGCTTTTGCAGTTTCAAGCAAATGTCTATTTTTTCGCTCAGCTACACCATTTTGAGATGGCGTATTAACACAAGAACTCTGGTGAATAATCCCATTTTGTACCATATAAGACTGAAATGTTTCTGAAAAATATTCTTTGGCATTGTCACTTCGCAATATTTTTACAAAAACATTAAATTGAGTTTTAATCTCAGCACAAAAAGCACAAAAATGAGAAAATAATTCAGAGCGATTTTTCATAAAATATAACCAAGTCATACGAGAGTAATCATCAACAAAAGTAACAAAATACTTTAATCCAGTTTTAGACATAATTGGACATGGACCCCAAACATCTGAATGGACTAATTCAAAAGGAGCATTCGCCCGATTATTGACTCTAGGACTCAAACTAACACGATGATGTTTGGCGAATTGACAAGACTCACAATCTAATGAAGACAAACTCTGAAATTGAGGACAAAGTTTCTTTAACAAGGGGAGAGAAGGATGACCGAGTCTACAATGTACTTCAAATGGGGTTACGATTCCAGAACAAGCTATAGGCTTTGGCATCTGTGTGTCAAGGATGTAGAGACCTCCAGACTCATGCCCTTTACCAATAATCTGCTTCGTCATAAGATCCTGAAATAAGCAGTGGTCAGGAAAGAATGAGACACAACAATTAAGAGTACGAGTAAGTTTGCTCACAGACATTAAATTGAAAGATAACTCAGGCAAACTTAATACAGATGACAACGAGATCAATGGAGTAGGATTAATTGTGCCCGATCCAAGAACATGGGATGTTGACCCATCAGCTAAGGTAACAGTGGATGTAGATGTGTGTGACTGAAAAGTAGAAAATAGACTAGAATTACCTGTCATATGATCTGTGGCACCAGAATCAATTACCCATTTGGAGGATGAGGATACAAGACATGTGTTCGGTTTACCTGAATCGGCGATGGCAGTTATAGGAGTAGATGAAGACTTTAAAGATTCTTGGTACTGAGAGAATTTAGCAAATTCTTCTGCAGAGATCAAAACAGACTTTTCAGATGCATCATTGGCAGAGGCAATATTTGCGGATTGGGTTCTCTGGTTCTTATACTGCAATTTCCTGCAATCACGCTTCATATGACCTGGCTTGTTGCAATAATGACACACTACTACTGAATTCTGTCCTCGAGTATCTGTTCCTTTACCAGTGCCTTTGTATTGTTGTCTTCCAGATTCAGATTCGTTGTTTCGACTAACAAGTGCACTGCTAAGCTGAATGGACTGGGAATTCTCTGTGCGAAGTATCCTACTAAACACATCTTGCAAGGAAGAGATTTCAGAACCAGAGAGAATCTGAGATTTTGCCGTTTCAAATTCAGGCGGAAGACCAGCCAGAAAACTCATAACAGCCATTTGTTCCCGTTGAGTTTGCTGAATTTTCACATCAGGACTGAACGGTAACAACATATTAAGCTCCTCATAAGTTTTCTTAAAATCCATAAAATAGGCTGTGAGGGACCTTTCTTGTTTTTCTGCACGATAAAAAGCTTTGCACACCTCATAAATGCGAGAAATATTCCCTTTTCCAGAATATAAAAACTCTAAATACTCCATTAACTCCTTAACAAATTCACAGTGATTAATTAAACCAATTACCTCACTGTCAATAGAATTCCTTATTTGCAGGAACAATCTTGCATCTTCTCTTAGCCATGTCTGTCTTGAACCATCTTTTGGAGGATCATTAGTCAAATGATCATCTTTATCAATACTTCGCAAATAAAGACGAACTGTTTTGCTCCAATCAAGATAGTTAGAAATACTAAGTTTATGTTCTGTGATTTTAGACATCACAGGAACCACATCAGACATAACTACAGACTTATTCTCAGCCATTATTCAAAAAATAAATGAAACTTCAGAACCAAAAAGATAGATCCAAACTCTTGAAAAGAGTAGAGAATAACAGAACCTGTCTCACAAGAGAAGCCCACACCAGATTTGGTTTTGACAAAACAAAACACCAGACTTTGGAGAAACGCCAATCGGTCGGTTGGTGGCGTTCTTGGCTGAACCAATGGCGGTGCTGACAAACAGTCACTTTAACCAAGTGACCCAAATTCAAATCCTAATCTTGGTGTTATGGCTCTGATACCATGTAAACTAAGAGGGAGAAGAAAATTGTATATTGTATTCACTTCACTAAATGAGTACAAAGAGCCTATATTTATATGTTGTACAAAATGAACCTAGACACTATACATCAATGAATCTAGACATTATTATACAAGGTAACTAATCATAATGATTCTAATTAGGCTAATTGAGATATTTACAATCAAGTAATTAATGCTAATTGATATATTATCACTAATAGATAATATACCATATCTGTAATATTAATGCTAATTGATAGACTATCACTAATTGATAATATACCATATCTGCAACAGTTTGAAAGTGCAAAAAAAATAAAAAAAAAAGAAAATGAGTTTTTTGTGAAGCTCAATTCATCAAATGCTACTTCAAGCTCGAGCTTCGCAATTTTTAGCTCGATCGAGCTCGAGTTGAGTTCAACAATAGCGATCATGTTCGAACTCGAGCATAGTGCTACTCAAGCTTCACTCGACTTGACTATACTCCTACTCTAGACTCGCACCCCCATGACTAATTCCTAGCTCCGCCACTGATTATGCGCTTGTGGTCCTTTGACTATATAAACTCGTGAGCTGTGGGTGAGGCTAAGTCAACGGTGCCACGACTAACAACCCTCCACCAAAGGCTATTCTCTGTCAACGAGTCGCGAGTGACTGCGCGTTAGCTGCGGCCATGGCTCACAGGTCCTCCAGCCGTGGCTCGTCATATAGGGTCATTTAGGGTTATTGTTGCTCCAAAATTTCATGCCGTGTGTCTAGGATTATGCCTTAATTAGAATTAGTATACTTTGTTTTACTTAGGACTGTATTTGAGTATTTATTTGCATGTCTTGGTAAAAGAAGTGACTGTCACAATTCGGATTACTTGAATTAACTTTGAACCAAGGTAAGTGGTACCCACATCTTTTATGCTTTTAGAAATGATGTTTTTCAAAACCGTCAATTTTGAAAGTAAACTTTCTATATTAAAATGGCTTGAGTGTGTATATATTATTGTTTTGCTATGAATGAACATATGTGGAACAATGTGATTGTGTGAATGACAAACTAATTGAGCTCTTAGATAAAATGACTCTTGACGGGACTAATTCCTTAAATAGGAGAAGCTGATATGATTTGAAGCGTGCTAACCATTGGTTGTTAGCATTTTGACTAGACTAGCAGGGAAAAAGTCAGATTTGAACCGTGTTAACCAAGTTATGGTTAACAACTAGATATCCAAGTTCAACTGTCGATTTATTACTTGAGCTCAGTTGTGGTTGTGTGCTATGATATATGATTTGATGTGAAAATGTTAATTGCACTACAAGAAAAAACACTTGTCCTGACACATCTATAAGGACACTTTTTTATAAATGTCATTTTATAGTGTCTGATGAAGTTATGGGACAAGTTTTGAGGCCAAATTGGTATGAAATACATGTGCAAGTTCTATTGGATCCTAAAGAGCAATTGATTAGACCATATGAACTTGCACCAAACAATTCAAAATGCACTTGGACGCTTAGCCTTGTCATTTGGTATGTATATTTAAATATGCATGGTCGTTATTTTTTGTTTATTTTAATCTTCTTGTGACAGTATAAATTGATGCCAAATATAGTCTTGTGAGCACATTTGATGTGTTTCGCTATCATATAATTTTTAGGCCCTTAAAATTATATCAATATTTTTCGAGTACTGTAGAACAAATACTTGCATCTGGTTATAGGTGTATACTACTTGTTATATTCTTGCATCGGGTTGAATTTTTATTAGTATTTGTTTTACTTTCTATGTTTTTATTGTATTACATGTATATAGAATATAGATTGTTGTTGGTATTTGTTTTACTTCATGCTTATTTTAGTATATTGATTCTTTTTGGAATCTAGTTAATTGGCAATGATAATTATCAATTTATTGTTAATTGGTTCAATTTGAGTACATTTGCATGTAAAGTGAAAGATTCTTCTAGCTAGTTGTAGGCAACAAATACATTTCCTTTACTGTATTTGGGAGGACTAATTTGCTCTACTATACTATATAAAACTAGCACTTTCTCCCAGTTAATGAGAAAATGTAAAACAGTATGGTCCTTGCTAGACAGAGATATGTGTTGTATCACATGTTGGCTGTATATGAACTTTTAGTTGTAACAAGTAGTTTGATAGTTTTAGGAATAGAATAAATATGAACTTTTACAGTAGAACAAAATATCTAGGTGTCTCTTATTATCTCACTAGAATCTCATAGATTAAATTTCATTTTTTTTAATTTCTAAGTCATTTAGAGTACATTTTAATGTTTTTTTTTTGTGTACAGGTGACATTGAATGAATATTAATGGGAATGTCTTCTTGAAGATGGATTGGAGCTTTTGTTTTATTCTATATCCTTGTTAATTTAGTTGAAACTTCCTTGTAGAAATGCTTGCTATGGTTTTAGAATAAATTTGGCTTTCGAAAAATTAGTAGATGGTGAATGATTATTGTATCTAATTACCTGGATTTGGCTCACATTTGGTGCATATTTTTTGTTTTTATGAAATATTTTGGTATTTTTAACTTTGAATAAATGATTATTGACTATTGTGCATTTCAAAATTTCTATTGTATTTATCATTCTTAGGATTGAAATTATCATCTTTTAAGGCTTCAGTTGTAATTTATTATCTGAATTCGTAAAAACAAGGTTGAAATGTTTGTTGAGAGCATTTGAAATTGTTAAAAGGTGATTCTTTGAATTGTTGACATGTTGAATAGTATCTTTCAGATTGTTTAAAAAAAAAAAAGGCAAAAAATGCTGACATTCTAAGTGTCTAACATAGTCTGGAATAATGTCAAGAACAAATGCCATCATACTAGTAATAGAAGTGTCACTAAAAAGCCTATCTAATAACATTTCAAAGTGTCATTTAAATTACATACATAAGGCATTTTTAGATGTCATGAAAGAATATCTAATGACACTTCAAAGTGTCATGTAAAAATAAGGCATTTTTAGATGTCACCAAAAACACTATCTAATGACATTTCAAAGTGCCGTGTAAATTACATATACAACACATTTTTAGATGTTACTATACCAAGTTAGTTTTTAACTAATTTTGCCTTTCCTGACACTTTTGATGTGTCAGAACGATATCATTTCCTATCATTTATATTGTCTTATTAGTAAGTTTTTCTGACACTTTAGAACGTCATAGACTTATCTTCACATTAGAAAGGATGACACCTGAGTGTTAGGAAAACTAAAATGTCAGCATATGTTTGTTTTACTGACAATTTCAAATGCCCTTTTAGGGCATTTTCCTTGTAGTGTTGGCCACGTATTAGTGAATTATATGAATAATTGATATGTATTTGAAATGTAATGTATATGTAACGCTTTCAAGCCCATGAAGTGATGCTTATATTAATTATCACGCAATTGAAGGTGAGTTTATTGAAGAGAATTAGAATAGCTCATGAGGATAATTAATTGAGGAAATGATGTTTCTTAGTAGAGAATGACTTTATGCTTGTTTATATTAACTAATGTTAAAACTTGAACTATTAGTCTGCTTATAGTTGGTTTAATTATAATTGTACTCAAAGGCTTCTAATGCAACCATTGTCGATGATTTGATCTTTGCAGTTGTATTGGAAATCATTGTGATGAGATGGTATTAGATGTTTTGATATGTGATGCCTTGTGTTTTAACTTAGCATAAGGCACCGTGGTATTATGCTTTGAGGTACGGGGTCTAACAGCGAATGTGTACAAATGTGATTAGGTTTGGAAAAGGAATTTTATTTGTGAAATGTTCAGTGGTTGAGAAAGACTATTAAGAAGTCTTACCACTTGTATTTAAAGTATCTATATAAAGTTGAAAATGCACTGTTATGATTGACGAAGAGTTAATGGATTTAATTTGAAAGGACCCATAATCGGGCAAGCATGCATGCATACAAGCAACAAAAAAAGGGGTATCTCGCTTTTTATCTAATACATGCAAAGTAAAATTGAAAGCATTATTTGGACCAAATATAGCTGATATATATTAAATTTGGAGAAAATGTGAAGAATGTACCAAGTAGTAAGCTTAAAACCAAGTCAGGGGTAAAAAAATAAGAACAACACAGGACGATCTAAATTCTTGAAATTGATCCTTGGAATTGGAAATCTCACTCTTTTGAAGAAAGGATTCAGAATTTTATCTTGTCCAATTTTATCTTATCGAGTGGGACTCGTGAAGGTAGTACAAAATCATCTCGTTCTTTTCACCTAAATTGTTTTACTAATTATTTATATATCCTAAAATGTTTCATATGTTTTTGAGAATTCTTTTCATTCTGTTTTTTTGCAATCATTCATGCAAAATTCTAGCGATGCTCTACATAGGAGCATCAAATTTGGGAGTTTTATTACTTTCCATAATAATTAAAGATCTCAAAACAAATTTCCCGATAATTAGTTCACAAAATTTCCTCTAAAACTTTTCATTACTACATGTTGCGAGCAGGTCTTTAGTTTCAAATTTTCTATTTATTTAAACTAATCTAATTCACATAATAAAAAACAAAGAAACGTCATTGGCTTAGACTAACCTTTAATATTTCAGTCTATTGTTTTTTACTCTGGGTTTTAAACAAGATATTTGAAAGTGAATAATTATAAAAAAAATTACATTTATTTTTCATCTAGTACAAAAATGAAGATTGAATTTTTTGCTTATGTGTTTAAGTTATATGTTTAATGATAACCGTGCGAATAAGGTGAAATATGTAGAGTTTTCTTGAATTTACTTTTTTTTTTTAAATTCAGAATCCCTTAATTTATAGTAAAATTATATGAGGATATTAAATTAAAAAACCTTTAAGACATTCTAAATTTTTCCCAGTTAAATATTTAAACAATGAGTGTGTAAAGGCCAGATTGTACATACCTTTTTCAATCAAGACATACTTTTTCAATCTAGACAATCATAGCAAATACATACTTTATCTAGACAAAAGAAGAAGCCAAAATGATAATTCTACTTTCTACATTTTTATTATGTCTTAAATGTACTGATGAATTCCCCAATTTTTGCCTCTCACTCATTTTGTTTCGTCCCCGTCCCCTTAAAAAAGTTAAAAGACAATTGATATATGGGCAAAATTCCGTAACTAGGAGCTTTTAATGAACTACCTAGAGTTTTTATTACAGTGAGACAACCTTTTTAAAAGTGTGCTTTTTTTAAAAAAACAAATTATGAATCTAAATGTATTTTGCTTAAGATCGCTGCCAATACGGGAACGCTATGGTACGGACCAAAGACAAGTTTGAGGGTTCTATTAAGAAACTGTGCTGTTTAGGTACCCTTCTCTCCTCCTAACTAAAGGATTACCTAATTCAAATTATTCCTTAAATATTTAGACATACAAGAGTGAAGGACCGATTAAGCTACTTGATATTCAAATTGAGGTTTGTTTGATATAAGCTTATTTGAGTTTGAGTTACCAATTACTCAAACCAAGCATTACTAAAATATATTGTTTCTCAAAATCTTAACTTTAGCTTGATCAACGTAAAATTTGAAAATTTTAAGTAAAAATCATGAAATATTTGGACTCGAATCAAGTTTGGCTAGATTAAAAAGTAAAACAAAACCTCATTGAAGTTACATTCAAAAACTAAACAAAATAAGTTTGAATACAAGTTTAAACTCGTTAGATTTAAAAAAAAAAAATTGAGCGGTGAAATAACCAGCTTAATTAACTCGTTTACATTTATAGGAATAAAGTACTACAAATTGAAATGGGCATGGCTGCTAATGTGTACAAATGCGATTAGGTATGGAAAATGCATTTTGTTTGTGAAATGTTCAGTTGTTGAGGAACACTATTAACAATTCTACCTCTTGAAATTGAAGTATCTATATAAGAACCAAATGGATAAAGCAATAGAGTGGAAATTCTAATACTAGGCAAAATATGAAAAATAAACTGTTATTCTTGAATAGAGATAACAGTTTTGATTTCAAATAACCCTTAGTCGGCCAAGCGTGCAGGCAAGCACACAAAACGGGAAATCTCACGTTTTATCTAATACAAGCAAAGCAAAATCGAGAGAATTATTTGAATGCTTAGAGAAAAGAGAAGGCCAAATATGGCCGATAGATATTAGTTTTGGAGAAAATGTGAAAAATGTGCCAAGTAAAAATAAGCCTAAAACTGAATCAGGGGTAAAAATTGAGAATAACATAAGATGGCTTAAATCCTTGAAACTGATCCTTAAAAAAAGAAATCTCAAGGTTACACTTTTGAAGAAAAGATTCAGGATTTTATCTTATCCAATTCTTACATAATTAGTAAGAGTATTGGCTTAACCTATTGGTAAATATGTAAAATTCTTGCACTTGTCGAGAGGGACTCGTTAAGGTTGTACAAAAGCATCTCGTTCTTTTCACCCAATTATTTTTTAATAATGCAAGAAGTGAGAAATGGCAGGATGTCATTAGATGGTGGAGAAAACATTTGCACAACTACATAGAAGGCTGGTGCTATCAATCACACTATACCACATTTGGCAGGCAAGAAATAAGGTAATATTCAAGAATGAAAGCAGCTCAAAGTTAGAAGTGTTGAACGCAATAATAATAGAAGTGAGAATGGCTACTGCAACGTGGAGGAACTTTCCAAGAGCCAAGAAGAACTGGCTACTTCTTTATGGGGAATAAAACAATTTGAATGCATGGGAAGAATATAGAAAAAGTATAGAGAAAAAATGAAGTATGTAACTGTATGAGGGTGTGACCCTTGTGTAAAGCATTCAAGATCATCAATAAAAATGAATTTTCTTGCTCAAAAAAAAAAAAACTTGCAATAATTGAAGATTTGACTATTTCTGAGCAAGTGTCAAAATTCAGCCTAAAGAAATAAAAAAAATTTGACGTATATGATCCTAAATGTATTCCTAATTAGAAGTACGGGTGTTATGGAGTTCGCATGACTCAAGCTCTTCTACCTATTTTGTCAATTATTTTATTTTCGTACTTTATTATGTCGATTATCTTTGTTACATTAAATTCGTTTTCCTTTTTTTTCTTGTTATTCTACCTCTTAGTTATATCCATGTGCTACATATATAAAGTGTTTTAACAAAGAATTGGAATTTTCAAAAAAAAAAAAACAAAGAATTGGAAGAATTTTTTTTTTGGTTTATGTTTTTTTGTTGGTTGTCTGCGGCTTCTGCAAGTTGTAATACTAGTTGGATTACTTCTTTGTTAGCCAGTTTTTGTAAGCAAAGCATTTTTTTTTTTCTAACTGGACAATCAATTTGTAGTTAACGGTTTAAACCTGTAATGGTTGTGGCGTCTCAGGGATTGCTAGAGTTTAATGCTACGGTAGATGGAACAAAATGTGGGGCAATATTTCTTGTCTATGTTGAAGTTGGTCATTATTTGGAAGAAGCAAATCTTATTCATCTGAATATTTCTTCACCTATTTATCTTGAAGACCATGCTGCAGGATTTTTTCCTCTTTGGACTAGGAGAGTTTGGAGATTTTGGAGTCTGGGAAGAGGGACCCAGTGGCAGGGTTTATTTGCAAGGGAATTTCCTAAGGAAAACCTTTAACTAAGAAAAGCATGAAAGTAAGTGTTATGTTCTGAACGTCATTGAAGAAAAGATTTAATATTGAAGACAATAAACTTCCATCATGACGTTAGTCCTTGGACATAACATGAGGGACTATGTATGATTACAAGAAAATGTTAATCTAGTAAAGTTGTGCTTTCAAGAATTTAAATTTAACGAACATTGTTTAGTAGATTAGCCTCTCAATAGTTAATTTGGTGCAAATTTCGAAAGATGAAGGATTAGTAGTTAATTGTTACTTCAAATATGTTAACTGAGATGTCGAAACTAAATGGCGTTCTCAAACTATTTATTAATATTAAAAACATTATCAACATCAAAGTTTCCAATTTTCACATTTTTAAGAAGGTTTTGGCTGGGTAGTATATGCCTCAATGCAATTCACTTTTCCTTTATTATTTATTTTGTTTGAGTCTCTGTATGTTACAATATGATATCTAAAACTTCATGCTACAAAAATAGCAATCGAATAAATGCAGTACCACTGGCATCAAGAGTGGCTGAAAGTTGACATAGTAGAATTAACATACAATATAAGAGTTTTGTTTATTTGTCTTTTTTATTTGATGATTACCTACAAATAAAAGTCAAGAATAATGGTTGTATTAATTAATAATGAACAATAAGTGGGGTTTAGGGTTGGTTAGCATAGAAACCTTATAGCATTATTCATTGGTTTTTGTTATTTGCAGTAATAAAATTTATGAAAACTCATTATTTTATTCAGGGAGTAAAATATTGTGTGACTAAAGCAAATTTCTCTCTTAACCTTGATGGATCTATAGTTGGATACTTTAGAAGTGGCAAAGATTGAGACAGGTGGATCTAATTTCTCCGAATTTGTTGTTATGGCAATATTGTTTCAATTGCTTGAAGTTAATGTAGAGTATGGTTTTGACATTCATCCAAATGCAGCTCTAAAAATATCACATACTGTTTTTGTTGATAACCTTTTGATGTTATGAAATAAAATCTCCCCACATGAACAGCTCATTCAGGGATGTATTAATTAATAATCAAAAAGGCTAGCTATTGAACATGAGAACAGATTCAAAGGCTATACATTAGTTGCAATCAACACCACTTCAGACTTCTTCATTCTTCAGGTAATATTTAATGACAATAATGGTTGATCCTTTAATGATGTCCTCTTACTTAAAAAAAAAAAAAAAAAGAAAAGATGTCCTCGTTCAAAGTAGTCAGGTTTTAAATTTTCCAAAAAATTTAAAATCCCAAACTAAGTCAGACTTCAAAATGGCAAAAACATTGGTCTCACTTAAATCTATACCTTTGGCAAATAATGACAATATTTTATATCCTTGAATTAGAGACATTAAATTTATTTTTAAAGTACAAGAAAAGAGTCAAAAGCTAAGATGCTTACAATACTCCTAAATGGCTATTTTATTGAATCTAAACGTCGAGAACAAGTACCTAAGACAGAAAATAGTTAGATGGACTGAGTCTACAAGTAGGGCCATAAATTTTTAGTTCAGAATCAACCACGTCATCGATAGGATAGGCCACAATAAATTGTGGCTATCCAGAGCCGGTCCACTTAAGTACTTCTCACGACGGACCTGCTTTTCACAATTACAGATATAACAAACTGGGAGACCCATGACACAATTTATTAGAATTGTCAACTTGTACTTTTAAGAGCCTCATCAGCTTAGTTTGCTTGCCAAGAATCGACAGCAGAAATATCCTTTATATTTGCCAATCATGAATAACACATTCGGTCTGTATTACCATATTCTTCTCGATGCTCTAAGCCTCCTATAAGTTCCTAACCAATATCTAATAAGTTGGAGCAGCTAGTTGCAAAATTACAACCTCAACTTTTATTTGTTGCAGTACTGCGAAGTATTCAGAGGATGCAAATACTATCAGCTCATTATTTGGTGGATAAATTATTGGAATTTTTTAAAAGTAGGCTTGATTGAGTGACTTATTTTGAAGAATTATCTGGCAAATGAAGGCAGAAAGGAGCCACAGGTCAATGGGAAGAGAAGCCGCCTGTGACTTCTCACAAAACAAGTCGTGCCTGCTCTCTAGAGAGCAACTGCAACTCAAGCCGCGTCCACGGCTTCTATAGCAGAAGGCCGCGACTCCTCTCCAGAGAGTAGTCGCCACCTCAACCATTCCTGGCTGGAGCCTCGACTGCACTCTGGCCGCTTTCCAGAGAGTAGCCACGATCTCAGCCGTTTGCAGGTAGAGCCATGGCGGCTCTCTGGATTTGAAAAATGTGACAATCATTTCCTTTTTGAGAGATATGTCTCCTACCTCAAGTCTGATTAACATTTCACAAGTAAAACAGCAAATATGTCTGGAAAACCTCTCCCATATGCAAGTTTTTGTCTATAAATAACATAATTTGACAAGTGTTTTGCAGCAGAAAAATATTCATAAAAGAAAAGCAAACTCTACAAACTCAAATGCTCTCTAGACTTGCAACATTAGTGCAAAGTGATTCCAAGGTTACCTTATTTTATCCTAAAGGGAATTTATCTTGTTTTTTTGCACAAGTATAGGACAAATTTTGCCTAAAGGAGAGTGTACTTTGTACACAAATTGAAGTCTAAGTTCACTATTATCATTTCCAATACAACTTCCATATCTTGTTTTTCATTTCTTTTGTTCTAGTTTCTTATTTCCCCAACATAAATGGATATTATTGGGTACCTGCTGGTGGTCCTAATTTGACCAATGTTGCAGCTTGAATTTACTGGTTTGGCTTAAGACATGTAGTAACTAATTAAATATTTTCTTTTCTCATGTAATTACCCATGGATGGTTGTGTTTTGTCCACAGATTTTGTATTGCGTTGTTGGCTGTAATCTTTTTTTAACGGAGGTAGCTGACCTCCACCATTACTAGTCAAACTTTTGATTTCTAAAGAGAATGCTGGCCTCTTCTCTTGACTGACTATTCTTCTTCCAGATTTTGACCTGGATGCATGCTTTGCTTGTCTCCACTCTCTTTCTGGTGGCTATTTCTAGATAATAATATAATTAAAAGACACATCCACATCCTCGAAGCATCCAGATTCCTTGCTATCTGTTTACTACTGAACTCAGACTTTGATTCAACTATCTTATCCAATTAACTTTCATTAGTGTAGAATTACCTCCTAATTATATCACAAATGTTTGACTTAAACTAAACCTCCCTCAGATGCAGTTACTTCATATTAGAAAAATTTTTTTGTGACTAACCTGGACAGTCTCACACCTAGTGGTGAGGCCTATAAACCAGTTTAATAAAAAAACACACTTGAGGTAAAGCCACACTATGTAAAGCGAGCAAACAGAAGGAATAAAAGCGATGGAAATAAAAAGCAATAGCAAATAGAAGGAATTATTGAAAAAGATTACCGTGATTTGTGATGTTTTCTGATGCGGCTTGTAGTAGTTAGTCACCGGCGCCTCCCCCAGTCCTTCCCTCTTCTCTTAGTGTGCTTTTGTGTGAGTTTTTTTTTTTTTTTTTTTTGGCTGGGGATTTTGTGTGAGTTTTTTACTTTAGTGAGATTGAACTTAGACGAACAGCGTGCAGTAGGAGTAAGGTGATAATAGATAATGGTCTCTCCACCGAAATAAATAAAGATTCTATATGTCTTAATTGCTATATTTCTCCAAATATATTAACCTAAGTTATTTATTAATTTATTTCACATCTATTTGAATGTTATTGTGATTAACTAGGTATCAAATTATTTTCAAATTTATACTTCTGTTTTAAATGTTCTATACAAAACCGGAAGTAGCTTCCATTTTTGTTTTCTGTCAATATCATTTGGAAGATTGCGCATGTGAGGTTAATATTTTGCTTGCTGTCATTGTATAAATTTGGTCCAGCTCATTTAGTATCCATATTTCAGATGATACAGTAACATACCTTGGTTGCAAGTGGTGGTCCCGCCAGGTCATAGTCTTTGGCTCTTCTTCTGGAGATAGTCAGATTCATTATTGTCCGAATATGCGTGCATAACGTGAGGAAGAATGCAACCATCTTTCCCAAATTGCTGCTTTTCGATATCTTAATAGTTAGCTAATCAGTGACTTGTAAATTAGAAGCTTATTATTTTCCTTTCTATGGTTAGAAGATAGGGAGCCATGGGGCAAACGAAAGATATCTGTAAGCCTAAAAATGAATGGGTTGGTTAGCATAGAAACCTTATAGCATTATTCATTGGTTTTTGTTATTTGCAGTAATAAAATTTATGAAAACTCCTGATTATTTTATTCAGGGAGTAAAATATTGTGTGACTAAAGCAAAATTCTCTCTTAACTTCAATGGATCTATAATTGGATACTTTAGAAGTGACAAAGATTGAGACAGGTGGATCTAATTTCTTCGAATTCGTTTTTGTTGGTTATGGCAATATTGTTTCAATTGCTTGAAGTTAATGTAGAGTATGGTTTTGACATTAATCCAAATGCAGCTCTAAAAATATCACATACTGTTTTTGTTGATGACCTTTTTGTAATTTCTAGTGCTATTAAACCCG
The DNA here is from genome assembly GCA_024721245.1 of Mitragyna speciosa. Classification (NCBI taxonomy): domain Eukaryota; kingdom Viridiplantae; phylum Streptophyta; class Magnoliopsida; order Gentianales; family Rubiaceae; genus Mitragyna; species Mitragyna speciosa. The sequence goes on along the minus strand of CM045553.1, from coordinate 9,974,260 downwards.
CTATATCTCTAATCCTTGAAACTCCTTTTGAGTTCGAAGACCTAAGCCAAATTTACACGAGTAAATGAGGAAACACTAAAGATATGTGTTATTGTAAGGATGCCTCGAAACTGCTGGCTTTAATTTGGCAAATTTGTTAAAATATTGTTTGGAAAAAAAAAATTCGGCAATTGTGGGTGTCAGAGATGATTTTTTGAAATCTAACTACGCCGCGTTTGAATTTTTTTTTTTAAATCGCAGAGCGCTACGTCTGGGAATGAAAAAGCTGACTTTTCCATTCCCAAATGCGGCGGTAACTGTTCACACAGTGTGCACTGTTCACCTTTTTTTTTTTTTTTTTTTTGGCAGAAGAGGTTAGGGTTTTGGTTTAAGGTTTTTTTGGGTTATTATTTAGGTAGATTTATAGGATTTAAGTAAAAATAATTAAGGTAGTTCAATGTTTGAATTGAAGAATTTTAGATTGAGAATAATAAAGCTATAAACACCAAATTTTGATATACCACTAAATTTTCTAATATCTTGTGGGCTATTTTTTTTTTTTTCCGAATGTGAAATTTGATGTTTAGAGAAAGTGTGCAAAATTTTTCTGGCAAAATTGTAATTTCAGTACGTAAACACTTTTTTCGCCAATTTTTTATTTTTAAATTCATATTTTATACCCTTGTACAAATTTCTAAATTTTGTCAATTCAATGGCAAAATAGGTCATTTTTAATTTGTGAATGTCTTTTTCAGCTATTTTAGAATCCCAAATTCATATTTCATAATTTTAAGTACATTTTAAATTTGTGATAATTTTTTAGGTTCAAAAAAATAACGATTTTGCCTTCAGGTACAGTATGCATCATAGAAAATAGTTTTTGAACCCACAAAATTATCACAAATTTAGAATATACTTAAAAGTATGAAATATGAGTTTGGGATTCAAAAATAGCCAAAAAAATGTATTCAAAAATTGAAATGACTATTTTGTCCTTGAATTGACTTAATACACAGAAAAATAGTGGTTCATCCAGAAAAATTACAAAATTTAGAAATCTGTACAAGGATATAAAATATGAATTTAAAAATAAAAAAATTGGCAAAAAAAGTGTTTACTTACTGAAATTACAATTTTGCCAAAAAACTTTTGCGCACTTTCTCTAAAAATCAGATTTCGCATTCGAAAAATAAAAAATGGTCCACAAGATATTAGAAAATTTAGTGGTATATCAAAATTTGGTGTCTATGGCTCTATTATTTCTAAATATAAAATTCTTCAATTCAAACATTGAACTACCTCCATTACTTTTACTTAAATCCTATAAATCTACCTAAATAATAACCCAAAAAAAAACTTAAACAAAAAACCCTAACCTCTTCTGTTAAAAAAAAAAAAAAAAAAAGAACAGTGAACAGTGCTGTGAACAGGTAACCGCCGCGTTTGGGAATGGAAAAGTCAGCTTTTTCATTCCCAAACGCGGCGCTCTGCGATTTTTTTAAAAAAAAAATTTTGTGCCCGCGTTGCAAAAAATCATCTCTAACAACCACAATTGCCGATTTTTTTTTTCCAAACAATATTTTAACAAATTTACCCTTTAATTTGTTACCCAACTAGGTGTTCCTCTTTTACTACTAAGTTCATCATAAATTATTTCTTGCCTACAATAGAAAAAATTTAATGGAAGCAAAAATTAAATGTTGGGCTCCTAGGGAACTAAACTACGTAGGAAGACTTCAACGTCGGTATTGAGTAGCCGTCATTTTCGCTAGTGGATATCGAGGAAACTAATATTATAAAGAAAAAATTTTTGGACGTAGCCGTACCAGCTGAATGTTTATGGATATCGAGGAAACTGCATCAAGTTAGACCTATTACTTGAATTGACAACGCTTTTTTTTTTTTTTTTATGTATGATCATTATGGCCTTGTGGTCCTTTGACTATATACTTTACTCGTAGACTGCTATCAGCTTTTGGTGTTTTAAAAAAAGATGCCATGGTATCTTCATTCATTAGTCAAAGTCATTGGAATTGACCTCGGAAAATTCAATCAAGAAGCTAGCCCACTGCAACGATTCCTACGTATTTGGCATTTCCAACAAGGCAGAACCAGCTAAAGTGGATTGTAGATAATTCAGGAGCGTCATGGATCAAACTGAGAAAGTGAAGGGGAGTGGTTACAATTAGTGTGGCATAAGAAGGCTATTATCAGGCACGCCTTTATGATATGGATGATTTGCTAGTGCAGAGTAGTTATAAATGGTAGATTAAAGAGTTGAGAAGTGGACATGAATGAGCAGTGTGTGATTTGCAGGAATAAAAAAGGAGTCCATTAATCATCTTTTCCTCCAATATCCTTGCTCTACTGTACTTTGAAAAAAAAAAAAAAAGTGCAGAAGTTATATGTAATTACAGGTTTGCTAAGTTCTGGGACATGGAAATACCTTGGTTAATGACTCGTTTTAGTCAGAAAATCTCTATTCGAAATTGTTGTATATTGCTGTGAATCAATAAATCTTATTGCATTGTATATCAAATTTAGTTTATCTAGTACTTTTTCAAGCTTATGTCTAAAATAGCCACTAAAATTTTCATCTTATAAAGCAAATCTAAATCATAATTTTTCCTCCATGGTAACAAGGAATAGCTTAATTCTGTGCTAATAGTTCTCTTGCAGATTTAAAATAGAGTGCACTTGTAATTGTCAAATTTAAATTATAATTGACAATCTAACTAGCTCAAGTTCATAATTAATCAATGTAATAATCAATATGATGTAAAAAGGCACTTACGTTTAATAATTGACATTTATTTCTCATCAAACTTCCATACGGATTAGTGTTTTAATGTTATGTTCACGTATTCAAATTGAAGTAGAACTTCAATTTGATATTTGTTAATATATCTAATGCAAGGAGAATGTGTGATTTCGATAAATGCTAAAAAAATATACAACTTGGATTCCAGTCATTGCAAAGGCATCCATTACAATTGTCAATATTACATTATCACCAAGATAAGATAAATATTTGTTTAGGTGTTCCCTACTTCCGCGCAAGTAACAAAGAATAAGTTAGAATAATGGTGCAGAAACTATGAGCACTTATTGATATGGCTGTTAATTCTTTATGCAATGACAAAAGAAAAAATAAAAGTTAAAGCAATGATGAATATTTCTTTGGATGACAATTGTTTTTAAGCTTTATTCTTAAAAAAAATAACATTTTCTTAACTTAATTCAATGAATAATTGCACTTATCGAGGTGGCTAATAATGTCTCTTTTCATCAGAAACATTCTAATTGTGGTAATTCTTCTGAGTTCATCTTGGATCTAGTTCATAACTACGTTTCTGAATGGTTAATTAGTTATCTTTTATACGTGTCTTTTTCATTATTATAGTAAGTTTGTTTCCCTGTCTTTATACAATTCATACCGTCATCTGTTAAAGCTTGTCTAATCCTTCAAAACTGTATAGCTTTGCATATTTGGCTAATACAAATTCTGCTATTGCGTATTAAATGCTCCCATTGAACTATAACAGCTGTGACTTTTCAATTGCCACCAGCAAACATTTCTTCATTTGATTTTTTTTTTCCTTCAATTTTTTAGCTATTTGGAAACAAATCTATGCATGGCTATTCACTAATTTTAGAAAAATAAGGAAGAATGAGTCAAATTAAGAAGCTTATAAGCTTTTATTTTACCATTTTAGAAAAGGGAGTAAAGCGATTGTTTGTTACTCTTTTTCCATTTTATCTAGAGTATGGTTATTGCAGTTTAAATTTTTAATGCCTGAGCAATTTCTGCAAAAAATGTCAATATTATTCCTCTCAAGTCAATTTAGATATTATTATCTTGTTTGAATATGAAGGATAAGCATGGCATTTTTACAAAATTTGTTTTTTATTGATATTTGTATTGTGGCACCATCAAACCTGACAATTAAAAAAATAATGAATTTTAGTATTATTTAAGGAAATTCTTTATGTCATAACCAAAGCAAATTTTGGAATATATAATTAACAAAAATTTTAAAAATATGATTATAAAATCAGCTTCACATGTTTATCATGGCGATTAAATTTTATTGTCATCGCTGAATTTATTTAACTATTATGAAATTTTTTAACACTATTTTACAAGATACATTTTAGCAATGTTATTTTCTATATTTTGAGTTTTTCTTCTTTTTAATAAACTATGATATTACATCTAAATTATAAAAATTTTGAATTATTTCTTCATAAACAAGCATAATTTAAAAAAGTTTTACTACAGAAAAAATTACTTATGGATTTTTTGACTTTTGTTTGATTCTTTTCTTCATACGATAAGCACAATTTAAACAAATTATATTAGAAAAAATTACTACGGATTATTTTTGTTCAATTCTTTTAAAATATCCTCTTTTAGTGCAACGCTCATCGAATTTTCTCTGTATAACACATGTTTTGCATGATTGTTTAAATGTAAAGTAACAACAAATATGTGTTATTTTAATCAATAATATTAAAATGACTGTGAGTTATCATGTAGTCTTTATGAGTTGTGTTATAATATAATGACTATAAATTAAAATGATCACACGTCTATTTTTCTGGATAATAATGCTTGATTTAATCTAGAAATGAGATATTAAATACACACATGCACCATTGATTAATTCAAGCATATTATACTTTTTGGTGTTAGTTTTAAAGTGTATATATGCATGTTTAATGGTGCCTCAAATAATGTTTATCTCTTAATAATTAAAGGAGAAATGATTTATACACTCTAGCTTTTTATTTATACACTTTACTTTTAATTTTTTAGACCAAAGAACCATTATTTTACAACTTTAATATATTCATATGAAGACTCGAACAGCTATAACTCACTAGTATATTAGTCCAAGTAAAGCATACAAATAAAATCACGGAATGTATTAACCGTTACCCTAGTTAAATAGATATATTTTTCAATTTAGCCAATTATCACGTATCAAGTTAGAATTCTATTAAAATTACAAGTTTGCTTCAGCTATTTTTATATGCTTCTTGTCACGAAAGTTAAAATTTTTCCTCCGTATTTTATGTTGAAAATACTAACTCAATACAACAATAATATTTGCAAAAATAAAACTTCAAATATTATATATTTAGGTTTAATCAACAAAGTGTAATGATTCCAATTTCTACCAAACAATAAATTTTTGTCAATAACATCCTAATAATTATATTACATCATTGTCAAATTTAAACCTAAGTGAACTAATGTAATGAATCGTTTTTCACTTCAGACTGAATTAAAATATTTCACTCTCAATCTATGAAGTAATGTAATTTATGAAACAGGCTGTGGTTTTACATGTTTCAACCTCTTATGCATTCATTAGTTTTAGAAAGACAAATTGAGTATCATAGGAACATAAATTAATATGGTGGGCTTGTTATTAGTTTTTCTACGTTACCCAGTAATACTGATTAATATAAATTTTTATTTAGTTTTGACAAAAAAACATAAATTTAAGTGTCTTATCACTTCTTTTCTTCAACTCTTTCTCCTCCCTGGGTTTTATTTTATTTGATATTTGGATACTTTTGAACAAAGAATTGTATGTTATCATACATATAACTTCCTTATGTATTTTCAAAGTAATTTATCTCTTTATTTTTTCAATCAATGAGGCATTCAATTTATTATTATAGGGACAATAGCAGATAAGAATGCAATTCGTAATGTGAAGAATAGTAGATAGAGAAAACTTTAAAGAAGTAAATTTAAGAGAAGAGAGTTAATTAATTAAGTTATTTGCATAAAGAATTTAAATAGTGCAAAATAGTTGCTAATTTTGATTCTGATTGAATTTTGTTATTGTTTGGTAGTAATACGCTCTTGATTATATACAATACTCTAGCTTTTCAATTTGATTGGTTTACACAGAGTGTTTCACTATTTTTTTATTCATAAATTTGTACCCAAGATGGGTTGGAAATATTTGGTAGATATCAAACTCTTTTTCCTTTGTTTATTTCTTTTTTTTTTTTTTGAAATCTTAGTTTGTAGTGGCAATACTTTTAGGACCTTATTTGTTAAAAAATATATATGTATCTAATAGATTTGTTTAGTTTTGTTTAAAAGTAAATTTTTTAAACAATGTTAATAAAATATACATTTATTGATCTGTTTATTCTAGTTTTGGAGGAGGACTTTTTATCAAAACTACTTTTTAATATTTGTTTGATAAAATTTGAAATTTTTATCCTTTTTTCCTTTGATAAATTGAATGTAATTTTAACTTTTTATTTTCTCATTAATGCCCTTGTTTAATTAATTGTAAGGTACGAAAATTAAGGTATTATTTAAACAAAAAATTTTCAAAAACATAAGACTTTAAGCCCAACTCTTTACTTTTCCGACAAGCCCTCCTCAGAGATGATTATGAAGTGTAAGAATGAAAATATTCTTGATATAAAAAATTGTCAAAAATATTGACCCCAACGGTACTTTTATATTTGAGAGTGTAGATTTGTATAAAATATAAATATAGATAGATATAGATTTTTAAACTATGCAAATTTTCATTTATTCTGCTTCTAAAATTCTGTTTCCATAGTCATATATTAAACTATAAACATCAAATAATAAACTTACTTGCTGAAAATTATAAACAGATGCAAACAGCATTGTCTGTACATTAGATCTATTTCAACTTTACTACGATATTTATGTATAGTTTACATGCAAACAACAGCCACTATATTATTGAGTTTATTTTTTTGTCCCCATTTTTAGGCGAAAGTTATTTTTATTACTGTAAACCAAATGAAAGTAAAATATGTGATTAAACTAGCTAGTTTGGAATAAATAAAAGAAAACAAAAAAAAAGGCATGGGCAATTTAATCTGGTCTTTATCTTGTGCCAAAAATCCCAACCGTGGTCAAAATTCCAAACATTATCGATCTTCCTAGCATAAATTTTATGCCACACAAATCAAAGAATTTCAAAAATAAATGAATAAAATAAAGTTAGAGAACAACAAATCCCTATGCTGAAACAAGTATATAAATAAATAAAAAAAGGTGGCATTTGGCTACAGGTATTGGCTAGTTAATGCTACACGCAACATAATTTCTCATCCAATTTTTCAAAAGGAAAATTAATAAATATTTTACCCACCATGTCTTTAATAATATCAGTCCTAATCAATTGTTAAGTCATTTTCACATCCTATTTACTCTTCCTGTGACCATTTTCTGTCCTCATCAGCTCATCGTTCTAACATAGGTTACCGAAATTGCATTCTAATGGTCCCAATGAATTCTGGCAGCCTTATTTTTAATCCTATATATGCTAATTGCTTTAGTATTTTGGATTAAATTTAGTACTCAAGTAATGAACATGATTCTTCGAGACCTTCTCTTTCACATACTAAAGGAAAGGTCGAAAACGATGTTCTTAATTTTCAAATTGTATTTGCTCTTACTTTATCTAGGCAAAGTTTAGAGAGAGCCAAAATAGGTAAAAGTTTATCCACAAAACTAAAACATTTTAGATCGTAAATGAAATTTTAAGAAATGAGATAACGTGTACATAAAATATTCAAGAAAAAAAAATGTTAATAACTTGAAGTTTCCATTTAAGGGTGGGAGAACATAGGGGTTGGCGTTCCTGCCTCCTAAAATTTTAAAAATTGCTTTATATCATTTTTTTAATTTTAAAAACTTTAATTATACTTTTAAATTTACATTTTGCCTCAAAATTTTTCAATAAACTAAGAACTGCCACATCAACCATACCTCTCTGCTCGACTCTCCCCCAAATTCTTGTGTCCACCCTTTCGTCTAAGGATTGAAATATTAATCCAAGGAAAATTAAAAGTCCAACTAAAACATCTAATCTAGGACATGGATAATTTTAAGTGATTTCGATATTTTGTAAATAAGCATGATCATAATTGCTATTATCAGGGACGCCTTTATGATATGGATGATTTGCTAGAGAAGAGTAGCTATAAAAGGTAGATTAAAGAGTTGAGGGAGGAGTGGACATGAATGAGCAGTGTGTGATTTGCAGGAATAAAATGTAGAAGATTTTCAAAAGAAAAATGATGATTTTAGTTGGAAGGACCGCGGCCACCAACAGAAGGTTCTGGCCTTCGGGGTGATTAAGCCATGGGCTGAGCCACTGGTAGGTTTACTAGTTGCTCGTGCCGCGGTTCACTGCCTGGAGACAGTAATGGACTCAGCCGTGGCGCAGATGAGGCCGCAGTTCACGTCAAAATTTGAAATTCTGAACGTTTTTCTTGAAAAATCACCTCCTTTTGAAAAGATGTGTCTTCTACATTGAATCTAACTAACATCCAACGGATTATAGTTAGTTTTAATCTTTTAAAGTGAATATATAGAAGTCTATAAAAACATGTTTTTGATGATTGACTTGCTGCAGAGATTCATTCATGAACAAATAGCAACACAAAATCACTCAAACACTCTCTAGGCTTGTATTTCTGATTCAAAGAAGTACAAGGTTACTTCATTTCATCCTAAAGGGAATTTGTCTTAATAAAGGACAAATTTTACCTAAAGGAGAGTGTAATTCTTACACAACTTGAAGTTAAACTTTTACTTTCTTATTCTATCCATTAGTTATCAAGATATTTGCAACATTTTCTGCAATATAAAAAGGGATCCATTAACCATCTTTTCCTTCAATATCCTTTCTCTATTGTACTTTTAAAAAAAGAGTGCAGCAGTTATATTTAATTACAGGTTTGCTAACTTCTGGGACATGGAAATACCTTGGTTAATAACTCGTTTAGTTAGAAAATCTCTATTGGAAATTGTTGTAAATTGCTGTGAATCAATAAATCTTATTGCATTGTATATCAAATTTAGTTTGTCTAGTTCTTTTTCAAGCTTATGTCTAAAATAGCCACTAAAATTTTCAATTTATAAAGCAAATCTAAATCATAATTTCTCCACGGTAAAAGGAATAGCTTAATTCTGTGCAAATAGTTCTCTTGCAAATTTAAAATAGAGTGCACTTGTAATCGACAAATTAAAACTGTAATTGACAATCTAACTAACTCAAGTTCACAATTAATCAACATAATAATCAATATGATGTAAAAAGGCACTTACAAGCTATTCTAATAATTGACACTTGTTTCTCATCAAACTTCATACGGATTAATGTTTTAAGGTGATGTTCACATATTCAAAATGAAGCAGAACTTCAACCTAAAATTTGTTAATATATCTAATGCTAGGAAAAATGTTACACAAATGCTAAAAAAATATGCAACTGGGATTCCAATCATAGCAAAGGCATTCATAACAATCGTCAATATTACATTATTATCAAGATAAGATAAATATTTGTTTAGGTGTTCCCTACTTCCGCACAAGTATAAGTTAGAATAATGGTGAAGAAACTATGAGCACGTATTGACATAGCTATTAATTCTTTCTGCAATGACAAAAGAAAAAATAAAATTTAAAACTTTTTAGCTATTTGGAAACAAATTCATGTATGGCTGTTCACTACTTTCAGAACAATAAGCAAGAATGAGTCAAATTAAGAAGCTTATAAGCTTTTATTTTACCTTTGCCACATTAATATTTCGAAGAAAAATGCTTAGATAGATAATGTTTCTCATCATAAAAAAAGGTACAAATGTTAGAGTACCAGATTCATGTCACTGATCAAATCTATAATAAGTCAAAAAAAAAGTTGTACTGATTCTTCTTTCTAAAGATAGCATATTAATAGTGCTTATAAATGTTGTTGTTGGTTTGATTTTTTTCATAAAAACAGGATGGAACATAATTTAGTTGGGTAAATACCTCAAACGTACTTCTCAACTCCTAACATATGCCAGTCGAAATAAGGGAAAAAAAAATCAATTTCCCAAACTAAAATCATAAAATATAATAAATTTCCATAGCTTCATAAAAGATATAAAAAATTTTGTAAAAATTCCATCCTCTAATTTCATCCTTTTCTATTTCTTTTTCATTGCTCCCTAACAGCTATATAAATTTATACAAAAAAATGAAGTTGAGAGCTAGAAAAAAGAAATCGGTATTATACTTGTTTTCTATCATGTCAGCATTTGCACTAGAAATTTTGGCCTATTAACTTCTTATAAATTTGATTTTCTTGGAAAAATGTAAAGAATAAATATACAATCTGGAAGATATTTTTATCTCTCTTGAGCAATCTCTTCAAGCACTTAAGATAGTATTGAAGTATGCTATTTGGTTGCTAATGTGACAACATATGGTCAGAACGACAAACATGAATTTTGAGCAAGAATAGGATCCGCTTGTATTAATCAATTGTACAATGCTCCAAATCGTTCACTATATATGTATAAATCCCAACCCTAGAGAGAGGGGGGAGGGAGGGAGAGAGAGATAGAGAGATATATATATCTTCTAACTATATTATAAAAAGACATGGGAGTTACTGTAACTCCAACACTTGACATGTGGCACTCTAATTGAGGAGCAAATAACTTCTTTTCTTATTGAAATGAAAGGCTTCTTGCCTTAATGAAAAGGCATTTAAGCCATTCTCCATTCATTAATTGCATATAATGATAAAACATAATATTTTTAGGCAGAAAAAAGTTAGACTTATTAGAAATGAAAACATTAATATCATTTGTGTTTATTAATGGGTATCTTTTTTTTTTTTTTTTTTGGGTAACCACTAACTTCATTTTTTTTAATGAGTTTTTTTATTTAGATTTTGAAACTTAAAATCAGTTTATTTTTTAGAATTTTTAATGCATTTTCATGCGATTCAATGGGAAATTGATAGAGCTTAACACAATGTAAATGTAATTGTTTATCATGAATATCAAGCTAATTGTTGTATTGATACCGAGATTGCTATTCGATTCTACATTAATCATGTCAAAAAAAAAAATTTATATTATTTTTTTCCCAATAGTTTGCGTGGTGTGGTTACTTAAAAGATAACAATTGACATTTTTTTTTTTTCAAATATAAGTTTACTAACTAGCAATATGATTGATTGCATGCTCATTGGAGGAATTTTATAGCTGCAAGTCAGAGATAGAGTTGGAATGATTGATGAAAAATTATATTGAGCTAGTTGTTGTAAACATTGTAAGATTTTAGATGATTCTAATGTGCTTATTTAAAATTTTTTGCATGCTCAATTTAGTTGTATATTTTAGTGGGCTTAAGTTGTGCCTTGCACAACCTGCCTTTCCGAGTGTGTGTGTGTGTCTATATATATATATATATATATATATATATATATATATAATATCACTTTATGCAACACCATATATAACATAGAAGATACCCACAAAAAATCATATTACATGTCAATAAGCAATACTAACAAAACAATAGTTATATAACTAGATAACTTATGTGTAGAAGTAATACACATATATCTTATATCTTATATATTAAAGAGAGAATTATGTGAGCAGTTAGATTTTTTTCCCATGGTGCCCGTACAATACAAATATATGGCAATATTATGGATGACTTTTCTTATAATTGTTCTGGTTATTTTGTAATATTAATATTGAGTATATAATTTAGGAATGTAGTTTTTGTTGAAGCACATTTTCTTAAGTTTTTAAGGAATAAACTGTGAATTGGAAAGAAATTCAAGTTTTAGAAATTGCTCTGAAAATTCTCTAGAAACTAAAGGATAATAAAAAGAATATGTAAACAAATTTAAAATCAAGATTTCGACAAAAATTAAATGATAAAAAGTTTTAAAAAGTTTAAATATTCATACAAAATTTGCATATAGTTTCTTAGTAAAAGTAAGAAACTATATAGTTTACTAAATTTACAAATAATTTCTTACTTTGAAGAGAAAAGATTTTCATGGATACTTCGTAAAATTACAATTCAACCTAGGATACATAAAATGCAAAAAGCTCGTTACGGCATCAATAATTGACAATAAGTAAACTAATTTGTGTGTACATTACATTTTTTTTAGTAAAAATCTGTGTAGATACTCATAGTAGGCAATATCTTAAATTTTCAGGATGTATGATTTTTAGCCATGTGCATTGTTTTGTTTAATATAATCAAAGAAATAACAAAATAAACTAATTTCTAACTAATTGAGTTAGTTCATACAATTAATTGAAGTACTTGAAGAGTATTTTCCAAATATCCTTATCTAACTAATGTCATGTTCCTTATTTTCATTACGCTTATCATATTCTTGAGTATTACCCCTATTATTAGGCTCCATCTTCTTCTTTACTATTTCATTAATTCTACTGTCGAGGATCAAACATTAAATCCATTAAACAATAAGCCATGATGAAGTGGCTTAGTAAATATTACTCAAAGAAGGTTTTTCAGTAGTTCCAAAAACGAATACCTTTTACATTTGAATACTCAGAGTTAACAACTTATATTTCTGACTTCTATGAAATCATTAACAATACACATTCAATTAAAGCCAAATAATCTTATTATTTTTGTACTATTTCAGTTTTGGAGTGGTTTGTTATAAACATTAACCATATGGTGAATTTGTGATAATCATGATTTACCCAAGATTTCATTTTTTTTTTATCAATAGCCAACTCTAATAACTCAAAAGAGGATTTATAGAAAAAAGGGAATCAAATAAATCATTAAACCGAAAAATGTGAGGAAAAGGGAGTAAAGCAATTATTTGTTATTCTTTTTCCATTTTATCTAGAGTATTGGTTACTGCAGTTTAAATTTTTAATGCCAAAGCAATTTCTACCAAAAATGTCAATATTATTCCTCTCAAGTCAATTTAGATAATATTATCTTGTTTGAATATGAAGGATAAGCATTGCATTTTTACAAAAATTGTTGTGTTATTGATATTTGTATTGTGGCACCATCAAACCTGGCAATTAAAAAAAATAATGAATTTTAGTATTATTCAAGGAAATTCTTTATGTCATAACCTAAGCATATTTTGGAATATATAATTAACAAAAATTTTAAGGACATGATTATAAAATCAACTTCACATGTTTATCATGGCGATTAATTTTTCAATTGTCATGGTTGAACTTATTTAACTATTATGAACTTTTAAATGCTATTTTACAAGATACATTTTAGCAATGTTATTTTCTATATTCTGAGTTTTTCTTCTTTTTAATAAACTATGATATTATATCTAAATTATAAACATTTTGGATTAAGCTCTTGTAGTTTCAAGTTATTACCTAATAGACTAAAAGTCATATGAATTTGAAATAGGAAACTTTGAAATAAAAATACCCACACCCAATTAGATTTGAATTCGTTTATTGTGCAGTTGATTTTTTCATTTTTTGATTTTCCAATTTTGAATTTTCGAATTGAAATAGAATACGGACAAAAAAAATCAAAATTTTGCTTGCCCCTACTCCCTAGGAAAAAAAACAAAATTTTTATTGATATTTTTATTACTAGATTTTATATTTCATTTTGAATTAGGGTTTAGGCTTTAGGGTATAAGGTTTAAATTAGATCAAGAAAATTGCAATGACTCTTCGACTTTCTATTTGTTAAGTGAAATTGTGGTGGCTCTCTAGGTTTTTGTTTGTTAAGAGTAGATGTTGTTTCCTAACTCTTAGGTACTGTTTTTTAGTTAGGAAAATATAGGACTCTTTTGAAATTAAGTTAGTATTAATACGTAGAAAAACTATTTAGTAAATTGAGATAATATAGGACTCTTTGAAATTAGATTAAGTTAGTATTAATACAAAGAAACATTGGTTGCATTAGGTTTCTATCATACAGAGTATCATACAGTGTCTTTGATGCTACTGCTATTCATTTAGCTTTATATTTGTTATTTATATCTACAATTTTGATATGAAAATTTCTCTTAGATTGGTGTTTGATAATAGGCTCTATGAGATTTACCTTGTATTTAGAGTAATGCCTAGTCTAAAGTATGCTAATTCTTTATGTAATTTGTAACTATGTATTCATTTTATAATCAATAAAAACACTATTTCCGCTTAAAAAAACACCACTTTACTCTCTGCCTCTAAATTGTCCATTGGCCTTCTTCTATGTTCCTCATCAATCTACATGAGCTTAAGCCAAAAATTTACTTTCAATAATTTCACACTACTAAGTTGGAACAATTTCATATCTATTATTGGACAAATGTTGATAAAGTGTTATTGGTCGAATTTCTAGAATTTTGACTCTTTTATTCTCCACGATGCAGATTTCTTCCTTTTTTCCCCATTTTTTTTTTCCTGTTTTCCTAATAAAGTGCTTTGAAAATTGTTTCTTGTGAAGGTATCGAACTTATTTCAATAAATATCAAATTCAATTTATTTATGCCTTTTCAACTTTGTGTATGAAATAACCACTAAAATTTTTTACCTAAATTATACATAAAGCTCATCTTAAATCATAACCTTTTCTCTAGGGTAACCAGGAATAATATCTTAAATATCCGCCAAGAATTCTTGAGAGGGTTAAAAGTATAATAAAGTGATTGGACAGATTAATATTACGAATGAAAATCTAACTTCTAGTTCGAAACTATCCAATATAAGAGTCGAAAAGATATGAAGGGCCATTATGTTATGAAGGAAAATACTTAAGCTAAGAGAGTTAAGGTTGCAAGTGTAGGTGATGTAGTAGCTACATTTATTTGGCATAACAGTTCGTATCGTTTGGACTTTTAGTATGGAAATTTGGATCTCAAATTATCAAACAGTTTGTAAGTGAGTCACTGTCATCTCTCGCTACTAACTTTTAGAATAGTGTTCGGTGTTAACCACGAAATGTAGACGTTCAAAATGTTGTAGATGCTATGCCAGATTCATTGACTCCTTAGGGAGGTGTAGATGACTAGTAGAATTCATGCCGCTCTCTTCAGGATGCAATTAGCCACCAAAGCTTTAAGTTGCTCTTTAATGTATTATAGTGAAAAGGTAGTCCAAGATATACCTTCATTTTATGGTCATCGTGTAAAAACAAACTTGCTACCACAGATAGAGTGTTTATTATTCTCAAAAAAAAAAAGAAAAAAGATAGGGTGTATAAAAGGAACATATGACGGTTGATAAATAGTACTATTTATACGGCAAAAGAGGAATCCTTGAATCATATATTTTTCAATTGTCCATATTCTACTTATGTCTGGACAAGCATGTAAACATGCTATTTGCTACGTAGAGGTGCAATTAAATGACAATTAGAGCTGTAAATGAGTTGAGTCGAGCTGTAAATGAGTTGAGTCAATCTGTGTTCGCAAACAGTTCAGTTTGTTTACAACTCTAATAACAATAGGAGATGCAATACTCCTCACACAATATTACTACTTATTTTTAGCAAAGTATTTTCAATTACTGTAGTGTAGCACCTGCGAAAGGAAAGAAAGTTCATAATATTTCATTCTCTGTATTGTCCTACTGATGTTATGTTGAAATTTGGTGCGGCAAAAATTAGAAGTATAGTAGCTAGATGGAGAAGAATTAGAAAGTAAAGCTAATTCAGAACTTACTACTCAATGGGACTTTTCAACTAAGATTTCTGAGCAGATTTAATAGCCTCGGATTGCTGTTGTGGATTTGGTTTTGTCGCTATGAAGTACTACGAATGTACTGAATCTGAATTTTGTTTTCCTCTTTCAATTTTGTTCATGTTTGTAGACACCAAATTTTGACATACCTTTTATAAAAATATGTGTATTACTTTATTTATGGGATATTTTGTTATTTTATTTATTTTCAGGGGCCAATTATAATTTTTGTATATATTACATCCAATTCGTCGCATGAGGGGCAAAATAGTAATTTTACCATGTAAATATTATTTTATTTTATTTTATTTCCTAAATATACAATTTTATTATTTTTATCATTATTTATAATTTTAATAATTTTTAAGAGTCATTTATCATTTATTTGAAATTTTAGTATTTTTTGACACCTTTTTCAATGGACTCTTTTTTACGAGAATTTTTAAATGAAAATTTTCATATATGTATTTTGTATATTTATAAATTTTTTGTAAAAATTACATGATTTTTAGAAGTCATTTGGTGTTTATTTATTTTTTGTCTTTTTTTGTTTATTAATGGCACGTTTCCCAATGCATTCTTTTTATGAGAATTTTTCAAGTGAAAATTTTTTTTATGCATAGCTCATATATTCATGAATTTCCTGTATAAATTTCATGATTTTTAGAAATTTTTAATATTTATTTTAATACTTTATTATTATTATTATTTTTCTATTAATCGCACATTTTTAATGTTATGTTAATTTTTAAATTTTTGTGGTAAATTTTATTTATTCGTTTTATAACTATAAATTTCAGTATTTTTCTTAGTGATTTTAGGGATCCCAATATCTTTTATTTTATTCTATTTCACTTGTTTTCCTTTATTTTTCTCCAAAAAAAAAAAAAAAAGATGATGAACAGCAGCAGCAGTGTTGCTGCTGCTATTTGCTTCCTGCCATGGCTGATGGCAGCCATGCTTCCAATCTCACTTAACCCACCAAACTCTATGTTTAATCACATCACACCCTCATTTGCACTCACTTTTCATCAGATTTTTAGGGATTTTTTATTTAGTTTTTTGACCATTTTTACACAGAAAACCACCAGACAACACACCTCCCTTTCATTCCCTCTCTGCAACACACACCTTACACACAGACCTGCACTTTCTCACCTCACTCCTCTCGGCTCTCCTCACAACATCACACACACTAAACTCACCATCTTCACTCCATCAACTCACATTTGCATAACACTCACATCTCACTAAAATCACATACACACTTTGGCACTCTCACAGTCGAAAAAACACAGAATCCTCACTACACATTTTGCACCCTCTCTTTCGGCACTCTCACAGGCACACACACACACAAACACAGCAGCACATTACACACACTACACCTGCACCACGCCATTGCACACAACTCACTTCTCTCCTTCTCAGCTCACTCAAAACACACGCCTCACGCACCAAATTCACTTCCACAAACCGGCAACACAAACACTCACTAGCAGCACTAACACACACTGCACATTTCACACACAAACACGCATCAAATACATGCCAGTTCACACACAGTAGACACCACAAAACACACACACACACGCCAGTTCATATAACACACCTGCAAAACATATTTAAAAAAAAAAAAGGCACAACAACAACAACAACAGCAACAACAATCAACACCAGACGTCACCACCTCCACCAGTGACGCCACCGAAGGCCAACCACCAACCCACCGCCACCTCTCCCTCCATATTTTCTCAAATCAGGTAAGAAAACTTCTTCCCCTGCACTAGTTTCTCCTTGTAAAAGCAATAACCTATTCATACGTATTCAATTTACTCATTTTTTTTTAGAATTAGGAAGTCTAGATAATTTTGGGGGGAATAATTCGAATCTCCTAGAAAAGAGACCGAGTGAGAGAGAGAGAAATAGAGAGAGAGGAGAAATTGAGACTAAACGAAGAGAGAGTGGAGAGAGAGACCGGCGAGGAGAAAGATCCGGCGAGAGAGAGAGAAAGTGAGATAGAGAGAGGAGAGAGAACAGAACCGGGGAGGGAAGAAGAACCAGGGAAGAAAGAAGAGAGAAAAGAAGAAATCTGGAAGAGAGAAAAGAAGAAGAAGGAAAGAAAAGAGAGAAAAAGAAAGAAAAGAGAGAAAAAGAAAGAAAGAAGAAAAAAAAAAGAAAAGAAAAACCAGGTAAAAAAAAAAAAAGTGTTTTAGTGAAACTACGTCGTTTTGACGTAGTTTCACTCAAAACTACGTCGTTTTGATTAGTTTAGTTTTTTAATTTATTTTAATAGGTATTTATTTTATAGTCCTTATACTTTCATTAATGTCACTGTGGCCCCGGAAATTTCTGATTTGTGCATTTAAGTTTCTATTTTGTATAGATTGACCCCTTTAATTTTGTTTTCTTTTCAATTAGGTCCCAATTAATTGCATTTAGGTCCCCCAACTTTTATATAATTATAATTTTGGCCCCTATATTTTTCAATTTTCCATTTTGACCCCTATATTTTTATAAAATTATATTGTGACCCCTATACTTTTTTGAAATTACATTTTACCCCTAAATATTTCTGAAAATTTCATTTGACCCCCTTTTATTTGTTGGATATTGCAAATTGGTGTTTAATGTGACTATAATTTACAAATTGAACCTTGAATGTTGCTTAAAATTGCAATTTGGTTTTAAAATTTGTTGGAAATTGTATTTTGCATATTTTAACTTGCTGGAATTTTATTTTGTGCCCCAACATTGCTGGAAATTCTATTTTTGCCCTAGAATGCTTGCTGGAATTTCATTTTTATCCCTCCCAACCTTGCTGGAATTTTATTTGAGTCACTATACTTGCTGAAATTCTATTTTTTGGCCCCCTATTGTTGCTGGAATTTATATTTTGGTCCTTTATGTTGCTGGAATTTGTTTTAAGACCTCCATTAACTGTTAGAAATTGTGTTTTAGTCTTTTATTTGTTGCTGGAATTTGTATTTTAATACTTATAGTTGCTGGAATTTTTATTTTAGCTCTTTTATATAGCTGAAAATTGCAATTTGACCCTATACATTGCTGTAAATTATGTATCATTTAATGACCTTGCTGAAATTATATTCTTGGCCTTAAGTATTGCTGGAAATTTTTATTTTTGGGGATTATACTTGCTGAAAATTATATTTTAGCCTTTAAATTTGTTGTAAATTATATTATTATCTTAACTATGGCTTGAAATTATAATTTTACCCTTTTGTTTGTTTCATTTGGGTGTTAAAAGTTTAAGTATGTATTATTGTGTTTTATCTTTATTTATTTATTTATTTATTTTTCTTGTTTGACTTTATTTATTCATTTACTTATTTATTTTTACTTAAACAATTTTCATTTTTCCTAAATATTTAATTATTATTATTATTTTTATTTTGTTTATCATTGTCATAATTGTTTGAATTATCGTAGCATGTTCATAGCGATTGATATGAAATTATTTAATTAGTGATTTATTTATTAAATAGTGATATTTTTGACATGTTTGTTCATTTAGTAGCAATTTGTACTAAGTTTACGAGCGGGAGGTACCTCGATTACCTTTTTAATTTCTTTTTATGTGCTCCTACGTGCTCCTATGTGTTTTTCTATGTGTTTTCATGTATCTTTGTGCTTATAATTTTTATCCATGTACGAATGTTTATTCATTTATGTCATATTATTTGCTCGAATTTAATTTTTGATTATTCAAAGAAATGTAATAGATAGGTAATATTCTGTTTAGCAAAATTTTTTGTATTTAGATAGTTAATGTAATAGATAGTTTATGTGTTACCTATTTAACAAAAATCTTATGTATTTAGATAGAAAATGTAATAGATAGGCAAGATAGGTTACCTTTTATTTTTATTTTTAGATTGTAATTAGGCTTATCTGGTGTAATAGTTAGGGCTTTTGTGTGCTATGTGTTTATATGCTTTATTTGCTTTCTTTAAGACTTTGCATCTAGAATATCATGCTCATGTGTTATGTGCTCCTATGTACTATTATGTGCTTTTATGTGATTATTGCGTCAATCTATGTTTTATTCATTTACTTGCTTTATTATTATATATGTGTATTGTCGCCACACTAGTCCAACGCTAGTTGTGATTAATTTCGGTTTCTTCGCTAGTCCAACGCTAACGAAGAATTTTTAGAAAATAGGCTAGTCCAATGCTAGGCCTCTGGGTCATTTTAGTATTAGAATTATTTCTTGTGTGTTCATTCCATGCCATTTCACACACATTTTTTGTTTTAGGCCTTTTTCCATTTTGTATGATTTTTATATATATACATTCTATTATTTATTATCTATTTTTAAAACCCATGTTTGGCGCATGACATTTAGACTCCACCACACATAAAATCTTAGGTCATTTGTGTAATTTGACTAGGAGTAGTCATCTACTCACGTGGGAAGCGATGACGTACATGTCGTTCCCCCCTCCGTGAGTAGGAATAGTTAGTCACGAGTCTATTAATCCCCCGTACCCGTTATGTTCGCATCCCCACTTTTTTTGTTCATTTACTATCTATATTACTATTTTCTTTTTCTTTTGCATATTCACTTTGCATCTACACTCGTGACTCCATCAAGGTCTAGACTCGAGTTTCGCAATTAATGCGGTAATCCCGACTAAACCTCAATGGAACATTTTGTCCCTTAATGATACCCATTTTTAGGACTAGATTTGCATTCATATAGTTACATCCAAATGTGATAAAATCTTAGGGTTATATTAGAAAAATTTAGACTAAACATCGCAACTAATTTCAGCTAGGTTGAAAGGGTGCCTTAGGTGCAAGCCTTTGCCTTCCCTTTCTTCAACTGTGACTCTCGAACCTTTTTCTCTTATTTTTCAAAGACCTGGAGTTGTCAAAAAAGGGTTTTCTCATTTTTTTCTTACATTTTTTCAAAAAGCATTTTCTAAATAAATCATTTTCAATTTTTTACCTTTTATAAAATATTTTCTGGTGACTTAGTACACTAAAGCTCAATACCAAGTGGCGACTCCTTTTTCACTAAAAAAAAACCCTTTTTAGACTCTAATTTCGGGCCCAAAAACCGTCGCATTTTCAAAGTCCCATTTTAGGCTCTTTTCTTTTTTAAAAATAAAGCATTTGTTTGTCACATTTTTATCGAATCATCTTTTACAAAGTATTCTTTAAAAATTATTTTTACAAAAATTTACACACTTCTTTTTCCAATAAATAAAATCACATTTAATTCTTCCTTTTCCTTTTTCCCGACCTCACTCACACTTATTTCCCTTATTGAAAAATGGGGCGCGACAATGTTATTGGACTCTTACTTGTATAGATACATGGGTAGATTATGTTTCACATTTCCTAAATAAATGTGTAGTGTAGAGCACACGACCTATTTAACAAAGATTTATAGATATTATGAATTAATAAACTTTTGAGCTTACACAACCCAAAAAAAAAAAAAAGGATGTAACCGGAAACATACATTCTGTTCTATTTTAAAATTATGCACAACTCTTCAAAATGAAATAAAACCTTAAAATTGATCATGGTTAACATATCTAGTGCAATGAAAAATGTGTAATCATAGTAAATGGTAAAAAAAAAAAAAAGATATACACAACTCAGATTCTAGCAAGAGCGAAGGCTTCCATTGTAATTGTCAATATCACATTATTGTGAACCCAAGATAAAAAAGGTTTAAGAACTCCCCCTCCACCACTCAACCAACAAAGTATAAGTTTATACACTGATGGAGAAACTACAACACATAATGAGGCGGCTGTTGATTATTTTTTAGTTTATCATTATATATGGTAAATAGGTGGGATGGACGGAATACAAGTGGAATTTAAATGGGACTGTAAAATATAGGTTGCAGCTAAATAGTCTCGTATTGATATTGGTCATGGAATCAATATGGGTGAAATTAAAATGGGCTAGACCCAATTTGATATTGCCCAAATACTGAATGAATCCCATTTTCCTTATTAATTAAATGCTTATTTTTTCAAAGCATCTAGTTTTTTGGTTTAACATCAGCATTACTTTTTTTTATATCATTTATTTTTTTGGTTTAATTTAGTAAAAGTTCTACACTTCTGTCTTTATCTATGTGACCATTTTTCAAACTAAACAAAATTAACTATATATGAAATTCATAAAGATATATATTAGAACATGTTGTTAATTGATTCTAATTTTAAAGAAAACAAAATCTAAATTAAAAAAAAAGTGTGAGTTGAAAAGAAATAAAAAAATTTGGCAATTGAAAATTTTTGTATGAAAATTTGTTGTAGTCTTGTAGCATAGTTTGGTTTTTGTCATTAGACAAGGTGATATAAAATGTTGAGGTGTGTGGATTAAGTTATAGACATGACATGTAATATGAAGACCTTATGGTCCTAACTCATCTTAGTTTTGATGATTAACAAACTAATGATAATGTTTATTAATATTTTATCAAGTTATCTTTGCAGTAACATCAATTAAGATTCAAAAGAAGATGAAAACTACAAAAAAGTACTGATCAAGATGACCATACGGACGTCTAAATGAATAGTAACTATGTCCGAATGAACAGTACCAGATGAACAATAACCATGAACAGTCCCAAATGAACAGTAACCATGAATAGTATCGGATAAACAGTGACTGCGTCCGGATAAACAATGACCTCGTCCTGATGAACAGTATCCACATCAGGATGAAGTAAATTTGGTAGAATATATGCAGATGAGCAATCGGACTTGATGCAGACGTCCAGATCACTCATGCAGACGTCCGGATGAACAGTAACCGAACGTCCGGATCTCAAATTTACTGTCTAACGGCTAGTTTTGATAGAATTTTCAATTTGACCGTTGGAGGCCATTTGCTAGCTGTTTTCTCACCCCTATATATACCAGAATGTATAGAAATGAAAAGAGACTTTTGCCTACAAAGTTTACAAGTGTTTTAGAGTGATTTTGGGAGAAAATACTTTTGTTTGGGGTGGACTTGTTGTTCTTTGATAGGTAGATTGTTGGGGTTTTTTATGCTTTTCAATTGGGAGAGTGGAAGCATTCAATTATAGCATAGTATGGGGGTTGTAAGTGGTGTAAAGCTCTTGGCTAGTTTCGGTAGAGTTTAGTGCGAGCAAAGTGATGACTTTGACTCAATTAGAGTTAGGAAGAAAGAGTAAGAGTGATCCTCCCTTATGTACAAGTTGGTTTGCTCCATCAACAATTGAAGAAGCTACTAGTAGATTCAAATTCTAAGTGGTTATACTTGGGAGTGGATGTAGGTACCGAGTTTGGTGCCAAACCACTATAAAAATTCATTTGTGTTCTTTACTCTTTACTTTACTTTTATTATTTGTTATTGTTTTTTAGCTTTAAATTTGATTGTCTTTAATATTGTTTATTGTTCATTGGTTGCATTGTTTTTGGGGCCAACAATTGGCATCAGAGCTTGGTCTCCCATTTATATAGCTTAATCGTTAGGGGGCAAAAAATGGCAACCAATAATGCTATGTTTCTGGAGGGGCAATACCTTGATAAATCTCCTATACTTAATAGTGTTAATTATATTAGATGGAGGCAATATATGAAAATATTTTACAATTAGTAGATATTGAATTATGACATTTAGTTGATGAAGGACCTTTTGAGGCCACTATATTTGATATAGAACTAGGATTGTTTAGACATAAAATTAGGAATGAGCTTAGTGCTCAAGATAGGATCAATATTTTTCTAAATACCAAAGTTACTAATGTTTTATATAATGCTTTCAGTAGTGATGATTTTAGTAGGACACAAGGATGCAAGAGTTGCATGAAGATGAGAATAATAAAAATGCACAAATGGAGGAAGATAGAGGAAACAAAGTGTAAGTCTTCAATAACCTCCATACTACATGGAATGATTGCAACTCAAATGGAGATGTTGATGATAAAGTTTGTAGAATGGAGCAAATGGCCTTCATGGCCATTGGAGACAATGAGGTATCATCTAGCCAATCTATCATAATAGTGATTGTGATAATGATGATTGTAGTGATGATGAATTTGATGATTTTTTTTAATAAGATTACATGATAATTTGAAAAAATCTTTTATAAAAAATAAAGGATTAGTTGTCAAAATCAACTCTTCATTAAAAAAAATTCAAAACTTTTACAAGAAAATAATAGTTTGAAAGAGAAAAATGAATTTTTCAAAAACAAAATTGAAGTTTATTCCAAAAACGATGATTTGGTTAGAAGATTGGATGAAAAGTTCAAATTTTATGAGAAGATCATAGAGGAACAAGTTTTATTGAGAAAAAGAATAATGAGCCTTTAAAATTTCTTGAAAATAAAAAACAAAGGATTTTACAAAGATGAGAATCGAAAATTTTGTTTTTAATAAGAATCACACCACTTTTTTGAAAAATGGCATTTGTTTTATGAAATCTACATTTATTAGAGATACAAATGCTATTTGTCATTTTTGTTGTCAACATGGTCACATGCAAAGTGAATGCTATATTAAGAAAAATATTAAGTTAGGTATGAAGGCCATGTGGATTGAAAGAGAGGTACTAACCCCTTGGATCCAAGAAGGTATGGGTACCAAAATCTATTTCTTGATTTTGTAGAATTGAAGAATCACAATAAGAAAGACAAGGAAAAGCATGGGCAACAATGACAAAAGGGTAAAAGTATTGATTATTTTAAAGATATATAAACCAACGGTGGTTTTTGGTGCATATTTGTTGATTTATTTAAAAAGTTGTTTAAATATTACATTTTTTTAAACAAAAAATTTATTTCATTACCTCACCAATTTTTTCTTTTTAAAAAGTAAGCTTTGTATTTTATTTTAAACCAAAATGTATTTTTTTAGATATGCTCACACTAAGGGGGAGCAAATGATTTTCATATATGCAAAATATTATTTACATTTGCTGAAGGGGAGCTTTGTTCATAATTCTTTAAATACACGTCTCAATTTTAGTTTTGATGATGTCAAAAGGGGGAGAATTGTTGGAATGATGATCTAGTTTGAAAATAAACTTTTTTGAATATGCATATATTAAGGGGGAGTCAATTCTATTTCATTTTGCTCATTTTCCTCATTAGTTTGTCATCATCAAAAAAGGAGACATTGAAGACCTTATGGTCTTAAATCATCTTAGTTTTGATGATTAACAAACTAATGATAATGTTTACAAATGTTTTATCAAGTTATCTTTGCAGTAAAATTAATTAGGATTCAAAAGAAGATGAAAACTGCAAAAAAGTACTCATTCGGATGACCATGCGGACGTTCGGATGAACAATAACCGCGTCCGAATGAACAGTACCAGATGAACAATAACCATGAACAGTCCCGAATGAACAATGACTATGAACCGTACCGGATGAACAGTGACCGCGTCCGGATGAACAGTCCACGTTCAGATGGAGTAAATTTGGCAGAATATATGTGAACTAGCAACTGGACTTGATGCGGATGTCTGGATCACTCATGCGGATGTTTGGATGAACAGTAACCGAACGTCCAGATCTCAAATTTACTGTCTAACGGTTAGTTTTAGCAAAATTCTCAATTTGACCGTTGAAGGCCATTTTCTAGTTGTTTTCTCACCCCCTATATATGCCAGAATGTATAGAAATGAAAAGAGACTTTTGCCTACAAAGTTTACAAGTGCTTTAAAGTGATTTTGGGAGAAAATACTCTTGTTTGAGGTAGACTTGTAGTTCTTTGGTAGGTAAATTGTGGGGGTTTTGTATGCTTTTCAATTGGGAGAGTGGAAGCATTCAATTGTAGCATAGTGTAGGGGTTGTGAGTGGTGTAAAACTCTTGACTAGTCTCGATAGAGCTTAGAATGAGCAAAGTGGTGACTTTGGCTCAATTAGAGCTAGGAAGAGAGAGCAAGAGTGATCTTCCCTTATGTACAAGTTGGTTTACTTCATCAACAATTGAAGAAGCTACTAGTGGATTCAAATTCAAAGTGGTTATACTTGAGAGTAGATGTAGGTATCGATTTTGGTGCCGAACTACTATAAAAATTCGTTTGTGTTCTTTACTCTTTGCTGTACTTTTATTATTTGTTATTGTTTTTGAACTTTAAATTTGATTATCTTTAATATTGTTTATTGTTCATTGGTTGTATTGTTTTTGGGACCAACATAATATTTTGAATATTAAAATGTACTATAGATGTAAGATCTTGTGCCGCTAAATGCAACTTTAGTATCTTTCTTCTATACTAGCTTTTAGATATTTAATGCAACATAATTACTATTAAATACAATTAATGTAGGTTTTCATAGAGCCAGTTTTACATGATAGATCATATGGTATTTGGGTTTGTTAATGTTTATTATGGAAGTCCCAATTAAATCTTAGTTATACCCATATTTGAATGGTTATTGTTTGAAAAATTGGTTGAATTAAGACAAATATAAGCCATTATTTTATGTTTGCCACACAACATTTCAAAAAAAATGCATAAAGAAATAATGTACTAAGGAAATAATTTCTCATCTTAAGCATGGTATAGTGTACTACAGTATAACCTTGCCATATAAATGGCACTTTCTTTGTCAACAATTGAACGAGGGTCTGAATGTTAGACAATCAAATTCATTTTCATTGATCAATCTACAATAAATCAAACAAAACTTATTCCTAATTCCTCATACTAAAAATACCAAATAAGCTAAACTTTTAGATATATAGGAAACTTGACTATGCTTTGCAAGTGAATTAATTCACCGTTTGGTATATTTATGACAATTTAAAGAATTTCAAGCAAGAAAATTAACTTTGCAGTCGCCTGTTAGTAGGACTGTCAATGGGGCCGGGTCAGCCCGAACCTGGCTCGTTCGGCCCGCAAAAAAAGCCCGTGAGCCTAACTATTGATCAGGCCGAGTTGAGCTTGGACCTAAATATTAGGCCCAAAATATTTTTGAGCCAAGTTTGGGCCTCAATAGGCTCATCCCGTATAAGGCCCGGCTCAAAACATATATATATATATATATATATATATAACCTAAATATAAATTACACACACACACATATATAATATGAAATTATGTATAATATATTAACTAAATCCTTAATATATCTCCTAATATATATATATATATATGTATATATATAATAACCCAAATATAAAATTAGACACACACATATATAATATAAAATTATATATAATATATTAACTAAATCCCTAATATTTTCTCTCTCCTCAAACAACTCTATCGCCAGCCAAATTCCTAATTTTCCTCCCTCCTCCTCAAACAACCCCGTCACCACCCAAATCCCTAAATTTTCCTCCCCTCTCAAACAACTTCATCGACTTCTTTCTCCCTAAATTTGAGGATTGCTTAGCATAATTCGCCAAGTACACACTTCAATTAACTAGATTTGCGTTGAGTGTTGTAACTAGTCTACTTGGGGCTTGTGCAGCCGGTTAGAGCATAAAAGTTCTTGCTTTTAAATTTTTCAGATATCTATTATGTAGTTGTTGTGTGCTAAAAGTAAATACTTAACAAAAGTAAGGAACTATAATTCTAATGTAATTCTAATGCTTACAATGGAATTATTATGATCTCATTGTAAGCAATCGTCTCTCAAGAGTTTCAAACAAATGAGTAGTTATTAATTATGTGTAAAGTAACTGAAATTTGTACAATTAATGACATATTATTTTTTATTATTGGGAACAAAATTAAAGGAAAACTTGTGGTTTTGTATTGTGTTGGAGCTGTTGAATTGTAGAAGTATCTCAATAGGTTTAGGCTCGTGAGCTTAAGCTCCCAATCCGAATATTTTGTGAGTTGAGCCTAAGTTTCACATTTACAAACTCGAAACTCATAGCCCGAAGCTCATAACCCGATTTATTATGTGAGATGAGTCTGAACTTGTTAAAACCCGGCTCATATGGTCCGATTGACAAGCTTACCTGTTAGGCCAACTAAAGAACAACTAATGTTGCAGACCTTGAACAGAATAGACTCTCTATTGTTGCCTTTGAGGCCCATAAAGTTTCAATGAGTTTGATTGTGGTTGAGTTGAAAATTTATTGAGTTATCTATTTGTTAACTTGGTTTGAAATTTTTGTTTTGTTGTTTCAAGTGTGTTGAGTTATGGAAGGCTTAGGGAAATATTTTGAGCTGCCACTATTGGTAGTCATTTGATGCTTATTGATGTAAAATTTGATGATTTTTATCACCGAAAAAATATTTTACACAAAAATTGGGGGTTGAAGTTTCTTTGATAAGCAAGAATTTTTTTAAATTAAACTTATACTATTATATTGGGAACAGGGAATGGTGTTAGTGAGATTCGAACTCCCAACCTCTGGAATAGAATCATAGAACTCTAATTGCTCGACCTTGTATTCGTTCCCAAGAATGTTGGTTATGGCTGTGCTCTACTTCCAATTAATATATGGGTTACAATCTTGCTATTCCCGAAGGAAAATAAGAAAGAGGAAAGCAAGAAAGTTAAACAATAAAGGTAAATAATTTTAGTATTCCAATATGACTACAAACTTTATTACTTTATTACGATGTCACTTTGCTATCGAGATTTGAAAATTTGGCTATCAAAAAAAAAAAAAAAAGATTTGAAAATTTGGAAGAGTGGGTTGGGTGTGGGTGTGGCATAGTGTTGCAGTTTACTGTTTTTCCTTTATTTTTAGTGGATTGTTGCAATTCAGTGTCCCTAAAAAATTTATATACTGATGTGAACCCATGAAACTTAGTATGAAGGGATTTTCACTAGATCCTATTCCAATTCTGAGCAATGTCACAACTCATTCTCATTCCTTGGCAGTTATATCCATTTATGTTTAAAATAAATTCAGCTCTCAAAAGTTTTTTAGGCTTATGGACCTCTCCGAATAAACCTTCCACCACTTTATAATCTCCCAATGGTTATAAATACCAGTTACGATGCATTCCAATGTTTGTGTAGTTCTGAAAATCAAAATTCTTGTACATTTTAATGCTCGTTGACATTTTTATCAAAAATATATTTTTTGTAAGTTACTTGTAATGGATTAAACATGTAAAGCAAATTTTCAATGGCTCGATTCTTTCAATTTTGCAATTTGTTCTTAAAATAGTTCTAAACTAGTTTGTTGTGTGGGAATAGATTCTGGATAATAGAATAATCTGGCAAATTTCAAAACAAAATTGGAATAAATTATAATCTTGTTTTTATTCTTAAAAGTACTTATGAACTCATCCAAAAAAATTGTGTGCCAATTTCAACCCGATCATGTTTGCACCGCATCAGTAAGCATCAACGGATAGTATACGCCATAAAAATCAAGAAAGTCATAGTTAAATAAAAGATGACACAGTATGCTAAAAATATTTTTTTTTCTATTTACTGGAGTTTCTTAATTTTTTTTAATCAAAGCATGGTATTTTGCCGGCCAGTATTTAATTAAACAATAAATTATTCCATCCCCAAAACATAACCCAGAAATTGAAATGTGCAATAAAAGTGGTAGTATGTGTATGATATTTATCACTCAAGATGCATGCAGAATCGGTTAATTCTCTTTGCACATTCATCAGTTATGATTTTAGATACTATTGCAATAAAATATTGGATGTCAATCAACAATTTTGCATCTCAACATGCAAATAAGACAAGGCAACAATAACCTATAATCATATTCTTCAATAATTCCAAATAACGAGAGAAACTAAATCCACAAAATTTTAAGCAAATTTATGATAAAAGAAAGCCTGACGTAGTTCAATTCCACATATCCAGAACCCAAACTACAAATTTACGTTACACTGCCAATTTATTTTGATATTACAACTTTATAACCAAACACTAAATCCCAGCAACTTTTGGGGTCTAGATTGAAGCCAAAAAAATTAAACAATGATAATTCTAATCCACAAAACACATAGTCAGAGATCTATTTTTTTGGCCTCATCAAATTCTAAAGTTTTTCATTTTGTAAATTGAAGATGAGAATAATTTTGTAAGAGCAGAAATTAAAATATCAGAACTACTTCAAAATTTGAATACGTAGGAATGAATTGCTTAACACAAAGCAATCTTAAAGACATCAAAACGCCATCTTTTTTTTTGAGATGATCAAAACGCCATCTTGAATATAAAACTTTGTGAAAAAAACAATTCACTAAAAAACAAATATTGCTCCATGTAATAACGAATGACCAGATGATCAGAACTGTAAAAATTTTTTGGTTCTTGTTCTACAAGTCTATACTATAATAACCACCTACAAGTTTCGGTCTCAACCTTCCAGCTTCCATGGCATCTAGAGCCGATGATCCAAAGGTGACTCTGCATTTTCCTCCATAAGAAGATTCGGCAAGTACTTCGGCAAGTACATAGGACTCTTTAGAAGGCCATTACTCTCATCATAGAAGTTAACCAACGATGCTTTTCAATTAAATGCTACCTCCCAATCAGTTCTGACATATAGCGATGTATCCTCTACTTTACTGTATTCGGTCCCAAGATCCACCTCATCCAAAGTCCACGACCCAACGATTGAAGTAATTTATTTTGTTTAAAACAAAAAAGTAATTTATTTTAAATCGTCTATATTGGTTAAGTTCATTTGAATTGAGAGGTTGAAAATACTCAATCTCTTTCGATATTGACTTAGGCATCACATCGCAACCAAGTACCCTCTCTTCTGTTATTGACATAGGTATCGGAGTGTAACTAGGAGGAAAGTCTCATTTCTTGTTGTAGGACAAGGAGTTAAGAAACAAGTACATGCTATACTGTTAAAAGTCAAATGTTTCCCACAAATATAGGAATGATTTGCACAACAAACAAAGTTATGTATGTCGTTTTAGCCTCACACATGAATGCACCACAATCATAATTTTTGTTATTAAAAGAATCTTTAATACAAGAAATTGCACTAGAAGCACAACAAAATAATTGAATTCATCATAAATCTCATTGATTGAATGCTAACTATTACAATAGTAAAGTAAAACAAAAAAACATATAATCGGTATGAAACTTCCCAAATGATAAATTTAGATATTCAACTTTGTTTGAGTTCACTAAATCCCATATAATTGTCCTAACAAAAATACTCTAAGTGACATGAGTAGACGTCAGTTTCACGAGTAAAAAGAAAAACTAGTCTATATACATCCAGCATGGTTAACAACTCATATTACATCATTAGATTCCTAAGTATGAATAATACATCCTAGTAATAATCACGATCAGTTTCCAGCATATGGGTTTGTGAATCCCACGGAGTGGCTTCCTGGTTGGGTACCTGAAAGATCATTAGCACATTAGCTAGTTAGTCACTACTAGTTGATTGGCACATAGGGTGTTATATAGATCGGGTCCACAAGTAAGACAGTGATCTTATGATCCAGAAGAATTCATTTCATTTGTGGCCTACGGAGGGCCCATGTTATAGCCCATCTGTGGCCTATCTAATTAATAGAGTAATTTCTTCTAAATCACAGGATCCACGGCTTCACCCATGAATCCAGTTCATATAAGTATTTCCCAGTATGACATTGATTACTTCAAGTGTGAGTTGATTGATTGCACGGGCTGACAACAAGAAGGAGCACAGACGTCCATTTTTCTAAAAAGAACATTATTCAAAATTGAATATTATTTACTTTTTTTAAATGCCCAAAAAAAAAAAAAACTAGTCCAACATATGGATTAGAGGTGACAATTTTTTACTCGGCCTGAAAACACTATATGAATCTAACACAAAAATAAGGAGTTTGAATTAACGATTGGCAGGTTCAAGTAAAAATTGAGTTGCTCCTTTCTAACTTGCCAAAAAAAAAAAAAAAGTTGGCTCAGGTTGGATTCAGGTCAACAACTCGAGAAAACCAAAAAAACAAATGGAGTTCGGATCGACCCGTTTGATTCGAAAATAAACTTTACATTAGGGAAATTTTTCAGGTCAAACAGAATAGTGAGTCGACCTGTTTAACCCAAAATACTTTCCTAATGTCTTAGCATAGCATGTAATTTTTTTTTCAGGTCAAAAGAGTTGACTTGCAAACATGTTTCGAGTCATGTATGTTGGGGGTGTCGAGTTTGGTCAGTAGGTTGTGTTATACTTAGATCTCAACTCGCCCTACTAATCTGAATTTGACCCGATTGCCACCAGACATAAATGTAGTTCACAAGTATCACAAACTAAACCAATTTTTAAAACCGGATGTCCACTTTTCCGGTTGGACCCATTTTTTCGGGTTTTTTCCATCTATGCAACACATGTAGAGGATTCTCGAACAGCAGGGTAAAGAAAAAAGGAGAAGAGTATAAAACCCAAAGGTAAAGAAAAAAGGAGAAGAGTATAAAACCCAAAATCGCCTCCTTAGCTTAGATTGCTCCAACAAGAAGTTTAGAAAAGTAATCAGAAACATTAGGGGGAAAAAAAATAAATAAAGAAACCCAACAATGGTGGTGATTGAACCAGTAGAACCAGTATTAATTCGGGAAGAAGAAAATAAAAATGAAAAAAGCCCGGAAACAAAGCCGACGGCGGGAGAGGAAACGTCGTCGTCGTCGACAGCTACGCAAACTGTAGAAGATTCTTCCAACGGCGGAGATAATAATAGTGCTGGATACGCCTCCGATGGATTCGAAACGGCTAGCGAAGGTGATCTCAACGACAACGAGGATGACGGCGTCGTTGCAATAGAAGAAGGAAAAGTTGTAGACGAAGAAAAACGGGAACAGAATCAAGACAGCAACAAAAATGCAGAGGGAAACGAGGGCGATCAAGTAGGTCCCGCCACCGCGGAGGATAGGGGAAAAGATGAACAAGAGGAGGAAACTAATGAGGTGATAGTTTTATATTCTAATTATGGTTAAAGTTTCTGTTTTTAATTATTTCCGAGATGCATTTGAGAATTTTATTTTAATATTATTATTATTAGATGTTGCTAATGGGTTATGTGTGTAGTTGGATTGAGCATGGTGGAAAATGAGTTTAGGTCAAGAATTATTTTCTGGAAGATTGATGAGAATTTGGGCTGATATTTAACAAGTCTGGAGTGAATTGTCCTCGCGTTATTTACTTGAAACATTAAATGCATTATCTTGATACCAGAGATTTAAATAGAAAAGGGGAAATCTTCAATCATGATGCTGCGGTTGGATAGGATGTAATAGCCATTTTCAATGCCGGAATGATGATCCGTTATCATACTTTAGGCTTCTATTTCGATTGCTCAAGATTATGTAGATTTTGTAATTGTAGTTGCAGTAGTTGATCTAGGGGTGTCAAACCAAACCGGTAGATACCGTGCATGATAAGGTCAAATGACATTATTAGCAGAGTTTTTTTCCCCCCTCTTTTTTTTTGGGGCCTGCCCGCTGGAAGAGGAAGGGGGGGGGGGGGGGGTTTTGGAATCCAACAAGGAACCTTTGGATTAACAGCTTTGAAGACGGGTGTTTGTATAGGATTGTTGCATTAGACTGGAAATGTGACAGAAATTGCTTAGTAAAGGCAGAAAACTAGCAAATCAATTATCCCTATTCCGAAGAAGGATGCAAAGATGCTGCACCATGCTTAAGTTGATGGTCAATTTGCAAAAGAGAGGGGATTTTTGTAGGTCCTTTTGTGATAAATATGGGATACTGCTTAATGACATTTGCTCTGTTTGTTGGGTAAGCTGGTTGCAGAGCTAGCATCAAAATTTGTTAACTTTGAACTGGACGCATCTATGCTTTATCTGAAAATTTTGGAATGGGTAGAAAGATTGATTTTTCAAGGAAGATGGAAATTGCCTACTTTAAACTGGACCATTTTGTCTACTTATGTAAGGTGGAGCGTGTAGAGGAATGTATTTCTTTTCCACAGTTTTATGTTTATCTGCTTTATGGTTCCTTTAGCACTTCATTCACATTATTTGTATGTTGACATGGATAAATGTTTACAAGAATAAGGATCAGCCTTGCATATTCTCATTGAAACCTCAATAACAAAAGGAAAAATTAGTTTTTTTTTTACCCAAACAAGCAGATGGCTTCAACTTCTTTTTCTTTTTCATTTTCTAATTCATTCTCCGGGCAAAGGTTTGTGTGCATCTACGAGTCAGTTGGCTTTGTTTTCTAATACTAGATGATGTTAAACTATTGGACATTAATCATCTTACTTTAACTTCCTTATCAACATTGAGAGTCCTCTTGTCCTGTTCTCCCCCCTGGTTTTACTTGTAAAATTTCCTGGATGTACTTTTTTTGTTAGTTGTTCTTTTGGTATCTTAAAATCCCCTTTTACCTTATTGCAGAAAGCATTAACGGAAGCAAACAATGCAAAACTTGAAGGCAATACATTGTTTAAAGATGGCCTGTATGAAGAGGCATTGTCAAAATATGATATTGCCTTACAAGCTGTGTCTAGTATAACCTCTTCTGTTGAACTACGCTCAGTATGCCATGCAAATCGTGCCGCATGTTATTCCAAACTGGTAAGCTCTTATTTCATTTAATAGATATTTCCCAACCAAGAAGCTCTCATGTCCTTTGGAAGATATTATTGCAGAATAGTTTGTTTTGCAAAGAAGTTGAACTTTCAGATTTAGAGGCATCCTTCATTGTTATGATCGGCATAACCTAGTGTGTCCAGTGTGGAATGTTCTTGGATATCGTTTCCCTGTGGGTAGTAAAACATAAATATATATTGTAAAAGCTAGCTCACTCTCTCTCTCTCTCTCTCTCTCTCTCTCTCTCTCTCTCTCTCTCTCTTTCTCTCTCTCTCTCTCTCTCACACACACACAAAATATTGAACGAAATAGGCTGTTAGCAATTGAAAGTGCACTAGCAAATGAGCGGCGTGCATTATGTTTCGCTTGTTTGTTTATTTTTCCAGGGAATCAGAAGCTTTATTTTTCTATTTTCGTGTAGTGAGCATCTGTTGGGTTTGGGTTGTTTATCATTGTTTCACCACATTCCTAACAACTTTTATGTATGTTTGTATGGTGAAAGATGTATGTATGTACTTATGTATGTATGCATGTATGAAAGATGTATCCAGTTCCAGTTGATGGATGTTTCTGCTTTAGTTAAGGGATGGAGCTGAAATAGAGCTAGAGAGGTTATGTATGTGTGCATAAAAGAGACTAATGGATTAAAGATATATCCAGTTCCAGTTGTTGAATGTATCTGCTTTAGTTAAGGAATGGAGCTGAACTAAGGCTAAAGAAGTTACATATACACTTTCAAGGTTAACTTTGGGTCTCATTTTGGAAAGGAAATTAGGGATACGTATGTATAAAAGAGACTAATAGGTTAAAGATGTATGCAGTTCCAGTTGATGAATGTTTCTGCTTTCGTTAGGGATGGAGCTGAACTAAAGCTGGAGCAGTTACATATACACTTACAAGGTTAACTTTGGGTCTCATTTTTGAAAGGAAATTAGGGAAAATGGTGTAAATTGCTATTTTGGATTTTTCCCTATAAAGTAAGTAATTTATTGCTGAAAGGGAAATAGAAGCATGCAAGTATGCTATCTAGAGTTGTCCTATGATGTCCATCCAAGTCTATACAAGTGGAATTGATAAATCAAATTTGCAGTAAGGGGCTTTCGTTAATGACTGATTGTGTTGATGAAGATTAAAAAAGTGAAACTTAAATACATGTGGTTGCCTCTCTTGAATGAAACCCCTGCAGTTCTTTCTTCTTTTTCTTTGACCGGTAATTTTATGTAGCTATGTTATCAAAATTCAAGATCATCTTCACTCTCTTTAGAAGAGCTATGGAGCAATCTGAATGGTGATAATGGAAAGTATGTACCTTTAGGTTTCTTCGTTTGGGGCAAATACATGACCTAACTCCCGTTTGAATATGGGATGTGAATAAATATGTAGAACTGTTACTTGTTTGGACACTTAGTCCTTTCTCACTACAGCCGTTGTATTATGCCCTAAAAACATTGTTTGCTGTAAAACATCATGACTGAATCACGAAATTTGATTTTGACGTGGGTCATTAAATCATTTCTTGTTTATGGTGATGGATTTTAGGCAAAAAATGAGCTATTTTGATTGGGAACAACCAAACAACTGCCTTGTTTGCATATATTAGACTTTTACACCTAGTCTTTTCCATACCTTTCTTGTGATCTAATATGCCTTTCTTGCTGATTATATGAACTCGTACTGGAAAGTAAAACTTCAAAATTTTCCAGTTTTTCTAATCATGGACTTGTTCCTTGTTTAAAGCTGGGTTCATTGGCTTCCACATTTGATGGTATTGTAAACCTGCGTGCCAATTTTCAGAATTAAAAGGACTTGGCAGCTAGATGCATGTGGTCTACCTGTTGAAAATGTTGGAAACAAACTCTAAGATCTTTCTGTTAAGAAAACAAACACATTTTTGCTATCATGGCCTTGGAAAAAGTTTTGGAATTCAATTTTATTCACATGATCAAAGGTTTTATATCAGTTTACTGCTGGCTGACCTTGATAGCTGGGCAGTGCACATATGAAACCTGAATTTGATGAAATATTGTACAGAGAATTAATTGGCTTTGGCATCCATTACAGTTCTTTCTCCATTTCATTTGTCTACAATGAGTCTTGTGTAGCCAAATGGCATGCTTGAACACTCACTGTTGTGCTTATTGTTTCCTTTTACCGGATAGTTGATGGATTTAAAATTTGACAAGTAGGTAGGTTGGCATTTGTAAACCAATTTTCCAGCTCACTGGGGCAGAGTGGATGTTCTTTTTCCTTCTTTATGGTCGGAAAAGTTTAGATTTCCATCTATTATTTTGTTCTCTTTTTGTTTCCTTATTCCTAGTGGTGAATTGTTCCTAATACTATAAGCTATTCTGCATTTAAACATTTTCTTCCCCTGATTTAGAAAAGAGGACCCCACAGACCTGGCTCCTCTCCAAGTCCCCTGAGGTGGTAGATTTTATGGCATCTTACTTTATCGGGTGCTGATATCTGCTATGCAATTTTTACTTAAACTGCTGCTATGAGTGCTACTGTATGCAATCTATTTGCTGCAGATATCATGCAATGACAAGCTCCCAACTGAATTTATTGGACTTATTTGGTTATTGGGTTTTCACAGGAAAAATTTGAGGACACAATTAAGGAGTGCACAAAAGCATTGGAACTAAATCCTAAGTACTTAAAAGTTTTGCTTAGAAGAGCAGAGGCACATGAAAAGCTGGAACATTTTGAAGAGGCTATTGCTGGTATGTTAATGTCTTAATGTGATTCCTATATTAATGCCTTTCTAGTATAATCTTTAATGCCTTTCTAGGTGCATTAATCTCGGTACTTCTGGGGCTTGTGTGCATGTGATTCCTGCATTCTTGCTTGTTCTCTCTACTGTAGAAATATTG
This sequence comes from Mitragyna speciosa, assembly GCA_024721245.1. Lineage (NCBI taxonomy): Eukaryota > Viridiplantae > Streptophyta > Magnoliopsida > Gentianales > Rubiaceae > Mitragyna > Mitragyna speciosa. Next base: position 9,937,404 of record CM045553.1, on the reverse strand, counting down.
AGCCAATGACATTCAGTAATCTTGCTGTGTTGTTTCCTATATTAATTATTTATTATTTATACAGATATGACAAAAGTCTTGGAAATTGATCCATCAAATGACCAAGCCAGAAGAAATATTCTTCGTTTAAAGCCACTGGCAGATGAAAAGCGAGAAAAGATGAAGGAAGAAATGATTGGTGAGCTTGGTTATCATTTGCCAATATTCAATTCTGTGTTGCTGTCAAAATTGTTGGCTTCTTTGCTATTCATGTGTAAATTTACAAATTATTTAGTGCGTCCCTTTGTGTGTCCTCATTAGCTGAAAAAGAAAGAAGGAAATCTGGGCATCTTGTTGAAGTGAGCACATTTCTATCTACTCGTATATTTCATGCAGCCCTCTGCACAGCATACATGCACAGTATGAAGTGGTCACAGAGAGAGGGGGAGAGAGAGGAGAGAGATGGTGTGACGCACAAAAATTAACCTTCTTCTCCATCTTTACGTCATCCAAGTGTGCTTTGAACTGACTCAGTCAATTAGGTTATTTGATCTTTGCTTGCAGTATATGTTTGTGCTAGCTGACTTTTGTGCCTAGCCTTCTGATTTTGTGGTTACTGGAGTATACATGATTCATATGTCCTTTCATGAACCACATTTAGGCATTAATTAGAATGGAAAGAAACATTGATTTAGATGTGATTCATATGTTTCCAGGTAAAATGTCTTATTCTAAAATACCTATAATTGAGAGAGAGAGAGAAAGAGAGAGAGAGGACTGAAAGTAGAGAATTGCAGCACATAAAATCTTAGTTAGTTAAAGGCATTATAATACTTGGTTGCCTCCCTGCTAGCATCAAGGGTTTGCCACCAGATTTACTGCATAAAACTAACGTATGCCGTGTACTGCACCTGTGTACCAAGAATAGAACAAATGTAAACGTGGAGATTGAGTGAGAGTGAGAGCGGTTGAATGAAAAGAGTGAAGCCACATACGAAGAAGAACTTTCAAAAGATAGGGTCGGATGATGGGAGCAGAGATGGTGAGTGCTTTTAGGAAGACTGAGCAAATGGGAAGCTTTATGTGAACTATAGCAGAAATATATTAGTGGATGGTGTGCCACTTAATTGCTGATAAGGCACAAGTTGGTGTAGAAGTGATTGCTGAAGTGCTGCTGACAGAGGTCAGTCAGCAAGTTTATAATTTGTTTAAACACTTGTTCAGACCAAACATTACTAAACTAAGGTTATGCGATTTTGTTTATGTGATTCTGTTTATAATTTGTTTAAACACTTGTTCAGACCAAACATTACTAAACTAAGGTTATGCGATTTTGTTTATGTGATTCTGTTTGGGGGAACTTTTGATAGTGGAAAATGTCAATATATACATGAATCCCAATCATATTGAAGGTATTTTATTTCTCTTTTTTTTTTTTTTGCATGCCTCTGTGTGCATGCGCGCATCTGTGACATGTACTGCTTGAACAAAGTGCATATTTGCTCTGTCCCTGTATCATCTACATCTGTAACATGCATGCACTGCAGCTGTCAAAGATCAAGACTCAGTTCTTGAATCTACACAAGCATTAGTACTCTTGTGGCTGATTCTGCATTTGGAAGATGTGAATCAGTGCATGTGTGAATCTGTTGTGGGAGACTGTGTTCATGCTTTTCATTGTTAATGTTTGCTGCAATTGGTGATTACAATACAATCAGATATTGTTTCATGTAATTTCACTGTTCCAATGTGTCACTTTGTACTCGCAAGTTTGACTGTAGAACAATTTCAGCCCCTTCTGCACAGTTTTACTGAATTTCTGGTTTTGGTTTGTCTGCACACTCGCAAATTGCATCATTGCATTGATACACTTTTTCTGAGTTCATTGGAGGCTAATATTCCCCTCTTTATGCTGTGGCTTTAATTATGTATTTTCTGTTCAGCCTTAGTTTGTTGTTTTCTTTTTTTGTCCCTATAAAGCACTTCTAGCAAGGATAATATCATTCTGTTGAGCCATCTGGCTATGGATTGTATTTGCACGTCCTATCATTGCTCAAAAAAGTGATTAATTGTATCTGCTTCATTTTGATTCGAGTAATGGCCAAAGCTTTCCGAGGATAGCAAGCATTTTCAACTTTATATGATTGTGTAATGCAAAATTACATGGATTTCATTGTAAGCAGGAAAGCTGAAGGAAGTGGGAAATTCTATTTTGGGTCGATTTGGAATGAGCGTTGACAACTTCAAAGCTGTGAAAGATCCAAACACTGGTTCATATTCTATTTCATTTCAGCGATAGGAGTTGTTTCATGTAAACCCTTCAGTACGCCTTTAGCTTCCGGAGCCATGGATGAAGTGGACAAGACATTGGATGATGAGGCACGTTTTTGTCAGTGTGTTGATCAGAGGCTCCTGATTGTGATTAAACATTTAATTAACGTGTCAATGTGGGAAAGATGTGGGTTTTGCAAAACATGATAAGATTAGCAAACAGCTGGAGTAACTATTTTTTTTTATTTTTTATTTCTCCTAGTTGCTTGCAAAACATGACAAGATGAGCACGGAGCTGCATCTTTCTTTATACCCTTAATTGCTTGTTTTAAGTAACATGCCAATGTGGGAAAAATGTGGCTTTTGTGTACTCCTGGTTGCAGTATGGCCTATTTTTGGTCCAGCCGCTTGGTTCAGGACACCTGAATCTAGATTGTACCTATAGTTGTGTGTATTGCATAAGTTGCTCTGATTATATTTCAATTAAGCAACAACTTCAATCTCGCGGAGTGAGATTGTTTTCCCACCTGTTGATTGACAATAAGTGATTGGATTTAAAAGGCTTTACTTCAAAAAATTTAAAAAAATTTAAAAAAAAGGGACAAAAGACATTTTGTTTGTGTTTTCTTTCTTTTAACCTTCTCGTTTTTCTCGTTTTTCTTATTTTCTGAATTAGGTTACTATATCTACTGTAAATTTTAACGGTAAGAACTTCGCTTGACGCTATTTCTAAGACTTCATTGAAACATTCAGTTGTATCAAGGGTAAAATGGGAGTGGAACGTTCGACACTCGGTCACTGAGATTCGCGGGGGCTTCAGATCTCGTTTTGTGTTTGAAGCCCCTTTTGTTTTTCCACCTTCGAAACAAATTGATGATTTTTCTTTGCGGGATCATGTTTTAGAGCCGTAATATCTGCTGTGGCTGTTTGCTTGGATTCTTTGCAACTGCGTATATTACAATGAGCAGTTATGATGATTTCTCTTACATGCTAGTGATATAATGTTGGCCCTTCACAGTATGACAAATGTAATGTTTATTATTGATAATTCCTCTAATATATAATTCGTTTTCCAATTCTTTCTTTTGTTGAGCATGACATTTAACTTCACACTTTCTTAACGATTAGTTAGCTTAGGTAAAGTTTTACTATAGCTAAAATAGTATTTTTTTTTTTGAGAAAACATATCATTTATATCATTCAAACATGCAATTACAACTTAGTCATAGATACTGCCAAGCCATGGGCTTGCAGGATGTCTGTTCTTATAAATATTACAATGATGAATAAAAGAAACCCAATACTTGATATCCAAGAGCAAAGTCTGCACATCATATGGTGCAGTCGATGTATTGGCTAGACCATGTATAAGCTTGAGGCTGTCTGTGAAAATAGAAATCGAATGAAAATTCCTGCAAATAGCTTCTCGAATAGCTGTAAGACAGGCTACTACTTCAGTTTGCAAAGGGGATATAGCTTGAATGATCTGCATTTTGGTAAATAAATGTACACCGTGAAAGTTCTTACAAATAATACCAATGGAAGCCAGACCATTTGCATAATTGTAGGAGCCATCTATTAGAAAACTAATATCTTCCTCCTGTGGTGTAAATGTCTTGATTGATTTGAAAAGAGTAAAATTGTCCGAGATACGGAAACGTTCTGTGTGATCCGTCGATAAATAATCTGCAATATGAGGTGAGATTTCACCTTCTGTTGTTGGGAAGTCCGTCCTAGTATTCAGAGCTAAGAATTGATTATGAAAGTCCTTTACTTTATGAAAGACCTCTTCTGGATTGAAATTCTTGTATTGCCAAATATGGTCATTCCGACCAAGCCATATGCACCAACATATAATCACAGATTGTCTGATAATTTCCTTGTCTTTGACTGCTTGAAACCACTACGTCGCCCAAGTAATGAAAGATTGTTTATGACCTATGTCAAAGTTCAAACCAAGAGGGGACATACGCCAGACAATTTTCGAAGTATTGACATTCAAATAGTAAGTGCTCTACTGATTCGTCCTCCAATCCACAACGCACACAAATAGGTGAAAATATAATTCCCCTCTTAAATAAAGCTAATGATGTAGGGCATGCATTCTGAAGAAGCCTCCAAAAGAAAAATGTGATTTTTGGTGGTAAGTTCAGAAGCCACAAAGTTTTAAAACAACTACTAGTACCTTTATCGATTAAAGGGAATGCCTGAATAATGTGAGAGCTACACATAGGCTTGGATATGATAGCAGTGTTTGAAGCTAAGTGGTATGCAGTTTTAATGGAGAACAAACCTTTTACCACTAAAGACCAAATATGAGCATCTGGCAGATGAGTAGTAGGAATATGAATGGAAAGACTTTTACGCACAGTAGATTCTGGAAAAATTACTGAGAGCAAATCCTTCCTCCAAATTTTGTTGCCGTCTATTAAATCACTGACTTTTAAGGAAAGATGCAGTGCAGAGGTAAGATTATATTTTAAAGGATTTGGAGTTCCTGGAATCCAATCTTCCGTGATATGAACAGATTGACCATTTCCTATTCTCCATTTGAGTCCCTGAACTAGTAGGTCACGTCCCCATAGAATACTTTTCCAGCCCCAAGAAGAATTGGATGAAGCTTGTAACTTGAAAAATGGTTTTGTGGTACAATACTTCTGTCGGAAGAAGGACGATATAAGTGAATGCTCATCAGTTAGAATTTTCCATGCCGTTTTTCCCAAAAAAGCTTGGTTGAGGGCTTCCGTAGATCTCAAACCCAATCCGCCCTGAAGTTTAGATTTGCATAGTAATTCCCATGATTTCCAATGTAAACCGCGTCCATCTTTATTGCCCACCCAAATGAATTTTGCAATTTGTTTGTCAATTCCTTTTGAAATGGACTTCGGTAGTTTGAACACAGCTAAAGTGTATTGTGAGATGGAAGATAACACATGTTTCACCACAGTGACACGTCCCATGACCGAAAGAGAGCCAGCTTTATACCCAGAGATTTTCCTTGTGATTCTATCTTGAAGTTCTTTAAACAATTTCGTCTTCGACCTTCCAAAAGTAAGGTCCAACCCTAGATAAATACCAATAGAGGAAGCAGCATTTATACCCAAGATTTCTTCGGTGCGCCTTAGAACTGCATTATGTGTAATCGGGCTAAAAACAAGAGTAGATTTGTGTCGATTAATCTGTTGCCCTGATAATTGAGAATACACATCAAACGTTTGCATTAAAGCTTGCGTTGCCCTCTCAGTTACTTCCATAAAAAGAATACAGTCATCTGCAAACATGAGGTGAGAAATGGACATCCCTTGTTTGCATACGGAAATTCCTCTACAAATTTTGTCTTCATTTAATTTGGTGAGGACATCTGATAAAGCCTGTTGGCATATGATAAATAAGTATGGCGATAGGGGACATCCCTGTCTAAGGCCACCCTTCATGGAAAAGGAACTTGTATGGCTACCATTGATCGAGATGAACATATCTGCTGTACAAATACAGTTGTTTATCATTGAAAGCCAATGTGCCGAGAATCCCATTTTGGCAAGAACCTGGTTGAGAAAACTCCAAGAAACCCTATCAAAGGCTTTGCTCATGTCCAACTTAATAGCTACATATGACTTCTTACCTTTTTTGTGCCTCTTAATAAATTCCATAATTTCATGTGTAATAAGGATATTATCAAATATGGACCTCTGAGATACAAAAGCATTTTGGTTCAAAGAAATCAAATTTGGAACAACCTTCCTGAGCCGGTTTGCAAGCACCTTAGCAACTAACTTGTACATTATATTGCAAAGACTTACAGGTCTAAAGTGCGATAGTTTTGAAGGGGAATTGTTTTTTGGTATAAGAATTACCTTCGTATGGTTCCTTTCTTTCAAGGACATCTGATGATTAAGACAATTAAGAACCATATCAATAACATCCTGACCAACAATATCCCAATAATGCTGAAAGAAACCTGCTGGTAGGCCATCTGGTCCCGGGGCCTTCCATTTTGGCAGCATGAAAAGAGCATCTTTAACTTCATTGGCTGTAAAGGGTGCACCCAGTTGTAATTTATCCGAGGTCGAAAGCTTTAGTTGAAGATGATCGAGGAAGAAATTATTCTTCTGTTGCCAATCTACCACACTGGATGTAGACATAGTTTGATTGGATGGTTGATAAGTTGATTTAAAATACTTGAAAGCATATTGTAAGATATCTTGCTGATCATTAAGCCAAACTCCATCTTCCGTCTGCAAATGCGTTATATAATTATATGCTTGACGTCGAGATGCCGCCTTGTGAAAGAACTTTGTGTTCTTGTCACCATCTTTAAACCATAAGTACTTGGATCTTTGCTTCCAATAATCTTGCTGACAGTGAAGAAGAAAGTCCAAATGTTGACGAAGTAATAGATCTGCACTTTGATATTCCTTGAGTTGTGATGAATCAGTGCGCAAAAATTGTTGCAATTCCTCAATGTGCTTTAGTACCTGTTGAATTTTGGTGTCTAAATTGCCATAAACATTCTTATGCCAGTGCTTTAAATGCAACATCAACGTCCGAAGAGTTTGAATAAAAGATATAGGACAATGTTCCGTTGGCAGAGATGCTTCCTTACGTTTCCAAACCTTCTGCACGATTTGCCGACAAGCCTCATCTCTGGTCCAGTAAGCTTCGAATTTTGGTAATCTGTTAGTAGGCTTAAAAGAGAAACAGGTGTCAACAATAATGGGTCCATGATCCGAGCGCTGAATGGGTAAATTACGAAGTCTCGCTTTTGGAAACGACTGAAGCCAAGATACATTTGCGAAAGCTCTATCTAATCTTTCATATACCACATTCTTTGTCCTATTATTTGACCATGTATACCAAGAGCCCAGGTTATTCAGTTCTTCCATATTCATACAGTCCAGGAATGCTTTGAAAATGGCCATGCCTTGGATAGGTCTAGTAGAGCATGATAATTTGTCGGGTGAGTTGAGGACTTGGTTAAAGTCACCCACCAATAGAACAGGTTTGGATGAATCGTTTAAGAAGGAAGAAATTGAGTTCCAGACTGTCGGACGATGCTTAAAATTTGGATGGCCATAAACCAACCCGAGATACCAAGAAAACCCATACGATTCCACTACATTTATACATATGAAATTTTCAGATTTAAAAAGCACACTACAATTCACATATTTAGTCCAAGCAACACACAACCCTCCTGCACTACCTATAGGGGGAACTAGTTCCCAGCAACAAAAATATGTTGAAGATAGCCATTGCAACATACGGGAGCCCTTGGATTTCGTCTCCATAAGAAAAAGGACATCTGGTTTATAAGAACGGGTCAGGTTACCAACTACCTGAATTGTCAAAGGCTGACCCAATCCTCTGCAATTCCAGCTGAGTACTCTCATGGGAAGGGGGGGAATTGTTTTGGAACAATTCCCCAAAGACCCTCACTAGAGCTAGCGGCATCCGAATTCAAAAGCGTCCCAGATGAAAACGAAACAACGTCATTAAGCCTCTCTGCAAGGCGCGAAGCCTCGTGGGATAAGTCATTCTGGTCACCAGCCTGAAGATTCCTTTCTGGAAAGCTAATCTTAGACAGTTTTCTTTTCCTACAGCAGTAAAACCCCAAGAACTCCGGACATTTACGTTTACGGGGTCGATATGAGAAGTGGAGAATCCCCCTCTCGTCTATCAGCCAATCCTGAGCACGACTTTGCAGTGGAACGGCATGATTGTTATAATATTCCTCCTCATCAGATGAGGAGTTATCCGAAGCTGAAAAAAAGAGTTCCTCCTCTTCCGAGTCTAGATGAATAGTAGATTTTAGTTTCTTAGCAAGAGGTTACAGAATCTCCGACCCTTCTCTTTTGAAACATGAATCTGAAAGTGATTGATCTGTAGCAAATGGCATTGCAGGCCAGCCTGCATATGAAATCAACTACCATTGGAGGTTCCGAAGATTGGTTCTATCTATTCCTTCATCACTGTCCATGACAGATGCACTAGTTCTTGGAAAAAATTCCTGTAGAACCCCCCCGTCAGAGAAGGTGTTGAGAATGTTGAGGTTTGCTGTAGAGGCACCAGGGCCCAACAATTGAAGACAATGCCTTTGAAAAGTTTGTAAATGATAATACAAATGTCCAAAGCGTAGGAGGGTGTGCAGTGATCCATGTGGAGTGGCAGTAGATAGAGCCTATGAGGTAGAAGACTGGCCCTCAACCAGAGCGAGACGGACATTAGGCCCATTCTGATTTGGAGTATACGGTAAACCCAAAGAAGTGTAATCGGGGAAAAGTATACAATACACTACGTGCATTGCCACGTGGTGTACTAAAACCAATCACATATTGCCATGTGGCAATAGTGGGTCATACCTTGTATTATTTGGCGATGTATGATTGGTTCTAGTGCACCACGTGGCACGCCACGTTACGCGCGTGGTGTACGCAATACTCACTCGTGTAATCGGAGAAAACCAAGGTTGATGGGACATACAAATGCAAGTAAAGATCCATAAACCATCGTCTCATGTAGTTCGATTTCAACCGACTTGGAGCTGAAGATACTAGTTGGTTTCGTTGAGTTTCTATGCTTTCAGATAGGACCTCCAGCTGTACTCTACCTTCTGAGGATTCTTGCAAGCCAAGAAGCAGGTTAAAGTCAAAAAAGTCAGATGCTGAGCTGTTTTTGGCAGAAACCGTGTCTGAACACCCATCTCCATCAAGAACTACAGTAGCATTTGTGATGAATGGCAAGTTTAGCCATGCCGGAATATTGCCGATATCAACAGGGACAACAGCCTGAATTTGACCGGCAACAGTGATAAACTGTTGTTCTTCAATCTCCCCTAATGCGGATTGAATAACTTGCATTGGTGGTTGCACTGGAACATTTTCCGCATCTTCTGGAACAATTTCTTCGTCATCCATCATGTCCTCATTTTGCAAAAAATCCTCTTCCAGTTGTCCTTCCTCCTGGTCTTCAAACTGAGCATCTCCATTTCCGTCGTGGTTCTGGTATTCAGGATCAAGATTCTCACTTCCTTGACTGTCCGTAAAGATAAAGGGATCAACAGCGGAAGTAATAGTCCAACTATGCACAAATTTAAAACCATCCTCAAACCTATGACTGTTCTGTAAATAAAACTGACTGCTAATGGAGTTCCAGAAGGATGTTGGAATGGAAGTGGTTCGAAGATGAGAACAATGTGCATGTGCTCTGATAGTCTTCGGATATAATTCCTTAGTAACATCCCATCTAAGAGGTAGACCAAATTCATGAGATAAATCCTAAAAATGATTTCGAAGGAAGTCGTCTAAGGCTTCATCTTCATTCAAAAATCTGCAATAAGGAATGGTGTGCCCTATAATTCCACATTTTCTACAGATTTTATGCACCCGTTCGTACTCAAAGGAAACCCAAGTGGTTCCACCATGTGGTAAACGTAGAAAGAAACCAGGAACCAATGGAGATTTAAGCTTAATCCAAACTCTTGCACGCAGATAGGAGAGATTTCTCGCATCCAGAAAACCTGTTCGAACTTCTGTTGGGTCCCCAGCTAAAGATGCAAGTTTCCATCCCGTTTCTTGGTTAAAACATTCTGAAGGTATACCACGGATTCGCACCCAAAGTAACACATAGGTTGGTGTCATATTAGCAAAAACCAAGCCTGGCTGCCAACGCATCAGCATGAACAAAGCTCCATCAATAGCATAAGGTCCATTATCTAAGACTGCTAACATCACTTCTGGTGATATAAACTTTATAATATAGAACTTGTCATGACATCCCACTAACCAAGCCTGCGAACCCCATTGAGACCTGATATAATCTTGAATCTTTTAAAAGAAAAAGTACGGTAATCCAAAACATGTCCGATCAAACAGTTTTGGTAACGTGATTCTCCCATCTCTGTTTCCATAGCTGAAATAGGCCAAAAAAGACTAAACCGAAGCGGTCTGAAAGTTGTTGAAAAGATGTGCTGTTGAGAGAAAACGTCTCTTTCTTCTTCGGAGAATTCTGGACCAGAGTGCGAATCTGATCCTCCATCTGACCAATAAGTTTCGCCAAACCTACCCGTGAGATCCGTTAACCCACTTGCCATGAATAACGGGTTAGATTTATCTGAGTCAGCAGTGCACTAGGTGATAGAGAATAAGGAAAATATGAAAAGAGAAACTGAGTAGCTAAACAGCTTTTAAGTTTAAGAGGATAAAAGAAAATTAGCAGAGATCAGAAAGTTATGGCTTTTCGAAGATAAGCAAAATGAGTTTTTAATGAGAGAGATCAAACTGGAAGCTGTTGAGACGACAAGCAGATCTAAAGGTGGTGATAAGGAGAAGCTCCTTTCGGAGAAAAGCTCGTATACGAGATCAGTTTAACCAGTATTTTAATTGTCAAGAACAGCACACTGATAAATTTTTAAGTATAAGAAAGTGACTTTTAGCACACTGTTATACTTCGATTGTGTTATCATTTCTCTATAAGTTGATGGTCACAACAAATTTTTTGGACCTCTGTCCCCAAATTGCAAAAAAAAGAAAAGAAAAAAAAAGCCATTTCTAATTAAATATTCACCAGAAAAGTTAATAAAATTTGTATTATTTGTGACATAAAGAATACTCATAGTGGAAGACCTGAGGGACTGCCCACTAAGGTTCTATATTGAGTTTTGGCTTTCAACATTAGTTGTCAAGTAGAATTTTCTGATAGTTGATACCAATATTTTAGTACATCTTTTGTCAAAGAGAGAGATAACTCCCAAGTTTTTCATATGCTATATGCTTCCTCCGTGAGGTCTCAGATCCGTGTGCTAGTAGCTGTGCCTCTAATTATTGTCAATGTGAATTTATTATCATTTTTCCTAATGACATGTTTATCACTATGAATTTTGTTGATGATCTTTTTTCTTTTTTTTTTATCTTTTCAAGTAAGGTTTACACTTTTTAAGTTTTTTAGCATAGTAGCTTTACAGTTGCCCCTAAGTTCCAGTAGGTTTTGAGAGTTCAATTTTTTATTGTTAATATGCATTCAAATTTATAAGGTATTATGTTTTGACCGTAATGGCTAAAAGCAACCGGAAATTTTCAGGCGCTACAAAATAGATACCAAATGGATATTAGTTGGTGTCTGACAGATACTTTTACCGAAGGCCATACTAACATCAATAGTTCTAACTTTGCATTGCTTTGCATCTTTAAAAATTCAACCCCAAATATCCAAACCATGCCAAGTGGTTATTGTAAACGAGCCATTAAAAATATATAGAATTGCATAAGCAATGCAAGAAAATTAGCAAAACGAAAGGAGAAAAAAGGAAAACTAAAGAGCCTAGGTAGGCTCATTAATTATCTCGCTAGTAGTGCAGGAGGTTGGTGGGTGGGTATACAATAAATCTTACTCTGTAAATTTTATTACACTTTGGGCCCCTTTCTTGAGAGTCAATAAAGCTAGGAACTTGAAATGATATGCCTCAGATTTGCATATAAAAGAGTCGGGAGTTGGAACATTTACAGTTTGCTCAAGCCCTCAAAAGGGTTTTAGCTAGCTTAGAACATCCCCTTGTTCTGCTCACATTCGCACAATTTATCCAAGGTAGCTGGAAGTCATCTGTCGATTTATTGAAGAAGTTCATACACCCATAAAAAATCAACATATTCTGACCAAATACTATGTCCAGTTCATTCTATCAGATTCAGAGCAAATCTGAATACATAAGAAACCACTTTTGCTTGAAAAATTTTTTTTTTTCCAGAAAGCGTGCGCGCGCGCGTGTTTTTGATGAAATTATATCAAGACATATGCATCCAGAATCAAAGATACTACATTTACTTGCAGTTTGCCTTGTCCATAGATTCCTGAGAAACTTACCAACATATCTAGCTACAGAGAAGGCCTATAATTATTTGCAACAATACACTATACAAATGCTAGATAAGAAACTACTTAGACAAACTCCTATGGAAGGTAAAGCAAAGAAAGAAGTCCTCCTGAACAGTCTGGAAGGCAGACATTATAAAAAAGGGTCTAAATTATGATTACAGTTATGAAGCTAAGCTGCAGCAAAATTCTTAAATCAAATCCGACAATCTTCTCTGTACACTGATTCATATGAGCATCATCACTTTTCTTCATCATCAACACAAGCTGAAAGAGAACAAGTTACAGAATGGTCATCACAAAATTGATAGTATATACAATCATCAAGTGCACTGGTCAAAGACTACCAACAGCAACTAGAATCAAGTACATCAAATGATCTATACTAAAACAACACCTACAGACAGACACATTATTTATGCATGTGTGTTTGAGTTACCACAGGTTGAGTAAGGAATGATAAGAAGCACGAAAATTCCATAGCAGAAGGGGAAAGAAGAACAAAGCTGTTGAGGAGAAAAGCCTAACTTCAAATTACAGCACTACTAAATGTGGCCTCAAAACTCTACCAGACAGTATAAAGCCTTTTGTTTTGTGCTCTCACTCTGTTGAGGATGGTAAGGATCTAGCTGCAGCTATTGAGGCATCGTCAAGATACCATTGTACCTCTTAGATAAAGGATGCAAAGCTCCAGCGTTGATATGGTCCGTGCAAGGGATAGATTGTGACACTTACATTCACTTGGGCCATGGAATATTTGCTGAGATATGAAGATCATCTTTTTGAGGGTTTTTTTTTTTTTTTAATTTTTTAATTTTTGGCTACTGGTTCTATTTCAAAATCAAGCTTTTCAAAGTTTTGATTTTCGATGTGGCTTTTATTTTTGACAAGATTATCATAAACCAACTGGAACAGCATGACATACATTTTCCTGTTACATGTTTATGTATTCAAAATATAAAGAACAGTTCAGCTATCAAATTCATACTTCTATAGATTTCAAAGTTCAATATGACAATGTAATATACGGTTTAGTGTGTTAAAATAGCTAACAAGAATCATTATCTCAAAATTGGCCATAATGACAATCTCCAAGATACAATCTCTAGATCAAATAAATATGTGAAACTAACATGAGATGCAATTCAGTCTGATTAGTTGTGAATTCATATTAACTTTGTCAATTTTAGAGCTTGGGAGAAGACTAAAGCACAGAAAAGAAAGAGAAGACAAAACAAACGACCAATCAATCATACTTGCACATCCCTTAACAGAATGTCTCAAAGTTGAGCTGTGACTAAAACACCTAAACAGGAACTCTAATGTTGACACCCATCAGTACCTAACCCATGAATTATTCAAACACCTCAATACATCACCATCGGCACTTCACTTCCCTCCATCTCAACCCCTCAGTACCCTCCACCCCTTCCACCCACCCACCCACATACTCTCTCTCTCTCTCTCTCTCACACACACACACACACAAAGGAAAAAACCCTCCACCTCAAAAAAAAAAAAAAAAACTTCTCCTCCTACAACCTCCAAAGAGCTCTCACGACCCAGTAACCAACATATTCAAAGATCATTAAAAACCTAATGCTTAGATATTTCAAGCAGAGTGCGTCTAAGAAGAAAAGACGTTCCCTTTCTCCATTCTAAAGTTTCAACAAAAGAAGGGGGAGAAAGATAAACGTTCCAGGCTTTCAATTTGATTTGGTATTGATCTTAATTATATAATTCAATTCTTGAAAAAGTTGCTAAAATCAACACTCAAAATCAAATAATAAAGTATTTCAAAGCTAAATAATCATTATAATTCATCATGAAATTAAAATATAAAATTATAATAATAACAATTCAGTCATTCCCAATTCAGAATCAATATAAAATTAATTAACAATATAAACAGAACAAATCCCACATCATGAAACTTCCACACCAATTCAATTAACAGAAAGTAATCAAAGAAATAAATGGTTTCAGTCATTCCCAATACCTAATTCAAAATTAACCTAATACCTAATTCAAAATTAACATAATTATATTTTAAAAAAATGAAATAATCAAAGCCCAGATAACAAAACTTCCACTCCATGCAAATTAACAACAATCGATGCTAAAAATTAATCTCCAAATTAAAGGCTCTTTTTTTAATGATTTCTTGGGAGTAGGTAAAGATATTACAGCCCATACCTCCACAGCAGAAGCAACAATAGCAGCAAGAGAAGATTAACAGCAATTCTCTGCAGATTGCAACGAATTTTCCCCCCTTTGGGGGGTCTTCAACATCGTCGTCTAATAACTTCTGCTGATGATCGTTACTATTGCTAGTGCTGGACTGAGGATCTTGCTGCTGTTTCTTCTTCTCCAATTTCATCAGGTGGAGGTTGAGTTCAAGCTTCTTCAAATATGCAATCTTGAAGGAGTCCCTTAGTCTCATTGATGGCCATAGATGCATCTTTCTTCCAGCTGTTGTTCCTTCCCGAATGAATCAATGTCGCTGCCAGGGATAGATGAGGGAATTGCCCAATGAAATGAAAGACCGAATGAATTTGGTGGAGCTATAAAAGCTATGCCAATGCTTAGCGGCTTTTCTTGCCTGACGTGACCACTGACCAAGTCAAATTATGTGGGGCACTGGTCTATGTTGGAATTTGGGTGGGGTCTAGGGAAGAAGAGGAAATATTGGTTTGTTTTTTTATTTCTGTATTTTATAAAAATATTTTTTTAAAATTTTAAACACGCCTTTAATTAATTTTTTATTTTATAAATATATTTACGAAAATTAATATTTAAAATTGTTAGAATAATATTTAAAAAAATACTTCAAAAATAATCATATGACGGACAACGATTTCTATTTTCTATTTTTTTCAGTATATAATTTTTTTCGTTTTTCAACGTAAAACTTCTGCATGAGAGGAAAATTAAAAAAGAAAAAGTTTGTGCTTTGATCTCCAAACTATTTTTTCCTTCTTAAATCCAAATTAGTTTTTTTAATTAATGAAGGGAAATTTTAAATTGAATAGGAGGAAAGAAGAACCTGAGAGTCAAAATAAGAAATTCATGTTATCTAACGATGTTTCTAATTAGATTTTAGGCATAAATTAGGCTTGCTAAAAGAGAAAATTCTATTCTTAACTAATAGTATACATTATTTTTTAATATATTTTTCTGTATTCTATTGAGGAGATTTGGAGAAAATACATAAGTAAAACATCAAGGGGGTCATGGGTGACATAAACAGTAAAATATCATAAAATAATACTCTTGCAAAGTGAACACATATCTTTGTTTTTGGCATAATGAATCACATATCTATGTTTTTCTGTCAAATAGCTGCAGAGGTTATCCTTTTCCAGTGTAGCATTCTTGTGTGTCTATACTTTTTGATGAAAGTAATCTGAACTCTAGTATGCTGCCTGAAGCTTTAAGATGTGTAAGTCAGTCTTCGAAACAAATATCGAGTAAATTACTTCATCCTTTGTAATCATTGTTGAACAGCTTGTTTCATTTGTGATCTTTTTACTATTTAATACTGTCATTGAGACATCCTGATGACTTATTAATATCTTCAGAAAGTGATTAAAGTTCATGACATTCCTACATGTTCTGCTGGCATGTCTATAAAGAATATTTTGATTGTCGCTTCTAATTTTTGTATTAATTTTTATTTTTTTAAGATATTTTTTATCATCAGGAGGAGCTTAAAGCGATGCAGTGCTTCGACAAAAAACCACACGTTATTCAATTTGTTCAAGGTGCATATTGGAATTTTGCTACTCTATCTATCCCAATATCATTGTTAGTGCCGTAGTTTCTCTTTAACATATCCAGAATTTTTTGGTCAACACAACATTCAATTCAAAATTCTTTTTTTTTCCTTTTCTCTTTGTGTGTTTTGGAGGAGGAGGCGGGGGGGGGGGGGGGGTGTTGCGGGGTGCAAATCTGTCAAGATGATAAACAAGTGGAGCAGGACGACATGATTTCTTTTGATAACTTAGTGAGGTGTGTGGACAACCTGGTGATCCTGGTTCCAATTTGTAGTGCATTTTTGGAGCTTAATTTTTACTCCGTATGGCTGTGGATGGAGTTTGAACGTTCTTGCCATTAACTTGCTACCTATGCTGAGATTCTAAAATTCTATAATTCTCAATGATTTGTAGGTAGAAAAGTGGGGAAAGAAATGTTACTAGTAACACTCTTTTATCAGTATAGGGATTATATGAGTCTGTTAATGGACGGAGTAGAATTTAATTATTTTTTCTTTCTTGCTATTATGTGTTTTCCTGGAGAATTATTGTTAGGTGAAGAAGATACACTTGATTAAGGATCCTTTAGTCATAAAGGATTTCAGTTAATTTTCCTCCTACTTTATTTTGCTTGAAATACAATATCATGATCCTGAATTCTTTTACATTTTCTTACTACATGAGAATGGCATGATTCCTACCTGTAATACAAGAACATGTTCCTCAGTTCTTTTGCATGTCCTCTTACTGCATGAGAATGGCGTGATTCTTTATAGAGGTTCTCCTCCTTTTATAACTGGAAGCTGAAGTCCTTGCTGATTGAGTTGATGAAAATGGATGAACCACCTGATTGTGCATGAATGGAAACTAATGCAGAAATCAATCAGCAAGAATAAATGGATCTTTAGGTCTGTTTATGAAAGGAGCCAATCTGTTGCAAGAAGTGATACCAAAATGGCAACATACATAGATAGAAGCATTCAATTAGGTCTCATTAGATTAAAATCTTACAATGCACAGCAAATATCTGGTTTCTGTTGCTAGAATCAATTTACGGTGCCTGTATAGCCCCAAACGGACCCTTCTAAGACATCAGTGCAGAGAAAATGGAGATGATGACTAAATTTCGGCTTATGTTTTGTCAAAATTATTATTCCTTAATACAAAACTATGCCCTCACAATACTTCAACTAATTGGTTTCACGGGGATACCAAACTTGTACACGATCTTTTATGGAATTTCATATATGATATATGAAAATAGCCCGAACAGTATCACTCTGATATTTTTCTTCTTTCATTCACTGCTCCATTTTTAATACATTTTTGAAAGGTATAAATATCTTATTCATTGTCTCGTCAATAGGTATTCCAAAGAATTCTTAAAGCATATACTACAAAGCTTTTCACTAGGCTGCCAAGGGAGGAAAAGGAATTGTTGCTTCTGCAACAGGAATGGATGGACAAATAAAGGTATAAATATCTTTTATAAGCTCCTTGATTGCCATACAAGATATATATTCGTCCTACTTAATATTGATTCTTTCTTGTTTTAATGACTGATTACTTGCAGACATCTGATAAGGATGAAAGAGCGATCTGCTATATTGTGAATACTGCTGAATATTGTCACAAAACGGTCAGTTGGTATTTGAGATTGCATCATTGGTCCATAACCACGTGAGCTGGTAGTTTTAAGTACTAATAAAACAACAGTTAATCTGAAAAAAAAAAGTCTAAATTCTGTAGTTTTTGTCAAAATGCCTTCAGAGGATTTAATTAAGAAACATCTTGCAAGTTCAATTAAATCTGTAAAATGGGACATTATTTTTTTCCTTTTTGGGAAGATATCAATTTTGGGAATGAGAAAGATTTTAGCAGCGTGGTGTGTTCCTCTTGTATCTGGCATGACAGTTGTTTGCTGCTTTACTGCATTTGGCACTGTTCTCTAATTCTTCTTATTTTCACTCATCGTTGATTCATTAATTTTTCATCTGACCTTGTCAATTTGAGTTGCAATGTCAGTTGTGCAGTTAATTACTTATTTGTTGTTTCCCTTTATCCTTGAGATATTTTATTAGTTCTATTTGCAATTCTATGCTGAAGGCCAATGTCTCTGCCATGTTGGACGCCAGCACTAACATTCATTTCTATTCTTCTGCTTACTATTTTCAACTTTCAGTTCGTGTGCATTTCTACATTAATCTTTTGAGCAGGTTATAACATTTCCTAGCAGTCTGGTGAATTGGCTGAAAACATATCCAAAATGATTGATCCTCAATATGTAGATAAGTTGGACATGTCTGAAGCACAGTTTCATTGGGTATTTAGATTGCCTAACAGGATAATTTTACTTAAAGTTCTAATACGGATGCATGGTACAGGATGAATTTTCAACAATGATAACAAAAGCATTAATAACACTGGTGCATGGTATAGAAACTAAATTTGATATTGAAATGGCTGCAATGACACGACTTTCATGGGGCACAATTGAAAGTGTTAGTGATCAATCAGAGTAAGATAGGCATCTTATCTAATTAAGCTATTTTAAGCAGTAGCTTGTGAAAACCAACAACCTTCTAAACTTTCCTGCAGATATGTAAATGGAATAAATACAATATTTAGTAGTAGCATCCCTGCCCTTGGAACCCTTCTTTCTCCAATTTACTTCTAGTTCTTTCTTGATAAGGTGAGCATGAAACCTGTATTAATCCGTTTCAAGCTTTCATTTTTTCATGTCATGGTTTTTCTGTCTTTTGCAAATAGCAATTATAACTTGCATTCTGTTGTTTGTTATCACCTTGAAACACTTTGGTGTCAGAAAAAATGTAAATAGCTTGCATGTGTTATTGTAGAAGTAATATATATGTATTTAAATTCAGCTTGCTCATAATTTTTTGCCATATGCAGATTGCATCATCTCTTGATTCACGCTTTTACATGAACATGTTCAGATGCAAGCAGATATCAGAAACCGGAGCACAAGTATACTTCTTTTTTCCCATTGCTCCATCATGTGTCATACATTGTTTGAACCTGATATACTACCAATACAGCTTGCTATACTTTGTTCAAATCACAACCTCAGTCTTTAACATGTGGTGTTAAAGATTGTTCTTATGCAGTATGGTGTTAAAGGAGAATTTTCTTATGTGAATAAGATTCTGTTCATTGGCAGATGTTGTTAGATACTCAGGCTGTAAAAACTATGTTTCTGGATATTCCTTCTCTTGGAAGACAGGTAAATTGGATTTTGAGGTCTATTAGTTATAACAAGCTATAATTTTCCATTATCATGCACCTCAGGTCACCGCTGGTCCATGTTTTTCGAGTAGTTCTTACACTCCGTTCTGCACTTACGGACAATAGAAAATAGTCTGAAGAAAGAAAGAAAGACTTAGGTATCCTAATTTAGTACAATGCAGCTAAAACAGAAGATCAGATTCTCGTGACTAATTTTTAGGCAAGTTGTCTACCGCCTGGGGAAGTTTTACCTATCTTTTCCCTTTTTCATCTTTTCTTCACTTTTATGCTAGGTGTTACTGATGCATTATATCTACATCCCTATATCACAGGATACGTTTGATTAATGCTTCAGTAGCTAGGTTAGTCAGCAAGGATAACACTTGCACCAGTTTGATATCATTTTTCTGAAAGATCAATATTTTGGGCCCCCTGGTCATTACTTTTATGCAATTCTTGTTTTCATTAAAGCAATAGCCTCTTTATCAAACGTGTTTGTTTCTCTGAGCAGGCTTCAGGAGCTTCCAGCTATTCAATATTTGTTAGCTGTGAGACGAGCAAAGCTGAAGCACTCTTGAAGGTCTGTGACTAAATTAGCATTGGAGTTTTCGACTTTAAAGATAACTTATGACTTCTTTCTATAAAAGTCTCCAATCGTTCTGTTACTAGAGGTTCCATTTCATTTGTTATACAGGTCATATTGTACCCCACTGATTCTGTTGCATATACATATTGTGCACTACTGCCAGAAGGAACACCCACTGAGTTTCAACGGATTTTGGAACTTAAGGTTGTACTCCATTATTACCAATTTTATGATCCATTTTCCCTTCTTTTCTTTCTGAATTGATTTACCTTCTCCTTTTTGGACCTGTGAAATTGCAAATGACTATTGATGCATTCTTCGTATTTGAATGTTGGTCATTGGTTTATAATTTGATAGCAATAACGGCAACTTGTGGTTCTCGTAGTAATTTAGAACTGCCCTGCTGGATTATGTGGTGCAAATTCTGTTGCAGAGTGTCCGATAAGGCCCACCCGAATTTGTCAGAAACCCTTCTTCTTAAGCTGGTTTTACTTTGTTTTTAAATGAGCGAATGATGGCAGACAAGATGGGTATATTGTTCATAAGAAATATCTGACACTAAACTGTAAATCTCTTAGCTAGAAATATATGTGTTAAAATGAAACATGTCTGAGGACTGGGAAATGATATCAAAGTTCAACGGAGAAGTGTACAGGGTTCTTCAAATCCCATGTAATTTCCTTAACTTTGCTTCAAAATAATTAAACAATCGAAAGAAGTTATGCCTTAGATTCCGATGTGCTTGTTTTTCATTGCCTGCTTGGAGATTGAAGCTTTATGACATGCACTTGCGATTTCATTATACCAATATATTGTGATAATCAGTGGGATTGTGAAGATAATTTCCACATCCTTCTATCTTTTTCCTCGTGTTTTTTAATAAGAAAGTGCTGATGATTGTATTGCGTTTGTTTATAGCTTTATTGTATAAATTTTGATTTGCTAGCCAAAATTTTCGTGAAAATTTAATTTTTGTATCTAAAGAGAGGAAACTGTTTGTGATGTTCAGCAACACCTAATTTTTCAACAACTATTTGATCTTTGGACTTAAGGGAGATAAGTAAATGAGAAAAATCTTTAGATTTTTGCTAAACAGGGCCTTTAGAGAGGAGCTTTGGTGGCGTCGTTGCATTCTTATCTTCTTCATTTATGTTCACTTTTATTTTGCTTGTATGCAGACACTTGTGCTTCTGTATTTTGTACAAGAAGAAAATTTCAACAGCGGGCTTTGCATCCTTGATTTACATAAATTCGATATATCACTCTTTAACTCATCTTTCTGTAAAGCAACAATTGCACTTTGTCCCCTTAAATTACTTGACTCAAGCTGTCCGCTGTATCAGAACTTCCAGAAAAAGCACGAAATGGTTAATTTTGCCGTCCCAACTTTGCCAACATTCTTTTATAAGGATACTAAATGAATATTGATTGCATGTTATTCTCTAAGGCTCCTAATTCTGCTCGTCGTTTGATTGATTCACGGGGTCTGAAACGAACTGACCAGCAAAGTATATTGGATGATTTTAGTAAGCGTGGGTCAGGAATTTCTCAACCAGCTATTGCTAGCCCTTCAGCTGTCCCAGCTGCCTCTCCTCCTTCTGTAGCATCTGCAATAACAGTTCCTGCTGTGGTTGGACTCCCCAGGGAGGATGTTCTCGCCAGAGCAGCTGCACTTGGGAGAGGTGCAGCTACAACTGGATTCAAGAGATTCCTTGCTTTAACTGAGACGGCGAAAGATCGCAAGGATTTCAGGAAGCTTTTCACTGGATAAGATTCAGGTCTTTGAATTCTTTTGACTGGATTGCTATTCGTCGTATTTCTTGGGAACAACCACAAAATCATTTGACTGATTTTGTTTCAAATATATATATATATATATATATTTTAACCATTGGTTACATTGATGTTTAGATATTTTTTGGGTAATATTCCGGCAGGCAGAATTTTCTGTACTGGGCAAAATTAAAACATTTCAAGCAAAATGTAAAATTGTTGTTTTGGTAATAATCATGAGGTACACAGAATATATGGTTCCTTGCTACATTTAAATCTTTAAGCTTTATAGCTTGGATTTTCTAACTTTTGCAGAAGCTTGGGATTTTTGTGGTACATGTGGTCACTGCAGAATAACATGTACTCATCTTTTTTATTTTTTTCCTTTTGTCTTTCCTTCGAAACTTGACTAACATAACTTACGAGTTGTTTTCTTATTGAGACTGGGATCTATCCCAGAGGCTTATAGTTTACTATTGATGTCCATCAGGTAAATCATGGACTTATTGCGAGAGAACTGTAAGCTTACTGGTAGCCAGTTATTAACATAAGGAGAAGAGAGACGAGTGACGGCTGAAGAATATGGTAGACGTACTGAGGACTACGTATGAGCGGACACAGAACATTCTGGTGTAGTACTTTTTTTTATATACATATGAGATTAATATTGCTATTACTGCTTGTGTAAAGCACGAGCAGAACTCTTCGTTGTAATAGTTTTCATTTTTTAAACACCCTTAATAAAATTCATTGCTGCTTAATAACTTCCCAATCCCACCACGTAGACACTTTATCTACTGCTTCGTTTCAATTTCTGATATAATGAATAACTTCCCCATCCTACCGGGTATGCACTTCATCCACTACTTTATTTTCAATTTCTTATACAATGGTTATATAATCAAGAATATAAAAGAATACAAATCCAGACAAGAATAAAAAAAGTATTAACCAAATAGGTCTGCTCGTACTTTATGCTAATTACAGTAAAATCATATGCATAGAATGCTATTCTTTTTTGTTCAATTGCATAGACGTAGATTCTGCATCTTGCACTTCTGGTTACTTTAATGATGATTAAGTTTGTTATAATAATTTCTCTAGGAAATTCAATTCTCTGTGTGTTTTTTTAGTTTCTGTCTTTTATTTTTTGGGTAAAATTGAGGCTAATGGCAATGGTAAAGCTGAATCATCTAGAAACAGAAAACTCAAAAGAAAACTGGAAAGGAACAATTAGTGTACATAACCTGTTAAAAAGTTTTGAATTTAAAACAATCTTCAATCCATTTTCCATGGCAAGAGCTTCTCTCCAAGCATATCATTCCCTAGCTTCTTCAAAATCAACGCGGCATGACTTTGTAGCAGTTCCTGGACCGTGGAATAACACTTTTGCATCTTTTTGTTGAACACAATCATCGGAGATAGATGAGATAATTATATGAGTCAAACCTCCAAATTTTTTCATTTATGTTAATCTTTGGGTGAGTCATTTTATGAACATGGTATTATCTGAATGTTAGTTGCCTAGTAATCTATTTACACGTTTGGTAGAATCTGGTAAATTTGATGATAAAATTAAGATGTGTCTTGAATTTGTGAACATACCTACATAAGTTTAAGATTCCTACGAAACTAAGTAAAAGAAAGGAAAATGCTACTTCCTTTGGTGTTATGAAAACTCGATATGTAATTAAAAGCTCGTTCCTAACTTACCCTGAAATGAAGCAAAGACTAATTCTAAAGTTAAAACTGTGACAGAGCTTTTAAAATGGAGGATCATATCTGAAAAAGATCACAAAAGATGCATTACCATTGACATATGAGGACTCCGATCCTTACTGGGTAAGTGTAGATTTTGTGCTCAACGTTTCAGTAACTGTCACGTCCAATACTCCACAATACAGTCTATACAGTTAATCTCCCTTGCATGGCTACGTTCCTGTAGCTTATGGTCATGGTGCTTGCCGTGGAAGCCTAGCTCCTTCGGATTGTGCTACTTGAGTTCAAGCTGCTTATTATAATAACATTAGAGATTTGTGCAATGGTAATATTGGTGGTAGGATGAACCTGAATGATTTTACAATCTGTTACGAGTAATACAAATTTACTGAGACTGGTCTCCGATTGGACGGCATGGCACGAACAGTAATACTGAGCGACCGTATGGAGGATTGAATGTTCCACAAGGCAAAACTGTCGGTTTTTTGCATTTTTATAAAATTTGTTACGTTTTTGTTCTTAATATTTTTATATATAAATCCCCAACTTCATTAATATTATAAATCATTTTACATCATAACTAGTGATACGTACAAACCTTACAGTAAGATAACATAGAAACTACTACCTTAATAGCCTCGAACATATATAACATACATGACGGAATTAATGTTTTATTTATGAAACATTGTACTAAAAGTAAACAATCGGGTGAGAACTGATATTTGTGAGAACCCTTGTTGAACAGCAAATGAAATTGCTTCCAAACACGCAAGCACTTCAGTTTGAAAAGCTGAAATTGCTCTGACTCTCTTTGGCTGTCTTACTAATACCCCCTATCCATTCTTAATTACAAATGCTATTGCTTCCAATTGTGTTTTTTGCTTAAAGGAACCATCCACAAAAACCTGTATTGCATCGGGCACATTTCTTACTGAAGACGGAATGAAGAGAAACACCGAATCCACTCTCTGATATTCCTGCTGCACACCTTGAGTTTCGCATAACCTGATCCATTGACATAACCTCTTGAAACATTACTGTTGCTTGATTACATACTTGGATTGGATCAATTGATAGACCTTGCCAAATAAAGTTAGTACGAGCTAACCAAATATTCCATTGGAGGATGATTGACCTGATTATCATTGACTTTTCCGGTGCAGATAAAACCAATTTGCAACCCACGTGGAATTCTATCCCTTGAATCAAAATGAAAACCAGAAGGAGAACAATGCCAAATAACTTTTGAAGTATGACATTCAAAGAACAGATGTTCCAATAACTCTTCATGTTGTCCACAACGCAAGCATAATGGTGAACGAAATATTTCTTTTAAACAAAGCTACCATTATAGGACAAATACTACGAATCAAATTCCAAGAAAAGAATTGCAACTTTGGAGGCATTTTCAAATTCCACAACATTTTAAAATATCACTATATTCTCCATTCAAACTCTCCTTACTTTGCTGAGGTCTATCAAGAGATTGTAACTGAACTGCTAATCTATAAGCTTAGTTCACCAAATAATCTCCATTTCGCTCCAACTTCCATCTAAGAATATCCGGTTTAGGTATCCTAGGAATATGAATGGCCAAAATATGATTTACCATTTGTAATGGGAATAACTTATTCAATAATGGCATTCTCCATCTTCGCTATTGATCAATAAGGTGTTTCACTCTCAAATTCCATTAGGATTTGCAAATCCCGAAATGCCAATTAGCCACATCACACCTTGTTTAACTAAATTTCGTCCCCATAATATGCTCTTCCAACCCCTATATGCATTCAACCTTGGCTTGACCTCGAAAAATGGGATTTTCTTACAATATTTAGATAAGAAGAACCTGCTCACCAATGACTACCTATTCATGAGAATTTTCCATGCAACCTTTCCCAACAATGCTTGATTTAACAAGGTTGTTGATATTAAGCCCAGACCTCTTACAAATTTTGATTTACAAATTGACTCCCAATACTTTCAATGTAGTCCCATACCCTCGTTATCTGCTTTCCAAATGAATTTTGCAATATCTTTATCAATTCATGTAGATACCGTAATTGGTAGTCTAAATATTGACAAAGCATATTAGGGCTGTTCAAAAAAACTCAAAAAACTGAAAAACCGGGAAAACCGATCCGCCCCGAACCGAAAAAATGGGTAACCGAATCGGTTTTTGGTGGCGGGGCGGTTTGCGGGGCGGGTTATATTTTAATCGGGGCGGTTCGCGGTTCTCATTTTTGCGAACCGGCGGGTAACCGAACCAAACCGAAATGGGGGTAGTTATGTAATTTCACATGTCACTTATGTAATTTCATATATTAGTTTGAGTGTTCATTTGGCTATTTGTTGAATATTTATGTTTTTACATTGATTGAAATGAGAAGATGAAGTTTGAAAGACTAAGTGATTATTTTCTTGTTTATATAGTTTTTGGTTATTTGTTGAATATTTATGTTTTTATGTTGATTGAAATAAAAAGATGAAATTTGAAAGACTAAGTGATTGTTTTCTTATTTATTTAATTTTTGTTTTTTTGAAGATTAAGGTTTTGGATGTAATTTAACTTTAAGATATTAATGTTTGTATTATTAGTGATTTATAATATTTTGTAATTTTTCTTGTTTATTTTTTTAAAAATATAGGTAAATTATTATGGACCGGGTCGGATACCCGCCCTATCCGAACCGGTTTTGCGGGTAACCGGAAGGCCGGGTACCCGCTACATGTGGACCGGTTTGCAATTCGAATTTTTGCCGAACCGCAAAGACCGGTTCGGTTCACATTTTTTGTCCATGGACCGGGTACCCGGTCCATGAACACCCCTAAAGCATATTGTGCAACGGAAGATAACGTGTGCTTTGCCAAAATTATTCTACCCATAGCAGATAAAGAAGAGGTCTTAAAACCTACTATTTTATTAGCAATCTTGTTCCCAATATGTGCAAATAATTGCGATTTCTTTTTTCTAAAATTCAAATCCAAACCCAAATATATCCCAATTTCCTTTCTCACAGGGATGTCAAACAAAGAAGATAACATTGACCTTGTATCCTCATCTGTATTATTGCCAAGCAACAACGTCGATTTACCTCTATTAATAATTTGGCCTGAAGCTCTTGTATATGCTTGGAGAACATTCTGCACCTTCGAGGCCACTTCCACCAATGCCTTAAAGAATATAATGCAATCACCAGCAAACATTAAACGAGAGATTCTGCCACCTCCTCTAGAATTTGCTAAACCAGGTGACTCCTTCGCCTTGCTCATATTCTGAAGCACTGAAGATAGCGCTTGTTGTGCAAGGATAAACAAGAAAAGCAATAATGAACATCCTTGTCTTAAACTTTTTTTCAGTGGAAAATCATCAGATATCTGTCCATTCACCAAAATCGAGAAAGTAACCGTAGAAATGCAATCCTAAAGCTTTGTCCAATGATCTAAAAAAACATATCCTGCCTAGCACCCGAACAAGAAAGTCCCATGATACTTTGTCATATGCTTTACTCATATCTAGTTTCAAAGTTGCCAGTTATCTTTATCTTTCTTTTTTTTCCTCAAGTATTCTACTATTTCATGCATTATGAGAACACTATTTACAATTGCTCTATTAGGTACAAAAGCATTTTGATAGCATGAAATAAGACTGCAAATAACTCTTTTCAACCTATTAGCCAAGACTTTAGCCACCACTTTGTAAACAACATTACAAAGGCTTGTCAGTTGGAAATGTTAGAACCTTGTTGGATTATTCATTTTTGGGATCAAAATGATTTTGGTGTTGTTGTTCGATGGCCAAACTGAACTTTTTTCATTCAAACACTTCAAGACCACTGACAATGCTACTTCACCTACTGTATCCCAAAATATCTAATAAAACCCAAATGGGATAGAATCTAGTCCTGGAGCCTTCCATTTACCCATGTGAAACACCGCATCTTCTACCTTTTTCTTTGTGAAAATGGAGTCTAATCATTTAGCTTCCTCATTGGAAATCTGTACATCAATATGTTCCAAAAACATCTCCTGATTTTTCACTAGATATGAATCACTTTGATTATTTGCCTGATACAAACTCTTAAAATAAGAAACCGCCTGCAAAACAATTTCCTGTTTTTGATTGGTCCATTCCCCATTTTCCAATTGGATTTGTGAAATATATTCCTCTCAGCTAACCACACTACTCTCAATCTTTGTTTCCAATAATCTTTATTGCATTGTAAAAATAGTCCAAATGTTTGTGCAACATACTCTCCTCTTGAGTGATGTCCCAGAAATGAATCACTTTCTGCAAAAATTCCAAGTTATCCATAACCAATTTAATCTTCTTCTCTAAATTGCGATATGTTCTCGAATTCCAATTATAAAGATGACTCATGAGAACTTTTAATAGCAAACTAATTTTGATAGCCCAGATCTTACACTCTCTTTACAATCTGCTGGCAAGCCAAACCCCTTAGCCAAAAAGATTTAAATTCCTTATTATTCACAAACCTATGACTAAAAAATAGGGTATCCACTACAATTGGCCTATGATCAGAGCATATAATTAGTAAATCCTAAAGCTTCGCTTTTTAAAAGGTCATCAATTATGATTTATTTGTAAATGCACGATCCAACCTCTCAAACGCAACATCCCCATCTTTTCGATTATTTGTCCATGTATACCATACTCCCACATTATTTAATTCCTTCATTTATAAATAATCCAAAAGCTTAAAAAAAAACCTTCCTTTGCTCTAGTTTGTACATTGGATTACTCAATTTATCCTTTCTCCTGATTATTTGATTAAAATCACCAGCCATGATCATCGAAATGTCCAAATTCTATACATATTTTGTAATGGATTCCCAAACACTAGTTTTTATTGTAAAACAGGTTGTCATACACCATGAAAGCCAGCCATACTAATCCATTATATTCAGTAACTTTGATACAAAATAAGTTCACATTTTTTTACAATGACAGACACAGACTCATTTAGACCATGCTAAACATAAACCCCCTCATAACCCCTAAGGAGGGACCAAGTCCCAACTCCCAAAAGAAGTAGATTGTAACCATCTTTCCATCCTGTCATTGAAAACTTTCGTTTCCATCAAGAACAAAACATTTTGATAATACATACGGGTCAATCTATTCACTGTCTGTACTGAAAGGGATTGACCTATTCCCCTACAGTTCCAACTCACGATCCTCATTTCTCCTACAATGGTTGTTTAGATACACACTCCTAAAAGACCTTTAATTGTTCATTATCATCATTCTCCCACAAACGAAGCAATTGATCAAATTGTGAAGCTAATAGAGATATCTTCCTTTCCCATACATCATCCTCTTCGAGTAACTCTTTAAAAATATGCATTTTTGCTTTAAACAAATTCAGAGTTTCCTGTGACTCTGTAGATGATGAAATTTTATTTTAATTTAATTAGTCAAGATTAAACAAATTAAATTAGTCTTGATTAATTTAAATTAAATTAAAGTGATTTTATAAGTCCATTTGTATTTGGGCTTATAAATCAAACATTTGACATGTGGGCCTCAAGTCAAATTTTAATGTCCACAAAATCTATTTATGTTTAGACCTATAAGTTGGACCATTGATATGTGGGCCTTAAGTTCAAGTATAATGTCCATTAAATTAAAAGTGAATTAATTTTATTAATTCACATTGGACTCTTTGGGCCGACCCATTAATTAAAGTTTACTTTAATGGGTTTCTTAAGTCATAAGTAGCCCAAGTTGATGGAGAATTCTAGAGAGTTTCCTTATAAGCCAATTAAACTCTAATTTTGGCTATAAATAAGGGTTCTCTCCACTCAAGTCGAGATATATGACAAATTCTCCAAAGGCTTAGAGAAAAACTCTACCAAATTCTTTAGAGATTTCTCTCTCAAGCCCAAGTTCAAGTGCAAATCAAATCCTCGAGTCCAAGTTCAAATTCAACCAAGTTCCTGTGTTCGTGTTGGAGGCTTGAAGATCCAAAATTCAAGTGTTCGAGACAACAAAATCAAATCCACCGTTTCCAACGGAGAATCCAATTTTAATTCAAGAACAAGCCTTTTTAGGCCCTTGAATTAAGTGTTCGTGAAGAGAAGAATCAGAGGATAATTTCTCTTATAAAGAAATTTATCCAGAGATTGTAACTTTTTTATTTTGAATTAATAAATTCGATTTGTGCAACTTTTCTTGTCTTTTATTCGCAGACACGAAATTTGTTGCTACAGACTCATTCTCCAATTTTTGTTCAACAAAAGATCCAATTTCCTAACGAGGAAAAATTTTTTGTTTGACCCTTTCCACATTAGACATGTCTATTGAATTACCCTCTGATGAGCTTATTGTATTGACCAATCCTATATCCTTCTCCTCTATCAATTGTATCATAGATAAGGAACCCAAGTTAAAACCTACTGTCACAGTACTTACCTCATCATCCAAAGTTTGCCTAACCATGTTCAAACCATTGCAAGTACCAGAAATCCAAACATTAAACTTACTTTCCATTCATGGTCTCTTCATGCTTGTGCCCCCCACCTCTGACCAATGCCTCTTATTAGCTATCTTAACCATCTGCAAATTCATCACTATATTGGGCAATATTTATAGAGGAAATAGATAAACATCACCCAAGTGAGAAGCATTCAAGCATAATGAGAGCCCAAAAGCCTGGATAATCGAATCCAACTATTGGAATCTTTGATTAGTATCCATGCTACTACTACTCGGCTCATCCAACTACATAGACTTCAAGTGATCCAGCAATAAATGTTGTTCAGTTAAAAACCTATATTTCTTTATGAACCCCAACACCATGACACACTTACACAGAAACATCAATGTATTACTATTAGCCCATGGTCCATATTGTTTCATCTCATCCCAGAACATATTAAATAAGGCCCAAGCCCATTCTTTGGCAACTAATTCCATAAGTGGTTGACTAGATTCCCATTGTCCCCACCTGGAGCATCATGCATCCCTAATATCATACAATTCCTACTGGCTATTTGAAAAAACTTTTCCACCTCATTCACACTACAGAAGCCACTTGGGTCCTTGGAAATGATGGAAAATTAATTAGAGAGCTCCACAATTGTTGACTTGAAGTATGGAAATGACCATGCCTATCTCTCATGACTCTTCATAGTGGCCAGCATTGAGACAGTCACACCGACCTTTACTTTCACTTGGTAGCAAGTAAAATGAGAAGCTAAAATTGTCAGATCGGTCTCCTAGCACATTACCCATTGCATCCAAATACTCTTGTTCACATGTCGTATCAACCTCCAATCTTGCATTGGTGACAAATGGCAATAAGTTCCAATCAGGAATAGTATCTAGTTCAACTAGAACTAAAGCCTATAACTGTTTCCCAAATATTTGAAATGGTTGCAACTCTATTTCCTTGTTCCCCTTTCAATTAACTGTGTTGGAGGTTGCTGTAGCTCCGGTAACACTTTCTCTTCATTCAAATCTTCAACCTAATCCTAGATCTGTGTAATAAAGTCGTCCTCTGATACAATTTCTTCATTCGAAATATTCTCATCTTCCACTTTCAACGGTAATACCGGATTGAAAAACTATTTTTCTTCTTCTTCGCTGGGTTCCTCATTATTAGTCTTCCCATTTAGATTATTGAAATCTATATCAAACATTGTTAGGTTAATTCTTAGTTAAAACCTAAACTTATTTTCATACATATGCGCATTATGATGCATAAAATGTCTATCGATCTGACTCTAGAAATTAGATGGAATGGAAGCCGTTCTCAACTCTAGACTATGAGCATGTGCTCGTATAAAATTTGTTTATAACTCCCTGGATTCATCTCACTTTAGTTGCAATCCTAATTCTTGTATCATTTGCTGAAAATGCTCAATTAGAAAAACCTCCAAACCCTCCTCATCTTTAGCAAATCTACAAGAAGGCATAATATGACTTGTAACTTCACACTTCCTACAAATCTTATGAATCCTCTAATACTGAAATGACACCCATGTAGACTCACCATGAATAAGATTTAAGAAAAACCCAGCTGATAGTGGAACATTCAATTTCACCCAGACTCTAGCACGAATATAAGCCAAATTACTCTGCAAACTAGTTCGAACCTCTGTAGGTTCCCTTGTAAAAGATGTAAATCTTCATCCTGCTTCTTGATTGAAACATTCTACCGGAACTCCCATCATTCTAACCCAAATCAACACATAAGTAGGCATCAATCAGCTAAGAACCATTTTTGGTTGCCATATACTAAGAACCAACAAGGTTCTATCTACCAAATATGGACTATTACCCAACACAACTAACATATCTTCCAATGTGTCAAAGAGAAAGATGCATGGTTAACCCTCACAACCAACTAACTATGCATGATGACCCCAATGTTGACGAACATATTCATTCATCCTATTGAAACTAAAGGTACGATAATCAACAAGATATCCAACCAAGGCATTTCTCAAACGAGGTTCACCCATTTGGACATCCATTTGATTAAGCTAATATAAGATACCCCTACTAGAGAATCTAAATATATCTAATTGGATGTGTGCTCCCCCTAACTCTCTAATCTAAAAATTATGGGCCCACATGATTAACCGTAACCCATCCGACCAATATCCTTCAATAAGTCTACTTGTGAGGTCCATGTAGACCATTTTTTTTTTAATGAAACCAATTGAGGTAAATAAACTTAAATCTAACAAACACCAAGAGTAATTAGTAGAAATAAACAAAACTTGAGATGGGAAGGATGTTTCTGAATAAAGCACAAAAGAAAAGAAAGTTCTAAAAAGGATTGATAACTTTGGAATATATTACTTTATTTATTACTAGACAACTGTAAAGAAAGTTGAAAAGTAACAAGTCAAGAGTATGCTGGTTCCACTATTAGAGAGACTAAACTCTTGTTAGAGAGAGAAAGTTCCTTCTCTCTTCTTTTTTTCTTCTTCTTTTACTCGCTTGTAATTTGAATTCAAGACGATTGTGATGATGTTTCATTTGTATTTGGTACTTGAAATCACGAAGATTAGATTTTAATTGGTAATTATGCGAAGAGTTGTCAATCTATTTATTTATTTCATGGGCAATTCTTAAGTAAACTGAATTCACGGTTTTATTTGTGGACCTTGCAGTTTAAAATAGCGCGACATAGACATAGTAACACATGCTAACGTAAGAAAGTGATGTAAGGATACTTATGTGACCCATGGACCGGGTCTATATAAAAATTGTTCTGACAAAATAAGATTATATACATAATACGATCTATTTATTCTTAGGCGCATTAGTCATATATATATATATATATATATATATATATATCGTGGAAGTCTGCAATCTATTTTTACTAGAGATGACAAATGGGCGGGATAGGCGGGACTTAATTGGGACTGTGAAATATGGGCCAGACCCAAACAGTCCCATATTTGTTATGGGGTCAATATGAGCAGGACTAAAATGGATTAGTCCTATTTGATACTGCCCAAATAGCCAATAAATCCCATTTTATTAATTTTTTTAAAACTATCTTTCCTTATTGATCAATTCCTTTTTTTTCTAATATCATTTGTTTTTTTTTTAATTTAACCTTAATATTTCTTTTTTATATCATTCATAGTTTTAGTTTATTAACATCAATAAATTTTTAAATTTTTTTGTTTTATATTATTCTTTTTTAAATCTCATTTTTTAATGTTTTCTAACCTTTCAATTATAAACTATAGTTTTTTAATGCTTTCTAACCTTTCAATTAAAACTATAATTTTTCAATGATTACATGTAAAGAGGATAGATTGAGAATATATAGAGATCTAATTTATCTACCCCTAAAAAAATTAATTTGGATGTTATTTTATTAAAACATCTGATACTTAAATTCATCACTTTTGCTCATGTATGTTTTGAATTGATTGGTAAATCTCAATTTCCTACTGTTATTCCTATGGTTAATAAATATGGAGTTAAAATGTTGTAAAAATAATCGAGTATGAATAGTTAGCACTTTGCAAAAAAATTGACCATTTAAAAAAAATTGCAACGCTTAAATCAAAGCCGCAATTTGCATAGGTATAAAAGACAAAAGTAATTGCAAGCCTATTTTAAAGAGTAGAGAATCTAGTAATGTGGCTGCTTTTTGTAGATTAAATGATAATAAGAAATTTTCCTATAATTTTGCCACTTAAAACGGCAAATAATGCTACAACACTTTTTAAAGCATAATTGTGTGATGTAAAAAGATGAATTAAAAACTTTAAAAAGTGATAGAAAAACATTTGTAGAGAATATTCTAAAATAATATTCTAAAATGCCTTGTTCAAACTAAGCAATTGTTTCAAAGATAAAGTATGCGGTGGCTTCTTTGAAGGATGTTGCACGAACAATTGTAAACTTAGAATTTGATTAAAAAGTTTATAGTTCTGCAAATTTTAATTAAAGCACTCTACATATGAAATCTACGTGAATTTTTTTTAGTACAAATATTAGTTTAGCTACATAGAATTGATGTCAAAAGGTAAAATTTAACATAATATTAAGATGAGAAGTAGTTGAATTGAATAGGCTAAAATGAAGAAGCCAATAATGGAGAAATAAAATTACAACATGCCGATTATTGTATCAAAGACGTCAAGGACCGCAATATTCTACCGTCATTTAAAAAAATGTTAAAAGTCAATAAAACGAATAAAGGATGAAAAATACTTTGTTAATGTAGTTTAAAATAAAGGATTTTTTCAAAAGAGAGTATGGAAGGAGTGGATCTAATCAAATATAAATTATTCAAAAGTTTTTTTATATTTGGGTATAGGAATCCCAATCAATTTCTAATCATACCTATATTTAAATGGGTATTAATATGTATAATTTCAAATAAATCTAATCTCATATTATTCATACTCAACTTGCCCAAATTAAATATGAACATAAAATCCCAATATACCTTAGCATACGTTGCCATCTGTAATTTTTACTAAAGATAAACACTGGAAAAAGTAATGGCACCTTACCTATTTGTTTTCGACGATTAAAAATTGTTCTGGTCCCAGTTGGGTGAAAACAAAGCAAGCCTTCCGCCTGGCATCCAAGCAAGAGAGCGACCTTTACTCTGAAGTCAACCGATCAACCTCAAGCGACACCGTTTCAAACCTAAACCCTTGCCTTCCCTTCCCTCTCCTCCTCTTCCTCCGATGGCAAATCAAGGGGCCAAGAAGCGAAAAGACGAAAACGCTCGTCACCTGAACAATCTCCTCTACGTCATCATCCTCTCCAATGTTTGTTATTGCTATTTTAATTTAAGTTAGCTTAAAAATTACGAATTACTATTACTCATCTCGATTGTTATTCTTGTTTGATTTATTCTTAAAAGAAGAAAAATTAACTTTTGATCTTTGTTTTTGATTGTGTTATTTAGGTTATATATATAGTAATTAGGGCAGGGTTTATGTACTCAAGCTTCAGGTGGAAGAAGCACTTGGGAGAAATGGTGTTAACGGCGTTTGCTTACATCTTACCTTATCAGCAGCTCTGCGCCATGGCCAGGCCGTCGTATGACGAAAACGGGGAGCTTGTTGACGGCGGATTTGACATGAGCAGTGGTGGAATTTGTGGGTATGACTGTGATTTCATTTCTTCGGATATATTTGTTATTTTAGTAGTAATTTCAATTGTTTTGCAGGTTGTGTTATGTTTACTTAGACTGCGTTTGGTTTCAGTTATTTAGGATTGCAGAGTTCTGTATTTCTATTTGAATTCATTTCCCGTATTAAAAGAAGAAAAGAAATGGGACAAAGGACCAGTTTTAGTGTGGTTGCGCGTATTAAATTGGGAAATAAAAAGTTTGTGAGAATATGGATTGTGGTTTTACTTTTAAACAAAACGGAAAGAAAAAGAGCATATGCATTCAGATGTTATTTGTTCGATTACTTGATTCTCTTTTAAGTTCTGTGCTGAGAATTTGAGGTGAAGTTATAGCTTTGATGATTATATTCACAACGAAGTAAGATGGGAAATGGACTTTTTTTTTTTTGGCTCTTTTTAACAACTTCTGTTGGACTTTGGTTTATAATTTTTTGAGTAGTAAGTAAAAATTTTTGGTGGCACTTCGGTGTTGGATAAACTTGCAAAGGAATTGGAGAATAGCTATTGTTCCTATAATCATGGTTCGTCATGTTGGCCAAGTTCATAACGTGTCACCCGAGTCATAATTGGAACAAGGCCTGTTGATATGATATTGTTACCCACATACTCTTGGAACTAAATTGGATACGTATCGCTGAGAAATTGGCAATATTAGCCAATATAGAATGATATAACATGGTATCAGTAAAAATTGGTCAAGATCTTGGTGATATGCATTGTTATGAATCCAAAATTTGGGAAGGCAAACACAATTCTCCCTACCCCTCCTTTAATAACAAAATTGTAAAAAAAAAACAAAAAGTTGAAGAATAGTAATCATAGTTTTGGATTGAACAATCAAGAACCAACGTTCTCATGGTACTATATAAAGTAATGAGATTATAAATTGAAGCCAAGTGTTAAGCATATATCATAGCCTCAAAGAAGAAAGTCCACTCTTGAACCAAAAACCCAACCCCATCATCTCTCTTTCTTTCTTGCCCACAACGCTTTGAATTAAAAGATACAAATTTTCCATCTTATTACATAGATTTTTTCTCCTAGTTTTGCAATCTTTTGTAGATCTGTTGTCCCAATCCTACCAAATGTTCTTATTGATCAATTTATAATAAAAATATTTATTGAGAATATGGTAAAAATGCATGGTTCCTTATGTTTTTGTATTTTAAAATATTATTTGATAGATATCTGTTTCTTTGTTATATTGAACTAAACAAACACTATTACTTTTTTATACAATTCTTATTTTGTTTATAAGATATGATGATCTTTCTCTCATATTTAAGTTTTGATGTCATATAAAATCGATACTAAAATTATTTATTTGGTAATGCTATAGTCCATGGTTATAGCAGCGTTACTTGATTTAAATAATTGGTGACTATATATTACAATGTAGATATTTTATAAATTTAATTCAATAATTGTGATTGTTATGGTATTTTTTATTTTTAGTAATTTTTTCAGGTTTTTTGAAAATTTTTATGTGGTATAACGTGTGTATCATCTAATATTTGACCGATATGCCAAGATGGATGTGAAACAACCACAACCGACTCTATGAATTTCCTTTTCTTTGAAAGGAGATTCAACTTCTATGTCTAATGGTGCTGCTATCTTTGCACTTTATACATAGAATCATGTGATGCACTAGTAAAAAGCATGTGTCCATGTGGCACATGAAAAATCTTAAAGTATCTTGTTGTTATAATATTTTTCTTGCACAATTGGAGTAAAGGAATCTCTGATGCTTGAATTGGATGAAAAATGGGATAAAGTTTACACCTTCAAATCAAATAATACTCTCATTTAAGATCTATAAATCCTCGTGTTTTGTGTTCGTAAACATTGACTCCATATAGATGGTTGGTTTTTGGAGTGTTTTTTAGAAAATATTATTGTGGCAAATTTAAAAATTCTTCTCAATAAATGTGTTTGTGAGATAAAAAGTTAGTTGAAAAACGTGGTTGAAGTATTTAAAAAACGTGTTTCTAAAAAATAGAACTAACCAAACACAGCCATTGTTTCATCATCTTGTATATTCCACTAAGCTTTTATAGTGTGTAGCAATAGCTATAGTTACTGTGTGTCATCTTACTTCATCTATGTTATCTTTGCAGATATTTACACGATGTAATCTATGTTACTAGCTTTGTTCAACTTGCTTCCATCTTCTCGGAGAAGTTTTGGTACATATATTTGGTGGTAAGATCCATGCCCCTTAGTTAACTTATTGACATGTATTAGTGTATAAAATATTATTGATCATGCATATCATTTTAAAATATTGGATTTTTACACCCTAAAAATTTATTTTTTGGGTAAAATTTGGAAACTCTCTTTCAGATGCTAAGAGTAGTTATTTTGTTTCTTTGGTTTGGCTGTTTTCCCTGAATAACATGTTTAGTGGAGGATAGTGACTTTCACTTTTGTTCTTCTTATCTCTTTTTCCCCTCTCGGGAAAATTGAGAAACATTGCTATTGTGCTTTGAACCGAAGTTGATCAAAACAATAGAATCATCAGAACTTAGTAACTTTGCTTTTGTTTATATGAAGAAAGCCATTTTGAGTCAAAAGGCATACTATTATGAAGGTATTTTGTGTTGCTGTAAAAGTATCCATAGCAGGGATTCGATGACATCTCTTGCTTCTTTATGTGTAAAAAGTAGCCTTGTAGACAAGAGACGGAGTTAGTGCATCAAGTTCTTTATGGAGATTACTTTTGTTGGAACAACAGTGGTGTACATAATTTTAATGTAATTATTATTTACGAATGTAAAATATGCTTAATGTCATCATTGTTTGGATAAGCCACTTGCTTAGGAAATTGGCATGTGGAGGGTATTGTGTAATTGTATTTTCCTCTTGTGAGTTTATTTTAGGTGATCCAAAGTTGTTTTTTGCTGGATATTTCTCCTGCAATATATAAAACTTTCTTGTGTATTTTATATTCTTGTTCTCTGACTTACTCCAAATATTCTATCAACTAAATATATCGTGACTTGTCAGTGCTTCTATGAGTCTAGATATCCTGTTTCTCTGGAAATGTGATTTGTGGCATTTGCTTATGTTGTTGCTGCTATCATTTATAGTGTTGACATTGGAGTTCTGTTTCGGCTTGTTTGTTTATATCCCTGCTACCAATATTTGAACTGTTTTACGGCTTTGTGGGCTATCTTGCATCCACCTTTTCCCATTTGCTCTACAATGTGACGCATGTTGTAAGCGCCACATTGGAGAATGCTTAACATGCAGGTCTTTCATATCGGATGTCAGGATGTATTTTTGATGTTTCTAAAACCCTGCAGCTCATATTTGTTTGCTGTTTGTTTATATTCTTGGTTTTGATTATTTCTCAGATCTTCACCTTTTTCACTACATCCTTAAATCTTTACATGAGGTGACTAAACTTATCACTTGATTGCCTTGCTACTAGAATACTGACTGTTCAGGTTTCTTGGGTGCCACTTTGTTCCCTTTTTTTTTTTTTTTTTTTTTGGCAGAAGCATTTGTTTCCTTTTACCTCTGAAGCTTCCTTTCCATTTGCTTAGGCCTGTTAGAGCAATGCCAGTGGGGAACATCTGTTTCTTTTGGGATTCAAAAGTCTCAAACTTGTATGGCACTTTTAGGTTTTAAGTTTGGTTATAACTGAACAGCTGAAAAACTAGTTGGGGATGGTGCGGCACACTAAGCTGTGAACCAGAAAGATGTTGAATGTGATTATTTTTGAGCTTACTCAATGAGCTACAAATAGATTTTACTGAGGCTTTGGTGAATTCAACCCTACGTGGAGAGACTAGAACTGAGGCTACTTGTTACCTAATTTTTAGCGATCAAATATTTTATTTATTTTGAGCTTCAGTAAGGTGAATTTTGGGCTTTTTTTTTATTGAGAATGTTAGCAATGCTGAGATTGATTTGGACTGTGTTAAACTTTTTGCTTCCCAGATACCAGTATTTGCAGCATACAAACTCTTCGGGCTTGTTAAAGGGTTTTTACCACATGGTTCAGAGGTACTTAGCATCAAACATGTATTAATATTATCGTGGTCACGGACCAAAACTTGATCATTTTTTGTTGTAAATAATCATGCAGGGATCTGAAAGTTAATCGTTCCTGTAAAAGATCATGCAGGGATCTGAAGAGGATGAAAAGGCTCACCGAAAAAGGGAAAAGATAGAGAAAAGGGCTTCAAGAGGAAAATTTGTCAAGTCAAAGACACGATAATGCTAGACTGAGATAAATGTAGCTATAACTAAAAGCTTGATATCCTGAAACACATGATATTGTGGAGGGTCCTATGTGGGTGTGACTTTTTCCTTTCTTGCTGGGCTAAGATCGTAAAACGCAACTTAAGGTTTGTGTGTGTTTTGCTTGATGGTACTATGGATCCGAGTGAATAATAGCTCAGAAAATCGGCTACAACTTCTCTCTAAAGTTTAAAACACGGAGAAAGGTGAACATAAAAAAAAAGTGCCTCAGAGAAGGGTGAACACTGAAGGGACTTGTTCTTGATTTATGTAGGATGGCTCCAAAAAAATGAGACACAAAAAAAAAATTGCTATTCTTTGAATTTATTTCCTGCTTTTTCATAGTTATTCTTTTCCTTCATATTCCTCAAAAAATCAAAGAATTATATTTCTTCCCCAAATAATGTCAATGACAAAACAAATCCGTAAATGTTATACGAACTTTTGTGGCACATGCTACCAGCAATCCAAAATTAACGAAGGCAACGTAGTAGTTGCAGCGGTAAGCCATATCTCTCTCGGTATGGATCTACATGCCGAATTAAATATTTCTGTCAAGATGGATATTCAAGTGGACCTACGTGCTGCTAATACATCCTGCAAAAAACTATTGTTTTTCAATTGAAGCAAAAATGATTGCTCATTCTGACCTGTCACTGATATACGTTATATCTCAGGTGCTAATGCAATTAAGTTGCAAAATATCTGTGTCTGTTGTCAGGGCTTGAGGAAAATGACACTACACAAGAATGGAACCTATAATGAAAGGAAAATGGTCCTTTGTTTATAATATAAACTTATACTGGGCTAACGGCCTAGTGGTCAGGGAAGACCTTGCTGCACGTTCTGGGATTTTTCAGGACTTGTAGTAGTTAGAGGGTTTTCAGAGAGAGGAGATTTAGTTAATTTCAAGAAGTCATATTCCCAAAAGGGGGGTTTTCAAAGAGGGGAGATTTAAGTAATTTTAGGGAGTCATACCTCCAAATTGTGTATTGCAAACAGTTTAGGGTTTCACCCAGTACATCATTGAGAGTCTCACCTTACTTGTATGAGGCGACAAAACATGTAATACAACAGCAATTGATAAAAAAAAAAAAAAAAATTTAAACTTTAGATTGCATAAAAGAAGACGTGGAAACGGACTCGGCATATTTTCGTTCTTTTCTTCCTGCAGTCTGCTTATAAGCTCCATAGAGGAATTAATAAAGAAGCAAATGTTTTGCAAGTATGTGGAAGTAAGCACACATTCACAAATCTCACTCTCGCTATTTATTCGCGTTTTTGAATTGAATGCCTTCTTCGTAATTGAAAAGTTTTCTCTAAAAGAAGAAACCAATTATAGAGCAATAACAGAAGTAATCATGTATTTAGCCCGCCAAAAAAAAAAAAAAAGCAAGAAGAAAATAGTAGTAGAATCTCAATGTGCCCTAAGATATCAGAAAAGGAATGGCAATGTGCAATAGCTTATCAACGCCATACACATCCAAGTCAAAAGAGCCATCCAAAATATTTGCACGGCTTTGTAGTTAAAGATTAATCAGAAATATTAAATTATCAAGCGTTGAATAACAAATTATGCCAGGTGTACTTTTGCACCTCAACCTGGTCAATCTATTACATTAGACCTGAAGTATCTTCTGCAAGTATATAGTGCATCATCCTATATTAAACACTTCCTTCACAGACCCCGGTCAATTTAATCCAATATTAAACATTTACTCGATAGAAATTAGAGAAAAGAGAGAGACACACAGGAATTGTTGCAGATGACTTCTGTTGATCCTCATAATCCTTTAATCCATCCAGTGAAGCTAGAAAATCCTGACATGAACAACAATATTCAGACGCTTAAACTCCGGATAAGCATATTGATGCCTTTTATAAGGTTTTTGTCTGGATGGCACATTGAAGATCAAGAATTGGGAGTACATTTGAAGCATATGGACGACGTGGTCCAAAAGGTCATTCAGGAAATGAATCCAATTAGTAGTGATGTTCAAGAAAATGAAAAATGGGAATCATCATCACCAACAAATGTACAACTTGTGGTTTCCAATTTGAACATTTTGGAGAGCCTAGTGAATGACATGGACGAAATAGATGATCTTCATGCCCATGTTTCAATATCTTGTATTACCTCCAAGAGTTCTGAACGTGTGGTGAGTTTCATCGACTCTCTTGTGCTGAATCTAAAGGATATGCTAATCTGTAGAGCCAATACAATTATAGCTATGAAGAACAAAATAGAAGACGTCAAAAAAAAGCCTTATATTATTGAAAAATTTTCTTAGGTTGATAGCAAGTAGGCTCATTGAGCAAGATAATGTGAAAGATGTCATCAATTCTGCTCAAACTCTGGCCTTGCGAATCTCACATCTGATTTGTGTTGATTTTATGAATCATAAAATGGATGATCAGATTGTCAGTAACATGAAAGAAGACGTACTTTCAGTTTTGGTAGATGAGATTGACAGTCTTCAGTTGCAGCTAGGTAAGATTTATAATGCATCTTGGGAGTCACTGGTAGCTGCATCAGATGATACTCCCACCATCATGGATGAGCAGGTTCTGGCGCTCGCTGATTATCTGAATTCACAAACTAAGGCAGCTGTCGGACAACGATGAGCCCTGTTTCATAGTTGCTGCGAAGGATCTAATGGACATCCTTGTTGATGAGCTAAGCTTTCTGAGATACAATCTCACTGATCTGTTACTGCAGAATCCCATTAAGGAAATGATACCACTGACCATTTCTACACATGCTCTAATCTTGGACACAGGATTATTGATCTGCATTTCTTGTGATTCAAAGGAGAATAAGCAAATGGTCAAGTATTTCAGTTTCAGTCTTCCTGAATTGCTGAAGGATGTTGATAATCTCAAACAACAAGCCAGTGATTTATTCAATAAGTTCTTTTCTAAGTCTTGGCAATCTAGTTATCCCGGCACCGATGTGCTGGAATACGCCAATTTCCTCATCAACAAAATGGAAGAACTATTTCGTTCCCAAGCGGCTCGGCTTAAGGGATTGAAGCATCAGATTGAAAGAGTGTTTGAGGAAATAGTGTCCATGAGAAAGTTTCTCAGTGCTATTGCAGAGGAGGGGAACTCGCAAATGGATTTTCTCTTGACACGATACAAAGTTGCTGCCCACCAAGCAGAATATGTTATTGATTCATTTGTGGCAGGCGAAGGTTCAATCTGGTGTCATAAGTTGGGTCTTTTTGTTGTCATAAAA
Organism: Mitragyna speciosa; assembly: GCA_024721245.1. NCBI lineage: Eukaryota > Viridiplantae > Streptophyta > Magnoliopsida > Gentianales > Rubiaceae > Mitragyna > Mitragyna speciosa. Next base: position 9,895,069 of record CM045553.1, on the reverse strand, counting down.
GATGTTAAGATTTTGCAAAAGGAGGCGAAAGCTATTCTAACAATGACAATGACTTGTGGCAAAGTAATCCCCAGCCTTTCTAGAGGTGCTTCATTACAAGTAATTAATTCTCCAAATACTAATGCCATGCTAGGTTCCAAGGATGAGGTCCACAACAGAATACAGGAGGCTGCTGATAAGCTCGTGGGTTTGAAAGACGCAGAAGAAGAGATAATTGAGCTACTTACTAGAGGATCAAGGCAGCTAAAGATTCTCTCCATTGTGGGTATGCCAGGACCTGGTAAGACAACTTTGGCAAATTCAGTGTATAAGCACCCTTCAATTAGTCTTCACTTTCATGTTTGTGCTTGATGTTGTGTATCTCAAGTTTATGATAAAGAGACCTAGTTGTTGGAAATATTTGGTCAAATTGATGGGAAAATCAGCCAAAGCCATGAAACTAGTCAAGAAGATTTTGATCAAAAGCTTTATAAAAAATTAAAGGGTAGGAGGTACCTAATTGTAATAGATGATATATGGGATATTGAGGCATGGAATGATTTAAAGGAAACTTTCCCTGATGATGAGAATGGGAGTAGAATTTTGTTCACAACTCGACACCGAGCTGTTGCTTTGGAAGCTAAGAGCATTCCGGATGCTCTTCGCCTGCTTTCCCGAGAAGAGTGTTGCGAATTGTTATGGCTCAAGCTGTTTGATGGAGAAACTTGCCCTCCAGAATTGTCGACAGTCTCAAGGTGTATTGCAAGAAATTGCAAAGGGCTACCACTTGCTGTGGTTTTGGTAGCTGGGATCCTGAAAAAGACAGAAAGAAGAAAAGATAGTTAGGAACATGTGGCTAAAACTTCAATTAGGCCATACCTTACACATGAAAAATATTTAGACTTATTGGAATTCAGCTACACGCATTTACCAGATTGTTTGAAGCCATGTTTCCTCTATTTTGGAGCTTTTCCAGAGGACGCAACAATTTCAGCTTCGATCGAAGTTGATACAGTTATGGATTTGTGAAGGGTTTGTGCAGCAACCAATTCTAGGTCAGGAGAGCTTTGAACAAGAAGCAGAGAATTACTTGAATGATCTAGTTGACAGAAGCCTTGTGATGATTGCCAGAAGAAGTTCCAAAGGAGGTGTCAAAGCATGCCATGTTCATGATGTAATACGAGACTTCTGCTCATTAAAACTTCAGGATGAAAGATTTCTGATGGAAGAAAACAAGTTTGGCGGAATTTCCATTCTTCATGGTGAACTTGACGTGCACATCAGCTCTTTGTTGTACTACTACAGATCAGATAGAGCAATATACTTTTGATGTAGAGAGCGGCTCTATTTCCCAGAGGTGAGGACCGTTCCTTTCAGAGGTAGAGATGAGCTCTCTGAAAGAGTTGTGTTTAGGGATGGAACTTTTAGAGGTAAAAAGGGAATCTCTGAAACAACAGTGTTTGGCTCTAGAACTAGCCAACCTAGACAGAACATACTCCTTAGAGTGCTGGACTTAGGAAATGTTCGAGTTGAAAGTAGTGCTGACGCATCTGACCTGGTCAACATAGCTAAACTGGTTCATTTAAGATATTTGGCAATCCGGGTTCGCACAACTAAAATCCCCACTGAAATAGGCAACCTCCGAAATTTGGAAACTTTTCTTCTTCGTGGTGCAATTGGTAAAGTCAAGTTACCAGAGGCTATCTGGAATTTGGTAAGCTTGAGGCACATTATAACATATGATTCTTTCTTCAGTTTCCAACATTATAGTCAAGAATTTCTTCAGAACTTATCCCAGCTGGATAATGTAAAATCCATTTCCGCACTTCCTCTACGTCATAGAAATGATGTTGAGAAGTTCATCTTAAGGAGATTAGCTGGTATTCGGAAATTAGGATGCAAATTTTCAAATTCATGGGATGATTCTACAGGTTGCAATCTTCTTCCAGTGTTGGAGTTTTTGAGTGAACTTGAATCGCTCAAAATGTTCTTCTTTGGTAAGGCTCTATATCCTTGTATTTAGCTTCCCTGCAAATCTAAAGAAATTGGCAATGTCAAATTCTCGCTTACCATGGGAAGAAATTTCAGTCATTGGGCGACTACCCAATCTTGAGGTTCTGAAATTGCTCAATAAGGCATTTAAGGGGCAACAATGGGACATGAGAGAAGGTGAATTCCAACAACTGAAGTTCTTGAAACTGGAAGCTCCAGACATTGAACTGTGGAATGCCTCTCGTGAGAACCTACCCTGCCTTGAACAACTTGTGGTGCTAAGTTGTCAGCAACTTGAGGAAATCCCTTCTTCTTTTGGAGAAATTCCTACTCTTGAACTGATTGAGATGAAATGTTGCAGCCCTTCTGCCACGGATTCTGTCAAGCAAATTCTGGAAGACCAACATGAGCTGTCCAATAACCAGCTCAATGTCATTCTTGCGTGTGATTTGGCATGATCTTCGTGAAGTTTGATGGAGGGTGTCATTCTACAAACTTAGTACTTTTCCTTTTGATGGATGATGAAGTATTGTACAAGCTTAACCAACAAACAAATGGGAGTGTAAAAAGTTGATTTACAATTAGAAACTTGAATCTTGTGAAAGTAGGTGGTCTACAACGCCATATAATTTGAAGTTCAACTAAAAGCGGAAACATAGATTGGACTTGGTATGTGCGTCTTGATATTCAGAATCCTTATTTGGTATTGTTTTTTCATATTTTTAGAAAACTCCAAATACATTTTTGAATTACCTTCTTATCTCATATATACATTTACCAAGAATAATCTCCAAAACTGATTGCAGAATTCTAACAAAAGTTGATCATCAAACTGATCTAATTAGGTTCTGCAAAAGTATCTTTGTGCATGCGTCCTCTTCAAGTAATTGAACTAAAAAATGAAAAATAGAGTTGATTGTCAGGAAGAAAAATATGGACGTAGGACACGGGCAGAGTGTAATAGGAACCCAACAACATAGGTGTTAAGGAAAAAGAGAGATTTTAAGAGCTTCTATGAGAGAAGAAAGGCACCCAAAAATAACAAGACAGTAGATCATAGAAGTAAGAATAGACAAATAGAGTGGAAATGTCTAAATGATAAATTTTGAGATTCTTTTTAGAATCGTAATAAAACAGAATAAACATAGTCTCCGTACGGATAAAGATGGCTGTTGAAGTCAGATGCAATAAAAATTAACCAGAAATTAAAAGAACAATAGAAACGCTAGCACACCTCGAAGTAATAATTAAAATTTTTGTAAGGTGGTTTTAGGGAACACATTATCAATATTGACCAAAAACAAAATAAAGAAAAAACTAATATTTGCAAGAAACTGTTCAGCCACCCCAACAATGGCAAGAAGAATTGTGTTAAATAACATTTCAGCCATAATGAATTCTCCAGTAGCTAGCAAACAAAAATCAGTCTTCTCAAATAGTTCTCAAAGCACATGAACTACGTGGATCACTTAGCCTATATGCATGATAAGTTTGATACCGCGTGTTACAAAAGGGTTTATGAAAAATCTCATTTCATCCCAATATGGCTTGTCACTAATCTCTACGATCAGCTATGACATTTTTTTTAGGCCAATATTCAACTTATATTCTATTCTATTTCTAATCTATGGCTTGTATTCTATTCTATTTCTAATTTACCCTACAGAGAAGGCCCAATTGAGCCTCAAGGAAATCATTGGGAATTGAAACACCATCAAACCAGATAAATGCACTATACACGTAACTAGATTTTTTATAGGAAGTTAGGGTTGGTGCACCTAATTTGATTTTTTATAAGAAACGGGATTTAAACCCTAACCTCCCAATCTACTTGTGAGAGGGGTGCACTATGGATTTTTCTTGGGTAGATGAATGAGAGAGCCACCAAGACTCGATAGGATTCATCGAACATTGGTAACTCCCTATCTACCGTTGAGTTCATGGTGAGATCCGTGGACCCGGACCACACAAGAATCTCTCGTGCACTATGACATATCCTGGCAATAAACTCTTGCAGTTGTAGGTACTACCCGCGCGCATGCACAATTATGCATTATCTGATCTTCTAAAGGGCTGTTTCTATGCTCGTCAATAAAAATGATTATTTTTGTTTGCGTCTTATGTATATCTTTAACTCGATAACTTCAAAAATTGCATTTCCAAATTTTTTTTATTAATTTTAAAAGGGAACAATTAGCTGATAAATGCATAAAAGATTACCTGTGTTATCTTGATTGAAGGCAGTGTAGAGAATTGGATTTGAGGAGGGCTGATTTGCCGTTAGTTTTTTTGTTACAATTTCACAAAATTACATAAAAAGATATACTAAAAATATAAACAAAACAAATTCTACCAAAAGGGCGGGAAAGAAAATTTAGTAGACAAAAAGCTTGAAGGAGAAAATTTTGAAAACGGATGAATTTTTCGGTTTTTACTTAATTGTTACTAGTTGTGTTAAACGGTAATTTAGAACTTGGGCTCAACAATTGGGAAGGACAGATAAGTGAAGTGGGCTTCCTTGCCTGTACTTAAGAATGGGAATTTATGAGCCAGGCCCAGGTAATACATATTAATTTTTGTATGAGCTTTTGCTCTTGAAATAATTCTTCTTTTAACTTTTTCAAAAACATTTCCTATTAAAATTCTTCTTGTCCTTAACTTTTTGAAATCATTTCCTATTAAAATTATTCTGTTTTAGGCTAGAAATTGTGTGAGGTGTTTAATATTTTTGCATTATTCTGTTAAATCCATGGAACAAACAAGCCATAGATCTAGCTTTTAATTTTCTATTATCTTTGACAAAAAGCATGATCAGACCGGGCCTTTTAACTAAATGAGAAATTGATACCGTTGCCTCAAATAAAAAAGTTACTGGTTAAGGGTCTTGGTTCGCATGACCATAAACACAAAGGAATTTGGAGAAATCAAATAGGAAAAGGTTTGTGTGTTGTATATTGAAAAATAGACCGTGACGATTAACATGTCACATTTTTTTGATGTTATCTACGTAAAGTGATGTTAATAAGTGCAACCATAACTTTGTATATATGTACCAACTAGACCTAATAGTAATTGTATTCCATATAATCTCTTTTATATATTAGATTAACTTACGAAAATATATTTATTTCATCCTAGTAGGAAGTTTCACAAAAATACTTTATAGAACGGGGAGAAAAATGTTCATCAATGCTGGGGCAAGAATAGTGTTTTCAAATTTACCATCCAAAAGTTAGTTCATCTCACTGTCCAAATGTTCCTCCTTCAAAATCGTATCACCAAATTGGCCTTGCTCTCCTGATGATGCCACAACTGATAAGGATAACCAATTACAAATACCGATATCGAATAGCATAATATTTAGACTGCCTTTTTCCCATTTCTTGGTGAAGCATGATAAAATATTCATGTAGTGAAAGCAGAAAGAGAAAGTGATAGAGCCTCTTGCACGTTAATAATGAGGTGCAAGTTTCTGATCTTTGCTAAATACATGCAATTCCACCTCAGATTGCCAGTGTCATCTTTCCAATGCCAACTTCACCGTCGCCAATTAAGAGTTGTCACTTTGCATTCACATTTTAATATTTAACTGATTTATCTTAACTGTAATAAGTGTAAATATAATAAGATAGTAATTCCTTATTGGTGGCACTTAATTTGGCATTTGGAAAGATGGCACTAAGGATCTGATCTGATGCAATTCGGCCAAAATTAAAGCATCCACCAAGCCAGATGGGTTTTCTAATTTCGCCTATCTAACCTCAGTCCATCCAGATTTGATGTAGGTGTGAAAACGATGCGTCAACGAACTCAGCCCAATTTACAGCTAATTCATCGAACCAAACGATTGAACTGTCGGGACGGGCCATGCTTGGTAACTATGAGTTAATTGTGGTATACGGTAATTTGGGAACTTGAGCTTGAAAATGGGGAGGTCACAACTTGAAGTGGTCTTTTTGGGTTTTAGTTGAGAATGTGAGATTTTGGATCAGGCCCAGGTACTACAAATTTTGTATGAGATTTTTTTCGCGAAAATCTTCTTGTCTTTAACTTTTCTAAAATTTTTAACTGTGCTGGAAATCAGTTTTAATTAAAACTTGATCTGTTTAGTATTAATAATTGTGTGATATGTTTTAAATTTTCACATTAGTCGGTTGAACGCATGTAACAAACTAGTCATGGTCTAGGTTAAAATTTTATTTGAAAAAATGCATGATATGGCTGGGCTTTTGAACAAAATGATTATTTGCATCACTCAAAAAATTATTAGGGAACGGCTCTTGGCTCGTAGGGCCATAAATAGAAAAGTATTTACAGAAATCAAATATGAATAGGTATTATGTGTTGCAAATTGAAAGTTTTGCATGTCACAATTAATATACTTGTAATAAATTCACACAACATTAATGTATACATAAGTAAATGAATGTTTTGATCAAGTTGCTGAGATAGAACAGCTTTACTTTGTATGCATGCACACTAAATAATGTAACCATTATACTAACGACTGCACCAATTGGACTTAAGTAACTGCATCTCCTCTGATCTATATTATATGTAACTGATACCTTACCAAAATGTTTTTCTCATTAGCCTGCGAGTAAGTTTCATAGAGAGGTTTATAGAATGGAGAAAAAAGGGCCACAAAAGTTGGGGCAAGAATAATGTTTTCAATTCTATAAAAAGTTAATCAAATCTTACCATCCAAAAGTCAGTTCTTTAAAATCATATCCCTGAATTAATTTTACTCTCCTAATGACGCCACAACTGATAAGGATCAACTAATTACAAATACTGATATGAAATAGTATAATGCCTTTTTCCTATTTCTTGGTGAAGCACGATAAAATATTCATATTCATGTAGCAAAAGCAGAAAGAGAAACTGTAAGAAGCGCATGACTGCAAAAGCATCATAAGAAAATGACTCGAAAGACTCCTCTCAGTGGTTGCACGCAGGATCTCCAAGGCCCCAGCATATCAGAAATGACCGCGGACGGTTCAAACTTCAAGCACTGCATAGTGCTTCACAGCATTTTTTCCTGCTTTTAGTCAAAAACTCAGAACAACCTTTCATCAACTTTTCTTTTTTAACTTTTCTTTTCTCTTTCTCCCTCTCATATAGGAGTACTACTTTTGAAGGGCAAAGCATGTGACGTTGTTGATGATCATCTTTCTTGATTATTGGCATCTAGTGAAAATACAAGTTACCATGCACCATACAGCACCCTATTCCTCCTCCAATAGAGGAAATTAAAAGACACAAAACAAATTGGACAATCCATGTTCTTTTCCTACTCTAATCAAATGTCCAACATTTTAATTGAAAACAGAAATTTATTGACTCAATGGAACAGTGTTGCTGGCTATGGAAATGCTATATACAAAGTAAATTAAACACCACACAACCATCTGAAGTTCCAGAAGAAAAGATAGTTGATGCAAACTTTAGGTCTTCCTAAAAAATAAGGAAAAATTTACATAATTAATTATTTTTAGTCCACCATTATCTTGGACCAGAGAGCTCCATGGCATTAGCATCATAGTCTTCATCCATTGTTATCATATCAAACATGGCTGAGTGGTCATAGACATTTTCATCATGTCCAGGGACTGTGGCACGGTGCAACCTAATTTGGCTACAATTAATGAGGGGGGGATTAGTGCCGGTGCTTGTGTAATTATGGGAGGCAGCCCATTTTTCTGCTAGGCCCTCTCCTTCAAGCATTCGAACCACATCAGACATCTTTGGCCGGTGGGCAGGCAGGTATTGAGTGCAAAGTAGAGCAACTTGGAGCATCTCCCCTAACTCAATCTGATCATAGTTGTTACCCAACTCTCTATCCACCAAAACTTCGATTCTCTTCTCTTGCTGTGCTTTCTTAACCTGTAATGAAATGCCAATTTTTGTTGTTAGTTACATCAGGAATTAGACTATCGATGAACAAAATGAATTAGACAATGCAAAGTAGTTGATTTAAAAACACCATAACATCTTATTAATTATCTTGACTCGAATATGCAAAGATGAAACACCCATAGTATGCAAAAAGGTTCCAGTTTTCTAGTACCTTCGGATTATAGGTCTATCCAGACTCTATATACTTCCAACAGTCATTAATGTGCAACCACTGATGACGCCTATAGGCAATGGGAGTTTCTTATATGTCCTTTGATTCTGTGCACAAAGCCATATATGGTACAAGAATTAACAATCTTAGCCCAACCAAGGTCATATTATATCTTTTGCTAAGATGGCCAAAAGACAAGCACGTGATCACCTCATTTGCAAAGACAGCCAAACTTACCCTGAATCTTTTCCTAAACAAAAGAGTTAATGTCATAAATAGTTAAGACTTGGAAGTTAGACACGTGCAGGTTCATAATCAATCTACAAAACTTTGATGTCTTGTAATTTAATAGGGTATTCTACTATTTCCAAGGGCTCATTTCATTCAATAAAAATACAAAAACCAATGATTATTTCTTCAATGCCCCGTCAAGAGTGTAGGTGCAAGTAATTAAACATTATAAAAGAGATGCAGGAATGAGCATGGTTTTTACTCAAAACGAAAGGAATAAGGATCAACTTTCTCAAAAAATGGAAAATTATAAGTGAATTGACTTCATCATACTTCCTTAAATAAACAGAGTCAAACATTCAATACACACAACAACAACTAAAACAGAAAGAAACGACACTATGCAGTGTTGTCAAACATCCTAAATCGTGCATGAAAAATGTAGGAGTCCGACAATACCTGAACTTAAAAGCTATTAAAAGAATGCCAAAAAGATAAAATGTGGCCATGATGCACACAAGATTTGAAAAACTAAAGCTTGGTACTTGGTTCAGGATGAGTTTGAAAGCCTAAAGAAGATTTGAATGTGAAACAAACATACCCATTCCAGCATGGCTCCTTTCTGGTTTACGGTTTTCCCAAATTCAAGAGCTTTCATCCCAGTTATGAGTTCTATCAAGAGAATACCAAATCCAAAAACATCCGTTTTCTCAGATGACTGACCAGTTGAGAGATATTCTGGTGCAATGTGCCCTACGGTGCCACGGACAGCTGTTGTCACATGAGAATCAGCATGGTCAAGAAGCTTAGCCAGGCCAAAGTCACCGACAACAGCTTCACAGTAATCATCCAGGAGAACATTAGCAGCCTTAACATCACGGTGAATTATTTTTGGATCGCATTGCTCATGCAGATAGAGAAGACCTCTTGCAGCTCCAGTTGCAATTCTCTTTCTAGTGTTCCAGTCTAGAGCAGGTTTTCCTGTTATTACCAATATAAGACTAATTATTGTTTGGAATACATTGGCTAATAAAATATGGTTAGAGTTTTAACTCGATATACAAAATAATTAACGGATGACTCTGCTAGCTAAAAGTGACGTACTTCTTCAGCAGAATCAAAATAGTGGCCATCTTTCCAGCAAAGCTTGAATTGAAGAAATTTTTCTGGAAGCTAATTTGTTGATTAGTAATTGTTTAATGCCTTGTGGAAAATCAGTATTAAAAACAGAACACATGCAAGCATTTCTGTTTCTTGTGGCTCATTATTCTGGAAACAGGAATTTCACAAGAAATCAAACTTACATTCAGGCATCAGACAAATTTTAGGGTCTTGCAGAAAACAACATCACATTATGTGAATAATGAATTTCTGAAGTATTAAACCATGGTCTGCAAATTACGCATTTCCTTTTTCCCCGAGAAGCAAAGTGTTTTTAAAAAAACAATTTTTGAGATTAAATGCTAACTACAAATTTAAAAGTTCTCCATTCCAACATCAGCACCTAATTCCATAACTATTTCGAACCATAGATTGGAAGTCCAAGAACAATGTCCCTTGAGGACGCGAAGCATCATTGAAGGATTTTAAACGATGCCATTCACAAATGACCCAGCAGCAGGCACATAAGTTACCTCACGTACCCCAAGGAAAATAATGTGCCTAAGGAAAATAATGTGCCCTCATGTTGCCAAATTATCGCAACAAGTCTTTTAAATATTAGGAAGCAGAAGTAAACAGCTAAAACAGCAACTGCTTGAAGGCAGCAAATCATAATGAAACTGAAATGATATCATGAGCAGTTACACATGGTCCCAGTTTCTAAGCTACACTACCTGATGCCACATCATCCACATGAAGACCTGGGACCCCTGTAGTTCAGTGGTCCAAAAAAGTGGAAAACTTCAAGGGTTTGAATGTCATGCATTGAACTAAATAAAACACAGAAGAAATCATAGAGTTGACATGGACTAGTAACTATGAGTTTGCAGCGGGTACAGTTGATGTACGAACCTCTTAGTCTTGATGCTACACTACCATTAGACATGTAAGGATACACCAATAGCCTTTCATTGGGGATGGCACAATAACCAATTAGCCTTAGCAAATTCCTGTGAACTGCTAAGCTAATAAGCTCCAACTCAGTACGAAACTGTGACTCCCCTGCATTTCCGGTCACATCCTTCAATCGCTTGACTGCAACCAATGCGCCATCCCCCAACTTCCCTCTATATACATTGCCAAATCCCCCAGCACCAAGTATGTTCTTGGAGCTGAAATTGTCAGTTGCAAGCTGAAGCTCCTTGAATGTAAAGCTTCTGAGATTACCTAATCTTATTAGATCCTCCTCTTGCACATCTATGATAAAATTCAGGGTCATGAGCTCATGGCAAACATAAACAATCAAATCTGCACCCAAGCATATAAATGTCACATTTTAGTATTTACTCACCGTTAATGTTGAGAATGGACTGTTTTTTCTTTTTGCTTTTGATCCAGACCAAAAACACAATTGCAAAGATGAAAATAGAAACAATGCTGAGACTGACCCCAAGGGCAACAGCTAATCTTTTGGAATTGGACTTTCCTAAGCAATTGTGAGGTAGAGTTAGCACTAGATTGTTGTAAACTAACACAACTAATACAAGATTTCCAACTAGACAAAGTGGGATGTTTCGTGAATTACCAGGGGATGAATCCATGGAAAATGAAAGAGAACCCGCGCTCACATAACCAGAACAGCCCTCCTTGGAGTAGCTTTCACATATCAAGGGGTTACCAACAATGCTATAAAATTCAAAACACAAAAATTAAAAATACAAAACCAAAAAGGAAAAAGAAAATAAAGATTACACTATCCATTTAATATCCATAATACAAAGACACAAGCTATATCGAAAAAATCATGATTCTAAAAAGGAGATTGAGTAAGTACACATTTAATAGAAGACAGTCACTGTAGAGGAAACATACTTGAATCCTCTGGTTGGGAACTTGGGGACAGGTCCACTGAGATTGTTGTAGGACAAGTCCCTGCAAAATCAAAAAGCAACTCAACGAGAGCAGAAGCAATCATTCACGGATTGAAAGAAATTCTCCATTTGGTTCCCCCAAAAAAAAAAGTTACAGATTCAATGTTACTTCTTTCAAAAACACTGAGACAAACAAGAAAAACAAAATTAAAGAAGGGATGGGACAGAAAAATATCTATACTCACAAGAAAGCAAGTTGAGGGACTTTGGCTAAAGACACAGGAATATCACCAGACAAGCTATTGTTGTTCAACCTTCTACTCATTTCGTTCACAACATGACAAAGCCATAAAACAAGACAAAACAACATAGTCAAAAGATACAAGTATGCGTTTAGCACATTAACTAATTAAGGATGACAAAATTAAGAAATAGTAAACAATAAAGTACACAAATAAAAATGTAAAGAACTTCAAAACTTACAGATATTGCAGATTCCTTAAGAACCCCAAAGACTCAGGTACATGACCAGAAAACTTGTTACTTGATAGATCTAATGTCTCAAGTTTTGAAATATTGCCCAATTCAGGTGGAATATAACCCGATAAGTTATTATTCTGCAACAGCCTGCATGAGCAAAGCTGAACTATAAGAACAGGTTAAAAGGCAAAAAAACAGAAAAGTTTCTTAAACAAAATACTATAAAAGCTGCTAATCATCCATTCTTCCTTACACTTGCTTGAGGTTTGTGAGATTAGCTATCACCCCAGATAAAGTCCCAGATAAACCTTGACTTGGGGCTCCTCTGTTGAACCCATACAAGAAAAATTTTAATACTTCAACCTTTACCATTCATATTAATCAAATGCAAAAGAGCCCAGAAGAATAAAACTCACATGGCAGTAACAAGATTATCAGTTGAACAAGTAATCATAGGCCAACTACAAGGGTCTACAGCGTATTCATCCCAGTTGCTAAGAACTCCATGCGGATCAGTTAAAGCATTCTTTATACTAATCAAAGCTTCAACTTAAATCCCAAAACAAAAAAACATCCATAAATTAATAAAGTGGAAGAAACTCCCGTGACAAAGAGATCAACTCGTTACCATTTTCTGGTGGTAGAGAATCTTGAAAAAAAGATATTTGTAATTTACCTTCAGGATTTCGAGCTTCATATAAAAGACAAAGTGAAGGAGAAACCAGGAAGAATCCCAGAAGAAAGAGACTGTAGCCGAGGATGAGAGACATGGTGATTGCATAGAAGAGATGGTCAAGAACACCTATTGTTTTGCACTGAGAGTTTTATGGCTCTTCTTGTTTCACAAATGCTATAAATACAAATTACTAAATGGTTTTATTCTCTTGCTTTCGGTTTCTTCTCTAGGCTTTTTGGCTTTCCTAAAATCCCACTTTTTCAGTTACCTTCTTTTGCTGTGGGCAAAAACATATACCACTACACAACACAACAGCGTGTAGTGCGTGTAGTGTGTGAAGTGTGTGTGAGCTTTAGCGTGCTTTTTTTTTTTTTTTTTGAACTAATAGTGTGCTTGTTGGGAGTGCTACTTTGTTCCTTTTTTCAGTATTATATCTGGGGTGGGTGAATTTTGCAGTTTTGCAAAGTTTATGTACTGTTTTGTTCCTTTTTTCTAAATTTTCTCTTTTTCTTTTCTTTACCAAGGTGTGTTTTGTCAGTGTGTGATTGTGTGAGGGAGAAAGAGAAAAATGGGGTCGGAGGAGAATCAGGTGGGGATGATATGATACGGATGTCAGTGAAAGTGAGGAAAAGCGGAAGAGAGGTTTGAAGCTCAGAATTTGAGAATGACAGCAAAGGTTGGGATGCAATGCAATGAAAAACAATTTCACATACATTTAGTACGTTTTGATTATTTTGCATGAAATAATATTGGATTCGAAAGTATCATTTGTATTTGACATGTAAGACATCTTTATTATAAGCAGCTGAAAATAAGTGACGGCCTAACCCAAGCTTATTAGAACGAGCACCCTTCATCTCTTAAAAACACACATACACACAGACACACATACACCCAGAGTTGTCACTCTTCTTTGTTACTATTTCACAGCTACTACTGCAAAACTAGCAACAACAGGTTTAGACACAGGGCCCTATGGCTTTTGACCCTCTTTCTATCTGTCTCTCTCTTGTTTTAAGGGGGAAACGTTTTTCTTGTTTTAGACCAAACATTAGAGCAGGCGAAGTATTGCAAGAAACGCAAGAGAAATTGGTTTTGGGAGTTTTTGGTGTGAGAGGTAATATACATTTTCTGGGGGCAGTACAATTTCTTTTGTTCCTTTTGATAGTCTATCTGAGATAGACTAGACAATGCTTTAATGCTCTGTTCCAAATCAAATCCTCCCTAATTATTGTGGTAGCTGGTTTTAATGCCTTTTAATGAGGTACTAACGGAAGTACTAGTTCTTTGGTTTTTATTTGTAGTTCTTTTCTTGGGCTTCGAACCATTTCCCTGTTGCCTTTGGTTTTTTCCCTTAATGGGATTGTAGTGAAAAAAAGAATTTGGCATGTAGAGAGATTCTTCCCAATCTCTAATTGGCCTAGTTCCATATGCATTGTGCTGATTATGTAGAATCTTTTTGGTCAACTAGGTTCATTGTCAAGTGGGATACTTGCTGGATTTTTGAGTGTGACAAGAGAATGTTGTTTTCTTTTTTCTTTTTTTCTTTTTTTGAGGGAATGGAGGGTGGAAGCCCTAAATTTAATGAATTAGACAATAATGGGGTCTTTGTAAAGATGTTTGTAAAATTGTTTATACGAGCGTTGCAGCATTTTGGAATATGAAACATTACGAAGAAAGAAAAAAGAACAAGGAAAGAGCAGACAGGATGAGGAAAAGTGGTGGATGGGCAATGTTGCTGTGTGCCCACCATTGTCCGCGGGAAAAAATATTGTAGCTGAGGTATATTGGTTTAAGAAAGAGTCTTTAATATAAAATGTTGTAATAACACGGAGTTAAGTAATAAGGTTCGCCCCATAATACACATTTGATAATATAGAACTGTTATGTCTAGTGTAAGACTTGTACGATGTACTTATTAGAGATGGACCCAAAAAAAAGAAGAAGGAAGACGTGTTCATGCATGGTTCAGGAGCTGAAACTTTCCCTGGTCTTCTTGAATCGATTAATATTTCAAAGGTACAAGTGTGGATCTGTTAGAAGAAAATATCTCAATTATGATTCTAATTTATTAGCCTCCATGTATTATAACTGTTTGTATATATTCATTTTATACTCTAAATTTGAAGACAAAAGGTCTTGTCAAAACAACTATCAATTGAAGGCATAAGATCCACCAAAACACAACGTCGAAAATCAATAGAAGAACTTAAATTATAAAGAAAATAGGTTTCTACAATAAATTATTTTCAGTACTATAAATGCATGATCAAATCTGCAAAGAAATTTCCATAAAATTTGCCAAATGAAGTGGAATTCTTTTACTATGATTAACAAAATTGTATTGAGTAGTTTTATACGACAAGAGAACAGTTCCCAGAGAGACCAGCAGAATTCTTGACCCGTTGCCAGGTTTCCGACGTTAATAAGCACAAGCAAGCTGCAGAGATTTTACTGAAAAAATGCTGCTCCATCAATCATCACCATTTACAGACCGTGCCTACTTCATCATTCTAATGATGAAAACTGGAGCCAACATTTTCTACTTTGATACTTTTCCCATTACTGAGTAAGGATCGAGCAAGGATCCTAGATTTTGCCAATGATTCTCACCTTTATCATCCTTCAGTTATCCAATGCTAGTGTGACCAAGAAAGTGATTTTGATTCACCATTTTCTTAACTTAATCAAATTTTTAACGTTGGTGTTTTGTATTTACAGTGTTTCACTTTGAACACCCAAATTTTCATGCTTGTGATGTTGAACTGCGAAACAATTACACAATAAAGCCATATTAATATTCTCTAAATTCACCAGATTCATAAAATTTGTCTAACCATGAGTGAATATAATTTTCTAATTTGTTTTAGACTACCACTACTATATGTGATAATCTGTCATAATTTTCCCATCAAGAGTTAAAGGATTTGTCGACAATTACATGAAATTACGATAAAATGAAACAGGAGACTAGGATTTTATCCAATTTCTTGCTAATCGACCAATTCTGAGTCCCAATAAAAAGAAATATCAAATTAATTTGTGGTCTTGAATGCAAAACTTCCTCGAGTTCAAGTCCCATTAATATAATAATTATATTTGTTAATATACGTTGACATATTTCTAACATGTGCCACGTTATAAGTCTTAGTATGTAACAATAATCAAGCCGAATATATATACATGAACTAGAATTCGATTCGATAATATAATTAAATCTCTTATTTTTATTCAAACTCGATTCGAACTCGTAAATATTCAAATTCAAATCAAACTCTTAATGAATAAGTTCCAACTATTGTTAAACGTTAGATTCATTTACAGCCTAGACACATAAGGCTTCTGCATTTCCTTACATACAAGCTTTTCATTGAGATTTGTGTGAAGTGGATTATTATATTAATGAAATTTAAATAAATATTATTATAAGATAATAGCGAACAAAAAGTGAGTGTATGGGGAATTGCCAATTCCCCAAATCCAAATCTTTGTTGGAGTGCGTTTATTCTTCCATGCGGTGTGGAATAGATTCTTCCACGTTGGATGTTTGCTCTTCCAACCCGTAGTGCTCAAACTGGGGACAAAAGCCATCAACATAAAGCCATAAAGCTAGTTGAATTGTGACCAAAAGCAAAAGGTTCTAATCCTTTTTTCTTTTATTTCCTCTCCTTTTCTACTTTTATTTTTTTGCCTTTGGTTGGACTTCGTCCATCATCTATATTCTTGTGCTTTTGGTTGATATTTTAATCCATTTACTAATAGGAAACTTTTTGGATTTAATAATGCTATTGTTATTTTTGGATCATATTTGGTGGACAAACTTGGTGCCATAAAAAATAAAATAAAAGAAAGAAAGGAAAAAAACGAACTCTTTAATGTTCAAATTCAATCGATTTAAAACTTATAGAAATAGTTAGCGCAAAACTTTCTTTAATGTGTCAAAGTGACTAGTAAAATCATATTATATCTTACTTTTCACGTCACACAAATGCAAACTTTTACACAATATTTTACACTAACTTTATATTTGATACGCGAAATATATTGTTCATAATGGAAAGGTTATTTTTCCCCACTTAGAGCGCCTTTTTCCACCCAAATTGGTTTGCAATAAATATTTTTATTCAAATGTTCGCTATCTTAAATTAGAATTGAATGCTTACTTTTTCAATATTTGGTATAATCATTTTTAGATATAAGAATGGACTTAAGTTTATATTGATTTGACTTAGTTACTTATAACTCGTTATAAAAATATAATTTATATTTATATACTACGTACTATTTTTATAACTATGAACAAATTGAATAAGCTTTAAGGATAAAAAATAACATAATTACATATTTAATTGATATTTTTATTGAATACTGAATTATATTATTTAGTTAATAACACAATATGAATGATTTGTATCAATTAGCAATAAGAATGGTGATGTAAAAGAAATAGTAATTAGAGCTATTCATATTCTTTATTTATTGTGTTTTCGTTTACTCTATATGAAACTCAAGCTACTGCTTGAATGTTCGTGATTAATTAAATTTTATAAATGTTGTCTAGAAATTTTGTCATTGTGGGGGGGAATTTTAAGGAGTGAAAGAGAATGTATTTGAAGGAGTTACATTCAATTTCTTATAAAAAGTTGAACTAAAAATCAAAGATATGTGGGACTCTTTATTAATACAATAAAAATAATTTTTTTTTCTTTTTTTTAAGGTTATCATTTGCATAAAACTCAAATTAGAGCATGGCTATATATAAAATTGAAGAAGTTATTTTAGAAATTTCTTTAAAAAATATAAAATAAGAAATCTAAAAATTATGTGCATCATAAACAAAAGATTTAAAAATTTTAAATTTACTTGAAAGTCATTCTAGTAAGCCAAACAAGTAGTTTTATCATGATACCCATTCCATTATTAAACCAAACATATTGAAGGGAATCATCAAAATCCATACTCATAATAGGATTAATGACATTCATTGTGATAGTGATTGATGAATTTGAACCAAATGGCTCCTAAAAAGTGCAAACTAGGTTAGGCAACTGATCAAATTCACATTACCTTTAACATATGAGACTTTGTTTGGATAGTTATTATTTTTTATAATTTTTAAGAATATTATTGATTTTATTCTTTAACTGTTTTTTAATATTTTCAAGTTTTTTCTTTCAAATACATCACATATTACCTTCTTTTTTTTTTCATCTCACATCTATTATATTCTAAAAGCGGTACATTTTATTTTCTAAAATTTATTCCAAAAAACTCAACCCAAATGGAGGTAACAATATGTCCTTTTAATTATCTCACAGACCAAATATGATCGAAACGGCAATACTTTCCTGTTGCACTTACTCATGCAGGATTTTTTAGTTATCAATTCATGTGTAAATGATGAGTTTAGGTGAAATACACCCGAAAGGATATTAAGTTAAATTTTTATGCCTCTGTCATCTAGGATTGACCAATTTGATTCCTTATATTTTTATTAAAATTAATTTTACCCGTTATATATTAATTTTGATCATAAATTCATTTAAATAATTCCAAAATAATAAATGTCAATGCAATAATTGATTAAAATTTAAAATCTATGTAACTGAATTAAATTTCCTAAACAACCAATTTGGTCAAATCAGAAATCATTCAAAAAAATGCGCCTAATGATAGGCAATTAAAACAGTAATTTTTCGTAATAAACATTCAAGCAAGGGATATGTGGCCCTAATCGTTTGGACACCCAGTTCTGTCTCTATCTGTAATGGATGTCATTCAGTCAAAACGCACTAGCCATGATCGTGACCACATTCTAATTAAGTACAATTAAAGAATGTCAAACAGAACCAAAACAAGATTTGATATAAAGCTTAAAGATTCTAATTGCTCTCCTTTGTTTGATTTATTAAAGGAACCCTTTATTGTGGTATGATTGAAATTTGTAGTACTAAATATTGTGGCATCTCACTTTGTCGTCGGCATAATTGTAACGGTAGTACGAGCTATGAATTTATCTTGTATTTACATACAACACTTCTGTGAGTAATTTTTACACAAATGAATCTGAATGCTTTGCCACCTAATCATTTAAAAGATTTTATGGGATTTAATTAATGATTAATTTATATATACTAGCACAACTAAAAAAAAACTTATTTTTTTGTTCAAGCGGGTTTAAATTATAGCCACATATATAATTAAGACTCATGTCATTTAACAGATACTTATGTGTTAAGCACTTAGACATGTTAATGTAAAAAACTGATATCACTGTGACAGCAAATAATTAGTGCATAATTAATTGTACACATGCCATGAATTCAGACCTTGTAAAACGCATAATTTTGTCCAGTATATTTATATCATTATCCTAAGTATGTGGTAACACAAAGAAGAAAATACAGTGATTCTGAATTTAGTGTGTTTATTCTCAATCAATCAAGAATGGATAGCTAAAAAAAGAATTTAGTAGTATCTCTATTATCAGCTTCATTACTGAATGTTTCCTCTCTTTTTTAGTAAATTTTCTGCCAAGAGAAAAAAAATCACTTCTCGTGTATGCTGTCTGCAGAAATTTATGTTTACGACTTGGCCTTTTGTTCTTTAATATCATTCATGAACGTCGTTAATTCAGCATGACAATATGTTATCCTATCATCAAGAGGAACACAACGAAGGAGAGATGTTGAAGGAGTGCTATATACGTACATGTACGTAGGTATGTATGTATATGTGTGTGTAAATAAATTGCTACATTTTCTTTTCTTTTTTGTGCCATTTGTTTTCTATTCCTATCTATTGTTTTAGAGTTCAAAATGAAATAATGTTTAGAAGATAAATAGCTGGCTAGACAGCCCTGTACTAATTCATACCTACGACAGAAAAAGTAAAATTTTTAGGGTACGCTTTAGCTACTTCTATAGTTAAAACAAATAGTAACTCAATTTATTATGATTCTAAAGAAACAGTTCTTTTTTTTTTTTTTTTTGTATGTGTGTGTTTATTTAACTTAACTCCTGCACAAACATTTAAAAAAAAAAAGAGTCAATTATGAAAGAAGAAGAAGAACGACTTAATCGCAATTAGCAACAATATAAATTAAAGCATCAATGTAATTCAATCATTCAACAAAGCCCAATGTGGACCTTCAATGCTTGGGCAGTTTCTTTGGTATGGGCTCCACGGTCAACCTAATGTAATATGGACCTATGGTCAACCAATGAAATCTTAGACCAGTGGCTGGGCAGATTCTTGGGCATTGGCTCCAAGTTCACCTATGAGCCCATACGACATCTTAGACCCAGAAGAACAACAATATTGGGTGTAAAAGAATATCCCACACTTTAAAAAAGTGGGATGTCAAAAAATAACTTTTTAATTCCAAGGACATTAATCCATTTTTTTTGGGCCTGTTTCGAATGCCCAAAGGCCTACATGTACCAACCAACAACCTCCCTAACACTCTTCGACAACCAACAAATTTACAATTAACTAGGGCATTCTTCAAAGAATATGGAAATTACTGTTGTAAGCTGCATGATATAGCCATGCAGAATTTATTAGCATTTGTGTTAGAGTGGGGTAGCTAGGGTTACAGGTCTTCTGTTGCACTTATGATGTGTAACATGATATTACACTTATTCATAGGATGACGTGTGTAACTTTAATATTATTAAGTTTTATTGATAGTTATAAAAAAGACATGTATTAGACAATCAGCATATGTAACATGTGTAACATAGTATTACACATCTTGAATGTAATAGAGTATCCATTATCCTAGCTACATCGGTACGTTCAGAAAAAAGTTGATGACCTAATGTTGCATCAATAATTAATTAAAAAAATTAAAACTAGCAAAATTTTGTAATTGTTGTTCAAATGTAGTCAAAGGAGGAAAACAATAGGTTGTGCATGAGACGGTGGCCCAATGCTACATCAACAATAAATTATTGAAGTGCCAAGAAATTATATACTATGTAAGCTGCATGGAAAAATAACTTAAAATGATTGATAGCTTTTTTATGTATCTTCCAACCAAATAAGTACATTTAATCACTTGTTCATCTTTTTAGTTTTTCATTTATTTTGTTGTTCTTTTCTTGACAATATTCTTATACAATTTTTGAGTATTGCAGACTGAGAATTTCACCTTCCTGATCGATAGGACCACAATCAAAGTAATACCGGAATTTAAACTCATGCTAGACTCTAACATGTTTTCTCTAAGCACTTATATTTGAATGTTTAGTGCTATAGGTGTAGTAGGCTTTTATGATATGTATGTCTATCAAGTAGAAACAAAGAAAGAAATCGAAAAATAGAGTGGTCCAATAAGGGGCTATTTCCCGGATATCGTAAAACATTTGCTGTTTGTTTGATGCAATGAGATTATCTATCTATCCTTTAATGCCCCCTCTATAGTAGAAAGACAGTGATTGATGTTGACAAACTAGGCAACATCAAAAGTGGACAAATTACTCCTGTGGCCCCTCTAAAAGTTACCATGGCTTTTGGAGTGAGTTTGTGGGGTAAAGTTTAGGTTCTCTCCCATTCTGGCTTTCAGTTTGGGTTGAGTAGGTTGGGTTTCCCTTCCTTCTTTCCCTGAATTGTCAAAAAAAGTGGACAAATTATTGTGTTTGATCAATTTAATATGCAACAAAGCCACAGACATGTCAATGAATGTGTGTATACCACTTGTGGTTCTACTTCTTTATTTTCCACGATCGGGTTTCTCAAGCTAATAATAATTAGAATATTTGAGTTGAATATACATACATGCATACATATATTCATACATACATATACATATACAGGCACATACACATGCATATGTGTGCGCGTATTAGACGAAATGAATGCATAAAAATCTAATTTCTGGAAAAAAAAAAATCAAATCTTGCACAGGTCTCCCTATAGGCTAGAGATGAGGCATTCAAGAACTTCAATGGCACGTTGTCAAGGACTAGATATAACCTAAGTTGAAGTGGAAGCAAATGCTCGCTAGTGGATGAATTATCTAACATTATGTCAACATTGATTATCTATCCCCACAACGTTAACGTGCATTCAAATGAGGTAATGTTAGTATTTTGTAATCGTATTGTGCAATTTTTGGTTTCTTAATTTAGTTTATGTACGTTTCATTTTGCACCATTTAAGTTTTTATTATTTTTATCTTACACCTTGAATTTTCATTTTGGTTGCTTGCGAACCTAAGGTGATAGATGATTTTGATTTGGCGAACGGCAAGAATCAACATACGACGACCCCACCGAGTAAAATGTGTTTTGAATTTCTATTATGTAAGTGATTCCATCATGGATGATGATCATGTACAATGCTGGTCACCGTATAACTATTAAGAAAAATAGCAATTTATTGCAAGCAATAGAAAATTTCAACAAAAATTTTACATTTTGTTACAAAAAATTATTATAAAATTTGTATTCTTCGTCAGCACAACATTTTACAATGATCACATGCGTAAATTAACATTGATTGTATTGAGACTACCAACAATTAGGCAAAGTTGGGGGCTCACATAAATATTTTGCGATAGTCTCTAAGGAGTGCAAAAGAAAATTTTGGAGTGCAAAGTAAAACAAAACTTTAAGATGCAAAATTAATCCTATGGTGGGAGTGATTATTCGTTATTACAATTGCGTAGTTAGAGAGGAAAGGCTACTCCAACAAAAGAAGATTGGATGTATATATTCAAAGTGCCAAAACACACAAAAACAAGCAAAAAGGAAATGAGGAAGAGAGAGCTTGATAGAGGGAGAATTAGTGCAAAGATAAGTTTAAATATTAGCAAAGCATTAAAGTGATCGAGTCCACTGTTTACTCTTTCTTTTTTAGGATTCTTTCTTTGTAGGGCAAATTCATCTGCACCAAACAATTAATAATTTCAAGTTAAGATCAAGAAAGAGGCACATCTCTAATTTTATAAAAAATGTAAAGAGAATGAAGAATCAAATCTTTGACACGTTAGAAAATATTCACGCTCTTTCACATAAAAAACAGGACAAAATGGACGTATTCTTCTTCTTTTGAGGCAAAAAACAATGCATTATGCGTTCAACCGCAATATCATGGAAGCGCATGAAAAGGTTGATTCTTAATTTCTTATGCATGCATAATATAATAAGGATAATATAAACGTTATATGCGGCATGCGCCACCGACAACTATACATTTTTGCCGGCTTACTGGAATCTGTCACATTAGACATTGCCTTCAAATTTTCAATATCGTTAAATTGGACTCCTTAAAAGGTATAAAAATAACTCATACAACCTCAAATTAGGGTCTGTTTGTTTGGATGGAAAACTTTTTCTGGAAAATATTTTCCTAAATTTCTGGTGTTTGTTTACATTTTAATTTAGGAAAAGTTTTTGTGGATGAAATTGTTTTACATCATTGGGTGTAAAACAACTTCATTAATTAAATTACTGAAGTTAATTTTTACCACTGTTCGTCTCCTTGAAAACTCAGTGAAAAGATAGAAATCTAAATGTGCTCCCCTATCCTAGAAAGCTTAACAGCCAGAGATGCAAGACTTTAACTAGTAAGAAAAAGATTATTGGCAACCTCTCGCTTGCAACCCTACCACAACCTTTTTTACACTTCCGACGATCTCCTTCTACTATCTACTATTTCTGAAGTCGTTTTTACACTCATATTGAACGAGATAAACAGACATTTAGATTAAAGAGATGAGGGTTGCAATTTATTGGCAAGGAGGAGCAAGAAGAGGATTATTGACAAAACAAGCGAAAAGGAGGGAGGAAGGATAGAGGTTAACAAAGTAGTTGTGCATTGTTGTGGAGTAAATTTATAAGCTTCACCATAGAATAATTTATGAGCTTCACCATAGAACTTGAAGTATTGGAGCTCTGTTGATTTTTCTCAAATCTGATTAACCATAAAAAAAAATTAACACAAATTCTTGACAAGGAATATTTGACAAATACACTGCAATAAATTATGCCTATGATAAGTTTTTCAACAAATTATTGTTATTGGAACTTTGCTACAAGTTGCTCGACAGAAGTGGTTTGGGAGTCCTTGCGGGTGTAGATTCCTTTCTTTTTTGTGTTGGTGGAGCTACATTTAGTGGCAGTAGGTGCGGATGAGGATCCTTTCTCTTCTGTTTGATCTCATATGGCACAAGGTTGGTGTAGTTGGGTTTAGTGGCGGTAGGGGTGGATGTGGGGGTAAGGGCAGACCAAGCAGCAGTGAAAGGGATGTAATTGAATTACATGCTAGTAGTCGTAGGAAAATTAGAAACATGTTTTCCAAATATTTAACCAAACACCTGAAATTTATTAAAAAGACAAATATTTTCTTACAAATTTTTTTTCGTAGAAAATATTTTCAAATAGAAAACATTTTCAGTTAAGTCAAATAAGTTCATAATAATTTTCTTCTCCTGAAAATTCAAATTTTGGTTTCTTCAAAGTTTTATCCAAATGTTTGAGGAAATTTTGTTTGAAATATGTCTGGTTACTTTAAGATATCCTTTTAAAACATTGGTAGACAGTGTTAGTATTTTGAATATTGCCGATATTTTTCCAGTTGACAGATGATTTGCATTATTATTGAACGAAATGTTTTCTTTACAGGAGGGAGGATTTAAATTTATTTTGGCATAAATAACAAGATTTTATAAAATTTAACTTGTGATCGTGTAGCTAAAATTTCAATTATATTGTACAAATGAATTTTACATAAAAGTCTATAATATGGATAACCAGTGGCAGTGATATGATCTGAAAAAATTGGGACAAACACTAGTATGATATAATAATTGATCCAGAGTTTGTATTTTTTATTCATTCTTCTTTGTCATGCTTATATTGGATAATGCTGTGACCATCATAAGATGGATGGATTCACGGGCAATTAAAAATTCAACAATTAATTAAATACATAGTTGCTAGTTGGCATCCTCAAAGAGATTATGTACCACTCTTGTTGCTAAACATGGAATCACTGTATTTTAATGAAAGCCTGCCTAGCCATTGACTTGGAGGAACATAAGACAAATTTTGTTTATAGAATAAAGTCAAAGATAAGCAATGATTTTATCAACTAGTACACTAAAATACAAATGACAGATTAAAGCAGACCTTTTATTGGCTTTTTCAAATCAAATTTTCTGTAGAAAAGAGTTTCAGTTTGTCATTTGTACAAAGTTTAATACCTATATTCCCTCAAAAGGATGCGATCTGAATTTGTTGTTTTGTATTTTCTCTAGTGTTGGCTTTGTTTCACAATCGGCTCTGAATCGACTATCACATTTCTTGCATCAATTTCTATTACATTCTCTATTATCTTGTCATGTCTAACAATAATCATTCCCCATCCAATTTTCACAAGTCCCAAATACAAGGCACAGTTGACACATTTCTGACTGGGATTTCATTTTGGATAAGATTTTATACACACTATTCTTTTGGGAATCCCTTCTCTTTTTCTTGTTCTATTCTTCTAGTTTTGTGGTGGGAGGGCAGTGTTCACTTTGCTTCTAAGTGGGCTAAGACAAGAAGACCATTAGTTTCCAATCATTGATGTTAAAAAAGTAGAGATAAATCATTAGGGGACATGTATGACTGACTAGATAATGATAAGATTGTGAATTTGGTCCGAATTTAGGGATTACATATCCTCCAAATGAAATTATTTTTCTCATGATAAATGCAAGATGTTCCCACAAAATTTGGACAAAATGTGAAAAGAAAATATTAGTGTCTTATATTTCATGACAGTGAGTAGGTACTATTTCATGGATGTCCTTCTCAACCTTGCCGTTTCTTTTATCTGGAAAGATAACATGTATTGATCATCATTCTCAAAGGTTCCATTAGTTTTACATATCTATCTTCATTTTTTTAAATATGCAAAAGTTTTTGTTTTCTTTTCCTGTGAGGGAACACATCTTTAAAGTTTATACTGTCGACTACTATTTTAAGTGTGAATTAATTTCATATACACTGTAAATATAAAATTCTTTAATTGTGTATGTGTGTGTGCGTGTAAAAGATTAATCCGTACTTTATATTAGCGTTTTACTCACGTTTGACTAGTATAGGATGACATAAAATTATAGAATGCTCGTACAACACGAGATAATTCCACGCAATTCCTGTCGATCAAGCAACAAACTAAAACTTGCCCACACTCGTTTTGGCCTCGGTGATCTCTAATACTCATTGTCCACGTATAATACAAGTCGTGATTTTGATTGCATGGGCAATAGAGACATTAATTTTTTATGCTGCTGATTTCGATGGTTGCAAGTTATTGCCAATGGTTGAGATTATGCTATATGTATGAGTATCTATTGCAAGTGGCAACTGATTTCACAAAAGCCGTCCGGATAGCTAATGTTCATTAGTAGTTTAGTCTCTAATGTTGATAGCGATGGCTACTTACATTTGACTTTAGATGACATTATCTGTGTGTTTGGAGTTAGGAGGGGTATACTATAGAGTTGGTAAAGGCTCTAGGTAGCATTGGCAAAGATTACAATGCCTATTGAAATCTCATGCCCATATTTAATTTGGATGAGATGAATATCAATAATATAGGATTGGACTTATTTAAAATTATACTCAATAATACCCATTTAAATATAAGTATGGTTGGGAATTACTTGGAACTCTCAAGACCCATTGGAATTCAATGCCCATATTTAATTTGGATGGGATGGGTATTAATAATATATGATTGAACCTATTTGGAATTATACCTAGTAATACCCATTTAAATATGGGTATAGTTGAAAATTACTTGGGACTCCCAAAACTTATTGGAATCCTATGTCTATATTTAATTTGAGCGAGATGGGTATCAATAATATATGATTGGACCTATTTGGGATTACACCTAGTAATAACTATTTGAATATGGGTATGACTGGGAATTACTTGGTACTCCCATACCCAAATATAAATAAATCTTAAAAGAATTTGTATTACCCAATGCAACCTTGAAAGATGCACTACAAACTAGTTTTTATATTCTGGATTTCATCTAAGTTTGTAATGTCTACAAATGAGTGAGATATTGATTTGTTTTAATTTTTAATTTGCTTCAATACTTCAGTGATGGGTTTTTTAGTATCAGGTCTTTTTTTTAGGAGGTAGATAAATTAGATCTCTGCACATTTTCAATCTATCTTTTTCATATGTAATAATTGGAAAACTGTAATTTATAATTGAAAGGTTAAAAAGTATTAATAAATGAGATCTAACAAAGAATAAAATAAAAACTAAAAAATTAGAAATTTATTGAGGTTAATAAACTAAAAAATAAATGATATAAAAAGGAAATAGTAAGGTTAAACTAAAAAAATGTAAATGATATTAAAAAACAACAATTCATTAATAAGGAAAAAATAGTTTAAAACATAATAAAATGAGATTTATTTATTAAGCATTTGGGTGGTATCAAAATGGAACTAGCCTATGTTAGTCCTGTCCATATTGATCCCATTAAAAAAATGAAACTATTTGAGTATAACTCATATTTCACAGTTCCAATTAAGTCTCACCCATTTGCTATCTCTAGCTATAGGCATTTTCCTACATAACAGAAACCTGCATCATTCTTGGATTTTCTATACTTCTTGTCTCATTTTATTCCCTGCATTTCAATATTAGAATTTTCAAAGGTAAGTGGTCATGTGTATAAACGCCAGTAAATTGTTTCTTAGCTATTTAAATGAACCTGCTTTTGAATTCTTATTGCCATATAGATTTAAAGCATTGTGTACTTCAACAATACTCGAGATATCTATTCATCGATAATTTGAAACATTTTAATCATTCTAATGCTCTCACACTGAAGAATTGGAACTCGTGAAATTTGTGGATCGGGCTCCTCTTGATGATCGTTACACTATTATGAGGTCAAGAGAAAAAAGAAAAAATCAAGAAAACAGAGGGAAAGATTGTCTCGACTATGGTTACTTGCCCATCTAATAGGGCTTCACTTTTGTGTATGTATGCTAAAGCTTAGAGTTGTGGTGGTTTATTTTATTAAGATTCCTCAAGAGGTTTATAATTTGGACACCTTCAGCTTGTAGTTGTTATCCAAATTCAAAAACTTCTTGCTGCTTTTCTTTTTCAATAATAAAAATCTATAGTCTGCTGGGTGAGAAAAATACACCTATTTGAGAGTTTTCATCGATTATTGACTAGAAATCCAAACAGCATGGAGAGTTTTATACTATAATATGTTATCAGAATAGCTTATCTTATAAACGCAGATGTTTATATATACTTCTTTTACTGTGCACTTGGTAAATGATGACAAAAAAAATAAGGAATAAGAACTCCATTGTCAATATTTTACCTTAAATTTTTGGCTAATAGGAGGGTTTTATTTTTTGGCTTCAAATCTATTTTTTTTTTGACAAAAAAATATTAAATCGACTAAAAACTAACTCATGAACTATCTCAATACATGATCTACATTTTAATGAAGAAACAAATCAAAGGTGTATTTGTAATTTAACCTTTAAGCCAACAGCGATTGATTAGTTTATCAACGTATTTATTGTATTAGTTGAGTGAAGAAATAACTTAGGAGGGGTTTGGTTCAAATTACTCAATCACTAAAAATGTTTGGTTCAAATTACTCAATCAGTGTTACTACGGATACAGTCAACCCTATTATGAGTATGAGTTTTGACGATTTCCCTCAATATGTTTAATTAAATTTGTAACAAAATGGGTATCATTCTTCCCAAAATAGTTAATGGGTTAAATAGAATATTATTTTGGAGTGAATCATAGAGGCCTTAGTTAATCACTTTTATTTTGATTGAAAGATTGGATAGTTGCTTTTCAAACACCAATAATGGATGTTATTACTACTAATATCTATTTTCCTCCTTGATTCTCTCAACCAAATACCTCATTAGTGTATAGTGTATACAGTTGAATCAATGGTGAACAATTATATAATAGTGAAACAACCAACTATATTGGTTGATTAAGTGTGTCTCTTAGTTTTTCTTTCTTTTTTTGTTTTTGTTTTTTTTTTGTTTGGGGGATTAACTTACTAAGGGAATGTTTAGTTTAAGGGAATCGGTGAGGGGAATAAGTGTAATAATAATGACATATATCGTTGATGTTTGCAAAATAATTATCACTACCCTTCAATCAAAATAAAAGTGATTAACTATGATCTCTATAATTTCTTCCAAAATACTATTATATCAAACTCATTAATCTTTTTGAGGGAAATGATACCTATTCTATTACTAAATCAAACATATTGGAAGCGAATCATCAAAACCTGTACTCATAATAGGATTAATGATATTCATAGTGATAATGATTGAGGAATTTGAAGCAAATTCCTCTTAAATTTCTCTGGTGACATGGTAGTGACATAAATGAGGTTATTTGCTTGGTTGCCAATCATCTTAGTTTCTCAAACAAATCAAGTGCATCTCTTTAATTGTAGCTTAAAATTGTAAGCACTTCATTTGAATTAATTTATCGAACCCAATAAGATATTTTACAACTTTAAAAGGTCAAATAAAATCAAACAAGAAATATCTCACCACAGATTCTAACGAAGGTAAACAAAAAAAATCCTAAAATAAAAGACAATTTTCAAGGAAATCCTTCATGCGGTTATTAAAATAGCCTAAGACAATAATTATTAACTTGCTATTATGCATTTTAGAACTGCATCATTACGTTTAACAAATTTTGAAAGATATTACTGAATGCAAATTGCAGTGGTCAACGTTATGTTTTTTCTTTCTTTTTTGGAACAAATTAAATTCAGCCCTCCAACACCCCCATTATTCCATCCGTTAGGCATATTCTTTCTCTATCCTCCAAAAAAAAAAAAAATATACTAGTAATAAAAATCCTCCACGCATGCCTAGGTACAGAAATTTATGTCTCCTTTAATCAGCCACGTGGCCACTGTACAAAGAGACAAAGCGAAAGGAAAATTTTTACTATATCCACCGTCTCTTTCTCCACTAAACTATTGAGATTCTGACTCCCATTAATTTTTTTCTTATTTTTTCATTTTGGGTTTTTTTTTTTCTATATGACCAACTAATCCAATATTTTCTCTTGTCTTGATGATAAAAAAATTTTACCCTTATAAAATGTTTAATTTGAACCATAATTAATTTATCAAGGTAAAACATGTTATCATAGCCCCATAAAATCTAGAGAAAACAAAGATTCACTAACACGTATATAGTTTCACGCAACAATTACACAAAGGAAGTTTCCCAAAAAAAAAAAAAAAGAAAAGAAAAAGAACATTAATCAAGAAATACAATTAAGGAGTCAAAAAAAGAAGAAGAAAGAAATACAATTAAAAGATAAAGAAAAAGAGTCCACGCCTTTTAGGTTTTGCCATATTCTAGCAATGTATATACATATCTACCAAGCATCTATAAATACTTTTGCTTTCATTCAATCCTCACCTCAACTCTCACCGATATTGCCTCCTTTCTTCCCTCCTTTCTTTCTCTGTACTCCCAGTTTTCCTCTCCAATTCATATTTGTCCTCCTCCTCCTTTTGCTTTCCTCACCTCCCACAAATTTTGCTCCTTTCTCTCTACTCACATATTTTAATAAACACAAAGAAGAAAGAGCTCATCAATCCAACCAGTCTCTATTCCCTTTTATCTTCCTCGTTTGATTCTGCAAAACAATAACGTAAGTTCTCTAATCCCTGCCTTTTCTTTTCTCTGTTATATATATGGATGCATGAAAAGGAAGTTCTGTATTAAATTATGTAGCATTGATAAATCCAGGTTTCTTGGCCCTTCAACAATTCTTGATTTGTTAATGCATGATTGTACAAACATATGGATTTTTTTTTTGGTAGAAATCATATTTGACATAAATATGTGTTTTGGACCACAGGTAGGATTGATGTTGTAATGGAGACCAAAGGTGGCAGTAAGAAAAAGTCTAGTGGTAGTAGTAGTATAACGCAGTACGAAGCCCCCCTTGATTACATCATTGAAGACGTTCGTCCTCACGGTGGTGTCGAGAAATTCCGATCTGCTGCTTACTCCAACGTAAGTACTTTTAATACAATCATAACAATGTTTTTTTTTTTTTTTTTTTTTTGTTTTGCGTCAATATATGTCTGCAAAGGTTTTTTATTTGTTTCTGATTTTTTTTTTTTTGGTTTATTGCAGTGCGTGAGACAGCCATCCTGATATCTTTTCACAAGATAATGGACGCTTCAGCAGAGTAGAAATATTTTCCTTTTTTTTTTGTTTTTTCAACCCCTTTTTTTTTTTTACTTTCTGGCCATCCTTTTTAGCTGTTATCTCAGCTTTTCTTGACGAAACCCCGCAAGAAGCTCTCATCAAGTTCTCGGTATTTGCAATTTGGTCCCTGCTACTGTAGAAAATTTGTCAAAATGGCTGTATCAGCTATTGGTTTCGAAGGCTTTGAGAAACGCCTAGAAATCACATTTTCTGAGCCTCCCGTGTTCAAAGATCCAAATGGGCTGGGCCTAAGGGCCTTGACTCGGTGTCAACTCGACTCCATTTTGGAGCCCGCTTGTTGCACCATAGTTTCTCAGCTATCCAATGCTGAGTTTGACTCGTACGTCCTCTCCGAGTCGAGTTTGTTTGTTTACCCTTTCAAGATCATCCTCAAAACATGCGGGACCACCAAATTACTCTTATCCATCCCACAAATTCTGAAACTCGCAGACTCACTCTCTCTCGGTGTCAACTCGGTTAAGTACTCACGTGGGACCTTCATTTTTCAAAATGCCCAACCTGCCCCTCACCGCAGCTTTTCAGAAGAGGTGGCTTTCTTGAGCACATTTTTCAAGAATGGAGCTGCTTATGTCCTCGCCGATCCGAACTTCCCGAATCGCAATTGGCATGTCTACGTGGCACAAGCGGGCCCACCACAGTTGGGCGATCAGAAGCCCGTGTTCGCCGTGGAAATGTGCATGACGGGCTTGGACAGAGACAAAGCCGCCGTATTTTTCAAAAAGTCAGAGGGGTACAATGAAATGACGAAAAAGTCCCGGATTTCTGAGATAATTACAAGCCACGTGATCTGTGACTATGAATTTGAGCCCTGTGGCTATTCAATGAATGGGATTGAGGGCTCAGCTTATTCTACGGTGCACGTGACTCCAGAGGATGGGTTCAGCTACGCCAGCTATGAAGCCATGGGCTTGGACTTCGGGTTCGGGTCAGAAAACTTGGGTGGGTTGGAGGAGTTGGTGAAACGGGTGCTGAGGTGTTTTGAGCCACTTGAGTTCAGTGTTGCGGTCACGTGCTATGGAGGCAGGTGGTGACGATTGTGGGGACCACCTGGCATGGGGTGGTGACGTGGAGGGGTACACGTGTGAGAATGGGGTGAAGCAAGAGTTGCCAGGTGGCGGTTGTGTGTTCTACCGGTGCTTTGTTGCTGGGGAGAAAGAAGAGTGCAGATGCAGAGTGGGTACCCCAAAGTCTGTGTTGCAGTGCTGGAAGGAGGTGGCGGAAGAGGTGGCTGAGGTGGTTGGTGTTGGTGGTGGTGCGGTGGTGGTCTGCCCTTGTGTGGGGTCTGCTTAGCCTAGAGACTAAAGACAATTAATTATCTGAGATCGTCATTAACTGATGGAATCAAATAGTCGGTGTTAAGATAGTGATTTTGGTTAATTTGGCTTTTCACTGGGTGCTTAGGGAAAGTTGCATATTGTCCTTCAATTTCGGATGGTTTTTAGCAGTGTGGAATAAAAGGATTTTAGCCAAATTGTATTAGGTCTAGATCAGGTGTATGCTTTTACTCACATTTGGTTATGGTGAAATGGGGTGGCTTTTGAATTTGTGACAATTAGATGGTTAACTTAGCTATTCCTACTGCTATGTAACTTTGGTTTTCAATGGTGAATGTGATGATGTTTTATTATTCTTTACTTGGCTTTTTTTTTTTTTTCACTTGTAAACTGCTGAAATTAAATGCCTAAACTAAATGCATGACCGTGTAAGCTTATTGTTCATGAATCCATTAATTAAATTAGCCTAGTTGGGATTTGATATGATTTAAAAGGGGTGAAATAAAATGCGTATAACTGATGTAGTCCAACATGATTTCGCACAAAATCAAAGCGAAATTTTATAACCAAACGAAAACCACAACCAAATAGGGGTCCATGACCAAAAACGGGCAACACTACAAGAAAATATAAAGAGGGAGATGGAATCTGAAGGGTAGGAAAAGGATAAGAAACATGAATTAGAATATCAATGATATCTGCGACTTCCTGCTTTTTGTGGATCCTATGAGAGTTACTGGATGGATCGGCAAACCATTTCTATGCGTAGAGAGAATTTGATGCGTGTATCCTAATTGAGGTAAGGTTCCATTTAGCTAGGAAAAGAACCTGATTCCATTACCGCACGGGTTTTGCATTGTCCTTATTGTGAAAAAGAAATTATAAAAGAATGTCTTATTTAACATGTACTTCTTTATTTTTCCTTCATTAGTGGAAGTACGAGTGTTCACGGTTTGAGTTCGTAGAAAATATCGATTCAATCATTTTAGTTTAGATATTGAATATCGCTTAATCGGTTATCGGTTAAATATATCATTTTTACTCTATCTCAAATATTGAGCAAAAATGTCACGCCCGGGCCCGCAAGCCCAGCGCACGACCAGAGTCTGAGCAGCCAAGTCTAATTTTTTAGCTCCGTCCTCGCTAGCCTAAAATAGATATCCCAAGTTGGACTTGAGTACTTAGACTCAATTTATACATTAATTTAAGTTACTTGACTTTTCTAATGTAGGACGGGGTATTACATTTATCCCTCCTTATTAGGCTTTGCATCCTCGCAAAGTTCAATTCATACATGCGTGATCCGGACTGTCCACTTAGGTGCGAAGGACATGCATGCATACTTAGTTCCTCCACTTCCTTGCGTAGTCCAGCTCAATACCATAAGCCCAATCTCACCCCGTGCAGAGATCACACGAGATTCGCTCTGATATCATTCTGTCGCGCCCCGGGCCCGCAGGCCCAGCACACGATCAGAGTCTGAGCAGTCAAGTCCAACTTTTGAGCGCCGTCCTCGCTAGCCCAAAATGGATATCCCAAGTTGGACTTGAGTGTTTAGATTCAACTTATACATTGGTCTAAGTTACTTAACTTTTTCAATGTAGGACGGGGTATTACAAAAACAATTTAATATTAGGTTTTATTTTTGATAACTGAATAACCTATCGAACTTTTTATCCGTTAATGGTTATTCATAAAGGTAATTGTTTTCTTTTCCAAATATTCATTTGTTTTTAATTTTCTTTCCATCCTCTTCCTTCAAAAAAACTCATCATTTTGATCTCTCTAATTCTTTAACACCGCCTTACTTCATTAAATTTAAAAAAAAAAATTCAATCCAATTTTGCCATTTTGATAGTTTGAAAATGGTTTTAATGCTGTTTGTTTAAATTCAATTCACCATATTTAATAGTTTGTTTAAAAGAACCCGAATGTTTTTCTTTTGATTTGATGGGATCTCATAATTTTTTTTGGGTCTCACTGATTATCCTTTTTTCTTTTATAGACTTTTGTGATTATGAAATTTGTTCATGCTTTCTACCTTTTGGGGATAACTAACTGATTGAAGTAAAGTATAATTTGAAATAGAAGATTGATTTTCTTAGCAAACAACCCCAAAAAAATAAACCTGAAATTTAATAACGAAATAATCGATAAGTAGCGTGGCTCATGAACTTTATTAATTAGTTTAGATTGCTTTGGAATTTCAATGTACGACATTATATTCTTAACACTCCCATTCACACATGACTCGAGTTGAAGAAAGCCCAATAACTGAAACGGGTGAGTAATAAGAGTCCAATTGAATGTGGGACATTATATTCTTAACATTCCCATTTACACGTGACTCAGGTTGAAAAGAACCCAAGAACTGAAACACGTGAGTAACAAGACTTGAATTGTAATGGACTAAGAAGGAATCGAGTCGCGTGTGAAGGTGAAAATAAAACCCAAAGGCTAGCTTTGATATCATGTTAAAGAATACGAGTTTCTATCTCAAAATCAATTGACAATGAGTAAAGTGACTTATGAATTTTAGTAATTAGTATTAGATTACAATGGGATTCCGATATGGACATTATATTCTTAACACAATGGATGAACTCGCCTGATTAACCGAAAAGGCAAGAAAACTAGACAAAAAAGAAATAAATAAAACGGGAATACATCGAGGAAGGAAGCACCGAAAGATGCTTTGGACGCCAGCATCTATGCTCTTCAATTGCGAATTTGCGACTAACAGGCTCCTTCCAGGGGGTGATTCGGATTCCTGAAAACGTGCCTAGAGGTGCGTTTTTGTTTATATTTAATTTTCTATTACGTATAATATGTAGAAAATTTATGCGACAATCGTGTTAAGTTTATAGGTAGGTTAGTATAATCTCACATTAATTTAAAAATAAAAAAGAGAAAGAATGGTTAATATATGTGTGTTCAAGATCTAATAATGTAAAGTTTTGAATCAAAGCTGGATTCTTATTTGTATATTGATCTGCGGGACTTTCTCCACCGTAAAAATCATTGTCCTACAAAGATCGCAGTCAAAGTTTATGAGAATTCTCAAAGCGCCATTTATACTAAATTTTTTTCCCCAAATTGTAACATCATTTTGTGTTTGTAAGACAAGAAAAAAGAAGTATTAATTTATAATACTAGTTCAACGTGTCATCCCAATAATTGTGGCAACTAAACAAATTCAATTCTCGAGGCTTCTAGTCTAGTGGCTGATATTTAATTGAAGGTAAAAAGTAGATTCTGCGAGTATATTATTATTGGTGATGTGATAATTATTGTCT
The DNA here is from genome assembly GCA_024721245.1 of Mitragyna speciosa. Classification (NCBI taxonomy): domain Eukaryota; kingdom Viridiplantae; phylum Streptophyta; class Magnoliopsida; order Gentianales; family Rubiaceae; genus Mitragyna; species Mitragyna speciosa. The sequence continues at coordinate 9,859,801 of CM045553.1, read as the reverse complement.
TCGTTTAGCATGCATAATAAAAAAAGGCTTGTCCTTCCCTTTTTATTGAAAAAAAAAGGAATATTTTTAGGCGTTTGTCAGCATTCTTTATTCCTTGCCTTAGTTTTATCTTCTTTTGGGTGGTAGAAAGAAAACCATGGCATTACCGTCCAATGCATGATTTCAAGTTAAGAAAGGATAGCTACTTCACATTATATATACAGATGGAGATACATTTTTGACTTTGGAGAGAAGAAATAATGCCAATTTCCCAATTGCCAATGTGAAGACACACGTCCCTCCTATAGACTTGACTATATTATGAGTCCCTAGTGGCCTTTTGTTTATGAATTTTATTCTTGAAGAAGATTTTTAATTCCTTTTAGAATCCAATTCTCTAGTAGACAGCTATAATGTTCTTGTTACATATCTTAGTTTTAGGACTTGAAATTTCATGTGATTTTAGCTTTGATTTTGCATCAAAAGTTTAGTTTTTGAAGTAATTGACAATTTCTGAAAGTAGGCTACCAACCCACCCTGAGTAATAAAAAGGGGTTCTTTACAAGAAATAATTACTTTAGTTTTTCTTCTTATATTTGCAAGATTATACTTCACATCTTACAGTCTACATCTGATTTTTTCACTTTGTTATTATGATTAACTATCTCTGTTACTTTCAAGGAATATGTACCTAATTTTTTGTTTGTTTGTGATATCAAGACTAGTTAATTCGCTTTAGTATTTCTAAAAGGCTAAAAAATCTATGTGGTCACCAAATAATTTTTATAATTATTTATCGCTATAAACTATATTTGCTTTCAAATTGGTCACTAAACTATTTCAAGAATTGACTTATAGCTAAATTATTTTTTATTTCAAAATTAGCCCTTGATCTCTTAAGACGATATGGTTGATCGCTATTGAACTCTTAAAAATGATGTACTCAACAACTAACGGAATGATTTATCACTTTTAATAGTTTGAAGGCCTACTTGAAATTGAAATAGTTTAGTGGCTGTAAATATACTCTTGAAATATTTTAGTAACCATTTCGAAGCCCAAAATAATTTAGTGACTGTAAATAAATCATGAAAATAGCAATGACCATATAGTTTTTTTGCCCTTCCAATCCACGCCCGCGGGCAACGATAAGAATTTGAGACCTGTGATTTTTATTTAACAGTCATCCTAAACAGAAAAAATTTGCACGTATGAAAGCGATGATCAGTGATCACGACTTTAGATCAAGTGGCCAACTTTTCTCAACCATTGCTTTGGTTATATAATACTCATAGATAAAACATCTTATTTTCATTACACATTTCTTTATTTTGTCAAAACATTAATGTTGGTATTATGATAGTTTACACCTAAAAAGTAAACAAGCCATGGTCCTTCTAGCAATAGCTTTTGATTGATTTGGATAATTTCAGGAACTGCCCTTTTGTTGCAGAACAAGTTCAGACCTGTTGGACTCAGAATTTGTTTAAGGATTTACATGCACTCTCCCAACAAAGCACAGAGGTAGGTCGAGTACAGAAGTCAACTATGAGACTTAGCATGCGTCAAGGATCTTGCCAATTTTGTGTGGTACGTAGATTGATGAAAGCCGAATTTAGTCAACTCAGAATAGATCATTTTAGGCAAGCATGTTTGCTTAGATCATGGGCTGGCTTTTGTCATCAAATAGAGTTAAACATATACCCCCATTCATAAATTTTACTCTCCCCAGGGCGATTTGAAAATTTTGATTGTAATATATAACTTATCATTGATGTATGTATTTCAATATTTTGGGAACAAATTTAAACTCCATTTTTTTTTTTTTAGACGTGAACTCCATTTTTAAAAAATCTTTGGAAAGACAACAGCACTTCTAAGCTGCGTAATTATTTTTCACTTTTTATGAGTAAAAAAGCATAACAAGATAGGTAAAATTTGTTGTTGCCATGCTTAAACAGGAGTTCGATCCTCATAAACCCCTTTCTTCTTAGGTGACTTGAAAAAAAAAGAAAAAGAAAAAAAAGCGCTGTTGATATAAATTATTGTTCCATCTTCACTCGTGAAAGAATTTGAATAGTTGGATTGGGAAATCAATTTTCATTTTATATGATGACTGCCAAGAATGATACAATACATTGGTAAAATAAATATACAAGACTCGATATAAGATTTATTAGTAAAACCAAGGCTATATATCTATGTATATTATTTTAGCACAAGTTACAATCATCCAAAGCTTTCAGGATGGACGACCTCAATGTTCTCCTTGGAAGTGACGTACGAAAATATATAACTTTTTTTTACCTTTGTTGGTACAAATCAGAATAAAGAAGCAAATATTTTGAAGGGTATGTGTTGCAATTTAACTGAGCATTGCAGATATTTACTACACCCATTGCTGTCGAAAATAGCTGGAAAGTTTTGATCCTTCAGCTGTATATATGCAATCAGCTGCCATGCTTCGATTAAAAAATTGTTTTGTCAACGAAGATTTTGGCATTTCTCATTAAAATGAATTAAAAACTTTCAAATCAAGTTGCACAAATTATAAAAAAATCCAACTTCAATACAATGCAAAAAATATCGTATTAAGCCGAACAATTAATAAAAACTCAGTGCTTTACTTTCTTTATTAACAATAATTTGCTTGGATACACACAGCTTTTTAACCATAATTTTTTTCATTTGTTAATCAATTTCCATTTAATAGTTGTTTACTCGAACAATTTGACCATAAAAAATATTATCATCCTACGATTAGCTTTTCTAATATAATAGGGGAAAAGTTATTAGACAGAGTTATGCTTAGATTTTTTGAGATCATCAGCTGTACTAAACTCGAATTTCAATTACTATGCGGAGAGATTTAGAAGGTAAATTTACACGACCTTCTCTTAAAGTTTGTCACAATTTTAGAGACTTCCACTATAATTTTTAAAATTATGGTGGCCTCCCCCTTACTTTCACTATGTTATATATTTTAACCCTTTTCTAATGAAAATTTCATGTTCTACAATTTATGCACAAAAGTTAGAAAAATGGTCCAAAGGTTATGTGCAAATGAAATTTCAATATTGATAACACATGGTGTTTTTTTTTTTTTTTACCTAAAAAAAAAAGTACATCAATTTGAAAATTTCAATATACGTGTTTTTTTTTGTGATAAATCCTACACTATTACAATGGGAGTGGGAAATTGATGTTGATGGGATTCGAAATCTCGATTTTTGGAGTGGAGTCATAGAATTTTAACCACTCAACTCTTTATTCGTTCTCAATAATACATAATTTACGCGTTATGTTCGAAAATTTTCTTGACCGACATCTATTTTAAACAGGATTCCTCGCTCATTTTGGGCTAAAATTGGTCCAAAAGGCCTAACCCAAGAAGAAAATGGGTCTCATTTGGGTTGGTAAAGTTCTTCCAATTAGGCTTAAAGAAATGGGCCTTGTGTTCACTCACACATATAAATATGTCGTGTTATTTTTTATTTTCAAGCTGCCCCTAGCATAAACAGCCCATTAGCTCTTTTGTAAGTCCAGTTCGAAAGTTGCCTTTTATTGTTCAGCCCACCGCATATTGTGTTCACATTTTTAAGTCCATGGCGTGCAGCCTATAGGATAACGAATCCATTTACACCCAGCCCATGAAACCACGTCGAACCGGACATAATTTCGTACTAGACAAAATTCAATACCAAATTAGACAAATGATCTGAACTAGAATCTGGAAAAATTATGCTGCTGAACACAGTTGTGCTATCAGTTACTAAGTTTGAGTAAATTAGTCTAAATAATTTTATTTTCATTAGTTACCAGTAACCAGTGTTTATTCAGCGACTATAAAAGAATTGTTCAATTACAACCCCCCCCCCCCCCCCCCCCCCCAAAAAAAAAAAAAAACAACACACTGCAACAGTGAGCTGCAAATGGGGGAGTTACCCATTTTAATTGTACAATAATATCACGCATAGGCACTCTATGCTTGAATATTCGATCGGAAGAGACTATGTTATTATAGAAGGAAAAACAAAAAGATATAGTTTATCAGAAAATAAGGTACAATCCGCCAAATTAAATTATGAAACATCAAATTAAGAACAATCAGCAATCATACAAAAGAAGTATAGTGTATAAAAATAATTTGAACTGTGAAAACAGAACAAAATGTCAACAAAAATGGGGGAACAGAGCAACAAACAGACTCTACTCTCCCCTAAAATAAACAAATCAAAGAACTATTCTCATCATACAACAACACAATCAACACAAAATGGAATAATATTTAATGAAATCATCTGCATTTCAAGTCCTCAAGCTGCCTAGAGGAGGTATTTAGGTTCATGGTGCAATTCATGTTGGTAGACTTATTCTTCTTAAAAATCAACATTAGCGTGGTTTTTCCTTTCAGTGTAGATCTGCTGGTCAGAGGGATCCAAGCATGTTGAAGGAGTTCATTCCCTAGTACTTCCCCTGGTACGTTGGCAGACGACAGATCCACCGAAACATTGAATTTCCTCGTTGATTGAAAATTAGCTTTTCCCCTTGGAACCACAGCTTCTCCTACCTTATATTCCTGATAGAAGAATTCAATAGTGCTGTTTTGATACTTGTACCGTCCAAAGTTGGCGTTCTTGACGGACAGTTCGGCATTCATCCTAGTGCTGAATGAAGCATTTGAGGTCAATGTGGTAACCTGGAAATCCTCAAATGAGGCAGACCTCACACGGAATTTAGGCGTCCTGACCTTCATGATGACCAGTGCAAATATCAATATAACAACGATTTGAAACACAGCGAAAGCTGCTACATATGCAAAACACTTCATTCGTTTCTTGCGACGCTCTTCCCTTTGAGCAACTGAGGCTATCTCTTCGTCCACTCGGCCATAAGGATTGACAGCCGGCGGCATATTTCTCTTCTGTTCCCCGTTTTCTGCCATTGATTTTGATACTCGATCGGATATCGAATTAAGCTAGGAGATGTTTGTTTGTATTGGCTTATTGTTGCTTAATGAAAAGATGTTGAAGGTTTTGGCAGTGATGGAAAAAGTTTGGCTGTCAGATGGAGTATTTATAGATGAAAGTTTTTAAGCATTAGAACTCATTTGTTGAAACCAAACCGACTAAACTAGAATTTCTGCATAAAAACTTTCAAAGGTTTTGTTCCTATGACGCGCTTAACGGTTTGGATGGATTTATTTGACTTTCCAAGTATTTGGAAGTTACCCTGGAAACTCTATTATCAATAATTTCAAATTAGATGCTTGTCTTTGAAAGAAAAGATGAACTGGAGTAATTATATATTCATTAATCACCATAGCTTAGTTAAAAAGTCTTTGAAATTGAAGATACGTAAATAGTTTGGCATGCAAGTAGAACGGCTTGGTCATAATTATGTTCTGTCTGTTGATTTTTTCATATTGGATCACTGTAACACGTTTCTCCATTGAATAACGTTTTGAATTTGCTGAAATTTCTGAGGCAAAAGAAAAAATTTTATTACTTAAAATTGTCATAAAAGCAAAAGAAAAATGGAGATTTCAACTGTAATGACGCAGAGCAAAATCGCCTCAAATTAGTACTGAAAAATTAGAACATTTCAAAAATTCCCCCATTTTCTGTTGCTTGAAAACTTAAAAAATCTCCAGGTATCGGAACAGTTCTTTTTCCGTGCAAAATTGAAACAAAACACGGCCAACACTCTCCAATTGAAAAATCGTAGTACTACTACTTTTGCGGTTCTTCAAGTCAAAACTCAGGAACAGACGCAAGAGAGTTCTAAAATAAGTGTTCAAATGTCGTTCAAAGGGAACGAATAGAGGATCGAGTGGTTAGAACTCTATGACTCTATCTCAGAGGTCGGGGGTTCGGATCTTACCATGCCAAATTCTCCTCCCTATGTAATAGTGTAGGATTATCAAAAAAAAAAAAAAAGTCGTTCAAATGGTCAACTATTGGAGACTGGGCCCATTACCGTTTTTAAACTGGTCAAATTTGTGTGTTCAACAAAGTACACAAAATTCTTTAATATTGATACAATCCTCTGCAGGTAAATGACTCCAACAAGTAATTATCATATAATTACTAAATGATGTGTGGAAAAATTCCCTTTAATTTTAAGATGATTCATTTATGCAAAAAGCAATACAATCAGTTGTATTCTTAACTAGTCTAGCTTACGTCGTACGATTGACCTCAAAGATATGTTTAGACTGGAAAACAAAACCATAATTTTTTTTTCCTTCTTTCGACATTATGTGACTAATTCTATGTGCTATTTTTCACATTACAAAGTTAGCAATAAATAAATGTAAACGGGTGCATTTTTTCCTCTATATAGATTTTTTCTATCTGCACCAACCTTCATAATCAAGAATGAAAAAAAAAAAAAAAACTGATTTGGTCAAATTTACGAATATGAGAAATATAGGAATCGATATAGTGGACTTGCAAATGTGTAATAAATCTAAGCTCTATAAATTTCCCTTTTTTAAAGGGTACATTAACAAGATAAAGTCAGTGAAATTTTAGAGGCTCAATTAACACTTTCTTGAATTTTAGAGGGTCAAGGGCCAACTTAAAATACCGTTTAAAAATCCAAGGTGTTATGAAATTAAACAGTCAAGCAGTGAAAAGTCATATGATTCTATGCAGATTTTTTTCCCGATAAATTATTTGTTATCAATTTTTTTTTTCATGTTAATATAGTGATTCTGTATAATATAATCAGATGCGCAATGGTATGAAGTTGAATGAATAAATTACTCCAACATGATACCGTATAAATTATGATTCTATAACACGAGGAAGGTCCTATTCTTAAAAAGTAACACTTCCTCAGGTAACGTGAACCGCAGCCCCAAACCCCACACAAAATCAGATCCCAATCATATTCAACTCAATCATTCTAAACTTTTGCTGGTGGGCAACTTCCAATTATCTGGAACCTCAGAAAAATCAAAGACTTTAAAGCGCGTAATAGGACAAGAGCTAGTTTACAATTCTGACTTTAACCGTAAAAAATCACTTGTTTTCACAAGAGAACTTCAAGAAAGCAGTCCGTATGTGGACCTCTTCCGAACATGGCATGATTGAAAGGCCTAAGCACGTATCGCCCCACTAGAATACTATATATACTCTATACAACTGCCTAAAATTTTCCATCAACACCACAAGCTTCCTTCAACTTCATACACTATTTCATCAAGCAATCAAAACAATATACACATTTCTGGTGAAACCACATACTTCCAGCATCATCAAAGGATCAAAATCAATGGCAGAGAACGGTCAGAAAAAGGCCTATGATGAAGAGGTTGCCTCAGTTGCTGAAAGGGAAGAGCGTCGCAAGAAACGAATGAAGTGTTTTGCATATGTTGCTGCCTTCGCTGTGTTTCAAACTGCTGTTATCTTGATATTTGCACTGGTCATCATGAAGGTCAGGACGCCTAAATTCCGTGTGAGGTCTGCCTCATTTGAGGATTTCCAGGTTACCACATTGACCTCAAATGCTTCATTCAGCACTAGGATGAATGCCGAACTATCCGTCAAGAACGCCAACTTTGGACGGTACAAATATCAAAACAGCACTATTGAATTTTTCTATCAGAACTATAAGGTAGGGGAAGCCGTGGTTCCAAGGGGGAAGGCTAATTTTCAATCAACGAAGAAATTCAATATTTCGGTGGATCTGTCGTCTGCCAATGTACCAGGGGAAGTACTAGGGAATGAACTCCTTCAACATGCTTGGATCCCTCTGACCAGTAGATCTACACTGAAAGGAAAAACCACGCTCATGTTGATTTTTAAGAAGAATAAATCTACCAACATGAATTGCACCATGAACCTAAATACCTCCTCTAGGCAGCTCCAGGACCTGAAATGCAGATGATTTCAGCAACCGCGTTTCTAGTTTATCTTTATATTATTGTCATCTGAGGATATCCTAGGATTACGAATTCTTTAATTTGTGATTGTTCAGGGAAGAGTACTTTGTCATACTCTGATCCCTGGTTTTAGCATACATTCTGAGTGTCATGCAGTTGAAATGATTCACACCTTCATATATATGATTTGATACATTGTTCTTGATATATGGATTCTTTCGTTGAATATCCTTTGTATCCTTTTTTATTGAAGATCGGTTTTACCGATTTCACTTTAGTTATGACCAAAAATTATTACTCCCAAGTGTAAATGAGATCGAATTTTCCTTGGAGGGGCTTCCAATTTTCGAAAAATCATTTTGAATACTTCCTTTAGTTATGATTTTGAGTAAATCTCAAAATTAAAAATAAACAAGGTAAATTACTATTTACCCCCTGTGGTATCGCCTTTGACTACATAACTTCCTTATGGTTTCAATATGATCACACAACCCCCTGTGGTTTTATAAAAAGTGAAAAATAGACGGAATATTCCACACTAGGTATATTTAATACACTTACCGTTATAGAATATTCCGCACCGGTAGAAGTAAATTTGAAATATTTTGGGAATATTCTGTAACGGCATAAGGGCTCCGTCTATTTTTCACTTTTCATAAAGCCACAAGAAAAGTTATATGGTCATATTAAAACTATAGAGGGATTATATGGTCAAAGGCGATATCACAGGAAAGTGAATAGTAATTTACCCAAATAAATAAGAAAAGGACTAAGGCCAAGGACAGTGGTTATGCGTGCAGAGACCAATCTAAAGATAGCTAATTAAAAGCTATCATAGCCGAACACTACTTACTAGAGAATGACAATTTAAAAGAGCATGACCAAACTTTTAATTGGCAAGGGGACTTACAAGTTTCATCCGGCATAAGTTGACGCCTCTAATTTAAGAGGACGAAAATAGAGGAATGAGAAAAGGGAAAATTTAGAATGAAAAAACCATATCGCGCACATTCTAAATTGTTTGAAATGGCGTGCAACTTGCGAGACCAAATCCTTTTGGTTAACTAATTGTCAACCTATGCAGTAAAGGTTTACCATAAGTCATCAACCTCACATGTCGACAGATAGTGTTTCATTTTGCAATTCGCATTTGATAAGGTGACAGTCTCTAATTCTCAACTGGAAAATTTTCCTAGCTTCTCCTAATTTTGACCATAATTTCCCGGAATTCCCCTAAATCAGAGTGGAGGTTTAATAAGTCTTTCAAAATTGCAGATTTTAAGTTGCAATAACCTCTATTATCTGCATGGTTAATTTTGAATTGAATTTCCTAATACAACAAGAATATTTGTAATTAAAATAAAGTTTAGACGGCATTTACCCTTGTTAATAGATCTCTAGCAAGTGCTTTCAATGCTTCACGAAATATCTCCTCTAAAAAGGTTCTATTGGTTTTAACAGTATTAATCAAGTGTGCATTTAAAATGTTTTCAAATTCATTGTTTGAATAAATAAAAATTGAATAGGATTCTATTCAATGGTGCCAACCAAATGGAATGCTAACTCCTTTTTGATTCTTTTTATATATATGTTAATTAGTTTATTAGACTCAGCAATACATGAATGAAGTAATAGTATCAAACTAATTCTAAGTTGATATTTTTATTCATACCTATCTATTTTGTATCTGTTGTGGATAAAAGATGGTCCGGTCTCATTTTATTTAGCAAAATAGATAAATTTTTTCTACTATATCTACAATTCAAGGAATAGATAACAATTTGAGAATCATAAGAATAATTTTACCTTTGATTCTTGATGTTTTAAATCTATGCGTCCTAAAGGCACAGAAAATTAAAACTTATTTATCAAACGTGTAGTTTTGAATTGGTTGTTAAAGTTTTTGAGGCAGTTAAATTGGAAGAAAGTACAACGATTCCTCCAATAAATGCAAATTTATGACTATTTTTTGTGTATCTAAACGTATTGAATAAAACCTATGGTTTTGTTGCCTCAGTTGAGACCCTCAGTGAAACTTTTGCCAGTGTCAGTTAAGTGCCATTCATAAGGAATTACCACTTTGCGTTCACACTTAGATAAATTAGATAATTATTGGAGTGTAAATGCAATGTAGCAATTTTTTTATCAATTACATTCAATGGTGTTGAAAAAAGTAGCACAGAAAATCTAATGTGCTGATGCCTACAAAGTCTTACATTTACATTTTGTGCACGCAAATTCTGACTTTGTCACTTATATTTAATTGAAAGAAAGCATATTGGCGCGCAAGGAGCAAAACTTGAGGAAGATTCTATTCTTGCTGTAACTCTTCCTTGGGTAATATAAACCGCTGCCCAAATCCACCCGAAATCATATACAAATTACAATTTCAACTTAATCATTCTAGACTTCTGCTGGGCAACTTCCAATCATCTGGAACCTCTGAAAATCAAAGATTTAAAGCGCGCAATATGACGAGCTAGCTTACAAAGTCTAACTTTAGCCCAAAAAAATCACTCGTTTTCACAAGCAACCATCAGGAAGGCAGTCCAAGGTGGCCCTTTTCTTATCATGTTATGAATTAGAGATCTATACACGCAATATCCTACTCGAATCCAATAAATACACCACATAACTGCCTAAAATCTTCCATCACCACCACAGCCTGCTTTCGACTTCATATACTGTTTCATTAAGCATTCAAAACAATAAACACATATTTAGTGCAAACAGAAATATTTCAGCATCCGATACAGTATCAAAACCGATGGCAGAAAACGATCTAAAAAGGGCATACGATGAAGAGTTTGCCTCAGTTGCTGAAAGGGAAGAACGTCGCAAGAAACGAATGAAGTGTTTTGCATATGTAGCTGCCTTCGCTGTGTTTCAAACCGCTGTTATATTGATATTTGCACTGGTCATCATGAAGGTCAGGACGCCTAAATTCCGTGTGAGGTCTGCCTCATTTGAGGATTTCCAGGTTACCACACTGACTTCAAATGCTTCATTCAGCACTAGGATGAATGTCGAACTCTCTGTCAAGAACGCAAACTTTGGACGGTACAAGTATCAAAACAGCACTATTGAATTCTTCTATCAGAACTATAAAGTAGGAGAAGCTGTGGTTCAAAAGGGAAAAGCTAATTTTCGATCAACGAAGAAATTCAATGTTGCGGTGGATTTGTCGTCTGCCAATATACCAGGGGAAATACTCGGGAGCGAATTTCTTCAACACGCTTGGATCCCTCTGACAAGCAGATCTACACTGAAAGGAAAAACCACACTAATGTTGATCTTTAAGAAGAATAAGTCCACCAGCATGAATTGCACCATGAACCTCAATTATTCTTCTAAGCAGCTCCAGGACTTGAAATGCAGATGATTTCATAAACGATCTTTCTTGTTTATCTAGATATTATCGTTATCTGAGGATATCCTAGGATTCCAAATTCTTTCATTTGTGATTGTTTGGGGGAGAGTATGTTGTTATACACTTATACTCTGATTTTCTGAGCTTTCTGCAGTTCCAATGATTCACACGTTCATACACATGATTTGATACATTGTTCTTGATAAATGTTTTCTTTCGTTTAATCTCCTTTGTACTTTTAATTGAAGATCATCGTTACCAATTTCCCTTTAGATATGACCAAAATTACCCCCAAAGTGTTCATGAGAAAAAGTTTCCTTGAATGGGCTCTCCATTTTCGAAACATCATTTTGAGTAATTCTTTTAGTTGTGATTTTGAACAAATCTCAAAATTAAGCATAAATAAGAAAAGGACTAAGTCCAAGGATAGAGGTTGTGCATGCGTGGACCCGTCTAAACTTAGCCAATTAAAAGGTATCATAATGTGTCCGAAAGCCACTTGCTAGCAATCAAGAAGTTGAAAAGGCATGAGCAAAATTTTAGTTAAACCCCGTAATAAAGGCTCACCTCAAGTCATCAACCTCACATGTATATGGATAGTGTTTTATTTTGCAATTTGCATTTCATAAGGTGACAGTCTCTAATTCTCACCTGGATAAATTTCCTAGTTCTCCTAATTTTGACAATTATTTTGCTGGACTTCCAATAAATCAGAGTGGAGGTTTAGTAAGTCTCGTAAAATTGCATATTCTAAGTTACAATAACCTCCATTATCAACGTTTTTGCGTGTTTAATTTTGAATTGAATTTCCAAATACAACAAGAATATTTGTAGTTGCAATAAAGTTTAGAGGAGGTAAATGTTAATTTACCCATGTTAATAAATCTCTAGCACCAACCACAAAAATTAGGATAAATAAACCAAGTGCTTTGAATGCTTCACGTAATATCTCCTCTAAAAAGCTACTAGTGGTTTTAATAGCATTACTTATGGAGAGAAATATTTTAGTGCAAAATAGTATGTCTTTTCCATCCATGTTGGCATAAGGATTATGCAAGCGCACACACATATATGTGTGCGAGTTTGTTTATACATGTGTGTGTATAAACACGAAGACACACACACATATGTATGAATGTGTGTAAAAGACTATGATTTTATTTTTAAAAATAATTTTTGTTGAAGAAACAAATAAACACTAAAAAGGTTCCTTTTGGATTGCTTTCTTTAAGTATTTTTAAAAAAATAATATCGTAACACTTTATAAGTTGTGATGTATGTTAAAAAGGTATAATTTTGAGAACCAGTGTAGAAAATTTCAAAATATTATTCTAGAAAAGAGTTTTAAAGAAACTCTTTAAAAAATGAAAATAAAATTACCCTTTTCTCCCTATTTTTGTGTACGTAGAATGATGTTTGATTTCTTAAAAAATATGTTTCTTTTTTTTTTTTTTTTTTGCGTATAAAGTACACGAAACAGGATTAGGGATTTGACAAGGGGTGAATAGCATAATTTGAAAAAGTCAGAGGTGAATAGTTTATAATTGGACACGCTATTTGTCACACTAGCCAATCATTTACACAAATTATCAAGAGTCTCCGTATTAGGTATTTCAGCGAACTCAGTGTCATTCTTGTCAAGCTCGGACTGTTAGGGCTCTTCAAATAGAGGGCTGCCTTTATTGTCTCTTGTCACCTATAGGAACTATAGTACTGCAGTTGTGGTGAAGTTAAAGGAAGCCGAGCTTTGTGTAGGACCCATCGAATACTGAATAATATTAAGCTCGAGCCTTGGGCCGTAGATGGTGCAGTGTCTGAAATCATGTGCTAGGCTTTGATTTTGCCCATTAGGCCAAGTCTAAGCGAGCCCATTAGGAGTATAGCATCGAGCTACTTGGGTCTGTATATCTGGGCTATCCAGTGAGATATATCCAGAGACGGAATAGATTGGGCCTCAAATCAACCTTCACACTATTCAAATATATTTTTTACTTTAATATATATATACTAATACATTTGTTTAAAGAACAGAATTTTCAATTCCCTTTAGAAAAGACTAAAATTTTTAATACTCATTAAGTAGTGTCCCTAAGTGTCCATGACTAGGAGTGCAAATGAATCAAGTTAAGCCCGAATACTACTAAACTCGAACTTGAGTTTGTTAACATTACTGCTGCTTGAGATTGAGCTCGACTCGAAATCGCTCATGAAAATACAATCAAGCTCAAACTTGAGCTCGAACTCAAAATTCATATATAATTAGTATAGATAAATTGGTAATTATATATATATATATATAATATTTAATACATATATTTCGAGTTGTTCAAACTCACCTTTTACTGCTTGAATTCGAGCGTGTTTAGTATACAAGCTGCCTGAGGTTGAGTCGAACAGTAGACCGAACTGCTCAGTTCGTTAACACCCCTATGCATGACATATAATTTTCCTTGGAGGGGCTTCCACATTTTCGGAATAGTTAGTTGCCTTAAAATCTGTGTTTCCAAATTTGGACCGAATCGGCCGGTCCAACTGGTCCAACCGAGAACTGGTCAGGCATTCGGTCTGAGTTAGGTAAAATAACTGAAAATTAAAAGACCGCTAAAACTCGGTCAAAATTGGATTTGACCAGTTAAAATCGGCCGATTTACTGGTGACTTAGAACGAGAGCCAACCCTTTTTCGTTTGGAAAATATAGCAGCCTTTCAGTTCTGTTTCTGGCTCTTCTTGGGAGGAGAACTTTAACACCGTTTGTGAACTTTAAATTCTCTTACATCTCTTTCAATCAAATTTGGGGCTTACCCTTATTTTACATCTTTTTCAATCAAATATGGCCCACCCTTAGTTTTAAAAAATTGCATACGGTTTTCAAAAATTGCATATACTCTTATACTTTTCAATCAAAGTTAACTGTGGCTCATGTGGATCCCAATCTCTAGTCAAAAAATTGAAAGACTCATATAGGTCCCAATTCCTTTGCTTTTGTTGTACTTTTATACATTAACAACAAAAAATTATATCTAGAAAATTAAGAAAATAGTAATTTTAATTTATAAGCTTCTAAAAAAATGTGGGATATATGCTTAAAAATTATCACAAGACTAATATTTTGTGAAAAATTTGTCACCCTAGAAGTAAAAATTACGTGAGACATCGTCTTACTTCTTTGCCCAATGGAAATATAGTAAAACTTTGTTTTTCTAATATTTTTGGTTAGTTATTTTTTTTGGACACATTAACCTTTTTTCACTTTTGACTAATAATTAAAATTGAAAAAAAAAAGAAAAATGCATGTATGTATGTATATGTGTGTGTGTATAAATATAATATATTTATGACGTCATCCAATTTGACTTCGAGTCGACCACTGGTCGAAACTATTTACTCTTGACCTCTAAATTCGGCCAAATCAATACCTGGTCCGATTATAAAAACGAAGCCTTAAATAACATTATTTCTTTTTCAGTGCCAAATCGAAACAAAACACAGCCGACACTCTCCAACGAAAAGTCGTACTACTATTTTTGTGGTTCAAGTCAAAACTCGGGAACAGACGCCAAAGAATTCTAAAATAAGTGTTCAATGGTCATTCAAATGGTCAATTATTGGAGACTGGGACCGTTACCTTTTTTTTTTTTTTGTGTGGATAAACTAGTCAAATTTGTGTGTTCAGAAAAGTTCACAAAATTCTTTAATATTGATACAATCCTATGCAAGTAAATAACTCCAATATATCTATATCTATATCTATCTATATCTATATCTATATCTATATAAAAGCATGTAGGACCTTAAGTGATTTGACAATTAATGTATTTCCAAAAATACCCTTATTTTTTTAAGTTGTAGTAATATTACAAAAAAGGATATTAATGGAACTACAAAAAGTGGATTAATTAAATCCTAATCAAACTTAACCTCTTTAAAAGTTTTTCAAACCTTTTATAAGTACAAATTTAAATTAGATCCTACAAAAATATATACTTATCTGTTAGTATAAAAATTTATATTTTCTTCTTTAACACTTTTAATTAATTTGTATATAAATTTAAATATCAAAATCTACAAGAAAATGAAAACCAAAAAATTAATTTAGCAAAAAGGATTAATTAAATCCTAATCAAACTCAACCTCTTTAAAAGTCTTTCAAACCTTTTATAAGTACAAATTTAAATTAAATCCTATAAAAATATATACTTATCTGTTAGTATAAAAATTTATATTTTCTTCTTTAACAGTTTTAATGAATTTGTATATAAATTTAAATTTCAAAATCTACAACAAAATTAAAACGAAAAAATTCATGTAGCAAAAATAAATAAATAAGCAAAACATAGAAAGAGAAATCAATATTTAAATATTTATAATTTTATATTTTTAAATAAATTTATATTCTTAAATTTAATTTTAATTACAAATATTTATTTAATTCTATGTGTTATTGGTTTTTTAGCATTTAATGTATTTTTCAAAAAGGCTTTATTTTTTAGTCTAATCACATTAAGAATGGACATTTATGAAAATACAAACACTTAGATTAATAAGGTTCTAATGAAACTCAACATTCCTTCAATAATTTTTTGAGTCTTTCACAGTAAGTTTAATTTAGTTTTAAATTAATAAAAAAATGCACAAAATATATAGAAAAGAAATAAAAGTCCTCCTCACAAATAAAATTAGAAACGAATTTAATGCAAAATTGGAAAACTACCTATTTTGCATCAATTTAAAAATCATTATTCTAATAAAAAACTTTGCATTGCCCAAAAGAATATTACATTTAGTAATAATATACTATGGCTGATTCATAATTTTTAAAAGTTATAGAAGTAGGAGCCAACCAGGTATACAATAGGTTAGAACGTGAAAATTTTTCTTCTTCTTTTTTTTGTGAAATTATTTTTATGTTTATCGTAGATATTATTTACATGTAAATGACTAAACTTGACACATCTTTGGCTTTAAATTCACACAAAAAATTCAAATTTTTATTCACAAATTAAAAAGAATACGAATTACACATTGCGAGTACAAAATTAGATAGAGAAAACCACACCTTATTAAATCAAAATTAATAAAAAATTACAAGAAAGGAACATTTAAATATTTCCTATCTAACCTTTTCTTTTTAATTTAATGGATAATTTCTTGATTAGGCAGGACCATTTGTTTAATTTATTTTTCATATTAAAATAAAAATAATGTCTTAATTTTTTATTTTTATTCAAAAATTATTCTTAGACATCATATAGTAAATTCAATTCAATTATCAGCTTGAACTAATTAGCTTGCGTATTATTAAAAATGAATATTGTGTTTCCTTACTTTAAAATGCCACAAAAGTGTATAGCATAGTAGGAGGGAAAATGAAAAAAATTATGTTTAATTCATTACACCAACTTGAAAATCATAATACAAAATTAGTTAATCAAAATTTTAAACTTTTGAATCTCATTATTTTTATTTAAAAGATGTAGTAGTTAGTGAATTAAATTTAAAATCATAAAATTAAAAATAAAATCACTCTATCATGCCTTAAGCAACATGAGTTTATAAAAAAAAAAAGATTTATTTTCAAGAAATATAAAATGCCAATCTCATTTTTCTAGATCCTAACTTAAACTGAAAATATAAAAAATTACACTATTGTACCTTGAATTCATTGAACACTATTATTTTGTTGCCTTTTTTACTATGATTTCATTTATAGAATTAAAAAAATAACAACTTTAACATATTAAATTCAAAACGAAAACTAACTATTATTACACTATCTTACAAAAATAGTAAAATACCATCTACCATGGACTGAGAGACAATAAAGTTTTTTTAAAATTAATTTTGATTGAAGAAACTTGGACAATACCTAAGTTGAATACAGAATATGTGCCCAAAATGGTTAGATTTAGAATTTAGGAGAATTATTTTAATACAATATTTACTATTTGAGAAATTTTCTTATTTTTCTGTTTTGTAATCACATTGTTGCATGCATTAACATAAAAAATAATCTTAGAAGCTTAAACACAAAGTGCCCTAGAAAATTACTTTAAAACCTAAAAGTATTGTAAAAAATTAACTAAGCCAAGGTTTCAAAGACTTAGGACTAAATTCTAAGAATCTACTTCCATTATAAAGAATCACCAAGAATTGAAATTTAAAAAATGTAAACCTCATTCTTGCGAAAAGGTCACAACACATAATAAGGTTGCATGACATCTTTAATCATTAAAACTTCTTTATGTAAAAATATATTATTCTTTTCTTTAATATAACCTGAGATTTTGAACGTGCTATTTTGAATCAAATCAACGTTCTTAACAACTCAATCGTGACAGTTGAACAAATATTTATCACTTTTTAATGTGAAATTTAATTAGTGTTCAAACTCTTATTATTATTAAAATACTTATATTTTGATAATATACAAAGTAATTAATTCATTACAAAATGATTTGACCAAAATAAATATATATACATACATATATACATACATACATACATACATATATACACACATATATAAAAGTTTAGATAACGAATGCGTTAGGGTGTTGCTTAAGTAAGCTCTCAAGTGTTACTTATTCAAAAAGTAAAGTTAATTTAAAAAAATTTTCTAAATATAAAAGTGCCATAAATATGAGTTTATGCATTACAAAATTTTTGCAGTTTTAAAATTTCATATAGCACAAAATCAAGCCATATCTTATTTTTTGAACTCTTATAGTAGCATTATGTTTGTATGGAAGAAGTGCTACCTTTGAAATAATTCATTATTTGAAAGTTAGAATCACTAGACTTATATGTGTCTTCGTAAATTGTACTTATTTGATATGCTCAAAGGACCAAATTATCATAATTCTTATACACATCTTAGATTCATTAAAAATAGAAATCATAATAGACAAATTTAAAATTAGTAAAAGTATCAAAACAAATTTAAAATAAGTCATTTGGAAATATTAATTGTGGTACAATTATATTAAAGTCTCATTTGATATTTTATAGATATAATAGAGACATGCAAATTTATTAGTCAATTTATCAAAAGTTTAGGGATTTCAAGCACAATTATATCCTTTTATAAAATAACATATTACCTTTTATATGATAGCAATTTAAAATTTTTTAAAAATTTTCATAATTTCTTTCACAAGGATATTTTAAAGAAACTAACATTATGCCAAATGCTATCAGAGATATTCATATGTTCTACTCAAATTCTTTTAGAAAAGAAAATAATATGTGAAGTTAAGAAAAGATAAATGTGAAGCTATTAAAGTAAAGTTAGTAGTATTGTAATACTTGAAATGTAGGTTTTTAGTAATAGTGGTTATCCTTTATTTGGTTTTTAAGGACATAATTAACTTGAATCTCACATAGTTTTTAGACATGGCTTTGAAAAATACAAAAACCAAAATTACTATTATTTTTTTGGCCTTTTATAACATCATTTATTAAACAATTATTAAACGTGTGAAGCACGTGCCCCATTTCTAGTCTATATATTTATACATATATATATCACGTAGTTCTGATGTGATATTGAAAAAGAAATAAGCCCTTTATTTTAAATTATTTTAAACCATTTACACTATCTATACACTTGATTAGTCTATCTTACGTTTAACCTTAAAGGTAAACATTTTCTCAAAAAAAAAAAAAAACTTGAAGGTAAACATAGATATGTTTACCGTCGAAATCAAACCTTAGTTTTATTTTTTTATTCTTTCAGCATTATATGACTAAATCTATTTGCTATTTTTCACATAAAAGTTAACAATAAAGAATGTAAACTGGTGCGCTTTTTTCTCTATATAGATTTTTCTATCTGCACCAACCTTCATAATCAAGAAACCCCCCCCCCCCCCTCCCAAAAAAAAAAAAAAACTACTTTGGTCTAATTTACGAATATGAGAAATATAGGAATTGATATAGTGGACTTGCAAATGTGTAATAAATCTACACTATATAAATTTCTCTTTTCTAAAGGGTAAATTAACAGGACAAAGTTACTGAAATTTTAGAAGTTCAATTAACACTTTCTTGAATTCCAGAGGGTCGAGGGCCAATTTAAAGGGCCCCTTAAATATCCCAGATGTTACGAAACTAAACAGTCAAGCACTGAAAAGTAATATGATCCTATGCAGTTTTTTTCCCGATAAATTATACATTATCAATATTTTTTATGTCAATACGATGATTCTGTGTCATGTAATTAGATATGCGATGGTACAAACTTGAATAAATAAATAACTCCAACATGATACCGTATGAATTATGGTTCTACAACACGAGGAAGGTTCTATTCTTAAAGTAATCAGGTAATGCGAACCACAGCCCTAAACCCCACCCCAAAATCAGATCACAATCATATTTTCAACTAAAGCATTCTAAACTTTTGCTGCTGGGAAACTTCCAATTATCTGGAACCTCAGAAAAATCAAAGACTTTAAAGCGCGTAATAGGACAAGAGCTAGTTTACAAGTCTAACTTTAACCGCGAAAAACCACTCGGTTTCACAAGAAAACTTCAAGAAAGCAGTCCGTATGTGGTGGACCTCTTCTGAACATGGCATGATTGAAAGGTCCAATCACGTATCACCCCACCAGAATACCATATATACTCCATACAACTGCCTAAAATTTTCCATCAACACCACAACATTCCTTCAACTTTATACACTATTCCATTAAGCAATCAAAACAATATACACATTTCCGGAGCAAACACATTCGTTTCCAGCATCGTCAAAGGATCAAAATCAATGGCAGAGAACGGTCAGAAAAAGGCCTACGATGAAGAGGTTGCCTCAATTGCACAAGGGGAAGAACGTCGCAAGAAACGAATGAAGTGTTTTGCATATGTTGCTGCTTTCGCTGTGTTTCAAACCGCTGTTATATTGATATTTGCACTGGTCATAATGAAGGTCAGGACGCCTAAATTTCGTGTGAGGTCTGCCTCATTTGAGGATTTCCAGCTTACCACATTGACCTCAAATGCTTCATTCAACACCACGATGAATGCCGAACTGTCCATCAAGAACGCCAACTTTGGACGGTACAAGTATCAAAACAGCACTATTGAATTCTTCTATCAGGACTATAAGGTAGGGGAAGCTGTGGTTCCAAGGGGGAAGGCCAATTTTCAATCAGCGAAGAAATTCAATGTTTCGGTGGACCTGTCGTCCGCCAATGTCCCAGGGGAAGTACTAGGGAATGAACTCCTTCAACATGCTTGGATCCCTCTGACCAGCAGATCTACAGTGAAAGGAAAAACCACGCTAATGTTGATTTTTAAGAAGAATAAGTCTACCAACATGAATTGCACCATGAACCTAAATACCTCCTCTAGGCAGCTCCAGGACTTGAAATGCAGATGATTTCATAAACTGCGTTTCTAGTTTATCTTGATATTATTGTCATCTGAGGATATCCTAGGTTACAAATTCTTTTATTTGTGATTGTTCGGGGGAGAGTATTTTGATATACTTTGATCCCTGGTTTTATCATCATTCTGAGTGTCATGCAGTTCAAATGATTCATATATGATTTGATACATTGTTCTTGATACATGGATTCTTTCGTTAAATGTCCTTTGTACTTTTTATTGAAGGTCGGTTTTAGCAATTACTATGACCAAAAATATTACTCCCAAGTGTCAATGTGATCGAATTTTCCTTGGAGGGGCTTCCAATTTTTGAAAAATCATTTTGAATACTTCCTTTTAGTTATGATTTTGAGTAAATCTCAAAATTAAAAATAAATAAGAAAAGGATTAAGGCCAAGGATAGTGGTTATCAGGCATGGACCAGTCTAAAGATCGCTAATTAAAAGCTATCATAGCCGAACACTACTTACTAGAGAACGACAATTTAGAATAGCTTGACCAAATTTTTTGTCCGCAATGGAGCCTCACAAGTTTCATTTGACATAAGTTAACTCCTTTGATTTAAGTAGACAAAAATAGAGATATGAAATTAAGCTAGCAATGGTAAATTTAGAATGAAAAAAATGATACTTGATAATTTAGAATGAAAAAAAACGATATCGTGCGCACATTCTAAATTGTCTAAAATGCTGCGCAAGGCCCCAAATCCTTTTAGTTAACTAATTGTCAACATATGCAGTAAAGGTTCACCATAAGTCATCAACATATCGACAGATAGTGTTTACTTTTGCAATTCGCATTTGATAAGGTGACAGTTTTTATTGCCATGAAGTCCTTTATTGACACTGAGGAAAATGTGAGGTGGCACAGATTGGTTTGGGGTAAAGGCCACATACCCAGATTTTCTTTCATCAGCTGGTTAGCATGTAGGAACAGACTCATTACTAGAGAAAGAATGAAAGGATGGGGATTAAAACTTGCAACCTTCAATTGTATATTTTGTGACCAACAACAAGAAACAATAGCACACCTATTCTTTGAATGTCCTATTACACGAGCGATATGGAGTAAAGTGCTACAGTTCTGCTCTATCTACAAGGCGATATACCCATGGAATGTTGAGTTGGAATGGATGTGTGCTACCTGGATTTCAAATGACTTTGTTGACAAGTTCCAAAGAATCATGTTCACAGTCACAGTTTATCATATATGGAGAGCCAAGAATCAAAGAATACATCAAGGCAAGGAAATAACAGTAGTGGACATTGTTGCAGAAATTCGGAGAACTATGTATGAGGTGGTTTGGCAATGGAGAAATATACCAGTAACAAAAAAGTCCTGGCGATTGATGCTTGAATGGAGCCTCCCCCAACGGATCTTCTCCAACTGACAGCTCTAACACTTTTGTAAAGCAATATGTATAGACAAGGCACATTGTAGTTTAGTGCCTTTTGCAGCTCTAAGTGTAAATGTATTCTTCCTATCCATATTAATATACTTGCCTTTTTGCCCAAAAAAAAAAAAAAAAAAAAAGGTGACAGTTTTTAATTCTCAACTGGAAAAATTTTCCTAGCTTCTCCTAATTTTGACCATAATTTCCTGGACTTCCCCTAAATCAGACTGGAGGTTTAATAAGTCTTGCAAAGTTACAGATTTTAAGTTACAATAACTTCTATTATCAACTGTTTTGCATGTTTAATTTTGAATTGAATTTGTAATTAAAATAAACTTTAGAGGGGGTAAATGTTAATTTACCCTTGTTAATAAATCTCTAGCAACAACCACAAATAATTGAATATGTAAAGCTTTAGGAATCAAGTGCTTTCAGTGCTTCACGAAATATCTCCTCTAAAAAGCTTCTATTAATCAAGTGTGCATTCAAAATGTTTTAAAATTCATTGTTTGAATAAATAAAAAATCGAATTGGATTCGATTGAATGGTGCCAACCCAATGGAGTGCTAACTCCTATTTGATTCTTATTATATGTATGTTAATTAGTTTTATTAAACTCAGCAATACATGAATGAAGCAATAGTATCAAACTAAGTCTAAGTTGATTTTTTTTTTCATACCTATCCATTTTGTATCTGTAGTGGATAAAAGATGGTCCGGTGTCATTTTGTTTAGCAAAATAGATACATTTTTTCTACTATATCTACAATTCAAGGAAAGATAACAATTTGAGAATCATAAGAATAATTTTACCTTTGATTCTTGATGTTTTAACTCTCTGCGTCCTAAAGGCACAGAAAATTAAAACTTATTTATCAAATTTGTAGTTCTGAATTGATTGTTAAAGTTTTTGAGGCAGTTAAATTGGAAGAAAGTACAACGATTCCTCCAATAAATGCAAATTTATGACTATTTTTTGTGTTTCTAAACGCATTGTATAAAACCTATGGTTCAATCACTTGAGATCCTCAGTGCCAATTTTTACAGTGCCAATCCAGTGCCATGCACAAAGAATTGCCATCTCGTGTTCACATTGAACACACTGTGAAATAAATTAGATAATTATTAGATGTGAACGCAATGTGGCAACTTATTGTGCATGGCACTGAGTTAGTACTAGAAAAATTGAGACTGGGGATCTCTAGTGATGGTTCTGTTGCCTCAGTTGAGATCTTCAGTGAAACTTTTGCCAGTGCTAGTTAACTGCCATTCACAAGGAATTAGCACTTCGTGTTTACACTTAGATTAATTAGATAATTAGTAGTGTAAATGCAATGTGGTAATTTTTTTTGTCAATTGCACTTAATTGGTACTAAAAAAAGCGTCACAGATTACCTCATGTGTTGATGCCTACAAAGTCTTACATTTACATTTTGTGCATGCAAATTCTGACTTTATCATTTATATTTAATTGAAAGAAAGAGCATCTTGCTGCGCAAGGAGCAAAACTTAAGGAAGTTTCTATTCTTGCTGTGACTCTTCCTTGGGTAATATAAACCGCTGCCCCTAATCCACCGGAAATCATATACAATTACAATTTCAACTTAATCATTTTAGACTTCTGCTAGGCAACTTCCAATTATCTGGAACCTCTGAAAATCAAAGATCTAAAGCGCGCAATAGGACAAGAGCTAGCTTACAAAGTCTAACTTTAGCCGAAAAAAATCACTCGTTTTCACAAGCAATCATCAGGAAGGCAGTCCAAGGTGGATCTTTTCTTAACATGTTATGAATAAGAGGTCTATATTTATCCAAAAAAAAGAAGAAAAAAGAGAGGTCTATACACGTAACATCCCACTCGAATTCTATAAATACTCCACATAACTGCCTAAAATTTTCCATCACCACCACAGCCTGCTTTCAACTTCATATACTGTTTCATTAAGCACTCAAAATAATAAGCACATATCTAGTACCAACGAAATATTTAAGCATCAGATTCAGGATTAAAACCGATGGCGGAGAACGGTCAGAAAAAGGCATACGATGAAGAGGTTGCCTCAGTTGCTGAAAGGGAAGAGCGTCGCAATAAACGAATGAAGTGTTTTGCTTATGTAGCTGCCTTCGCTGTCTTTCAAACCGCTGTTATATTGATATTTGCACTGGTCATCATGAAGGTCAGGACGCCTAAATTCCGTGTGAGGTCTGCCTCATTTGAGGATTTCCAGGTTACCACATTGACCTCAAATGCTTCATTCAGCACTAGGATGAATGTCGAACTCTCTGTCAAGAACGCCAACTTTGGACGGTACAAGTATCAAAACAGCACTATTGAATTCTTCTATCAGGACTATAAAGTAGGAGAAGCTGTGGTTCCAAAGGGAAAAGCTAATTTTCGATCAACGAAGAAATTCAACGTTGCGGTAGATTTGTCGTCTACCAATGTACCAGAGGACGTACTCGGGAGCGAATTTCTTCAACACGCTTGGATCCCTCTGACCAGCAGATCTACACTGAAAGGAAAAACCACACTAATGTTGATCTTTAAGAAGAATAAGTCCACCAGCATGAATTGCACCATGAACCTCAATTATTCTTCTAAGCAGCTCCAGGACTTGAAATGCAGATGATTTCATAAACGATCTTTCTTGTTTATCTTGATATTATCGTTATCTGAGGATATCCTAGGAAATTGTTTCATTTGTGATTGTTTGGGGGAGAGTATGTTGTTATACACTTATACTCTGATTTTTCGAGCGTTCTGCAGTTCCAATGATTCACACGTTCATACACATGATTTGATACATTGTTCTTGATAAATGTTTTCTTTCGTTTAATCTCCTTTGTACTTTTAATTGAAGATCATCGTTACCAATTTCCCTTTAGATATGACCAAAATTTACCCCCAAAGTGTTCATGAGATAAAAGTTTCCTTGAATGGGCTCTCCATTTTCGAAACATCATTTTGATTAGTTGTGATTTTGAACAAATCTCAAAATTAAACATAGATAAGAAAAGGACTAAGTCCAAGGATAGAGGTTGTGCATGCGTAGCGGCGGAGCTAAAACTCCAGAGTGAGTGGGGTCAAATGTTAGTATAATAAAATTTTTAAAAATAAAAATTATGTAATAAACTGGAGAGGAAAGTGCAAAATCTCATATTTGAGTGAAGATCAGCCAATTAATTGGAGTTTTTAATTTTTTAAAAATATTTTGCAAAGCAGTGGCAAATTAATCTTCTACGAGTTTGCTCTTAAGAAATTTTACATAACCTTTTATAAATACAAATCATAAAGTAACCTAATTTAGTGCTATAAATATAAATTTCAGTGTTTGATAACATATTAAGATTGAGCACAAATATATAGCCCATTTAAAAAAGAAGGAAAAAAAAAAGTATGATCAAAGCTAGTTTAAGTTTTATTTCTAAGGTCCAAAGTACACTTGCTAATGCATATAATAATGGTCCAAAATTTTAAATCCATAATTTAAAGGAACCTTTAATATACTATCCCACTTGAGAGAGAATATAAAGTATAATAACGGCAGTCAAACTATTTCTTAGTTCTTTTATTGTTCCTAATCATGTTCAAATTAATCAGTCTCCAATTTATGTTCATTTCAGGTATACTCAATGATCCTTAATTAGAATTCAACTTAGCCATCTTTAAAATTGAGAAATAAATCCATAATTAATCATATAGTTTCATGATATTTAATTGACAAAATAAATAGAAAAAATATTTACATACAAAGGCCTAAAAATAATACAATCAAATAGAAGAAAGCAAACAAGAGATGAACCAAACCAAACCCCTCCCCCACCACAAAAAAGAGAAAAGAATAAGAACCATTACCAAGATTAGTGGAATACTAACTTGCTAAATGATTTTTGACTTCAATAGGGGGAATGAAGAAAGATGATACAAAAAGTTTTTAACTTTAGATCGTGACAAGTTCACAACGGAAGTTTGCAGATAAAATTTCAACAATAAGGAATAAGAAAATACAAGCTAGAATTGGACAAAAAGAAATAAAAAAAAAAAAGACAGAAAAAGGCTTTCAATATATTCTGATACATCTATCTTATAAGTTCTTTATTTTTGTGTGGGATAAGCTATCTACTTTGAAAATATTATTTTTACTTTTTAGGTCTCTAAATTTATTAATCAAATTTTTGACCTCAAAACCTATTTTTTTTAGGGGGTCAAACAATAATTCACCTGTGTAATATATATGAGTTTTTAAAATTTCCCACTTGGAGCCGTGTGGCTTCGCCAAGGTGGACCCCTCTAAACATAGCCAATTAAAAGGTATCTTAATGTGGCCGAAAACCACTTGCTAGAGATCAAGAAGTTAAAAAGGCATGAGCAAAATTTTAGTTAAACCCCGTAATAAAGGTTCACCTCAAGTCATCAACCTCACATGTATATGGATAGTGTTTTATTTTGCAATTTGCATTTTCATAAGGTGACAGTCTCTAATTCTCAACTGGATAAATTTCCTAGTTCTCCTAATTTTGACAATAATTTCCTGGACTTCCAATAAATCAGAGTGGAGGTTTAGAGGAGGTAAATGTTAATTTACCCATGTTAATAAATCTCTAGCACCAACCACAAAAATTAGGATAAATAAACCAAGTGCCTTCAATGCTTCACGTAATATCTCCTCTAAAAAGCTACTTGTGGTTTTAATAGCATTACTTATGGAGAGAAATATTTTAGTGCAAAATAGTACGTCTTTTCCATCCATGTTGGCATAAGGATTATGCAAGCGCATACACATATATGTGTGTGTGTGTTTGTTTATACACGTGTGTGTATAAACAAGGAGACACACACACATATGTATGAATGTGTGTAAAAGAATATGATTATATTTTTAAAAATAATTTTTGTTGAAGAAACAAATAAACACTAAAAAGGGTCCTTTTGGATTGCTTTCTTTAAGTATTTTTAGAAAATAATATCGTAACACTTTATAAGTTGTGATATATGTTAAAAAAGGTATAATTCGAGAACCAGTGTAGAAAATTTCAAAATATTATTCTAGAAAAGAGTTTTAAAGATACTCTCTTAAAAAATGAAAATAAACTTACCCTTTTCTCCCTATTTTTGTGTACGTAGAATGATGTTTGATTTCTTAAGAAATGTGTTTCTTTTTTTTTTCTTTTTTTGTGCATAAAGTACACGAAACAGGATTAGGGATCTGACAAAGGGGTGAATAGCATAATTTGAAAAAGTCAGAGGTGAATAGTTTATAATTGGACATGCTTTTTGTCACACTAGGTGATCAGTTACACAAATTATCAAGAGTCTCCGTTTTAGGCATTTCAACAAGCTCAGTGTCATTCTTGTCAAGCTCGGACTGTTAGGGCTCTTCAAATAGAGGCTCCCTTTATTGTCTCTTGTTACCTATATTAATTATAGTAGCGCAGTTGTGGTGAAGTTAAAGGAAGCCGAGCTCTGTGTAGAACCTATCGAAGAAAGAATAATATTAGGCTCGAGCCTTGGGCCGTAGATGGTGTCGTGTCGGAAATCATGTGCTTTTTGATTTTGCCCATTGGGCTAGGTCTAAGCTAGCCCATTAGGAGTATAGCATCGAGCTACTTAGCTCTTTATATTTGGGCTATCTAGTGAGATATTTCCAGAGACGGAATAGATTGGGTCTCAAATCAGCCTTTAATATATATAGTAATACATTTGTTTAAAGATCAGAATTTTCAATTTCCTTTAGAAAAGACTAAAATTTTTAATACTCATTAAGTAGTGTCCCTAAGTGTGCATGATTAGGGTGTAAACGAATCAAGCTGAGCCCGAATACTACCGAACTTGAGCTTCGGTTTGTTAACATTACTATTGCTCAAGATTGAACTCAATTCGGAATCGCTTGTGAATATACAATCAAGCTCAAACTCGAGCTCGAACTCAAAATTTATATATAATTTGTACGGATAAATTGGTAATTGTATATATATAATATTTAATACATATATTTAGAATTGCTCACACTCATCTTTTACTGCTCGAATTCGAGCTCGTTTAGTATACGAGCTGTTTGAGCTCGACTCAAACTGAGTTAACACCGAGGTAGAATTAAAAAGTAGACTGAACTGCTCCGTTCATTAACACCCTATGCATGACATATAATTTTCCTTGAAGGGGCTTCCACATTTTCGGAATAGTTAGTTGCCTTAAATAACATTTCTTTTTCCGTGCCAAATTGAAACAAAACACAGCCGACACTCTCCAACGAAAAGTCGTACTACTATTTTTGTGGTTCAAGTCAAAATTCAGGAACAGACGCAAAAGAATTCTAAAATAAGTGTTCAAATGTCATTCAAATGGTCAACTATTGGAGACTGGGACCGTTACCATTTTTTTTTTTTTTTTGGATAAACTGGTCAAATTTGTGTGTTCAGAAAAGTACACAAAATTCTTTAATATTGATACAATCCTATGCAAGCAAATAACTCCAATATATATATATATATATATATATATATGTATGTATGTATATATCACGTAGTTGTGATATGATATTGAAATAAAAATTAAACACTTTATTTTAAATTATTTTAAACCATTTACACTATCTATACACTTGATTAGTCTATCTAACGTTTAACCTTAAAGGTAAACATTTTCTCAAAAAAAAAAAAAACAAAAAAAACAAAAAAAAAAGAAAAACTTGAAGGTAAACATAGATATGTTTACCGTCGAAATCAAACCTTAGTTTTATTTTTTTATTCTTTCAGCATTATATGACTAAATCTATTTGCTACTTTTCACATAAAAGTTAGCAATAAAGAATGTAAACTGGCGCGCTTTTTTCTCTATATAGATTTTTCTATCTGCACCAACCTTCATAATCAAGAACCCCCACCCCCACCCCCTCAAAAAAAAAAAAAAAAAAATTACTTTGGTCTAATTTACGAATGAGAAATATAGGAATTGATATAGTGGACTTGCAAATGTGTAATAAATCTACACTATATAAATTTCTCTTTTCTGGAGGGTAAATTAACAAGTTATTGAAATTTTAGAAGTTCAATTAACACTTTCTTGAATTCTAGAGGGTCAAGGGCCAATTATAAGGCCCCTTAAATATCCCAGATGTTATGAAACTAAACAGTCAAGCAGTGAAAAGTAATATGATCCTATGCAGTTTTTTTCCCGATAAATAATACATTATCAATATTTTTTATGTCAATACGATGATTCTGTGTCATGTAATCAGATATGCGATGGTACAAAGTCGAATGAATAAATAACTCCAGCATGATACCGTATGAATTATGATTGTACAATACGAGGAAGGTTCTATTCTTAAAGTAACACTTCCTCAGGTAATGCAAACCGCAGACCTAAACCCCACCCCAAATCAGATCACAATCATATTTTCAACTAAAGCATTCTAAACTTTTGCTGCTGGGCAACTTCCAATTATCTGGAACCTTAGAAAAATCAAAGACTTTGAAGCGCGTAATAGGACAAGGGCTAGTTTACAAGTCTAACTTTAACCGTAAAAAACCACTCGTTTTCACAAGAAAACTTCGAGAAAGCAGGCCGTATGTGGTGGACCTCTTCTGAACATGGCATGATTGAAAGGTCCAATCGCGTATCACCCCACCAGAATACCATATATACTCCATACAACTGCCTAAAATTTTCCATCAACACCACAACATTCCTTCAACTTTATACACTATTCCATTAAGCAATCAAAACAATATACACATTTCCGGCGCAAACACATTCGTTTCCAGCATCATCAAAGGATCAAAATCAATGGCAGAGAACGGTCAGAAAAAGGCCTACGATGAAGAGGTTGCCTCAATTGCGCAAGGGGAAGAGCGTCGCAAGAAACGAATGAAGTGTTTTGCATATGTTGCTGCTTTCGCTGTGTTTCAAACTGCTGTTATATTGATATTTGCACTGGTCATAATGAAGGTCAGGACGCCTAAATTTCGTGTGAGGTCTGCCTCATTTGAGGATTTCCAGGTTATCACATTGACGTCAAATGCTTCATTCAGCACCAGGATGAATGCCGAGCTGTCCATCAAGAACGCCAACTTTGGACGGTACAAGTATCAAAACAGCACTATTGAATTCTTCTATCAGGACTATAAGGTAGGGGAAGCTGTGGTTCTAAGGGGAAAGGCTAATTTTCAATCAACGAAGAAATTCAATGTTTCGGTGGATCTGTCATCCGCCAATGTACCAGGTGAAGTACTGGGGAATGAACTCCTTCAACATGCTTGGATCCCTCTGACCAGCAGATCTACACTGAAAGGAAAAACCACGCTAATGTTGATTTTTAAGAAGAATAAATCTACCAACATGAATTGCACCATGAACCTAAATACCTCCTCTAGGCAGCTCCAGGACTTGAAATGCAGATGATTTCATAAACTGTGTTTCTAGTTTATCTTGATATTATTGTCATCTGAGGATATCCTAGGATTACAAATTCTTTTATTTGTGATTGTTCGGGGGAGAGTATTTTGTTATACTCTGATCCCTGGTTCTATCATCATTCTGAGTGTCATGCAGTTCAAATGATTCACATATTCATATATATGATTTGATACATCGTTCTTGATATATGGATTCTTTCGTTGAATGTCCTTTGTATACTTTTTATTGAAGATCGGTTTTAGCAATTTCACTTTAGTTATGACCACAAATTATTACTCCCAAGTGTCAATGAGATCGAACTTTCCTTGGAGGGGCTTCCAATTTTCGAAAAATCATTTTGAATACTTCCTTTAGTTATGATTTTGAGTAAATCTCAAAATTAAAAATAAATAAGAAAAGCACTAAGGCCGAACACTACTTACTAGAGAACGACAATTTAGAAGAGCATGACCAAACTTATAATTGGCAATGGCCCTCACAAGTTTCATTTGGCACAAGTTGATGTCTTTAATTTAAGGAGACAAAAATAAAGAAATGAGATTAAGTTAGTAAGAACAAATTTAAATTGATCCCACCCATTCTAAATTGTCTGAAATGGCGGGCGAGGCCTCAAATCCTTTTAGTTAACTAATTGTCAACCTATGCAGTAAAGGTTCACCATAAGTCATCAATCTCACATATCGACAGCTAGTGTTTAATTTTGCAATTCGCATTTGATAAGGTGACAGTCTTTAATTCTCAACTGGAAAATTTTCCTAGCTTCTCCTAATTTTGACCATAATTTCCTGGGCTTCCCCTAAATCAGAGTGGAGGTTTAAGAAGTCTTGCAGAATCGCAGATTTAAGTTACAATAACCTCTATTATCAACTGTTTTGCATGTTTGATTTTGAATTGTCTTTCCTAATACAACAAGAATATTTGTAATTAAAATAAAGTTTAGAGGGGGTTAAATGTTAATTTACCCTTGTTAATAAATCTCCATCAACAACCACAAATAATTGAATACGTAAAGCTTTAGGAAATAAAGTTCAGAGGGGGTCAAATGTTAATTTACCCTTGTTAATAAATCTCTATCAACAACCACAAATAATTGAATATGTAAAGCTTTAGGAAATAAAGTTTCGAGGGAGTTAAATGTTAATTTACCCTTGTTAATAAATCTCTATCAACAACCACAAATAATTGAATATGTAAAGCTTTAGGAAATAAAGTTTCGAGGGAGTTAAATGTTAATTTACCCTTGTTAATAAATCTCTATCAACAACCACAAATAATTGAATATGTAAAGCTTTAGGAATCAAGTGCTTTCAATGCTTCACGAAATGTCTCCCCTAAAATGCTTCTATTGGTTTTAACAGTATTAATCAAGTGTGCATTTAAAATGTTTTCAAATTCATTGTTTGAATAAATAAAAAAATTGAATTGGATTCGATTGAATGGTGCCAACCAAATGGAGTGCTAACTCCTATTTAATTCTTTTTATATATATGTTAATTAGTTTTATTAAACTCAGCTATACATGAATGAAGTAACAGTATCAAACTAGTTCTAAGTTGATATTTTTATTAATACCTATCTATTCTGTATCTGTAGTGGATAAAAGATGGTCCGGTGTTATTTTTTTAGCAAAATAGATAAATTTTTTCTGCTAGACCTACAATTCAAGGAATGGATAACAATTTGAGAATCACAAGAGTAAGTTTACCTTTGATTCTTGATGTTTTAACTTTCTCCTTCCTAAAGGCACAGAAAATTAAAATTTATTTATCAAATGTGTAGTTTTGAATTGGTTGTTAGAGTTTTTGAGGTAGTTAAATTGGAAGAAAGCACAACGATTCCTCCAATAAATGCAAATTTATGACTATTTTTTGTGTATCTAAACGTATTGAATAAAACCTATGGTTCTGTTGCCTACGAAGTCTTACATTTACATTTTGTGCATGCAAATTCTGACTTTGTCACCTATATTTAATTGAAAGAAAGGGCATCTTGGCGCAAGGAACAAAACTTGAGGAAGGTTCTATTCTTGCTGTAACTCTTCCTTGGGTAATATAAACAGCTACCCCAAATCCATCGAAATCATATACAAATTACAATTTCAACTTAATCATTCTAGACCTCTGCTGGGCAACTTCCAATTATCTGGAGCCTCAGAAAATCAAAGATTTAAAGCGCTCAATAGGACAAGAGCTAGCTTACAAAGTCTAACTATAGCCGTAAAAATTCACTCGTTTTCACAAGAAAACTTCAGGAAGGCAGTCCAAGGTAGACCTATCCTTAACAAGTTATGAATGAGAGGTCTATGCACGGAACATCCCATTCGAAATCTATAAATAGTCCACATAAATGCCTAAAATCTTCCATCACCACCACAGCCTGCTTTCAACTTCATATACCATTTCATTAATCATTCAAAACAATAAAGACATATCTAGTGCCAACAGAAATATTTCAGCACCAGATTAAGGATCAAAACCGATGGCAGAGAACGGTCAGAAAAGGGCCTATGATCTATGATGAAGAGGTTGCCTCTATTGCTGAAAGGGAAGATCGTCGCAAGAAACGAATAAAGTGTTTTGCATATGTATCTGCTTTCGCTGTGTTTCAAACCGTTGCTATATTGATATTTGCACTGGTCATCATGGTCAGGACGCCTAAATTTCGTGTGAGGTCTGCCTCATTTGAGGATTTTCAGGTTGCCACATTGACCTCAAATGCTTCATTCAGCACTAGGATGAATGTCGAACTATCTGTCAAGAACGCCAACTTTGGACGGTACAAGTGTCAAAACAGCACTGTTGAATTCTTCTGTCAGGACTATAAGGTAGGAGAAGCTGTGATTCCAAGGGGAAAGGCTAACTTTCGATCAACAAAGAAATTCAATGTTCTGATGGATTTGTCGTCTGCCAATATACCAGGGGAAGTACTTGGGAACGAATTCCTTCAACACGCTTGAATCCCTCTGACTAGCAGATCTACGTTGAAAGGAAAAACCACGCTAGTGTTGATTTTTAAGAAGAATAAGTCCTCCAACATGAATTGCACCATGAACCTCAATTATTCTTCTAAGCAGCTTCAGGACTTTAAATGCAGATGATTTCATAAACTATTTTTCTAGTTTATCTTGATAATATTATTATCTGAGGATATACCTAGGATTACAAATTCTTTCATTTGTGATTGTTTGGGAGTGTTGTTATACACTTGTACTCTGATTTCCCACGTTTTATCATCATTCCTAGCGTTCTGCATTTCAAATGATTCACACGTTCAAACATATGATTTGATTCATTGTTCTTGATAAATGCTTTCTTTCCTTTAATTTCCGTTGTACTTTTTATTGGAGATCGGTTTTTCCAATTTCCCTTTAGATATGACCAAAAATTAGTCCCCTGCGTTTATGAGATAAAAGTTTCCTTGAATGGGCTCTTCATTTTCGAAATACTTCCTTTATTTATGATTTTGAATAAATCTCAAAATTAAACACAAATAACAAAAGGACTAAGTCCAAGGATAGAGGTTGTGCATGCATGGACCCCTCTAAACATAGCTAATAAAAAGCTATCATAATATGGCCGAAAACCACTTGCTAGAGATCAAGTAATTGAAAGAGCATTATCCAAAAAAGAAAAAAAAAAGTTGAAAGAACATAAGCAAACATTTAATTTCGAACTATTGTCAAAAAAAAAAAATGTTTACAACTGATTGTTAACCCATGTAGTAAAGGTTTACCTCGAGTCATCGACCTCCCATGTACATGATTGGTGTTTTATTTTGTAATTCGCATTTGATAAGGTGGCAGTCTCTAATTCTCAACTGCGTAAATTTTCCTATTTCTCCTAACTTCGACAATAATTTCCTGGACTTCCAATAAATCAGAGTGGAGGTTTAATAAGTCTCGTAAAATTTCATATTCTAAGTTACAATAACCTTGATTATCAACATTTTTGCAAGTTTAATTTTGAATTGAATTTCCATATACAAATATTTGTACTTACAATAAAGTTTAGAGGAGGTAAATGTTAATTTATGTTAACAAATCTCTAGCACCAACAGCAGAAAATTGAATAAATAAACCAAGTGCTTTCAATGCTTCACGTAATATCTCCTCTAAAAAGCTACTAGTGGCTTTAATAGCATTACTTATAGAAAGAAATATTTGAGTGAAAAATAGCTTATCTTTTCCCTCCATGTTGGCATAAGTTTTATGTGCCATGTGTGTATGTGTACACACGCACATTGAACGAACTGAGAATGTAAAAATGGAGAACTGAAAATTTCATTCAACTCAGAAAATCACTGTACAATCTGTATGCTTTTATATACAATTGTGAGAAATAAAAAAATGGACAGGTGTCCAGTACAAGAATATCCCTAACTAACTTATCCTTATGAGAAGAATAAAAAAATCTTGAATTCTAGCTACTCATGCATCTTCAGCACATGCAGATGCCTTCAGTACATGCAGATGCCACGTATGACCATTTATAGGTTGGATCAACTACAACAGCTGCATTGTTGCTTTGAACCATCATGTCCTCAATTCACCAATCATAATTTCTACATCCCCTCATCAAGTTGAGCTTGGTAACAATCTGCCAAGTTCAACTTGCTTGATAGATTGCAAAATTGAGGTGCTCCCAAGGCCTTAGTGAATAAGTCAGCTATCTGATGTTGGGAGTTAACATGAAATGGCATAATAAAACCATTTTTGTACTTGTCTCTAACTAGATGACGGTCTATTTTTCAATGCTTAGTCCTTTCATGAAAAACTTGGTTTTTTGTAATGCGAATAGTAGCTTTATTATCACACTAGAGAAGAATAGGGAGTGAAGGACTGATTTTGAAGTCTCCTAGTATATACTTAATCCATTGGAGTTCACAGACTGTAGCAGCCATGCTTCTATACTCAACTTCTGCTGAGGATTTTGATATGATTGTTTGTTTGTTTTTTTTTTGTTTTCCAAGAAACAAGTGCATTTTCAAGAAAACTACAATAACCAGTCAATGATCTTCTAGTGTTTGGGCAAGATGCCCAATCAGCATCTGAGTAACCTCTGAGTGATAAGTTATTTCTAGATGAAAAGAACAACCCCAAAGAAGGTAAGTCCTTAATATACCTTACTAAATGCAATGCAGCCAACCAGTGTGTCTTAGTGGGTGCCTGGACAAATTGGCTCAGCTGCTGCACTGCATAAGTTATATCAGGCCTTGTGAAATTCAAGTACAAAAGTCTTTCAATTAATCTTCTAAATGGTTCCGGATCATCCAACTTCTCAACCTTATCATCCTTCAGCTTCATTTCTTTTACCATTGGCACCTTGGATGGTTTGGCTCCAAGTAACCCTGTATCTAAAATGATGTCCAAAATATATTTTCTTTGATTAATGTACATTCCTCTCTCTCTCTTCTTGTTATCTCTATCCCAAGAAAGTACCTTGCTTCTCCTAAATCTTTGATGGTAAAAAGCTTGTGTAGGTATGCTTTCAATGCCTTAATTTTCTGTATGTCAGTTCCTGTTACCAACATGTCATCCACATATATCAGTAGAGCAGTGTAGCTTTCTCCTTCAATTTTAACAAAGAGACAATTATCATGTTTTGATTGTTTGAACCCAAAATCCTTTAATTTACTACTAAACTCCTCATTCCATTCTCTTGAAGCCTGTTTTAGGCCATATATAAACTCTTCTTCAGCTTACACATTTGTTTAGGAAGTGCCTTGTTGTAGCCTTCTGGAGGCACCATGTAAATTTCCTCCTTCAGGTTCCCATGTAGAAAAGCATTGTTGATGTCTAACTAATGTAAAAACCAATTTCTTGTTGCTACAATGGCTAGAAAAATTCTTACTGTCACCATATTTGTTACTGGTGAAAAACTGTCTTAGAAGTCTACTCTAGCAGTTTGATGGTACCCTTTTGCTACCAACCTATCTTTAAGCCTGTCCACATATCCATCTGGTCTCAATTTGATCTTGTAAACCTATTTTGAACCAACAACTTTCTTTCCCTTTGGTAGTTCAGCTAACTCCCAAGTATTGTTGTTTTCTAAGGCCTGCAGCTCATGTTGCATGGTATTAACCCAATCCATATTCTTATAAGCCTCACTATATGACTTTGGCTCCTACAAATTAGTCAACTTTGCCAAACAAAGACAAATGTGTTCTATCCATGCTAGAAGATTGGAAAGGAAAAGTATTAGGAGTATATTTTGTAACTTTTCTTTTACTGATTACATAATTAATATTAGCAGTTTGTAAGCTCACATCAGATGCTACACTTGCTACATAATTCTACATCCAACTAGGTAGCAATCTAACCTTGGTACTCCACCTTTGTACATTTGGTTGGGTCTCCAAAGTTTCAAAATTAACAACTGGATCATTTGGAAACAATGGTGTTTCAGAATTCAAGTTTCTGGATGGTTTTTTCACTGGCTTGTGGCTCACAGGAATAATCTTTAGCTACTACTGGCAATGGCAATGTAGATGTAGATTCTTGAAGTTGTTGAAAAGGAAACTTGTCCTCATAAAACACAATATCTCTACTAACATGAATCCTTTTGTAGTCAAAGTTATAGACTTTGTACCCCTTTTGGCCAGGACTAAATCCCAAAAGCACACACTTGTGTACTCTAGAGTCAAATTTTTCTTTGTGAGGCCTGGTGTTGGTTGCATAACAGAGGCATCCAAAAGTTTTAGAGAGGGTATAATCTAGTTTATGACCAAATAAAAGTTCAAAAGGTGTCTTCCAATCCAAAACGGATGAAGAAAGCCTATTAACTATGTGTGTTGACATCAGTAGTGAAAATGGCCAAAATTTTGATAGTAAATTTGCTTGTATCATGAGTGATCTGGCTATTTACAATAAGTACTTGTGTTTCCTTTCCACTACTCTATTCTGTTGTGAGGCATAAACATAAGATTTTTGGTGTTCAATGCCTTCTCTATAGAAAAGACTCTGACAGGCTAAACCAGTAAATTCACTACCATTATTAGACCTGACTGTTTTGACACTTTTCTCAAATTGGTTTTTAACCATTGTAAAGAAATCTCTCAATGTGAACACCACTTGTGTCTTGTCAACAATCATGAAAGTCCAGGTTCTTCGACTAAAATCATCCACAATTGTGAGCATATATAGTGTGCCAATAAGTGAATTAACTCTATAAGGACCCCAAAGGTCCACATGCATGAGCTGGAAGACATCTTATGTTTGGATTTTGCTGGTTGTAAATGTAATCTCTGTTCTTTTGCCTTGTGACAGATTTCACATTCTGGTAAGGAAGTTTTATGTGTGCTATTTAGATAAGGTTTTAAGAAATTAATGTGCTGCAAAGCAGTGAAAGAAAGGTGTCCTAACCTCTTATGCCACTTAGAAATAACATCATTAGAATTTCCATTCATGGAACTTAATTCAGTACATGAGTGTTTGCACTTTGCACAAATAGGCTGTGTTTGCACTTGATTACAAGCTTCAATATTCCTACTCAACAAACTAGCATCATCTAATAAGTATAGCCTCCCCATAAGCCTATCAACTGCTAATGTTTTCTCAGTCCATAGGTCCTACAATAAGCAATAGGTTGGATAAAAGATTAGCCTGATTTTAGCTATTTTTGCCAATTTGAAAACTGATATCAGATTATATTGAAAGCTAGTACATGTAAAACTTTAGTTAGGCTAAGTGTATGATGTAGTTTTACATTTCCTATATGTTTTACAAGCTTGAGTGATCCATCAGGGAGATAAACAAGCATGAAAACAGACACAGGTTGCTGATTTTGTAGCAAGTCAAGGTTAGAACAAATGTGCCTACTGGCACCGGTGTCCAATATCCAAGAACCAGGTTTTACATAGTCTAGAATTGTAAAAACATAACGAAATGACGTCATACCTGCAAAATCAGCTATATGAGCAAAATTCACTTGATTCTTCATATATACTGGCATTTTTCCTTTCAGTAACTTTGCAAGTTCTTGTTGTACTATTGCGGCTATATCAGCTGTCTGGCATCCTTCCTTCACAGCATAATCAACTTCCATTTCTAAGGATGATTCTGCCAGATTTGCAACTTGCATGTTTCCTGTATTTTTGGCCTTTTACTCTCTCATGCCTTTATACCAATCCGGATAACCACATATTTTGAAGCAGTTGTCCTGAGAATGTCCATCCATATTGCAATACTCACAGTGTTGATATTCTTTAACTCTTACTTTTCTACCACCTCGTCTTTTAGTTCCACCAAATCTCCCTCTTCCAGCTCCTTTTCCACCTGATCCTCTTCCTCTTGTTCCAGAGCCTTTTAGCATCATGGTCACATTTTCATTTTTCTCTGGAAAATTAATATGTACCTTTCTTTGTTTTTCTACACTTTGAACCATAGAGTAGGCTTTATTAACAAAGGGCAAAGGATCCATAACTAACACCTGATTCTTTACATTATCATAGCTCTCATTTAAGCCCATCAAAAATTGCATCAGCCTGTTGAAAGAGGCTAGATCTGCTACGTCCTTAGCTGCCCCACAAGTGCAAATTGGAGTAGGCATTAAACAAGAAAGCTCATCCCATAGCTTCTTGAGTCTAGTGTAGTACCTTTCAACCTTATCTGAGCCTTGGGTTATGCTGCTAATTTCTCTCTGAAGCTGGTAGAGAAGAG
Source organism: Mitragyna speciosa (assembly GCA_024721245.1). NCBI lineage: Eukaryota > Viridiplantae > Streptophyta > Magnoliopsida > Gentianales > Rubiaceae > Mitragyna > Mitragyna speciosa. The sequence goes on along the minus strand of CM045553.1, from coordinate 9,820,703 downwards.
ATCCATTGCATTCTCCCTATCACTCCTGCAATTTTGCCCATAATTCTCTAGCTGAACTTGTGTAGATGAAGGCCTCTACAATCTCTTTAGAGATTGAATTGAGGATCCAAGACCTCACTATACAATCCACTCGTTCCCATTGCTCAGATTTTGGTGATGTTTCTGGCCTTGTACATATTCCGATGATAAAGTCCAATTTCAGTGTAGCTCCTAGAGCTATTTTAATCAATCTGCTCCAGTTGAGATAGTTTCCTCCAATGAGAGATGAAGTCACCAGGACCATTCCTGGATAATCTGAGTTATGAAAATATAAGGGATCTTCGTTGCATTGATTTAAAAGCTCATCTGGGTTTTGAAAATCAATAGGATTTGCCATGTCTGCTTGGCAAATTTGTATAAAAGCTATAAAGTTTTGTTTAACAGATCAGAACCATTGGCTTTGATACCCTGAACGAACTGATAATGTAAAAATGGAGAAATGAAAATTTCATAAATGAAAATTTCATTCAACTTAGAAAATCACTGTACAATCTGTAAGCTTTTATATACAATTGTGAGAAATAAAAAATGGACAAGTGTCCAGTACAAGAATATCCCTAACTGACTTATCCTTATCTATATTGCATTTCTTGGAGAAGAATAAAAAAATCTTGAATTCCAGTTGCTCATGCATCTTCAGCACATGCAGATGCCACGTATGACCATTTATAGGTTGGATTAGCTGCAATAGCTGCATTGTTGCTTTGAACCATCATGTCCCCAATTTACCAATCATAATTTCTGCACACAAACACAAACATATAGATATATGTGCGCGTGTGTGTGTGTGTGTTTGTTTATACATATGTGTGTATAAACACACAGACACATATGTGTATAAGACTATGATTATATTTTTGAAAATAAATTTTGTTGAAGAAACAAATAAACACTAAAAAGGTTCTTTTGGATTGCTTTCTTTAAGTATTTTTCAAAAAAAAAAATATCGTAACACTTTTTCAGTGTGCTATATATTAAAAAAAGGTATAGTTCGAGAACTAGTGTAGAAAATTTCAAAATATTATTCTAGAAAACAGTTTTAAAGAAACTCTCTTCAAAAAATAAAAAAATTACCCTTTCTCCCTATTTTTGTGTACGTAGAATGATGTTTGATTTCTTAAGAAATATGCTTTTTTTTTTTTTTTGGTGCACAAAGTACACGAAACAGGATTAGGGATTTGACAAAGGGGTGAATAGCATAATTTGAAAAAGTCAGAGGTGAATAGCTTATAATTGGACATTCTTTTTAGTATTGAGATATCTCAAATTTTGATTTATGAAATGCTTGTTAAACGATTAAATGTAGCATTGCGATTCAGAAAATGATATTAATTACTTTAGTAGTTCCTAGACTTTTTTAAGTGTCAGTTTCATCCCCAAACTTTGAAGTATTTCTATTGAGTTATTCATTATTTAGATTAATATTTAATTGGTCCCTCATATAAATTTAAGCCACAATTACCTGTTTATTTATGAATTTTTCTGCTTTCCTATTCTCTCATTTTATTTTTATTTTTTCTTTTATATTTTCTTTTCTTTATTTCCCCTCCTCTCTCCCATTTCCAAGAACAATGCTAACCCATCCCCTTCTTTGTCTTTTAGCTTGACTTTGCGAAAGGGAAAAGGAATTCACACAGAGCATTAAATTGTTGACAAATGCTTTCAATTATACTAAAAATATCTTACAAAAACTGAAAAACACATGAAACACGGCAAAAAAATTTGCAAAGGTTACTCTCAATTAATGGTTAGATAGGTAAGGCTCATTTGAATTTCTTGTTTTTCAAGTATTTTTTAAAGGGGATTTTCGTCAATTTAGCCCCTCACATTCTCACAAAATTTTTTTATGTTAATATAGTGATTCTGTATAATATAATCAGATATGCAATGGTATAAAGTTGAATGAATAAATAATTCCAACATGATACCGTATAAATTATGGTTCTATAACACGAGGAAGGTTCTATTCTTAAAGTAACACTTCCTCAGGTAATGTGAACCGCAGCCCCAAACCCCACACAAAATCAGATCCCAATCATATTTTCAACTCAAATCATTCTTAACTTTTGCTGCTGGACAACTTCCAATTATCTGGAACCTCAGAAAAATTAAAGACTTTAAGCGCGTCATAGGACAAGGGCTAGTTTACAAGTCTAACTTTAACCGTAAAAAATCACTCGTTATCACAAGAAAACTTCAAGAAAGCAGTCCTTTTGTGGACCTCTTCCGAACATGGCATGAATGAAGGGTCTAAGCACGTATCGCCCCACTAGAATACTATATATACTCCATATGACTGCCTAATTTTTCCATCAACACCACAAGCTTCCTTCAACTTCATACAGTTTTTCATTAAGCAATTAAAACAATATACACATTTCAGTACGTTCCAGCATCATCAAAGGATCAAAATCAATGGCAGAGAACGGTCAGAAAAAGGCTTATGATGAAGAGGTTGCCTCAGTTGCTCAAAGCGAAGAGCGTCGCAAGAAACGAATGAAATGTTTTGCATATGTTGCTGCTTTCGCTGTGTTTCAAACCGCTGTTGTATTGATATTTGCACTGGTCATCATGAAGGTCAGGATGCCTAAATTCTGAGTGAGGTCTGCCTCATTTGAGGATTTCCAGGTTACGACATTGACCTCAAGTGCTATTCAGCACTAGGATGAATGTCGAACTGTCTGTCGAGAACGCCAACTTTGGACGGTACAAGTATCAAAACAGCACTATTGAATTCTTCTATCAGGACTATAAAGTAGGAGAAGCTGTGGTTCCAAAGGGAAAAGCTAATTTTCTATCAACGAAGAAATTCAATGTTGCGGTGGATCTGTCGTCTGCCAATGTACCAGGGGAAGTACTAGGGAATGAACTCCTTCAACATGCTTGGATCCCTCTGACCAGCAGATCTACACTGAAAAGAAAAACCACGCTAATGTTGATTTTTAAGAAGAATACGTCTACCAACATGAATGGCGCCATGAACCTCAATTATTCTTCTAAGCAGCTCCAGGACTTGAAATGCAGATGATTTCATAAACTAGGACTTGAATTGCAGATCATTTCATAAACTATCTTTCTGGTTTATCTTGATATTTATTGTTGTCTGCGGACATCCTAGTATTACAAATTCTTTTATTTTGATTGTCTGAAGAGAGTGTTTTGTTATGCTCTGATCCCTCGTTTTACATCATTCCGAGTATTCTGTAGTTCAAATGATTCACACGTTTGTATATATGATTTGGTACACTGTTCTTGATACATGACTTTTTTCGTTAAATGTCCTCCATTATTTTTATTGAAGATCGGTTTTACCGATTTCTCTTTAGATATGATCAAAAATTACTCCCAAGTGTTCATGAGATTGAATGGGCTCTCCATTTTCGAAACATCATTTTGAATGCTTCCTTTAGTTATGATTTTGAATAAATCACAAAATTAAACATAAATAAGGAAAGGACTAGGTCCAAGGATTAGGGATAGAGGCTGTGCATGGATGGAGCCCTGTAAACATAGCTAATTAAAAGCTAGCATAATGTGGCCGAAAACCACTTGCTGGACATTAACAAGTTGAAAGAGCATGAGCAAACTTTTAGTTAAGAACTGATTGTTAATCCATGCAGTAAAGGTTCACCATAAGTCATCAAACTCGTACAGACAGATAGTGTTCAATTTTGCAATTCGCATTCAGTAAGGTGACAATCTCTAATTCTCAGCTGGATAAATTTTCCTGGCTTCTCCTGATAATTTTGACCATAGTTTCCTGGACTTCCCCTAAATCAGAGTGAAGGTTTAGTAAGTCTTGCAAAATTGCAAATTTTTAGTTACAATAACCTCTATTATCAACTGTTTTGCATGTTTAATTTTGACTTAAATTTCCAAATTCAATTAGAATATTTGTAGTTAAAATAAAGTTTAGAGGGAGTAAATGTTAATTAATGAATCTCTAGCAACAACCACAAATAATTGAATATATACAGCTTTAGGATTCAACTGCTTTCAGTGCTTGACGTAATGTCTCCTCTAAAAAGCTTCTGTTGGTTTTAACAGTATCAATTATAAAGTAAGAGAAGTATTCTAGTGAAAAATAGTATGTCTTTACCATCCATGTTGGCATAAGGTTATACATACACGCACACGAAACAAATAAACATAAAAAGCCAGGCTACTTTTGGATTGCATTTTTTAAGGGTTTTTTTTTTAAATAATATTGTGACACTTTTGAGATGTAATGTATATTAAACAAAGGTATAATTCAAAAACGAGTGTAGAAAATATCTCAAAATATTATTCTAAAAAATGAGTTATTTAAAGAAACACTCTTCAAAAAATGATAAAAAATAATACCCTCCTCTTCCTATTATCATGTAACGTTTGATTTCTTATGAGATACATTCTTTTGTGGGTTTTTTTTTTTTTTTTGGGGGGGGTGTGGGGGGTGGGGGTGGGGGTTGACAAAGTACAGTAAACAAGATTAGGGATTTGACAAAGGGGCAAATAACTTAATTTGAAAAGGTTAGAGATGAATAGAATATACTTAGACATGCTTATGAATAGAATATAATTAGACATGCTATCTACTGCTGAGGTATCTCAAATTTGATTTAATAATTTCTTGTTAAACAGATTAAGTGTAGCATTTGTATTCAACAAAATTATATTAATCACATTGGTAGCTCCCCAACTTTTTTTTTTTAAGTGTCAGTTTCGTCTCTAAACTTTTAATTGTTTCAATTGAGTCACTTAACTTTTAGATTAGTATTTAATTATTTCTATTGAGTCATTTAACTTTTAGATTAGTATTTAATTGATCTCCAATACAAATTTAAGCCAAAATTACCATTTATTTACGATATTTTCTGCTTTCCTATTATCTCTTTTTTTTTTTATCGGATTTTCTTTTCACTATTCTCCCTCCACCTTCTCATTCCCAAGGACGATGCTAACCCATCCCAGTCTTTCTCTGTTATCTTGATTTTGGGGGGAGAAAAGAAAACTCGGCAGCTGAGCATTAAATTGTTAACAAATGAATTATTAATAATACTAAAAAAATATCCTAGAGAAAATGAAAAATAGTCGAGACACAACAAAAAATCCGCAAAAGTTACTCTTAATTAATTGTCAGATAAGAATGGCTCATTTGAATTTTCTTGTTTCTTGAGTATTTTTGAAGAATAATACTATAGCACATTTCGGTGTGTGATGTATGTGAGATAAAAAAAGTAGAGAAGGTAAAAAGGTAGTTAAATAATATATTTGGAGAATATTACCAAATATTATTAAAAAATAATCCCAACCTAAGCAAACCTATTGGTTTCAAAAATGATTTACGAAGAATAAGGAATCTTAAGGAAGCCCCTTTTTTATTTCAATTTCTCATGTTTTCAGTGAAGCAAATTCAGCAGCTGATTTTTGGCAACCATGCAACAGAAGCAAGAGATCACCTCATCCTTAAATCACCTTCCTCATAAACAATACTAAATTCTGATAGACTAGGCATTTCTCTTGTTAGGAAGCGCCTTGGCTACTCTTCTATTTATTCTGGCTGAGGTTAATCCTTATATGTGTGTGTGTATTTTAACTTATTGCTGTTAATAAAATTGAGGCTGACATCCTTCTCCCTGAACAGGTTTTGCCAAGGAAAAAAAAAATTTAAACAAACCATATCACTTGCCTTTTGAATAATTATTAGGTCACATATCGGTGCATTTAAAATGTTTTTTAAATTCATAGTTTGAGTAAAGAAAGAATTGAATTGGATACTAAAATAAACAAATCAAAGAATTATTCTCATCAAACAACAATACAATCAACACAAACTAGAATAATATTTAATGAAATCATCTGCATTTCAAGCCCTGGAGCTGCATTTCAATAAACTGTCATAAGAGTATAAAAAAAAATGGAGTTTCAATTATGATGATGCAGAGCAATACCACCCCAAATCAGTGCTTAAAATTTAGAACAGTTCAAAAATTCACCCATTTTCTGTTGCTTGAAAACTGAAAAAATCTCCGTATATCGGAACACTTCTTTTTTATTGAACCAAAACACAGCCAATACTCTCCAACGACAAAAGTCGTAGGACTACTTTTGTGGTTCGAGCCAAAACTCACGAACAGACGCAAAAGAGTTGTAAAATAAGTTTTCAAAGGTCATTCAAATGGTGAATGTTTATCTTTACAGAGAAGATACTTACCATTGTAGTTTTGTTTGAGAATTATGATACTTGTGTTTTGTTTGGTGGTAAAGGTATTCAAAGCCATATTTTGCTCACAAACAGGCCATACGTTGGCCATTATTAGGCCTTTCCAGTTCAACCAAAATACCAAAAATTAAGAAGGACATGCCTCTCAAAAATCCTGAATAAGAAGGCAAAAACCAAATCCATTTTCTCCAAGATCCATATTTCAGTATGACTCATTCCCGAGACAAAATTCGGCCGGCCCCAGTTCCTTCCCCTGCAAAAACAGAATCCTCAAATTGTAGTCAAAGCCATTGAACAAAAAATAGCGATATATACACAACCATTAACTTATTTTCTGCATATCGCACCAACTCCTCCTAAATATAATCAGAGCTTTGTCAAAATATATATCAATTTCTTGAATGGCAGAATCTGATCGAAAAACCTCAACTTCAATTTATGGTAACACTCCTGTGGCCATGTGCTTAGCACGTGGCGGGGTGGACGAGATGTTCGGCGTGGTGGGCACCGGAATCAGGTTCGTTGCCTTTCATGACGACCAATCTGCAGGTTACGCTGCCTCCGCCTACGGCTACCAGCGAGCCCATGAACTCAACCACGGCCGGAGGCTGTGAGAAGGACACCGGGACGACCGGTGAGATAGCCGTTAGCCGTAGGCGGACGCAGCGTAACATGCAGATTGCATAATCTACGTTACAATAACCTCTATTCTCAACAGGTACATGTTTAGTTTTGAATTGAATTTCCAAATACAACAAGAATATTTGTAGTTACGATAAAGTTTAGAGGAGATAAATGTATTACGGTTGTTAATAAATCTCCAGCAACAACCATAAAAAATTGAATAACCAAGTGCTTTCAATGCTTCACGTAATATATCTAATATAAATTTAAGCCAAAATTGCCTGTTTATTTATGATTTTTTCTGTTTTCCTATTCTCTCATTTTATTTTTATTTTTGCTTTTCTTTATTTCCCATCTTCTTTCCCATTCCCAAGGACAATTCTAACCCCTCCCACTTCCTCTTCTCTTTCTCTCTCCCTCTTTTCTCTCCTACCTGTCAGCTTGACTTTGGGAAAGGAAAAGGACTTCACGCAGAGCATTAATTAAATTGTTGACAAATGAACTTTTAATTATACTAAAAATATCATAGACAAACTGAAAAACACACGAAAAAGGAAAAAAAAATCGCAAAGGTTACGCTTAATTAATGGTTAGATACATATGCCTCGTTTGAATTTATTGTTTTTCGAGTATTTTTAAAAAATAATACTGTAGCACTTTTGGAGTGTGATTTATGTGAAATAAAAAATAGTTGAAAAATATGTTTACAGAATATTACCAAAGGTTAATCCAAAATAATCCCATTCTAAACAAACGTTACCAAATGCCTTACGAATAATTTTTAGGTCACATATGTGTGCATTTAAAATGTTTTTAAATTCATTGCTTAAATAAAAAAGAATTGAATTAGACTCAATTGAATGGAGCCAACCAAATGGTGCGCGAACTCCCATTTGATTTCTTTAATATGTTAATTAGTTTCATTCAACTCAGTTACACATTTTATCAAAAAAAAAAAAAAACTCAGTTACACATGAACGGATTAATAGTATCAAACTATTTTTATTTCGGTATTTTTATTCAAATCTACCTATTATGTATTAAAAACACCTTTTTAGCAACAAGATAAATTTTTTCAGATCTACAATTCATGGAATGGATAACAATTTGAGAATTTAAGAGTAATTTTACTTTTGATTTTTGGTGTTTTAACCTGTCCCCTATGGGTACTAAAAAGAAAAACTCTTTTATCCAATGTGTAGTTTTCAATTGGTTGTTAAAGATTTTGAGGTAGTTAAATTGGTAGAATTTCAAGCACAAAGAGGCAAACTGCAGACTATTCTTTGTGTAGTAAAACGTATTGAATATACCTATGGTTCTCTTGCCTACAAAGTCCCAGATTTACATTTTGTGTATGCAAATTCGTCCAAGATTTACACTTGTACATGCAAATTCTGACTTTGTCAAAGAGAGCATCTTGGCGCATCCGCGCAGGGAACAAAGCTGGAGGAAGGTTCTATTCTTGCTGTAACACTTCCGCAGGCAATATAGACTGCAGCTCAGATGCACTCAAAATCGGATACCAAATCATAATTTCAACTGATACATTCTTGACTTTTGGTGGGCAACATTCAATTACCTGGGACCTTAGAAAATCAAAGACTTTAAAGCACGTAATAAGACGAGTGCCAGTTTACAAAGTCTGATTTTAGCACTACAAAATCACCCGTTTTCACGAGAACTTCAAGAAGGCAGTCTAGTTTTTTTTTTTTTTTTTTTGTCAAACAGTATACTATCTTATTTCTAGCCTAGATTATAGGGGGAGGGGGCCCAACTGAGTCCCAAGTCAACCGATGTTATGAATGAGAGGACTATGCACATACTTGAATTTTATAAATATTCCACGTAACTGTCTAAATTTTCTGTCACCACCACAGACTTCTTTCAACCTCATATACTATTTCATTAAGCAATAAAAACAATAAACGCATATCCAATGCAAACAGATATATATCACCATCAAATTAGGGATCAAAATCGATGGCAGAGAACGGTCAGAGGCTCAGCATGGACAACTAATCCAAGTGTGCTACCACAACACATGATTGAGGATGAAACTGATGAGAGTAATAGCTCACATGCATCTGTAGCTGATCTTGCAGTACGACTTCTAGAGATGCTAGTGGCACCAAAAAGACGAAAAAAGTTCCAAACAATGCAGCTAAACAAGTGGGCAAAAAAAAAAAAAAAAAATCTGCTGCTGATAGACTGAGAAAATCATTGGATCGTATTGTAGAGGCTGTGGAGGTTAGCTCAGTCACAATTGCTAGAATTAGAGGAGGCACACCAGGAACTAGTATTCTTGAGGTGCTTGAGTTGTTGCTTAAACTTTCAGGTGTCAAAGAAAGAGATCCACTATACATGCGTGCTTGGCACCTACTCTTAAAACCAGCTTATAGAGAAATGTTTGTTGCATAGAGAGACGTTTGTTGCACATAAGAATGATGAGACACGTTTGCAATGGTTGAAGATGCAGTTTACTCCACCCTTTTGAATTCTTTTGAGATTGTTAGAGAGTTGGTACTGTAAAAGAATGTTGAATAGATTTTATTATTGATTGCAGTTTATTTTTCTAATTGCTTTAGCGGATTGTGCAACTTGAGTAGATTGAAGTTGGAAGTAGATCTTACAGGCTAGCATTTTGTAGCTAACCTTAATGGAAGATTGTTGAGCTTTGTTGCAAACTTTTGAGTTGTAGTTGATATTTTGCTATCATTAGTTATGATTACATGCGTAATGTAATCTTGTACTCCATACATGCGTTATGAATGAGAGGACTATGCACGTAACACCCCACTTGAATTTTATAAATATTCCACGTAACTGTCTAAATTTTCTGTCACCACCACAGACTTCTTTCAACTTCATCTACTATTTCATTAAGCAATCAAAACAATAAATGCATATCCAGTGCAAACAGATATATATCGCCATCAAATTAGTGATCAAAATCGATGGCAGTGAACGGTCAGAGTCTCAATATGGAGACCTAATCCAAGTGTGCTACCACAACACATGATTGAGGATGAGACTGATGAGAGTAATAGCTCACATGCATCTGTAGCTGATCTTGCAAAAGAAAGTATGACTTCTAGAGATGCTAGTGGCACCAAAAAGATGAAAAAGTTCCAAACAATGCAGCCAAACAAGTGGGCCAAAAAAAAAAGTTATGCTGCTGCTAGACTGAGAAAATCATTGGATTGTATTGTGGAGGCTGTGGAGGTTAGCTCAATCACAATTGCTAGAATTAGAGGAGGCACACAAGGAACTAGTATTCCTGAGGTGCTTGAGTTGTTGCTTATACTTTCAGGTGTCAAAGAAGGAGATTCACTATACATGCGTGCTTGCGACCTTTTCTTAAAACCAGCTTATAGAGAAATGTTTGTTGCATAGAGAGACATTTGTTACACATAAGAATGATGACACGCGTTTGCAGTGGTAGCAAATGCAGTTTACTCCACCCTTTTGAATTCTTTTAAGATTGTTATAGAGTTGGTACTGTAAAAGAATGTTGAATAGATTTTATTATTGATTGGAGTTTATTTTTCTAATTGCTTTAGCGGATTGTGCAACTTGAGTAGATTGAAGTTGGAAGTAGACCTTATAGGTTAGGATTTTGTAGCTAACCTTAATGGAAGATTGTTGAGCTTGGTTGCTAAACTTTTGAGTTTTAGTTGATATTTTGCCATCATTGGTTATGATTACATGCGTAATGTAAACTTGTTTTGGCTACTTCATGATAAGAATTTCCTTTTTTTAATTTTTATATTTTGAGATGGTTTTGGTTTTGTTATATGGATGCTTATTGTATTCTTAAATTTTTCAAATTCACATTTCATATTAATTTAAATTTTTCTAGAACGGTTGTCTTTCATTTTGATATTGTAGAACACATCATAATCTAAATTTCTTTATTTTTAAAGTATGGTTCTTAAGTTTAAAAAATAGTGTTTTATATACTTAAAATGAAGAATATAGACATTGCCTCTTTACAAAAAAAAAAAAAAACACTATTAAAATACCTTACATTATAAAAATGCCTACATGAAATGGATTATTTTTAGGCTGCAATTTCATTTAACAAGTTAAAAAATGCAATTAAAAAATTTATTATTTCAAATAAAAACCTTACTTTCAATATAAGGATATTTTGGTCATTTGGTTAAAAAATCACTTTTTATAGATTTTTTTGAGAACATGCTAGATTAGCTTTTAATTAGATTTTTCAAAGCAAATGAGAATAGTTGTGAGATTAATAAAAATCTGATTTTTTAGAATTACTTTTCAAAAATCAGCTTTTACCAAAATCTAAAGCTATTGAGAACAGACCCTATATGTAGTATTGGGATTCATAAAATGATATTAATTACTTTAGTAGCTCTTGAACTTTTTTAAGTGTCAATTTCATCTCCAAACTTTTAATTATTTCAATTGAGTCACTCATTATTTAGATTAATATTTAGTTGGTCCTTAATATAAATTTAAGCCAAAACTACCTGTTTATTTATTATTTTTCTGCTTTCCTATTCTCTCATTTTATTTTTATTTGTTCTTTTATATTTTTTGTTCTTTATTTGCCCTCCTCTCTCTCATTCGTGAGAACAATGCTAACCCTTCCCCTTCTTTATTAGTTAGCTTGACTTTGGGTAAGGGAAAAGGATTTCACGCAGAGCATTAAATTGTTGACAAATGAACTTTTAGTCACTAAAAATATCTTAGAAAAACCGACAAATATATTTGCAAAGGTTATTCTTAATTAATGGTTAGATAGGGATGGCTCATTTGAATTCTTTTTTTTTCGAGTATTTTTTAAGAATAATATTTTAGCACTTTCTAGAGTGTGATTTATGTGAAATAAAAAATTAGTTGAAAATATTAAAAAATAGTTGAAAAATGTGTTCGCAAAATATTACCAAATATTATTCCAAAATAATCCCATTCTAAACAAACCTTATCACATGCCTTACGAATAATTATTAGGTCACATATGTGTGCATTTAAAATGTTTTCAAATTCATTGTTTAAATAAAAAAAGAATTGAATTAGATTCGATGGTACCAACCAAATGGAGTGTGAACTCCCATTTGATTTCTTTTATATGTATATCTTAATTAGTTTCATTAAACTCAGTTACACATGAACGGAGTAATAGCATCAAACTATTCTTAGGCGGGTATTTTTATTCAAATCTATCTATCATGTATAAAAAAATAGGTCCGGTGTCACTTCTTTAGCAAAAAGAAAATTTTTTCCAGATCAACAATTCATGGAATGGATAACAATTTGAGAATTTTAAGAGTAATTTTACTTTTGATTCTTGATGTTTTAAGCTGTGGCGGTACAGAAAAGAAAAACTTTTTTTATCAAATGTGTAGTTTTCAATCGGTTGTTAAAGGTTTTACAGGTAGTTAAAATGGAGGAAAGCACAACGATTCCTTTAATAAATGCAAACTGAAGACTATTCCTTGTGTATTAAAACGTGTTGAATATAACTATGGTTCTCTTGCCTACAAAGTCCTAGATTTACATTTTGTGTATGCAAATTCTGACTTTGTCATATATTTAATAAGGAAAAAAGAAGAACATCTTGGCGCAGCCGCGCAGGGAACAAAGCTGGAGGAAGGTTCTATTCTTACTGTAACACTTCCGTAGGTAACATGAACCGCAGCCACAGATGCACCCGAAATCAGACACCAAATCATAATGTCAACTGAATCATTCTTGACTTTTGGTGGGGAACATTCAATTATCTGAAACCTCAGAAAATCAAAAACTTTAAAGCGCGTAATAAGACAAGTGCTAGCTTACAAAGTCTGACTTTTTAGCAGTAAAAAATCACTCGTTTTCACGATAAATCTTCAATAAGGCAATCTAGAAGTGGACATTTTCTTTACGTGTAACGAATGAGAGGTCTATGGATGTAAAAACCCCACTCGAAATCTATAAATACTCCACATAACTGCCTGAAATTTTTTCATCACCACCATAGCCTTCTTTCAACTTTATATAGTATTTCATTAAGCAATCACAACAATAAACACATATCTAGTGCAAACAGCAATATTTCTGCACCAGATTAAGTATCAAAACCGATGGCAGAGAACGGTCAGAAAAAGGCCTATGATGAAGAGGTTGCCTCAATTGCACAAGGTGAAGAGCGTCGCAAGAAACGAATGAAGTGTTTTGCATATGTTGCTGCTTTCGCTGTGTTTCAAATCGCTGTTATATTGATATTTGCACTGGTCATCATGAAGGTCAAGACGCCTAAATTCCGTGTGAGGTCTGCCTCATTTGAGGATTTCCAGGTTAGCACGTTGACCTCAAACGCTTCATTTAGCACTAGGATGAATGCCGAACTGTCTGTCAAGAATGCCAACTTTGGACGCTACAAATATCAAAACAGCACTATTGAATTCTTCTACCAGGACTATAAGGTAGGAGAAGCTGTGGTTCCAAGGGGAAAAGCTAATTTTCAATCAACGAAGAAATTCAATGTTTCGGTGGATTTGTCGTCTGTTAATGTACCAGGTGAAGCACTTGGGAACGAATTTCTTCAACACGCTTGGATCCCTCTGACCAGCAGATCTACACTGAAAGGAAAAACCACACTAATGCTGATTTTTAAGAAGAATAAGGCAACCAGCATGAATTGCACCATGAACCTTAATATCTCCTCTATGCAGCTCCAGGACTTGAGATGCAGATGATGATGATTTTACAAACTATCTAGTTTGTGATGATTGTATTGTTATATGATCATAATAATTATTTGATTTGTTTATTTCAGGGAGAATAGTGTTTGTTTTTCCCTCTGTTCCCCTGGTTTTGTTATTAATTTGTTCTGTTTTACGGTTCAAATTATTTTTATCCTCTTTTACTCTTGGTTTAATGATTGCTGATTGCTGAATATATCTCTTAATTTGATGTTTATTCTGTTTTTCTTCCCGTTCTCTTGATCAGGTTTCTAAACGTCGAATGACTACTGATGATAAAAGTGTACAATCAAAAGGAGAAAATAATTCCAATAGTTGCTTACAAGTTGCTGTGGCAGGGTAATTGAACTATTCCAATAGCCAAATGAATAAATAATGTAGGGCAAGTAATAATAACTAATGAAATTAAAATTAGTAACACTAGCTTACTCGAATTAAGTAACTGATTAAACACTAGTGTTCAGCGGCACAGTTGTTTTTTTCTTTTTTCACCAGATTCTAACTTATTAAGCGTTAGCAGTTTTCAGATGAACTTTGCTATCAAACGCGAAAAGTGAAACATGTTGCTTATTCAGAAATATGATTTAGTGCACCTTTCGAAATAAGCTTATGGAATACAAATAAGACAATGGTGTATCATTTGTGGTGCTGTGCCTAGAAAAATAAGAATTGTATCGTATTGTCCTTTTTTTTTTTTTTTTTTTTTGGGGTAAGCTTGAGAATTGTGTCATTTCTTTTCCATATGGAATTCCGAACTAAAAAAAAATGTTAATTATATAGAGAAAAAGTCCTCCCTAAACATCAAAATTCCTCGCTAAAAAGCTTTTGGTGACGACTTTTCCTGGCTAAAAGGTTTGCTGCTAGAGCTGTGTCGCAAAAATTATTTTGCATGGAAAAAAGTGGTTTGTCGCTAAAAACTGGTACTTTTAGCAACCAAAAAGTTTTTCAAAATTTTGTTACAGAGTACGATTCTTTACTTCTTGTTGCAACAATTAGCAACGAAAATCAACCCATCCTCATTATTTGTTGAAAAGACCAAATTATCTTCTCTTGCAAAATGTAGTACATCAAAATACTTAATGCATCAATTAGGAAATTAGCCCTGCAAATTTTACAGATTTCCTCACTAAAAATTTGAAGAGGGAGAATTCTAACTGAAGTCATTATGAATAATTGATTTACATCACTTGTAATAAACAGTTTTGTTCCTAGACCTATGTGACATAATTGATATAATTAAAATTGATACAAGTATAATAATTCAGTACAAGGTTGTAGAAGCTACCGATCTCAGGGAAATGCTAAGTTTCTATCAGCGAAGAAATTCAATATTCGGTGAATTTGTCTTCTGCCAACATACCAGGGGAAGTACTTCGGAATGAATACCTTCAACAGGACCGGATCCTCTGACCAGCCAATCAACATTGAGTCGAAAGACAACGATAATGTTGATTTTTAAGAAGAATAAGCCCACCAAACATGAATTGCACCATGAACCTCAATACCTCCTCCAGGCAGCTCCAGGACTTGAGATGCACATAATTTCATAAACTATCTTTATAGTTTGCTGTGATTGTATGGTATGTGTGAATTTCCTAGTATGACAAATTCTTTTCTTTGTGAATGTTTGAGGAAAGAATACTTTGTTTTACTTTTATCTCTATTTTTATCCTCATATCTAGTATTTGCTATTTGACAAAAATATATATATATATCCAATATTTGCTGTTTGTAACGGTCGAGCTTGATGTCTAGATGGGCTGTGGACATTGGGTTGGTGAGGGCAGCCCAACAATGTTTCAGAATGCGTAAAAGACAGAGGAGTTAGAGGCCCAGAGAGTTTTACGCCCAATTGACCTCCAATGCTTAAGTTATTAGAGATTGAATGAGGCTTAAAATGTAAGAGAGCAAGAGTTTCAAAGTCTTATAGGCTTGTAGACTTAGTTAATCTTGATGATGGTTGGAGTATATATAGTCGAAAAAATTAAGACTACTTAGTTAATCTTGATGATGGTTGGAGTATTTATAGTCGAAAAAAGTAAGACCGAGAAATTTGAGACCTGCATTATTGTACGTGAAGATTTGATGTATCTAACCTATTGCATAGGGTGGTTGTGTTAGACTTCAACGTATTTGCTTGTGCTCAGGCAGTAGTAGTTGAGATTTTCTAGGCTCCTGTCATGTCACACCGGTGATCTTTTACACAAATTATCAAGAGTCCCTATTTTAGGCACTTTAGTGAGCTTGGTGGCATTCTTGTCAGGCTCGAATTGTTAGGGCTTTTTGGATAGAGGGCGGCTTTTATTGACTCTTGTCAGTCGTAGTAATTATAGTAACGTGGCTGTGGCCAAGTTAAAGAAAGCCGAGCTCTACATAGGACCCATTGAAGACTGAATAAGATCAGGCCTAAGCCTCGGGCCGTAGATGGTGCAATGCCTGAAATCATGTGCTGGGCTCTGATTTACCCATTGGGCCAAATCTAAGGAAGCCCATTAGCAGAATAGTATCAAGGTACTTGGGTCTTTATACCTAGGTTATCCAGTGAGATATGTCCAGAGACAGAATAGAACTAGGCCTCAAATCGGCCTTCACTATTCAGAAGACACTAAAGCTGAAATAAAGGGTGCAATGGAGGTTCAAAATTCATCACATTAAGAATGCTCAACTCTAGATTAGAAAATATATAGACAAAGAGATGAGCCAAATAGAATTCTCTTAGTTACAATACATCACTTACTGTATCCCATTACTGAGGAAGTTCTTCACCAAGTGTTTTCTCCCCATGAAAGTATAGAGAAGATTGTTATTTCCCAAGGGTCAGTTGAACTCCAAGCTTTTATTCAATATCAATTACAACACAGTGCTATATTTGTGAAAATAACTCTTCACAGGCGAAATGTATATGATGGTTGCTGTCAAGTAGACATTCAATTTTCGAATGAAGAAGGGTTACATATGGCCAATACTACTGCTTCTACAACTACCGTTGAAAAAGAATTGAAAATTCATAACCCTTCTTGTTGGGATTATAATGTTCAGAGAGCTGGTATGCAAGAAATCCACAACAAGGAAGATTTCAAGAATCAAGTTCTTGAATTCATGCCGTAGGATACTTGGTTTAAGGCACAAAGTGCAGACATGGAAGTTTTCATGGAAAAAAGGAAGAATGAAATGAAAGCTTTTATGACCACAATGACCAATCAATTCAATATCTTCTTAAGTATGGCACAAGGAGATGGAGATACAACAAAGGAAACTATGGTTTCCAATTCTAGTTCAGTAGTAGGAGAAATTCAATTTGAACTTTCGAGCGGCACCTCAAAATTGGATCTTGAATCTACAATGCCATTAACACCAGATACTTAATTTCCTATGAGTTTAAAATCGGAGAATTAGCTCACTAGAGGTGACAGGCCAAATTCTGCCTCAAAAATGGCATTGAATGCAAAAATTAAACAGCCTTGGCCCTTCACAATAAATTCATCAGTTGCTATATTTCTTGGAATTTCAAACGGTGGAAAAATTGGGAGTTCTACTGTCATTAATGAGGATGAGAAGGAGGATGAAGCTCATGAGAGCAGTTTCACAACTGAAGTATCACTAGGAACTTTAGGTGGTGGATCGACTTCAAATTCAACTGTTGTGAAACCAAATTCGTTTGGTGTGAAAATGTTGCATAAAGCTACAACTCCACTTAACTCTCTATTTACAATGCCAACTCCAAAGGGAGCCAACACCTTGGGTCGTGACTTTCTCTTTGGTGTCAAATTGGCCAGTGGACTACACTTCCAAGCAGAATCTAGCTATCCATGGATCCAGGTGGTGCTGAAGACTTGTTCAAATTTTCTCACTTCATCCTTGAGGACAAGGATGTTCTTAAAGGGGAGGGAATTTGTAGTGATCCATGGATTAAGTGATGTAATATAGTGCAATTGAAATAGAGGCTGAAGGCTAGAAGGGCTAGTTAGCATGTTTAGTCAGTTAATAAAGTTAGTTAAGGGAAGATGGATGTCAGTTAGTTGTGGTATTAAATTGATAGCATAAATAGAACAGCTGGGGGAGAAAAGGGCATTTAGATTTCAAGAGCATTGTAATCACTTTCCTTACTAATAAATTCTTCTCTCTTTCTCTCAATCCCTCTCTTTTTTCTCTCTAAATTTCTTTTTTTCTTTCTTCTACAGTCTTTCTTTTCCCTTCTCTAAAGTTCATTCTTGATTTGATTTAGTTCAAGTTCTTGACTTCAAGAATCTGGCAATTCCAAGGCTATGGGCCATGCGTAAGTTATTGCATAGACCGGCCTAAAGATAGCTAATTAAAAGCCATCACAAAATGGCCGAACTACTTGCTAGAGATCTACATTTTAGAAGTTAACCCTCGTTGCAAAAGCTCGGGGTTGGACCTCAAGGCTTCAATCTCGCAAGTATCTGAACAGTGCTTTTTGCCCTTCTTGTCGACAGAAAACTATTGATCGATAAACATCAAAAGTGTTACACTAATACCTTGCTCAGCCTTTATTAATACATTAGACACATGACATATTAATATTTGGCACTTACCACATATCAAGTGCAAAAGACTCATTAAAAAAACTTTGACATGCTTTTTAGAAACGAAATTATTATGTTTTATGGTAAATAAAGTGAAATTGCCCCCTAAGTCCACAAAACTTGTCCACCAAATCAAAGCATACGATAAATGAATGAGTTGACAATTGACACTTCCATGAGTTATAGAGTAGACTAAACACATGTCTACTCGAAGCCAATACACACAATACCTTTCAATGTGAATATGACATTGGTTCGGTGGCACTTCCAATCTCAATTTCTACAAAGTCGTTAACCTGGAATTGGCGGCTTCCAAACGCCTGGAAAGTCTAGAAGATGAAACTGAAGCCGTTAAATGCGTGTAGAAACGAACAGTTTTGAAGTCTATAGTCCTACGTTTGCCAATAACTTTAAGTCACTCGTTTTTTCACAACAAAAATTCCACAATGGAGTTAATAGAATACCAACTCTAGTTACTTCTTAAAAGGTAAACTATCCTGGACCACTAAACTATTTCCATTGTAGTATTTTGGTCACTAAACTAATTTTTATTTTAAATCACCCCTGAACTTTTAAAAACATAATCTATGGTCATTCTGTCAAATTAAAGTGAAAAGAAGAAAGTTACATGCCACATGAATTTTTTTCAAAAATATTGTGGTCATCATCTAAAAGTTTAACTAAAAATATGTCAAATATGGCAGAAAATATAAAGGTCAACAGGTTTAACCGACCGCAAAGTAACAGCAATGCCCTCGGTGAAATTTACTTCTATCGACTTTAATTTGGAAAGTAAATGAAATGACCAATATATTATTTTTTTAAAAAAAATTATGAGTGATTGGAAATAAAAATTAGTTTATTTACCAAACTCACAAGATAGGAATAGTGCAATCGGCCATGGACCTCACAATTTTTATTTGCAATAAGTTCACGGTCCAAATAAGATGGGCTAACAATGGATAGCTGAGATATGGTCATGCTGGCCAAATTTAAAACCAAAAAACAACGTCGTTTGAAGTGAAAAATGGTTACAAATTTTCACTGATCAGTTATATATATTAAATAACCAGTTACATATCTTTACTGAAAATCTGGCAGATATTCTATGGTATTATAAATACTTCATTTGACAGCCAAAATATTTCCATCCCTTCCCATTAGAAGAGCTCCGTTCAACCATCTAAATATTCAAGTCTTACTTACCAACGAGTAACAAAAAGAAACATCTCGTACCAAAACAAATATTGATCAAAGTATACAATTCAATGGAAAAGAACACTGGACAGAAGATGAACACCCCACCAACAGGCAATCCTGACAACCCAGTGGATGAGGAGCTGGTCTCAATAGCTCAAAGGAAAGAGCATCGGAGAAAACGAATGAAGTGTTTTGCACATATTGCAGCCTTTGCTGTGTTTCAAACGGCTAGCATATTGATATTTTCACTGACCGTGATGAAGGTCAAGGCGCCTAAGTACCGTCTGAGGTCTGCCACATTTAAGGATTTCCAGGTTTCGAGTTCAAGCTCAAATGCTTCATTCAACATCAAGATGTATGCGGAAATCTCCATCAAGAATACAAACTTTGGTCGCTACAAGTACCAAAACAGCACAATTAAATTCTTTTACCAGGACTTCAAGGTGGGGGAAGCAGTTGTTCCTCGAGGGCGGGCTAAATTTCGATCAACAAGGAAATTCGTTGTCCCTGTGGATTTATCCTCTGCCAGTGTTCCAGGAAAAGTAATGGGAGATGAATTGCTTCAACATGATTGGATTCCTTTGACTAGCCGATCTAGATTGAAGGGAAAAGTCACGCTAATGTTGATTATGAAGAAGAGTAAGTCCACTAACATGAATTGCACCATGAATCTCAACATCTCATCCAAGCAGCTTCAGGATTTGAGATGCAAATGATTTCGGTTGCGTAATTTTTCTACTTTGTTGTATTGAATGTTGTGCAGTAGGTTGAGAACGTGTAAGGTAATATATTTAAATATTGTTGTTTTTATTTGAATGGTGATATTGGTACGCCACTCTGTTATCGAAAACATTACATATCTTTTGTAAATTATATAACAAAATATAGATGACAAGTGAAGTGTCAATGAAAAAGAGTAGAGTGCCAATATACATCCTACTCTCTTTATTTAATATTAAATAAATATTGATCTTTTTATCCTTTTTTTTCCTAAAACATAAGAAAATAGTCCTTAATCAATCTTTTAAATATTCACCTTTTCTGTCTAGCTAAGTTTTGTCTCGTCAGTCATTCATCAGAACATCCTATATGGCAAAAATTCACGAAAGCAGGGGAAAAACAAACCTGCTTCCCCAAATCAATTGAACTTGTAAAAGTACCAAGTTGGGCCGAGCTTATATATTTTATGACTCTCAATTAGCACCCCATTTTATACATCAGGTTTGCCTAAAGACGAGGGACGAGTTGGAATGCCCATTTGTTATATTGCAGTTGCAAGTTTGCTATTTTCTTGATATCTTTGGGTGATATGTTGGATTGTTGAAAAAGTTTCAGTCTTATAAGAACTCAAGTTTGCCATCGACCGTCATAGCCATTCATATGCCGACGGCTTTGCTTCACTTGAATTCGTACCATCTCCGATACCATGTGCAAACTTTCAAGTAGAAGGAGAGAAGCAAGTTCGATCCATTTCTGTATTTTGAAAATGATAACAAAAACAGCTAATTTTTTTAATTTTGAATAAAAATAACAACATTAATGTCAATAACCCAGAATATGCGTTTGTTATAGAGTACAGATTCTTTGATTGTCCAGTTTGGAGAATCTAAATTAAACAAGAGAATTCTGCCACTACTCTGATGTATTGCCTCATCTCAAAACTTCCCGTCCATGACCAACATAGAGTTAGAAAAACTGTCATAATATCACTATACAATAATGAAAAGCCGCAGCTGGAAAGTCCATGAGCTAAATATTTATATAAACCGAATCTGAATCTGTAGAATGGCAGTGTTGAGTTGGACTTCAACCTTGCATTTACACGGTTAGTGCTCCAATAATTCGGTAATAAATGGATCTTGTTATTAAGTTCAATTCTAATGAGATTTCTCAAGTTCTTCAACTTAAACTCTGGCTAACCAACCACCCCCACGGGGGACACCAAAAAAAAAAACCCCAAAGAGACCCCCTATTCCCAGAAAATGCAAAATCAGAGTCAACATGTAATAACTCTTGTGAAATAGCGGACTCTAGCCTCGGACGTAATGTAATAACTCTTGTGAAATAGTGTGCTCTAGCCGCGGATGTAAAATTACTGTTATTCTAACAACTTGGACTCGCAACTAAATGGAGTTGAGAGTATGCCGGAATAATTTCGTTCCTTCCTTCATTGATAGCATGCTAACTAACACTATATTTAGAGAAAGCACACTCTATAATTAGAGTGTTGAATATATGTAATTACACAATTGATGGCGTGTTCGGTGTGAAAACTTTGCAATCTTTAGGTATCAGTTAAATTCATTGACTCAGATAGATTAGATCCATGTTTATATGTTGAGTCAAAAAATCTCTCTCCCCCCCCCCCCCCACCCAAACAAAACAACAAAAATCAACTTTTCAAATTTTGGTACTATTTGTTGGCATATTAAACCAAAGTATTTAGGATTTCATTATCTGTTGAGTCTTAGATGTACATCTTATAACTTTTACGATAGAATTGTTAGTTGAGTCCAAAAGAAATTTTACTTCCTAATTTAGATTGGTTAGTAATCGAATCTACACGGGTGTAATCCGTGTGCAATAGTATAATCCTAGAAAGATTTGGTTTAGTTTACTTTATTAAAAGATTATTGGTTCGATGATTGTAGGTGTGCAAAACTTTAATGAGAATTGTTGTGATGAAGAATTAGTTTTTGCTTTTCAAGGTTGTTTGACACCTACGAGTAGTTTTCTTGTTTTGCCTTGGAACTTTTTGCTACGTGAATTTATATTATTATTTTTATTTTTGTACAAGTGGTGTTAGAGCCTGGAATTTGATTCTTGGGTGTTTATTATATCTTTTAACGAGCCGAATCGAGCCGAATACTCCTTGATCAAATTCTATTCGTTTAATAAACGAACCGGCTTGGCTCGGCTCGAATATTAAACGAGTTAATATTTGTGTTCGAGCTCGGCTCGTCAAATAAAACAATATGTTTGAAATCGAATTTGATTCCGCTCGTTTAATATAAACGAATCGAGCTCGAATAAGTTCGAACCGGCTCCGCTCGTTTAACACAATCAAACAGAGCTCAATCGAACTTGATTTTTACACAATCGAACAAAGTTGGATTGAGCTCGAATATTTTTATTTTGAAAATAATGTGAAAAGACACTATTACCATGTTCATGAACGCAAATGAGTGTTCGCAAACAGTATTTGAGTTCGTTCGTTTAATAAACAAGCTCAAATCTTTATTCGAGTTCAACTCGTTTAATTATTCTCACGAGTTGAATCAACTTGTGTTCACGAACACCTCGGTTCATTAAAAGCTCTAGTGTTTATTACGATTAAGGTCCATATGCTTTGATTTGGGGTGTTTGTTGCAATTGTTTGTCAAAGTACTCGAATGTCAAATCAAAGTCGACCCTAACTAGATAGAAATCTAAAAATATATATATATATTTATCAAATTTTGTTATGTGATGTTAGATAATAATGAGAAGAAAGGTCCTCTTAAGATTGTTGATTGTAAAGAATTTGAGATCAAAACATTAGTCTGAAAGGCCAAGAAATTCAAGAAGAAAAGAAAGAAGCTTAATTTTTGTGGGTTACCATATGATAAAGAATTTGTCAATAGTGAACAATTCAAAATTTTTCAATAGGCAAGATCATTGGATGTATATCTCAAACAATATGATTTAAGTGATATTATATAGATAAATTTGAACCCTTGTTCACCTAAAGAATTTTGGAAGAAAAAAGTAAAGTTATTTCTTAAAATCATAGGTAAATTAATGATTTTGGAAAATTTTACAAGAGGCTTTTTCTTGATTTTCAACTGAAGATTTTTGGTCTGATATTCTTTACATCTTAATGGAATTTTCATACAAATCTGATTACAAAACTAAATTTTGTATGGAGTGGAAAGTTGATTTTGAAGAGATATGTTTGTTGGTGATGGAGCAATTTGTGAAGAATTTGAGAAGGTTGAAAATTTTAGTTGGCATTCATTATTTAGAGTGCTTGAAGATAAGGAATTTGTCAATAACGAAAAGGAAATTATTGATTTAGTTGACAAAGAGAAAGGAACCGTTGATTTGGCAGAAAAAATTATTGATAAAAAATATATTATCTCGAGGTTTTTGCCTTGTGATACAAAGGTTAATTTTATTAGTGTTGAAAATTTGGTTGGAGAAAAGAATGATATAACTTTATTGAAGACAACTTTGGAATAGACAAAAGTCGTGATACTACAAATTTTTATGGCAGCCAATCCAATTTCTTATTTCTTGGTAATAATGTGAGTAGTTTTAATAAAGAAATTCACTGTGTTTGAGAATAAATGGGTTAATATGAATATTGATCAACTATAGTGAGCTTTGAAATGGTATTAAAAGTAAAAGATTCTTCTATTACCATGTGTAAAAATAAAAAAAATAAAAAAAAAAACCAACAATAAGTTGGAGTTGCACATCATTAGATTTCCATGGAGATTGTTTCTCAAGCTGATTCCATGGAATGTTCGTTTAAGGGAAGTAATGTTAACATAAAATGATAACCGATTTAGGGTTTAATTATTTAATGAATTTTTAGTAGTTTTAAGAGGGATAATTGACAAGTGTCGAATCTGTGCAATAATAAAAATCTTACTCCAAGAAAATATAAACTTTGTATATAACAGTGAGTAGGTCGTCTCCACAGGGATTGGGAAAAATTTGTTTCTTTTAAACTAAAAACTACTGGGGGGATTTGTTTTAAATAAATTGAAAATAACAATTAACTAATTAAAAGCAATTCAAGAAAATAAATAGAGATTAAAATCAATAAGAACACAGCTCTAGCCAAAGATACAATTTTCAAACATGGTTCACACAACTGATCATGGATGCAAAAATAGTTCAATTATTCATTAATAGATTGGTTATAGCTTATAGCCAACTCTTCCTTAATTTATCGATAGCCAAGGTACGACCATTGTCTATTTCTCTAACCTAAGAAATAACCCTAGGTACGACCGTAGGATTTAATTCCTTGATTGCCTTAGAAACTAGAAAAGCCCAAATCCTAATTAATAAACACGCTACTGAGGGTTTATTTAAATTAGATCATATGTTCCCCTAACATGAAATTAATCAAGCTAGCTACCACTTGAATTAATCAATCAAACAATTACGGATTCAATTGATTAATATGGTTGTAGATTATTATGTTAATTCGAATATCGAGCCCTTGACATTCAAAGAACAAAATAATCATAAAAATTAAACCAAAGAACATACGAATATTAATGAATAAAAGAAACAACTGAAATTTAATTAAATCTCACAGATGTTTGGAACCACGTCTTCAAATTGACCCTTGACTAGAACAAGTAGTTTAGTTGCTCTCCATGGGAGAGAACTTTACACAAAAGATGAAAAAGAGAGAATAATTGCTAGAGAGAACGTAGAAGAATTTCTACCTAATTTCTTATGGAAGAGGCGTCCTTCCTATACCCAAAATCACGTTACTTCAAAGTAACGTTCCCTAAGATTCCCTTCCATAATTATCTCCTAATTTTTAGTAGTCGAAAGTCTTTCCAAATTATCTCTTTGGAAGAGATGTTCTAAAAATAAGGAAATACAAATAAAAATAACTTCCTAACACAATTAAACTACTAGGGGGGAAACGTCCATCCAAGGTGTGACTCCAAATAGGAAATTTCTGCGCAGGATTTTCTGGGGCTTTGTCTTGGACGTGAGGACTAGGTATGCCCGTGCCAATTTCACATGTGATCTTTATGGAAAAATCTCTTAATTTCCTTTTATTTCCTTCTTTATATACTTTCCTGCAATTAACATCAATTATACCAAATATGAGTAGAATCAATCAATTAGTACAATATTTGGTAATAATAAAAAGGAAATAAACATATATTAATCCACTAATTAGCACCCTATCAATAATTGAACCAATTATTTAGAATTTCTTATTATCCGTTGAAATTTCTAAGGAGATTGTTAGTGTTAGACCTGATTCCGTGGATAGTTTGGTTTTATGGAGGCAATGTTAACATATTTAACCAAGTTATTCAGGATTTAATTATTTAATGAGTTTTTTTATTTGTTTTAGGTTTACATGTTATAACTTCTAGAGCAGAATTATAAGTTGAGATCAAAAGAGATTTTACTTCCTAATTAATTTGAATTGGTTAGTCATTGAGTCCCCGTAGGTTTAACCATTGCACCATAGTATAATACTAAAATTATTTGGTCTAGTCCTACTTTATTTAAAAATCAGTGGCCCTACGATTGTATCTGCGGTGCAAAAAATCAGTTGTACTAATCAAATTTATTATCATAATAATCCAAAATCTAAACCTCAAAATTCACACACACACACACACACACACACACACACACACACACACACACACACATATATATATATTACGCACACAAAACTAACCCATTTTCCACTGCATACAAACAAATTCAAGATATCAACTATTACGGTCATCCTAGGCTGAAGTAATACAAGTTCACTCGTGTGGTATCTTCAAAAATGTTTTTTTCAAAGTTTCGTACGTTGTTTTTCCGGGAGGAAGTGTCTGGGGAAACCTAAATGGGATTGTCTGCTTCGCATCGAAACGTGGAATCAAGGAGATTGTCCCATTGGTACACTAACATCTCCCACGAAATTTCCTAAATAAAGCCAGATCGAATTACATTTTCTTCCAATATCGATCCTTCCCTGTCTTGTGGCTTCAGATTTATATCTGTGTTGAAGAATAAAATCTTACTCCTGGTATCTTTTGTTGTTTAGTAATTATGATTGCATGTTAAGAAGCTTCCTTGTACGCATCAAATGAGGGAGCTCTCTTCCAATAGATACAGAAACAAAACGAGCAAATTGAAGAAAGGATTTTGCTATGATTTTGAAGGTCACAATACACCAACACAAAATAAAATTGTTATATAAAATTTTGGACTTTAGCACTATCATTGGGACTATCATTGACACTGTGATTTTAAGAGTCACAAACACTTACATAAATTTCAATTGTTGCTTTCTGTAGCATAAAATTTTAAATAACTATCTAAGTATATACAGGATGGTGTAGATATTTCTAAATTTTCAAGACGTGGAAGAAGAAGAAATTCCAATTGTTTCAGATGGCGTGGATATTTCTAAATTTCCAAGATGATAAAAAGGAAGAGATTCTAATTGTTGTTGGGTGAATATTCTTAAAGTCGGGAAGGGAAAGGAGGAAGGGAGTTAACTTTGAGAGATTGATCGCTTGATTAGTTTAATTTAGTAGGTAAACAAGACAGATCAAACCCAAAAAATCTCGTAAGTAAACTCGACTCGAACTCAATTTATACAGCAAAATTGAGATCGAGTTCATCGAACACTTCAAAGTCGAATTCTAAGCCCTGGAGAAGAGTGGAAGAAATGGGATATACATATGCTCCTTATAAATGTTACCTTGGATGTGTCATAGACCATACTCTATATGAATCATCTTACGTAAAATGACTTCTACTCGAGGGCTTCTATTTTTCTGAGCCCATTCATGCGGACCGGATAAAAAAATCCCACAAACAAAAAAAATAAAAATCCAATTCTCTATATAGTCAACAGGGGAAAAAAAAAATCGATTCTCCAACTACACAAAGTTCTTCTCGAGTTTGACATTTAAAATCGCAGCTTCCTCAACTCTTTTCTCAAACAGATTCTGACCTTAATTTCTCCAAAACCTAAAATCTCTCGAAACTCCTCACTCTCGAACCGATCTAATCCAATGTCGATGGACAAATCCGCCAAAATCTACGTAGCAGGCCACCGTGGCTTAGTCGGTTCTGCCGTTGTCCGAAAGCTCCAATCCTTAGGCTACTCCAACCTCCTCCTCCGCACCCATTCCGACCTCGATCTCACCATCCAATCCGCCGTCGACGCCTTCTTCGGTGCCGAGAAACCAGACTACGTCATCCTCTGCGCCGCAAAAGTCGGCGGTATCCATGCCAACAACACCTACCCAGCTGATTTCATCACCATCAATCTCCAAATTCAAACCAACATCATCACTTCCTCCTTTGCCCATGGCGTTAAGAAACTCCTCTTCCTCGGCTCTTCCTGCATTTATCCCAAATTTGCGCCCCAACCCATCCCCGAAAAAGCCTTATTGACAGGCCCTTTAGAGCCCACGAATGAATGGTACGCGGTTGCCAAGATAGCAGGAATTAAAATGTGCCAAGCTTATCGACTGCAGTTCAATTTCGATGCGATTTCGGCGATGCCCACGAATTTATATGGGCCTAATGATAATTTCCATCCCGAGAATTCCCATGTTTTGCCCGCTCTGTTGAGGAGGTTTCATGAGGCTAAGGTGAGGGGGGATGAGAGGGTGGTAGTTTGGGGGAGTGGGACGCCGTTGAGGGAGTTTTTGCACGTCGACGATTTGGCCGATGCGGTGGTTTTCTTGATGGAGAATTATAGTGGTTTGGAGCATGTTAATGTGGGGAGTGGGAGAGAGGTCAGTATTAAGGACTTGGCTGAGTTGGTTAAAGAGGTAGTGGGATTTGAAGGGGAGTTAGTTTGGGATAGCACTAAGCCTGATGGGACCCCTAGGAAGCTTATGGATAATTCTAAGATTGAATCATTGGGTTGGCAGCCGAAAATCTCTCTGAAAGATGGGCTTGTGGGTACTTATAAGTGGTATTTGGAGAATGTTCAGCAATAATGCAGGTGATGGTCTTGAATTTGTTCTCGGTTGTCAAAATTTTTTATTTTTGACATGTATTATTATTGTTATTTACTTGTGCTGTGAACTGGTGGTTCTGAATTTTGATCTGTATCAATGACACAAGGGTTTTATTACTTCTATGTTGTAGAAGAGTGTTCCTCCAGATAATTATTGAATTCGAAGTTCTTCTTTGTACCAATCATATTGAAACTTGGCATTATCTATCCATTTGTAAGCATGAATTTATGAGGCTTTATTTTCCAATACTTCTATTGTGAATATGCTTGAATTATTCTTTGTTTGCTAAAGTTTATTGTGCAATGAGAAGCTTGAGCAATTATCACTCAAAGAGATAGTTGTATTTTATCTCTTTGAGAAGCTTTTTTGCATACCATGTCTTTAAAGCCGTTCAGCTCTTAAAGCTCTCACATACACTGATGCAAACTTGACAATCCAAATTAGACAACCTTTTGGTAGTTGAAAGGATCTAACAACTGAAAGTTTGACATGGGAGCAACGAGGATGTTTGATGGGCTGAACTGCTTACTCTGAGTTTGTGAGTGTCTTTCATTATCTTGTTATGTTACTATACCAATACTCTTAGTAGCAACTGGTTGGATTTGTGTTTTGGTCCTTTTCACAGGACCAAACTATGGAAGTGTTCATTGCACGAGTGCAGATGGAGAAGTGATGCAGTGGAAAATTTTCAAAAGAAATTCCTTTTTTTATTTTATTGGTAGATTATAGAAATTTTGGAATGAATGGTGCAACAGCGTGATAGAGGGGTTTCCTTATCTAGAGGTAAAATATTAATGAAACCTCTGTTACATGGACTCTCCTCTCACCCCCACTACACCAGTGTCATATTATGTTGACATTGGGGTGGGTGTGGCATATATTAACTATAATGTTCGTTTTGCTGTGCCATAGTTGTGTCAGACTCTTCGTTTTATGCCATCTTCACACATACATAATCCACATACTCCCATACCCGAATCCATGTTGATTTCCAAAAAGCATAAAACCCAGCTTTCATCAGCTTGTTAGTTGTTTGATCATCAGAGGTGGGAAATTAAGTTCTGAATCTTTTCTTAGGGTGATGGAGTGGAGATGCTAATAGAATAAGACCACACCATATGGTGGAGTATGAGAAGAAAAGTAGGAAAAACAAAGATGCCCTGATTTGGATAGAGATGCAGGGGGAAATAGGAGTGGAGAAAGTAAGTTACATCTTAAATCATCATTTCTGAGCATGACTGTCAAATGCTATCATTGACTTCCTTCCTGTGGATTTGCTGAAACTTGGCGGGAGCTTTCAAGTCTGCTTAACGTAGTGATTTGCTGTTATTACATTAGTATCAATAGAGGTGTAGATGTAGATTGACAGTGTATGTTTAATGTACTTATATTTGCAAGCAGTTAAACTGCGCATTCAGGATTTAGACTTTACATCTATTGACTCTTATTTCTGCTAGAATTTGTGATATTCATCAGTGTAAAATCCATCGAACTTGAAGTAGGACTTCTACGGGATAACCCAAAAAATCATTCTCCCCGAATATATAGCGCTTTGGATATTGCATTTGTTTAAAGTTGTAGTTAATGTCTTAATGCAGTATTACTCTTTGGGCATGGACCCATCATACATATTTTAATGCTGTAATTAATGGTTTTTAATAGTGTACGTTACTTTTAACTGATTGTGATCTCCATGCTTTTGAGTTTAATGATCTCTGAGGAGATCTTAACTGTAGCCATTTGATATTGCTCAGTCTTGTGTACAGTTTTTTATTCATAGCCTTCATTGTTAGTGACCAACTTATAACGTGACTAAAAAGGATATGTTTGCCATGCATAATGCCTCTGTTTTTTTTGTTTTTTTGGTCCCTTTGTAGGAAGGACTAACCGACCCTGTTTCTGAAAAAAATGTCACTAAATCTCAAACATTTTCTGATATTACGTTCCTTTTGGAGATCATGCTGGTTTATCTGATGTTATGTTTTGCCTATGCTTATGGTGGAGGTATTGACCTCTAAGGAACATGTATAAACTAAAAACCATTATATCCGAGACTCACAACTGTCTTAATTTTCTGGGTCTGCTTTTTGTAAATGCTGACATCCTCAATTGCCAAAGTAAATTTTATAGAGAAAAAGAAGGTTTAGAAATGAACACGGTGATTTTCCTGGGCTAAATATCTCATTCATGCTAACATGACCAGTCCCAGAACTATCAGTTTGGCTTGAGGCACCATTTTAATGCTTTTAGGTAAGAGTTATTCTCAGTGAATTATATGCTAGCCATTGTTTTGAATTGCAATGATCTTGTACTTTTAAGCCTTTTCATTCTCTATTTATAATCATGTCAAGTTCATATTCTTTGTTGTGTTTCTTACGTTTTCCTGAAATAAACTGGTGTTTTGTGTGCATTACACTCCCATGGTATTACTGCAATGACAGGTTTTCTTTAGCTGCTACTGTGATAGTTGCTTAATTCTTTTGTTGTGGTCCAGTTTTCCTATAAATTTGTCAGTGTTCATATTATGTGTCCGTGTGGCTTGCACTTCATAGAATCTATTTATTTAATTTCTTTACATGCTGAGCTATGAAGCCGTGTTCATCCTTTTGAAAGTAGGATTTAATTAAGTTTGAAATTGGTCCTTTTTGCTTGATGCAGAGTTGCTTGAATTTTGGAAGTTAAATATCTTACTAAGAAGTAAAGCTTGACGTACCTTTCAGTCTTATATTGATACTATCTAATGGTTGGGAATACATTTGGAAGTTAAAATTTCCCTAGATTAAATTTCTTTTTGTTGTTATGCTTATGCAGTAAGTTATTAATCCCATAGAATGGAAAGGAAAAAGGTTAATGGTTTAAATGCATCAGGTGCCAAGTAGATAGGGAGGATTCCAGGCATGCTTCATGAAACTATGGAAAGCCTTAGAGAAGTGGCGTTTGGTTTCTCTTCTTTTCTATACCCGGCACCTCTTTTGGTGGAAATCCAACATTGAAAATACCACAGTTGTATAGTTTGAGATTTTTGAGGCCTCTGGTGTCAACATTTTCTTCCTTCGACATGAAATCTGCAAGATTGCAACCTAGGATAAATTTGTCCGACTCCAAATGATTCACAGGAGCACATGTATATGTTGTGTTACTATCAAAGAATCTTCTCATTGCTATTGTTGAAATATTCTGTGTCTCAAAGAATATATAAAAATAAGAAGGGTTGGTGTGCTCTTTCTTTCCTCCTACTCTCTTGATTGCCAACTTATGTAAAGATCCCTATGAACTTTGATACAGAAAACTGCAGCTACCTTGAGGGTGCTTGCTATTAATAGTACGCCAACAATTTTGGTTTATATTCGGAAGAATTAAGGTTTTTTTTTTTTTTAAGGTTCAATGTAGTAGGCCTTGTAAGGGGCTCAGAGTCTGAGTATGAAATTTCATGCTACTAAGGTGATGTTCTGGACTGGGTTTAGGAACAACATGAGAACTGTGGTTGTGACGTGGGCTACGAATTGCAAAATTTTGGACAGGTAGAACTCTTTGTGCCATATGAATAGTTGGGCCAATTGGCAATCTAAAAATTGGTGATCCAACTTTGTGCAAACAGTTAAATAACCCAACATTGCACTTGGCCCAGTTGGTCAACCGAATTTTGTTCGCTCAGTTATGTAGCCCAGCCAACCAACCATGCAAACTACCCAGACTCACCTCAAATAATAGATGATATATAAAAAGAAGAAAAAGCTATTCATTTGGTGAAAACTTAATTAATTTACCAGACTCAAAAAAACAAAGATTAGGGAGGCACCCCAAAAAATTATACAAATAAATAAAGATCATGAAACAATTACTTACTGATAAAAGGAGCTTGTCAAATTATAGCAAGTTTTGGCCCAAGAAGAAATAATCAAATTTTCAGCATATGTTTGGATTCAACTCTCACGAAGTCTTAGCCATAAGGCTGTAACCTAAAACGCCAAAGAGATGTAAGCTACTCCCATGTGCTAGAATAACTTTGTAACAAAAGATAGAAAGATGCATACTGAAGCAGCAAGACAGAAAGTACTCCATTTGTTACTGTGAAACTAAAAATTGCCTGGAACTGAAAATTCATGATGTAAATAGTAGTCTCCGGGCTCAGCAGTTGTCTGTAAGGGGACAATTCACTGAGAGCTCTGTAAGCCTCATGAATTGCAATATATCTTGTTAGATATGGATATGGTGCAGTCTGCAATAACTGCACGCCTTTCTGTTAACTTCTTACGATTGCACATTTCCCTGATCATTGTTTATTACCCTAATAAATTCTGAGGCCCTACCACGCTGCCAACTTTTCTACCAGCGCAGTAAATGCAACGACCAACACACAATACACACAGTAAAACAGTTCATCTCCACCTTACCACCAGTAATATCATCTCAGTTTCAATAGCGAAAGAATAAGGAAATTTTTTTTTGTGGGTTTTTGGTGGGAGAAGAAAATCCAAAAGCTTGTGAACACTTTTGCACAGGAAGCCAACTGTCTGTACCCTTTTTCTTTTGTAACTGTTTTATGTACTCCAATCATCTTTGGAAGCCCAAAGACCCCACCAATGAAGGACCCGCTTGAGAAGATGTGAAAGAAAGTAACAAAGGGAAAGTGAATAACGAAAACGCCACGCACGATTTCACATGCACAGTGCATACAACAACACAAAAATTCCAAATCCTAACCACCCCCCCCCCCCCCGGGGGGCCCAAAAACAAAAACACACAAAAAAACCTCAAAAAAAAATTTTTTTTTTTTGGGTATCATGAACTGTAATTGTTTGATATTCTTTTTTAAGAATATGTTTCTTTAGAAACTTCAAACACATTTTTTTACACATACACTTATTAATAAAAATATTTAAAACTGTTATGGTAATATTTTTCAAATAAACCAACCATCCAAACACCGTCTAATCGAGTTTTGCTTCCTATAACAAGGAATGATGGGAAAAATATTAAATAATTAACATAGTCTCTGTGATCTATAAATGGTACATCAATATCAGTTGCATTTTATCACACAAATAAATTGAGTAATTCATGAAAAATACTCGCCAGATAGTAATACATTACATGACACTGCCTCATGAAGTGGATGACCACGCAACACATGACCACGCGGCAACGGAATGGGGTCATTTCCATGGAAAAGCCAATAACGTCGTGGCCAATCGGTCATCCATCTCTCATTTCTAACTTCACCAGTTCTACTGTCTTTACCGACAAGTCTTTTCGCGTGCAAGTTTTGGACAATATTTAGATTATATGGATACAAGTAAAACAGCTAAAAATGTTTCCAAATCTATTGCGTTACCTCGAGTTACCCGCGAGTGATACCTCGTTGCGTTGCTACTCAAGTTTTTCCCCATAAACAATTATCGATCTCTTTCAACTTCCCCACTGCCCACCTCATCAATCCAATTCAACGGAAAAGACAAATCACAGACTACAAAAATTATGTTGCATTCGGCAGGCAAATAAACATCAAGAGTTCATCATCGAGTCATTTGATCCAACTCCAGTTTAGCTATGGCATTAATCATCTTACCAACATCTTATTAAATTCTATTTTGTTTTCATTTTTTCCAAAATTTATGATTTTAACAAGCAAATGATTTGATAAAACTAAATCAACTTGCAAAATGGAAAAGGCACACTGATAATGGAAATCAGCAACAGAGATTAACAATGTTTCTGCTTAAGTAAAACTAAGCAGAAACCAAAAGCCCAAATGAAATATCACTAATACTAAAAACTATTCTTCTCATTTTCCAAATTAAAATTAAATCAGATTGTTTCCCATTCTCATTGTAGACTACACAAGCAAGAAGCACAAAGTTAAGACTACAAAAAGAATTGCAAATTCCTACACCACTTTGAGAGAAATATTTGCATATCTATTCTTTACAAAAAGCCATCATTAGGCAAATAAACCATGAACTAAATGATCATAAGTTACACAATTAGATTGAGCCGTCCCGCCAATATCACTCCCCCCAGTTGGACCCTTCCCAACTCCTCCACCTCCTCCTCCTCCTCCACCACCACCACCCTCCTCAGTATCTGATGTCATAAAAGAGGAACAAGAAAACCACCTGCAAGAAAAGGACTGGCGATGGAGGAGTTTTTGCACGGGCCAATGTTGAGCCCACGAGAGACTTAGAAAATGAAGCCATTTGACACAGCAGCACCCAGATGTTCTTCACATGAGCTTTCATCATTTGACTGCAGCCACCTCCCTCAGACAAAGCTCAGCCTCTTCCAAGCTAGGTGGCACCAGCACCAAGAAAAACTGTATGATCAGACGAAAAGCGAAAAGCGAGCATGAGTTGAGTTTTCGCTTTAAACTTTAAAGGACTGCAGCAGGACAGCTGCAAAACTAAAGGGGCTCTAGGATGAGTTTAGCTCACATGAAAGATGAATAAGGAAAAAGCAAAACACGAGGCTAGGAAGTAGGGAGAGATTTAAAGAGCGAAACAGTACGTACCGTATTTCTTCTTCCACTTCTATCAAAGATTTTGATTTTTTCTTTTTTGGGTCCTATTCTTGAAGATCAGAAGCAAGGATGGTTAAGGCAGAAGCATGAGAAACTGAGGACAGCTCAGATACGAGTCTATAAACTCCTCTTGCCTTCCGCTTTGGTTATGTCTACACTGTACAAACAGTTCAAACAGTGGCTGTCTGTCATTCCTTAGCGTAATGGGGGCTAAAGTAAATGAACAATAAAAATAAAGATATTAATGCTTGTACGGTTTTGACAGGGCCTTCAACGATGTCAATAACACTCTATTAGTTATTTTTTATGTCAAAAATATATCATTCTTAAGAATGATATACTACTATTTTTTCCAAAAAAAAATTATAAAAACCAATCCAAATGCACCTTGCTAGCACTGCACTTCACAAATCACCCCCTTAAAAAAAATCCTATCCCCGTTTTAGCTATATTTGGTAAAAATATTGATTGTAGATGGTTAAAGTAATGTAGGAGATACATCATTATCAATCACATATTCACAAAACAAGTAAGACGAATCCTTCATCTGTGGTGGGCAATAGACAAAACGAACACACTTTACAAATGTGGTGAAATATACAGATAACAATGCCACATAATTTCTTATGATTATGCAATATCTTCTTCTTGAGGATTTGTGCAGGCAATACAGTTTATATTTTTTACCCTTGCTTGTGGCCTTCACAGGTCATAATATTCCCATTAGTCATCTTAATTAAATGCATATATGCTGAAATTATCTCTTTTTTCTTTTCAGCAAGAACCCTATTACATAAATTGTCAAATGTCAACTCCTTCTCACATAAATGAGTCCAAATTTATTCACTAGTCATTACTAAGAAAATCTAAAAATTTATTATCCATTAATGAATTTGGACTTACTGTATGACAAGATCATATTATTTTACACATCAAAGTTAGAGACAGAAGTTAAATTTACGTCAGTGTAAATATTTTAATGGCAATAATGGACATTGTAATGCATGAAATAGCATAGAGTAGTATATAAAATTTGTAAGCAGATGTCGTAACTTGAACCACACTACGTAGATGGCCTTTTTTAATATCGAGTAGCATTTGTTTCAAAAAAAAATATATATCGAGTAGCATATAAAATTTATGCTACGTAGATCTGTACACATATACAGTGTAGAATTCAAACCATTGCCTTGTTCAGAAATCAGAAATTCAAACAGTTTCAGCTTTGCAGTATTGTATGCAAGTTTTTTAATGGCGGACCTGACTCCTCCGACACCAAGCAGGTCATCAATTTCGAGGCCTTTTCCTCGAGACTACCACCAAACCAAAACTGAAAACCCCACCCCCCAAGAAGTGTTTATGGCCTAACATTCGTTTGTGTGGATTCTTGAAGGGCGTCACTGCTGCTAATTAGCTAGTTTGGCTTTTTTCAAGGAGTTGGTTTGACCTCTTAGTCAAATATAATAACACCTATTTGGGGCCCATTTTGCAAAATATTGGCCCCACATAATAACACAAAAATCAACAAAATTTCCTGGGCATAAATTGGTCGTCTGGTCAAGGGGTGAAATCTTCCCCGTGTTTCTCGTATCATGTTCGTGTTTGTTCCTTGGTCCACTGGGAAATTGCTGAGTGAACAAGAAACAGAAATAATTGCTGATGAATTTCGCTGTTACCCAATTAGGATCATAATTATAATGTAACTATTTACTTAGATGATTGAGTGTACATCAATTCTTGAAATGAATCCCGTGAGAAAAGGTGTATATGGTGATTGAAACATGATTAATCTGGTACATTTTTTTTTTTTGGTAGTCTTCTCCCTTTTGACCATGTCTTTTTTTCCTTGAGTGGTTTAATTTTGATGGCCAGTTCGAGGGGAAATCACAGGTCTGGTTTAAGGAATTAAGCTTGAAAATTGGCCTAAATAATACGATTTAGAATCTAAGTTGGAACAGCAAGGGACAAAATGCCTGATCAGGACAACTCAGAATTCAGACAATGATTTAGCAAAATTTCAGACCAAAATGCATAAAGGGGAGCAAAGAAGTACCTGAAGAACAAGAATGACAATGCCCCAACTCTCGAGTCCAAGACAAATATGACTCAAGAATCAAAATCACCACCTGGTCTTGATTAAGCTATGACCTGGAAAAAGAACAGAATTAAACCAAAAAGAAAGAAATAAGTGGAGAAATATCGAAAACAAAACAAAAAAGTACGTAGGAGTGAGGACTGGACTTTGGAATTGAGATTGTGTCCAATCCAATTAGACCTCTTTTGAGGAATTTGTTGGTACAATAATTTTCTTATCAAACCAGTGGCTTCAGAGTTCAGACAATGATAGACTTAAAAAAGAAAAGAAGACAACGTAAGAAACATTTGAGATCTGAATTGATCAGTGACAATAAAATTGCAAAGATATCAATCATTTTCAAGCCAGATCTTCAAAGATCAAACACTACTGCTTTCATGACTGCCACTGTAAACTGTAAAGCCACGCCATATATCACAAAAAACGTACAACACTAATTGCATTTCGGGCTTCTTAAGCCTCGACCTACATGGGATTATGCAGATTCAAACAACTCCCCAAAGTTGCATGCACTAATGAGATATTGACAAAGAGAGAAGTGATAACACAATTGTTGAAGGAAATGAAGGGCACCTTCCAGTTCTCGAGGAGAAGCAGCAGCAGCAAGGAAAAGTGCATTGAACTGTAGTTTTGTGATAATGAATTCTTTTTCTAAGTAAAACTTGATACAGAATTTGTGAGTCCCATCTGTTCACGCTTTATAGAAACATTTTGTAAACTTTGGCAATTGAGACTGGAGCGTGAGAAATACAGTACTAGTGATGCCGTGTCAATTAAATTTTGTAAAAAGAAAAAGAATTTGTATTTTTTTTTTTATAAAAAGTAGCAAGTTATTAAAAAATTTGGAGCACTTTCTTTAAAAAACTTTTGATTTTTAACGACACTATTTACAGTAACATTTTCCCTAAAACGTTACACTTGCACATCGTTCCATTGTAATAAAACTCCAGCAACATTGTAAAATATTTTAGCCATTTAAATTATTGTACAATTTTGAAACAAAAGCGTGCAAGAAACACAAAACAATTTGGTAATTAAATTTTGGCCAGCAGTTGCTAGTAATAATAATTTCTCTTGCTTATATTCTCGTAATCTGAAAACCAAACTAGAGACAGAAATCAAAAGGAAAAGAAGAGACAATTGAGAATATTATAATTTTTCCAAAAAGCAAAAGGATGAATATTTTTCCACTTTACTGACTGAGTTGGACTTTAGAGAAGCTTTTTAATTTTACAGTTTACTATTCTCTTTTTCTTGAAGCTGAGAATGGCAAATGGCAAAAGGTGCCTTGATTTTAAGCCTTTTATGGGGAATGCAACGCAAGTGACCCGCTTATGCCTCCACTTTTTTCCCTTGTGATGCCGCAGCCAATGGCTTCAATAAAAAAATTCAGTAGTAAATTTCTAAGTTTTCATCAGACTTTAATTAATTAGATGATCAGTAGTTTAAACCAAAGAATGACTAGATAAAATCTTTTATATAAGCATTGGCCTACGATTACTTACGTAAAATTAGCTTTGATTATTATCAAGAATTTGTAATTGAAGAAATGATGATGAATTTCACGAAATGTGTCTAGATTGTAAAACAATAAAATTACAGAAATCAGTCAAGTTTCAACAATCATTATGCACTACGGATTAGAGAAAATGCCAACATGAGTTTTTTTTTTTTTTTTTTTGGTAGAAAACCATGATCCATACAACACTTGAAATCACTCTGACAGTGTGCACCAAGCACTAGTCGAGCCTATTACTGATGAATTTTTTCAACACCAAAGTGCACTATAGGTTTAACTTTATGTATTGCATTGGAGAACACACACACATATATGAGTTGACCTCAACCAATCCTTGGTCAATTTTCAACCTAGAATCAATGTCTAAATTGCTTCATTAAAGAAAAAATTATTTTTGTAAGGAGAAGATTGACATGCTAGAACCTCAAATAAGAAAATGATGTTTGTGGACATGTAATTAATAAAATAATTATCTTAACTCTCTTATGTTAGTTCACGAGTTGGGATTAATTTGTATACAAATATCATGAAAATTTCGCAGAATGGAGATGAAAATCAGCATAAGTATTAATAACAAATTCTTTCAGCCTTGATGGTAGCGTTTGATGTTAAGAACTTTTGGAGATGGTTTTTACTCCTAAAATTTGGAAAATGGTGGATAAGAATTCAAGTAATTGTTTAAAATTTACAATTATTTGAAATATTGTCATAGGGCAAAGAAGTCTATCAGTCTAAAATAATAAATTTAACTTTTTTAGTCCAAAGTAGGTTAGGCCTTTATTAGGAATTATGTAAAACATTTGTCATCTTCATTCATTTAGAAACTTCTACCACCGTGAATTTCCCAAAAAAAAAAAAAAAAAAAGAAAAAGATGTACACGGTAGACAGTGTACCTAAACGAAATTCATCAACACGTATGGGTCACCGAGGAATGAATATCAATAATCCACAGCAGAAATTGATTTAAATTAAAGTAGAATTTCGCATGATGAGAAACAAATTATAGTCACAAAATGAGATAGCAAGTCCAATAATGTCACTCCCTAACAGTAGAACTTTGTTTTTGTTCTTTAAGGTTCTGAAATCGAAACAGTCACATTATGTAGATATTAAAATCCACGTACGAAGTAACCTGAAGGGAAATCAGAGGTACAAAATTTGATACTTAAGCATATTTCATTTCATTTTTCAACAAAAAAAAAAGCATATTTCATTTTCATTCTTAGACGATAACTTAAAGTAATTGTTCTTCAATGCAAATATCTTATGCAGCTTATTGCACTTAATTACTCTTTTGTTTCACTGTCATTATATCAAAGCAAGAAGAGAAAATATGAGAAAAGGACCGAATGAAAGGACAAAGGATTCAGTTTTTTTTTTTTTTTTTTTTTTGGTTGCTAGGTAAAAGACTAAGGGATTAAATGGAAAAAAGGAAAATGACAAAACAAAGAGTAGCTCCAACAAGCATACAGCTTAATTAGAATTTAAAGGGGCGATGAAATAATGCTTATCAGTAAGGACATCTCATCTTGGTTAGCGACAAATACAAGAGATTATAAAATAAGTTATCATCTCTTGCTGATGGGGAAAGAAAGTTTCCCGATTCAGAAAGATTGCAAAGCACACTAATAAAGGTTTAAGTGTAATGGGAGCAAGATTTTTGGCTCCGTTTGGCTTGCAATTTTTTGGAATTACATTTTTTATAGATTAATAGTTTTACTTGTGTTTAGATTGTAATCTTTTAAACTATTATTTAAAAAAATACTGTAATAATTTTTGATCCGTTATATAGGATTTGACTATGATCCAAAGTTGAGTCAACTTTGTATCATACAAAGAATTAATAGTTTAATGAAAATAAAAAGGGTAGGCGTACAAGAGTTATTAATTTAATTTATAAATAAGTAAACTCACATGAGTTGTCAAAATTCTATTTGTTTTTTGCTAACTTGTATTGTGGACCATAGAAATGTCAAATATGATTAAAACATATTTGAAACCATTGCCAATTTTGTGAAAGCCGTCGCTTTCTATGACATTGGAAGCAGAGATAAGAGATCTTAGTGTTGAACCATGAATATCATGATATGGAAAAGACAAAGAAGGAAAAGAAAGCAACTGATGAATTTATAGTAAAAAAGATGATTTTGTTATGATGAGACCACCCTGCATGGGATGGTGCCACCCACTTGACCCTTTCTTTTAAGATATCTAGTGGTCATCCTTCCCGGTGCACTAATTTTTTACCCCCAAAAAAATTTTTTTTTTCTTTTCAAAATTAGGAAATGAAAGTTTTTAGTTGAACTTCATCAAAGTTTTAGTTCAACCATATCGTTTCATTTGTTAATGTATCGGCATATAATAAGATTTCCAGAAGGGTTTTCAAGCAATTGAATGAAACTTTAATGGCTCGAGCCCATGTTACATGACTCGGGTACGGAAAATATATGCCCAGTACAAATGATAAGCTCAATACGGTACGATTGAAAAAAGTGAAATTTTCATTTAATATATACCATATAGCTATACTTATATTTGTATCTTATCGACATAACACGAGACGCCTATAGTGATAGGATGAGTAAATAGTACACATAATATAGGTTTGACCCAATTGACCAAAAGAGGATGTGATAACACATTTCAAAATTGTTACATCTATCAAGAGAGAGAGATCTAAGTAATAATCAGCGAGTGGAAGGCAGATGCTGAAATCAAGTGGACCATCATGTCTTTATTATTCAATGATCTTTAATTGGATGATAATTAGGGTGTTCACTTTCGAGCCAAATTCATCAGCATTCGGCAAGTAATTTACATGGAGATTTTTGTTGCTCTCTGTAAAATATCATCGTGGAGTGGATTAGTGGGGACAAGTAGTTTATCTAGAGAGACAATAAGTCAAAAAGTGAAGATAACCTTTGCATAAATCTATTCAATACATAAAAGCCTAAATTTCTATGTTGATCATCTACCAAAAAGAAACGGCTGCTTAATCTGGTTGGTAATCCTTTGACGGAAAGCCTAATTTAACCCTACCATATGCCAAGGTATTCAGACCAAATTTCTATTGTTGAGTTGATAGCTCATCATTACTTTTAATTTACTATCTATCTTTAATGTAGTTAAAGAGTGTGCTGCATTAGAAAATCAAATTTAGATTGTACTCCAGTACAAGATGAGCTGGTGACAAAAAGAAAATTGATTTATATACTAAACAGGACTGAACTTTGTCCAATGTCCTGTCCAAACCTAAGTTGTATCTCATACACATGGACCCTGAGCCTCTATAATTGCATCTCGCATGAATGTTCAAAGTTAGGTGGGGCTTGGTTCACACCTTGGAATCTAAATTTGAATCGGAATCGAAATTGAAATCATAAATAAAGTAGGACAATTGGAATCAGATTTGGGTTTGAAGCGAAATCCACCAAATTAAGAGAATTGGAGAAAGTATAATTTTTTAGGATTGATTTCGATTCCCGTAATCCAAACAACAACTGTCGGGTTTATTTTGTTCCCAATTCCAATACCCTCTGTTGGTCCTAGACTACAAAATTAATCAAATAATCACATTAATTTTTCAAATAAAATCCAGCAAAAATTAAACAAGATGGATATTACCTCGATATCACATTGTAATATGTGAAAATTTAGTACTATTCTTGTTTGGTAATCACGAACTCGACGGCTACAATGAAGTCCAGTAGGCTGAGGCACGTAATATGCTCTCTTTAAGACAATTTGCACCCTTACGGATTTAATTTCAGAATACTAGGTTACAGCGCATCGCCTCTAGGATACCAAAGTTCAACTCAAGTTGTTGTTTCTCTTTGATCTACACTACCAAGAGAAGCACAGAAGTTTTCCATATACCTTTTTTTGTCCAAAACTATAGTTATAGAATTTAGAAGAGTTTTTATTAAAAGATATCTTGAACTCTTCAAAAGCCTCATATTTATAGGCTGAAAAAAAAAGGTAATTAAATGTAAATATTAGAAAAATTAAATATAGAATTAAAATCTTAAATATATAATTATATAATAATATGGCCATTATTACCATTATTATTATTAATTCTCCATAACGGTCAAATTTGTAATTACAATAATGTTATAGCTGTTATAATCGTCATATACACAATCGTTAAAATAGTTATAAAAACTCTCTATTTATGTAGAATTTCATTTGTATTTTTATTAAAATATTGATGTGATTCAAGAAGCACTCACACTTGTTAGACTTGGATTTAAATATGATGAGCTTAAGAGAAGCGTATTCTTGGTGGAAGATAATCCACATGGTTGCTAGTTGAAACTTATGCACGGATTTGAACTTGTTTGCAAGCTTAAATTTCACTTTATTATGCTAGCACATTGGACCAAGGAGTG
The DNA here is from genome assembly GCA_024721245.1 of Mitragyna speciosa. Classification (NCBI taxonomy): domain Eukaryota; kingdom Viridiplantae; phylum Streptophyta; class Magnoliopsida; order Gentianales; family Rubiaceae; genus Mitragyna; species Mitragyna speciosa. Next base: position 9,778,123 of record CM045553.1, on the reverse strand, counting down.
AAGCATTGGTTGAGGATCAAATTCATCTACAAAGAAGGCCCAAAAAAAGTTACTAAGTTGTCCAAAATAATCTTACAAGAGGCTCGTTACTTGGACTTACTTGGAGAGCCCTTGAAGTTGATAAATGGAGGTCCAATGGAGCTTAATGAAGGATGTCCAGCCCATGAATTACTTTTGGACGAATTTTTATAGTTTTTATGGTTTTGCCATGTTTAACTTATTAGAATTACTCTACAATTATGTTTTTAGCTTAGTATTAGTGTTAGCTTAGGTATAGACTTAGTAGTTGCTTAATTCTTCAAATTTAGAAAATTCTTTGTAAGCCTATTTATAGGGCTATTTTTCTATATGAATTCAATAAGTAATTTTCAAAAATTTTGTGAGTTTCTCTTATGAGAATTTTCTTGGTTCTTTGTTAATTAAGAACTACTCTTGTTCTTATCAAGCTTGCTTGTGGCAACCACCAACTTAGATTAGAGTTTTCTTGAGTTTTTGATCAAGTCTTTAGAGCTAATTAGGTTAGAGAGTTTTCTTGAGTTTTTGATCAAGTCTTTAGAGCTAATTAGGTTAGACGATTAAACTCACTTAACTTAGTCTAGTCCAGTTTCTCCAGAGGCGTGTTTCATCTTCAAGGGAAGATTCAAGGCAAAACAACTTCACGTCAAGGGTTCCTTGGTTCAAGAATCAAACGAGATCTTGAATTTAATGAGTTGCATACCTGAAATCCAAGACTTTCTTCAAGGGAAGATTCAAGGCAAAACAACTCCACATCAAAGGTTCCTTGGTTCACGAATCAAACGAGATCTTGAATTTAATGAGTTGCATACCTGAAATCCAAAACTTTCTTGGCAATGCAACCGTGTGCACATCAAATACAACACCCTCTTACCAAGCAAGCTCTTACTTTCAAATTCATTTTGAAATTTGAACTGTGAGATCAATCCGAAACACATCAATTGCAACCCAAGTTGAACTACCAATTACTTCCAAGTTGGAAGTTCCAACTTCAAATAGATTCCTCTAGAATCCGCCCTGTATATACTACGTGTTAAGCAAATGACTCTACGGTTCTTTAGTTGCTTAGTTTAAAGAATAAATGACCTTGCATATATAAATGTTTATACAGACTAATATTTGTCTTGATTCTTTAAGTACATCAAATGGGAATCAAAGGACATAGTGCATTGCACAAAAACTACAAAAGAAAATTAGAATCTACTATAAAAGACCTCCCCAACATCGAGGACGATGAAATTCCACCAATGGAGATAAGCAATTCAAGTAAAATATTTTCAGTACAACCAAACACACCCTAAATCTAAACAATTTCAGAAAAAAAAAAAAAATCCCTTGCTCAACTTAAATGAAAGATGAAGATGGCCTTTTCAAGGCCCTATTATGGAGGCTCAAACCAAAACAACTGGAACAAGATGGCGTTAATTTAGGCCAGTAAGCTCCAGATCAGCCCATGGGCTGAAATCACCTGTTGTAATTAGGCCCACGCTGGGATCCAAAAATCAAGTCCTCCTAGAAGTATAAAGACTCTTCATCCTTTTATTCCCCTCAATTTTCCGGTGAATTTTTCTCTTCCCCCGCTGCTGGCGACGGCTCTCTTATCCCTCTGCAGGTTTAAAAATTATTCATCAAAGCAATTCATTCGGCTTTGCTCGGTGCAAAAGCAAGTAGGTTTCCTTCCACTTTCTGGATTCTATCATTTCTTTTCGGTAATTTCAGCTTCCTTTTCTCCAATTTTAATTTGGCATTTCCCTAATTGTGAATTATTGGAGCATTTATTGTAGCTTAATTGTTGAATACTTTGATGAATTATGAATTTTTCTGCTATTATGAATTATTTTTTTCGCCTTGCATACACATAAATATCCTTATTTCACACACATAAACACATGGGTATGTGTTTTGTGCTTCTGTATAATTCCTTAAAAGGGGGGAAAAAAAAACTAGTATTTATGCTAAGGTCGTACAGATTTTCATTTTGCAGATGGGGGTTCAATTGGGGTGAATTATAGGAGAATAGCAAATAACCTCCCATCAGCAGTCAAAGTAGTGCAGCTCCTAAAATCTCAGAGTTTGGATCGGCGGTTCTCAAAGCCTTAGCCGGGTCGCGCATTAAAGTAACAGTGGACCTCCCAAACGAACTTCTATTCAACGCCGCCAAAGGGCCTTCTTTTGCCTACTCTTGGGCCTTCTCACCACCCCGTCACTCAAATCGAAGCCATTGCAGTCGGTAATGCCCTTTGTATTCTCCCTGTGTTAAATATTTTGTTCTTGAACTAGATTTTTATTCAAAGAACTGGACATAAAAACAAAGTAAGAGGAAAGAAATTTTATTATGATTTATTATTTATTTGAAATTTGTTACCAATAGACAGGATTATTTTTAGTTTAGCACAGTTGTTACTGTTTGGATGGCAGAAAATTTGTTCTTTGAAGTCCCCTCCCCCTCCCTCCTCTCTTGGCTCCACGTGCCGGTTTATGGGAGGGCATTGGCAGTTGAATTGGTCTAATACTTTGAGTTGTGTTCTATAGGATGAGGGATGTTAGTTCTTTATCTCATTCAACTAATGATCAACCTTGGTATTTTGAGTTGTTTGGTGGCCTCAAATTGTAAGTTTATACACTTCAATTATATCATTCAGGCTACCTTTTGTGATTTTTGTCCTTTTTTCTTTAAGAAACAAGTTATTGAACAAATTCATGAGCCCTGTGTCTTCCGCTCCATTCTTGCCTGTAGAATGGATTCATTTCTTGCCATTTCTTTCAGAGAGGAATAGTTAAATATGACGTTCTTGTTTTTTGTATTGAAATACTTTGGGGACCATATAATATGTTTCCTTCTGAGCATGAAATCTGATTAAGTCTTTCCAAATTGCTCAGAGGTGGTGAGTAGCATCACCCAAAGGATGAGCAACCCTTCAGCAGGACCTTCGCCAAAAGTCAAAGTGGGATCCTCCCAACCATCAGAAAGTTCATTTAAGCGCAAGCGAGGAGTGTTTCAGAAAGACTGTGAGTACAGAAAAGTTATATCTTTCTTTCAGCTCTCTATTGGAAGAGCTTGATATGGTTGGTTTTTTATTTCTCCATTAATTTAATGTGTTTGCAACAGTGCAGCACATGATGTATGGCTTCGGTGATGATCCAAATGTATGTGTTACTTTCCTTTCCTCCATCTCCTTTACATCCATAGTTATTTCATGAAGCAAAAGCGGCCAAAGTTAATGTAATCTTAATGTTGCGTGTTGTGTACTTTTCTCTTTCACATTGTTCACGAATAGTGGAAAGAGCATATGATTTTCCTTTAACGGAAGAAAATCTGGTGGAGAAATTCTCAATATACGTTTGTTTCTAAGCATTTATGCTTGATAATAAGAGTCATATGACCCCCCTTGCAATTTTTGGAATGCAGAAATCCCCTTCTTATTTTCTTAATTATGATAATGTGATTGCATCATCACAATTATGTTGTACTTGCAAATGACTTGCCCTTAATATAGGGAATTTCGGAAGTGTTAATATTATTTCTCAATGACTGGTAAATCTTAAGGAAATGTTTCTGAATGTAACATGAACCAGAGGAGAGGATCACTGTAATATCAAGACTTTTGGTGTAGATCTTACATACTGGATATCAATTATTTGAACTTTGTTAAACAACTAGTGTTTTATTTTCTCAAGTGTATAGCTATTTTGCATGCTAATAAGGATATCCTTAAAAAGTATCTTGGTGAAATTCTTCGTACTAATCTTCTCATGATTTGTGGACTGGATTTGTCCTGCGTATCTTAACAAATATATTTCGGTTTGTTTCTCCTTTTTCATTTTTCAACGGATATTTTAAATAGGCTCATAAGAACCCTGTAGTGTGCTTGGCATTCAGGGTTGTTTTACAGATAGGTTAAATTATTGGAGATTTAATTTATATTTTGAATTAGAAAATTGTCTGCAAGACATAAATAAAAACCCAGATTAGACATTTCTGTAGTTAAATTATTTGTTCATGTTACAAGTTTATATGTAAGAAAGTACTAATTAAAGTTGTAGCATGCATATGTTGCATATATCATTAAATGATTTTAGGTCTTTTGAAGTTTTGGTATAAATTCTTACTTGTATTACACCTTCTGCTGCACTTGCAGCCTCTTCCAGAGACTGTGTCGCTTGTGGAAGACATTGTTGTGGAGTATGTGACAGATATGGTAAGCAGAAATCCTTTGGTTGGAGGTGAAACAACTCCTTAGTGTACTTATAGTCGATAGTCTGCATGTGGATTTTTTCCCCCCAATCTTATGCAGTATATTTCATTCTTGCAGGTTCATAAAGCTCAAGATATTGCATCAAAAAGAGGAAAGCTTCTGACTGAGGACTTTTTGTTTTTGATCCGGAAGGTAATCTTTTAGAGCAGTATATTTTATGATCACGTAAAATGCATGTTAGCCAAAATTTTCTTTGATAAGTGCTTGGTGTCATTTGTAATAAATTCTTTGAAGTTTATCTGTGTTAGTTCTACTCGGATTATCCCCCTTCCTCTTGCAATTTCAGTTCTGCAAAAGCAAAAGAAGAAAAGGGGGTTAAATGGGAGAGTGTTGGCTTGTGATTTTGTGGATGTATTGCATGTTCATGCTAATGAGCAAATAAAGTTCCCACCAAATGGCTGGAATTTTTGAAGGTGTTGCAGTACCTAAAGACGTTGCCTTTTAGTGTTGTGTTCTTTCAGCAGAGTTAGATGATCCATTGGTGCATAGATAATGTTTTCAATTTTGACTTGAGTTAGTGTTTGAGATCCTGACTGTTCAAAATAGAAGCAAATGCAATAATTGCACCTTTAATCCCAAATGACAGAGAGTTGAGTTGCTTGTTTCTCATGTGGTGAAGGAAAGTATCATTTCTAGTAGAGATAATCTAATAACTGTGGCATCCTTGATATGATGTTTGGGCTCCTCTTCTGAAAGCACCTTGGAACCCCTGGAAGTAGAATTTAGGAGTTGTAGAATATGAAAGTCTTAGCTGTCATATATTCAGTAATAACCTGAAACCTCCTAGTTTCAGATTCACTGTTCTTAGGGCCTCTTTTGTGGTTCATTTTGAGCACGGAATGACTAATTGCTTTAGCATATTTAAGGTTGTTTTTAGGAGGCAGGTGTTGGTGTAAGTTATTCCTGGTTTATGACTTGTTGGGATGAGAGCTTGAATTACTTTCTTACCAGAAGATCTTTTGCATCTCTCTCTCTCTCTCTCTCTCTCTCTCTCTCTCTCTCTCTCTCTCTCTCTCTCTCTCCCCCATCCTGTGCTTGTAACCATTGCGATACTCGCAACTGCTGCACTTGTTCCCAATTTGGTTTTATTACTACAGATTGCAACCAATTGCGGCTAATCTTTTGGTTACTACTGTCCATTCTGATGCCAAACTCACTTGCCACTGCTGCATTTGTCCCAATATGGTTTTATAGCTACCAATTGCAGCTAATCTTTTGGTTACTACCGGGCATTTTGTTGGTGTTGGTATATATTCTATCTTTGAAAGAGAGGTCTTTGTGGTGCTAAACTTGGGGCCCATGGCATCTGCCTATTAGGTTTTCTTTCCAATCCCCACGCCACCCCCCCAAAAAAAAAAAAAAAAAAAAACCGAAAAACCCAAACTTGATCGAAAGATATTTTTCCAACTGCATGTTTACAGCATCTTTATCAAGCAATATGTAAAAGTACAAAAATGCAGTTACTATAGCATGCAGTGTGCTGTCAGTGATATACAGAGTCTAAGTGCTTTAGATCTCAATTGTCATAAATTTCTTGTGCTGGCTTAGAGGAATTGTTTTGCTTTTGCTTTTGTTTTCAAAGGGTTTTTGGGTACTAGTTCTCTTGGTCAATTGCTTGCTGCCAAACACTGAATTGGACTCAACTTGGGATATCCTCTGTTTGACACTATACAAATCAAAAGCTGGATAAATTCTTTGAATTGCTTTTGACTCTCTCCATAAATTACTGGTTCTTTCTGATGAAATACCAGAACCAGAATATTGCTTATGTAACAGTTTGGATGTCTCAGTTGTATTTCTGTTGGAAATTTTGTATTAAAACTATTAAATTCAAGAGCATTATGTGCTTTACAAGATTTTAGCTGCAGTTAGTTTGGCCCTGTTATAATAAAGAATTGTTTGATATTGCAGGACCCGCCAAAGCTCAATCGGTGTACAGAATTGTTGTCTATGAACGAAGAGTTGAAACAAGCAAGAAAAGCTTTCGAGGTTGATGAAGAGAAACTGGCATCAATTGATTGATGGGAAAATTGTCAAACTGTTTTCGGCTGTAGACAGGAATCGTCATGAATAGGTGCTAGCATTGTAAATAATGTTTGTACTTGACATAATTCCAAACTTGAGCATATGCTTTTGAAGTTATTTTTTCCCCAGTGATCTTGATAAGTGACGAGATTTTTTGTTGCTAGCAGTGGATATTGTATTTCATTCGCATACGAGTTTGGGATATCATGCCTTTAAATTTATTTCCTGCTTTTTTTCCCCGAGTTTTGCTTTATCTAACGAACAGTGCAGTGACCTGAACTAACCTATGTTGTACTTTTCATGTTTCAGCATTGCATGTCTAATAACACATATTGCTTGTGTTTTGTGAACGAGTGATGCATGTATTCTCCTGTGGCGTAACTACGTTAGCACAAAAAGAGAAGGCACACAGCCAGATCTTTTGTTTGTCTCTGCTCAGTTTCTGAAAACTAGACCGGAAGGCGAATGGAAGAAATTCTGCTTATAATTCATTCTTGGATGGCATATATATTAATTTATACAGAATCTAATATGATTGCTCGAGAAATTTGAGACCCTAAATTTTGTAGACATCTTCCTGAATTTACTCTTAATGAAGCTTTCTAGTAGATTTTGTCATTTCATTCATCCGTTTCATTAGTTCTTTTTCAGGATGCTACTTTCTTGAGGTAGGTTCATAATTACTTTCTTTTTTTTTTTTTTAATCTCGCAAGTTAATAAATGGTTGTTTTTCTTAGTGTAATTTAGACAAATTGGATGAATTAATTTTACTTTTAATAAAAAAAAAGGCAAAAACAATAAATAAAAACAAAATCATAGCATATCAGTCATTAACCAAAACAAACACGCAAGTTTTAATACGCAGTGCTTACCATGAGAGTACTAAAAATGAAGGCAATAAATTCATATCATTAAATTTGAAAGAGAACTGCCCTAGCAAAGCTTACTAAGGGTAGTCAAAATTAAGGTAATAAACTCATATCATTAAATTTGAAGGAGAACTGCCCTAGCAACCTTGTAGAAACCCTTCAGCTTTTGGAAATTCATACGAAATTTTGGTGGAATCTCCGTAGTCTTAATTGCATGGGCACATCTTTGATAATCATCAAGAGCTCCTTCCAATTGATTCGAAGATTCCTCGTAATTGCCATCAATGAATCTTTGTAGAGCCTTTCCCAGATTCAGCAAAGCAGCAAGAACATAAGTTTTGCACACAACGCATGTTTCCTTGAACTTAGGATCTGTCGAATTCTTCAAGAAACTGTCAAAATCTCTATTAACATAGAGAGATTGAATATAAGAACATGCAATGGACTGCCCTCCAAGCCATTTTACATCCTTAGCATTGCGGGCACGGTTCGACCGAAAGCAAAGTTTGCAGTAATGAGGTTCCGGTGTTTTGTGGCAGACTTTGGCAACTAGCGCTGCATCTCCTCTCACATGTTGTAGGTACTGTAAGGCTAAGAGGCTGGAAAACAAGGCAAAAAGACCAAATCTCAACATTGCGTTATTGTGAATTTGCAACTATTACTAGGGTTGGAGAAAATGGTAGAAAAAATTCACCATTATGTTATTTAAAAGGGATGCATTATGCAAATATTTATGGAAACAAATAATGGTACGATCTTGTTTTTCTTATATTGAATTAGCCTAGACTCTTTTAGCTTTTGACATGTGGAAAGTCTATTAGAGAGAAGTGCTTATTTACTGAATATGAATGAATATGCCTATTTTAATAAACGTTAATAAAATCTTGCTCTATAAAAAGTCATTTATCTCTTTATTTTTTGGGGTTAATTTTAAATTTTAACCTAGGTTTAGTGTGTTATGCCCCTATATTGAAGAAAAAATTATTAGTATGACATTTTGCCAATAAACTAATAACCAGTTTTAACCATAAATTATGTGTATTATCATACATATACACCTTCATTGTGTATGAATGCATATAGGTTTAGTTATTCTTTATTTTTTTTCTCTGTCTGGTCTTATCCAATCATAGAGTTAATATAAATTGAGTATGATGAAACTATCACCTCCCAAATTTTAAAAAAAGAATTACAATTAGTTAGAAGACTTTAAATATTTGTAGATTTTTTAGTAACTGACATTTGTAAAATATTTCAAATAGAAAAAGTAAATAAAGATATCTGTCTTGAAAATAGAACTTTTGAAGAAAATAAAAGTATTCACAAAACACAAAAAAAAAAGATTAATTTGACTAAAATGTTTTAAAATTTTCACGATCTATAAAACCTTGATCACATCCCATCCTGTTAATATCTATGTGTACACTATCTTATTTAATTAGTGTACACCATCTTTCTTAATTAGATCTAAGGTTTCCAAGAAATATTTATATGTTCCATAGCTATCATATTTAATTATATTTCACAAAACTAATAAATATGCATATTTCTGCAACTTATACTAAGGTTACAATAACTTCATATGTATCATTACGATTTAATTTTGTATTTCACTAAATTGTTGTATTTTTCATGTAAATTTGAGTACTTATATTTAATAAATGTAGATACAGTCGGTAGCGTATATTATATATTACTAATTTTCACTAAATTACATATATTCTTGATTATGTATCATTTCATGAACATCCTTCCCTATATACATCTTCTAACGTTGGTGTGCTTTATGCATGTCACGACTCTATATGATGTTTTGATAATTTAACAGAAAAGAGCTCATTAATAGTTTTGATAATTTTTCATAGTAATTCAGAAATATCCAATTTTTAGAGTTATAATACAAATAATATGCTAAATCCAACAATAGTAAATCAAAAATATCCAGTATTAGTTTTATAATCCAAATAAAAATTCTATTTTCAAATACTTAAAGTAGTTGTAGGCGTGAAGACATTACCATAAATTGAGGGTATATTACGAAGCACAGAAAGGGAAAGGGTATATTAGGAAGCACACAAAAAAGAAAGAAATATGATTACATTTTATAGGAAAAAAGGCAGAAAATTTGTGAATATGTAACGTCCAATTCGCTATCTGAAGAACACAAGCAAAAATTAAATTAGGTAATAGAGGAGATATGTTGCAATAATTTTAGACCACAAAAGCTTTGGTGGTAATAGGGGAGATATGTCGCAATAATTTTAGATCGCCAAAACTTCGCCAAAACTTCGTTTTACATGTTTGTATTCTGAATCATTTTACACATTTGTATTCTGAATCTAACATTTCTCTGAGCAATAAGCAAGCAATATTGGAATGATAAGGAGAGAAAAAATTGGACTTCTAAACCACATGTACCAATAATAGAACAGAGAGTATAGTTTTTTTCACATTTATCAGGATATTACATTTTCACAAGAATTTAATCATCAGATTTGTGAGATTTTTGTAACCTAGTTTTCTTGTTCAATTTTTATATGCATCCTTATGAAAACAAAGAAACTTATTAAAACAAAGAAACTAATGAGCAATGTCCAATAAAATGTCTACTAAAACTAAAAGATGCGATATAAGAAGCGGACTAAACAGTAAGAAAACAAATATAAGGGAAGGATAGAATCAATGGTTGAGATGAAGGGTAAGGAAAATGATGTAAGGGAAAGTATAGAATAAGATCGAGAGTTGAATTCAAAAGAGAAAATGAAGGGCTAAACGCGATATTTGACGATTAAGAGGAGAGGTGAAGGAAAAAAATGTAAGGAAAAGGATAGACTATGAGAGTGTTGAATTCAAAAGAGGGGATGAGAGGAATGGTGAGAAAAAAATGTAAGGAAAGAGATAGAATAAGATTGCAAGTGTTGAATTCAAAGGAGAAGAAAAGTTTTGATATTTGGCTTTACTGAATCATTTTTTTATGGCTGGACTGAATGATTTAGGGCCGTTTGATTCAATTTCTCAATCGCTATCATTATGGATATTATTAACCCTACTATGAGTATGTGTTTTGATAATTCCCCAACATGTTTGGTTTAATAATGGAATGGATATCATTATAAAAATACTTGTTTGGTTTACTAGAATGACTTTCAAGGAAATTTTCAAATTTTTAAATCTTTTATTTTTGATATGCATATTTTTTAGATTTCTTATTTTGTATCTTTTTAAATAAAATTTGTAAAAAGGCTTCTTCAATTTTAAATATATCCATGCTCGAATTTGAGTTTTATGCAAATGATAACCTTAAAAAAAACTCATTTTTACTATATTAAAATAGAGTGCTATTTCAATTCAAATTTTTATTAAAACAAATTGAATGTAAAAAAAACTTATTAAAAAGAATTTCTATAAAAAATTGTATAAAGTACTAATAAAAAAAGTTCAAAATCAAAAGACAAAACACAGAGAGAGAGAGAGAGAGAGAGAGAGAGAGAGAGAGAGAGAGAGAGAGAGAGAGAGAGAGACAGAGATTGATAGATAGATAGATAGATAGACAGAGAAGAATAGTATATTAGGAGTGGGTAACACTAAAGATATGTGTTTTTTTAGTGGGTGTGTTTTTGCCCTTAATCATAAGATTTAATGGGTTTAATAAAATAGTATTTTGGGGGGAATCATTAACACCCAAATTAATTACTATCATTCCCATTGAATGATAGTGATAGTTGTTTTACAAGCATCAACAATGGATGTCATTATTTATGATACTCATTCCCTTCCTTGATTCCCCTAAACTAAACACCCCATTAGTAAACAATGCTTGACGGCTAAATTATTAATTTTCTATACACATTTTCTATGAATACACAAGATTTTGAGTTTTTCAAATAGACAATAATCATAACATTTATACACATTTTCCATGAATAAACAAGGATTTGAGTTTCTCAAATAGACAATAATCATAACATTTGCCAGTTCTATCATAATACTCAAGGATGACCTCGCATGCAATTTACTAGTTGACGAGTTACAAAAATTGTGATTTCATTCTCATAAGACTCAAGAAGAATGACCTCGCTTGCAATTTACTAGTTGATGAGTTACAAATTTGTGATTTGATCCTCATAATACTCAACAAGAATGACCTCATGTGCAATTTACTAGTTGATGAGTTACAAAGGTTTGATTCTCATAATACTCAAGAATGACCTCGCATGCAATTTACAAGTTGATGTGCTATAAAATTTGTGGTTTGATGTCTACTAAATAAAACAAACTTGGGAATTTAAAACAATTGACGTACTCACTAAATAAAGTTGCAAGTTAGAAAATTGAGATTAGATTATATTTCATAATTTAATATTACTAGATATGGAATTGATTAGAACCTAATTGCAACCAAACATGCAAAATAAAACAAAACTGTTACAATCGTCTTTACAGATTTAGCCATTTTGATACTTGTAAATTTAGCCATTTTTTTAATATTATTTGCCAGCTCAAGATTAGATACTTATCGTGATTAAAAGTCATTAGATTCACAAGTTTGATTTACTGACAACTTTTAATTAATGTTTGTTTAGTTAGTTTCTTGGTCAAATTAGTTCACATTTTTTTTTCCTTAGTCTATCAATTTGGTGCATAATCACGTATGATCATGACTATGCTACAAGTCTTTTTGACCAAACAAAAGGGTAAGAACCTTTTGTCTCCAAAAATTTGGAAGAAAATCAATTGATCGTTAGCAAGCTGTAGTTTTACATTGTCTATTTTATTTGTTTGCATGAAATCGTTGGACCGGTTGAATTTCAAGCTACAGCTCCATCAAAGCAAGTGTCAACAATTTTTTTTTTTTCAAAAAAAAGTAGAGCAATCAGTCAAAAACTAGTAAATCGATAACCCTTTGAACGATGATTATTTTAAATGAATCTTTCAAATTCTCATCCAACAATTTACTATAATAGTTACCAATAGAATTAAATCACTTTAGAAATTTTGTTTCATCTAAAACTTAACTCTTTGTTTTCAATCTTTCTATTAATAATGACAAAATGGAGCTAGTTACTTAATATCACGTGTGTTAGCTTAATGAGAACATGTTTTCAAAGATTAGGCATATTGGACAGTAAGTCATCGTTTGGATTGAAGAAAAGGAAAGGAAAGGAAATGACCCGGCCTTAATAGAAAAGAAAGGAAGAGAAGGTAGAGAAAAATAGCTTCTATCAATCCCGTTTGGATTTGAGATTGGAAAAAAAAAAAAAAAACCAAAAGAAAGGAAAGAATAGTTGTTTGGAGTGATGAAGAAAATAAGGGAAAGGAAAAGATTACTTGTCAAATTACATACTTATTCATAATTTGAATTCAATTTTTAAGTTGTATACTAATATTACAAGATATTCTAAGATAAACAAAAATTTCATATTTGCTAAAAATCTAAATTCAAATTTTAAGTTGTAGATTAATTTCAAAAGGTATTTTAAGATAAAAAAAAACTCGTATTTGCTCCTAGTTTGAATTCAAAATTTAAGTTGTAGATCAATTTTAAAGGATATTTTAAGGTCATTCAATATGTATTTTCTTTCTCTTTGTTTCCATCCACTTTTGAATGGAAACTAATTCTATACCCCAAAAAAAAAAAAAAAAACCATGCATAATCCCTCCATTTCCTTCCCCATCATTTCATTATCAATACAAACACAAATGATTCTATTCCTCCTATTCCTCTCCTTTCTTTTCTCTCTCCCAATCCTCCAAAAAAGTTATTAGACCAGTAGTTGTAGTAGTTATCCTTACCCAACAAAATGCTAGGTATGACCCTACTTCCTCCTCCGGAGATAAGGGAAAATCATTTTCTACTCTAAAATTGGAAAAGTTTAATTTTACTGTCTTATATATAACTTTTAGGACTCGTTTGGTTGTCAACAATTCTTGCCCTGAAAAGTAATTTTTGTTTTAAAATTTAAATTCCATCATTTAGTACATTTTTAATTTATTGAGAAAATAAAAACATTCCTCACAACATCAAAAGTGTATGCACAATCTTGAAATTATAAATACTCGCATCTTGCTTGTATTGTGATTACAATAAGACGTTTAACTTTAACCTTTCTTTTCTCCTACTTTTATGAAAAAAAAATCAAGCATCCATATTTATCTTTATAATACACACTCTTTCATTATCTCTCTTCTCATATCTGCTACCTATTTTTTACATAAAATTGACAATCTTATATGCTATTTTTTTTATTATTTATTGCATGATTAATTTTTAAGAATTGTCAATTTTTTTGCACAATAAAATAATTATTTATTACTTAGCTATTAAATATAATTAAAATCTTATGTGGAGAACCGACAAAAAAAGGTACATTCTTTGCTAATTCATACTTAGAAAACAAAATTATGGGTACATGCTTTTTTCCATATTATGTTTGCAAGGATTTTTGTAGAATTCTAGTGAAAATATATATTGCATTCCGTGTTACGTTATTATAAACCAACTATTAAAATATGAATTTACACAGCTTTATGATAAATTGCCAAGAGTATATAAACATAGAAATGTTTTTGATAAAACTATATGTCGAGCGTATTCTAAATTAACTTTAATTTTTCACCAACCGCAACGATTCCTCATAGTTTTATGTCCTTAAAAAATTTCTCAAGAATTTGGAAATGCTTGGTGGTCACTAAGTATCCAAACATAATTTTCTAAAGAACCAAATCATCATCAAAGATGGTCCACAAACAGTAAGTCGACGTAAAGGCTTTACCTAAAGCTCAATCGACATTAATTCTTGATTTCTTAGATGCCCATGTAATTAGGTTTTGGCCATGCTTAGTATGCTTTCCATCTAATCTATACTATAACCTCACGTTTGGTACACTGGAATGGTCCAAAATGAAATAGCATTTCAGGTGGAAAAGGTCTTTTCAACTTAAAGTGTCCATGCCAAATATGAGAATAGAATGGATAAGTTGGAAAGTTCTTTCCATTCTACCCTATTCTTGCGTACCAAACGTGGGGTAATTTCAATCCAAAAGATGCTGCATTTATCATTGTTAGATGAATTAATAATTGCTGATAAGAACACAACGGTAGACAAATCTCAATACTCCATCTATAAAGACTACAAAATAGTACCCACACCCCACTTGAATGGGACCTAAGAAAAAAAATGGCAAAAGAAGCCCAAATTCTTAAAAAATAAATACATTGATAAATAAATAACAGCCCATCAAATGACCATAACTACCATAAGTGTCGGCAAGAAAAAGCCATGAGGAAGAAGAAGCCAGCCATGGCCATCAATCCATCATCAACAAGAAAAACAATCAATTATTTTATTTTTTTTAAACTTTACAGCTGGACCCTCTGATGTGAGACTGACCCAGTTTTCATCGAATCCAACGGCTAAAAGTGGAAAAGGTCCACACATCACTCACATGGGGTGGGACCCTTCTACATGCACCCGTCTTTCATGGGATCCTTCTCTCCTCGCCCCAGCTGTCCAATCGCGCAATACAATCTAAGCTTAGCTGTCTGTCTGTTTTGCTAAGGAGTTCCCTTTTTCGAACATAGAAAATTCTTTCTGACCTAATCTCCATTGACAAATTGAGCTATCTTAAGAGAACAAACTCACCCGCTACGCTACCACTTTGTTTTTAGTTTAATTATAATTTTTCTGCCCTGAAGTTAATGTTGATTGGCCACCTTGAGATCAATGAAAAATCCAACCTGTTACTATCAAAATTATGTCAGAAAATTCTAAATTATTTCCACCATACAACATCAATTCGAATGAAATAAAGCAAACTAAAGTAGATATTTACACACTAAAATTGAAGTAAAATATTCTACAAGTAGCAAGGTAACTTTTATGAATCTTCCATGAGGGAAGAAGTTGTCAAAGGAACAAAATACATTAATAAAGTGTCTAATTAATCAAGAAATGGAGGGCCAACAATAATGTCTTCTACTTAAAATGCCTCTAAAAAGTGATGCATTTCAAGTAGTAGAGAAAATACCTATTGAAAGATAGAGCAGTGAAATTCAATCAGATCCAGCACACACTTCAAAGTTAACAAAATTGAATTGTCAAATTTAGAGGAGTGCACATTAAGATGACAGCAGATAAACTGATTTTCCGCCACAATTATTGTCAAAGAATTCAAGAACCTTTGTGAAACTACCTAGAATAAGCAATCATGTTCGAGAAAAAAGCTACAGCTAATAATTGAAATAAGTTTTTACAGATAAAAAAAAAAAAGAGGAAAAGAGAAGAAACAATGTGGGCCAAGATATGAAACAAATTTGTTATCATTTACAAAGAGAAAAAGGTTTCAGCAAAACTCTAATCGAGGAAACAAAGGAGTCAATAATCTTCACCACTCCTCATCCTCAAGAAAAGAATGTAACTATTCATCTTTTCTTTTCTTTTCTTTTTTTCCTTTTTTTATCCTGCTTACATGGATTTTCCATTTCCATTCTTTTCTTTTCTCATGACAAGTAAAAATAAATCCAAAAAAAAAAACTAAAATACACCAAAAAATTTAAAAAAAAAATTTAACTCCTGTCATAGCTTTACAGCCTTGCCATGATTGTAGCCGTAATAAGCTAGATACCACTTGACAAATTTCTTCAACCCGGTTTGCAAATCGGTAGTTGGTTTATACCCGAGTTCTCTCCGGGCCAAGCTTATATTCGCATGAGTAAACGGAACGTCGCCGTTTCCAGGCATGTCCACAAAATTCTTCTTCGCCTTAACCTTCAGATGCCTCTCCAATGTCCCCACCATCATCGGCACCGTCACCGGCGACGTGTTCCCCAAGTTAAAGATCCGATACTGAGCGGGGCCCCGTTTCTTCCCGCCCGACCCGGTACTCCTCTTAGCCGTATCCAATGAAGCCACACACCCTTTCACCACGTCATCAATGTACGTGAAATCCCGGGCCAAGTCGACCCGGTTCTTGCCCCGATATATTGTAATCGGTTTCCCTTGCAGAATACTCTTCGTAAACGAAAAATAAGCCATATCGGGTCTCCCCCACGGGCCATAAACGGTAAAGAATCTCAACCCGGTAATACTCAACCCGTAAATGTGATTATAAGTATGAGTAATAGCCTCACCGGATTTCTTGGTAGCCGCGTAGAGAGAAGCGGGTCGGTCGGTCCGATCCGATTCGGAAAACGGGACGTCTTCATTCAACCCGTAAACAGAACTGGAGCTGGCCCAAACAATAGCCGGCTGAGGATCGGCGTTCTTGCAAGCTTCCAGAAGCGTGACCAAGCCGGCTATATTACTATGAACGTAAGAATGAGGATTCTCCATGGCGTACCTGACGCCGGCTTGAGCCGCCAAATGCATCACGTGGGTAAAAGCCACAATGTCGAAAAGCTTGGCTATCAGCTTGGCGTCGTTGACGTCGCCTTCGACGATGAAAACGTTCCTCGAGTTTAAAAGCGCCTTTCTTGCTTTCTTCAGAGACGGGTCGTAGTAGTTGTTGAAGTTATCAAACCCAACGACGCCGTCTCCGCGTTTCTTTAGAGCCAGAGAAACGTGGGACCCGACGAAACCGGCGGCTCCAGTTACAAGAACGGAGAACCCGTTGGTCCGGTGGATCTGGGCGGAGTTACGAACTTGCTTCTCCCAATGAAGGCCGCCCCAGGTGGAGGAGAAATAACGGGTGCCGGAATCCATGAAAGATTGGAAACTCAAATACGACGCCGTTAGAGCTATCAAGAAAAGAGCCCACAAGAACATCGTACTCGTCGAAGCGAAACATCTGTGGAACTGACGGTTCATGCTGAGGGCTCCTCCTTTATCCTTAAATTTTCCCGGCGTTGATGGAAACAGTTCTTCCTCCAATGACGGCATTTTTCCTTTTTCAATCTTCTTGCTACAATTATCTTGAAACAATTTTTCCTTGTTGAAGAAATGAAAATGAGAGTGTACTGAGAGATAAAAGATAAAGATAGAGATAAAGATTGAAGATTTTTTTTCTTTTTAATTTGTGTTTATCTTGGAAAAACAGATGCAGAAGGCAAAGAAGAGATGGCCTGCACCTGCTAAGGAGGCAAGGGATGGAGGAGAGGATATATATAGTGGGTGACCACAAAGGAAGGACACAAATCTACGCGTGAACGCGTTAAAGGCTGGAAATGTGAAATTTAAAAAAAAAAAAAAAAGGAAATGGATTATTCTTTTTTTTTTATTTTATTTTACTTTTTGGTTTTTGGGTAGGGAGGAGAGAATTTTGGAGGGGACAATGGGACAGTGAGAGCCAGCCAACCATAGGAGAATTTTGAAGAAAGAAAGAGAAGTGATGAAGGGTCACTTTAGATTTTGGGATTTAGTTTCTATATAAAGAGAGGGAAAGAGAATTATAGTTAGATACGGTGGATTTGGAATATTATTATTGGTAAGGATGCATGTATGTGTGTAGGTGAGAATGTATACTTACATGTACATGTGAATTATCATGCTACTTATGATTATTGAAAATTTTTCAGTTTCGTTAGAATATATTTTTAATTAATAACATTGTCTTACTAAAAACTATTTTCTAAAAGGACTCTTTCGTACGGTTGAGGAATTCTAGCATCTTTTATAATGATAATTAAAAAAAAGAGTAGGAATAGTGGTGAGGATTTATAGCATTTTTCGTAATTTTAATGGAAAAAAGTAGGGATAGTGGCGATGATGAGGAATATTAATTAGTGCCCTACCATGGAGGAACTCTAGCATTTTCCAAAATTATGATGGAAAAAAAAGTAGTTATAGTAGTGATGATAAGGAATCTTAATTAGGATATATACAATGAGCTCAATTTGTTAGCCAAACTAGATGAGTTTATCTAATACACACTCTAAACGTAGTAAGTAAATTCGAATGACAATGTTTAATGCTCTTATGATTATATAAAATGTAAACAAAAAATACTTAAATTGTAACTAAATGTCTTACTCTCTAAAAGCTTGTTATCGAAAATTGTGTTTGATATAAAGTTTGAATAGTTATTTTTTTGAGTGTTTTTTAAAAAATATTATTATAACAGTTTTAAACATTTTTCTCTATAAGTGTGTTTATAAGATAAAAAAAGTTAATTAAAAAATATTTTTAAAATTTTAAAAAAAATACGTTTATAAAAGACATAATTGATTGGATATTCTCATTGTTATGTACAAAAAAATTGACCTGAAAAAAAATAGCGTAAAGGATATTGTGGAACACGGTCAAACTAAATAAAATAACGTAAGAAAGGGCAAGAATTAAAAAAATGGGAAGCGATGTATTGACCGAGCAGTACTGCTGTCCCGGGCTTGACTGGTCGTATTAGGGATTTTACGACGAAATGAAACCAGTGTGTGTCGTGGGTGTTTTTTGAATGTAACTTGGTACTATAATTATGGGCACAGTATTCGTGGCAGTACGACACTTTACGCGTTTTGATTATTGTTATTAACGCGTTGTTGTTCGGTGTTTTCATTTTTCAAGGTACCCCATGAAATAGATGAATTTTAATGTCAACCAAAAAAAATAATAATAACACAAATTTTTTTTTTTAACAAGAGTGTCTATAAAAATTACAATTTTATTAGCTTGTGTAAGGCTTTGTACTTAAGCCATATTTGGAAATTTGGCAACTAAAAACCACTATGTAACTACATAAACTCCACTTGTCACCTCATAAATTTGTACGTATTAATTTTATATGGCTAAATTTTAATTGTAAACTCCTTTAATACAATATATAAGTTAAACGTGTCCTCAAAGTCAACTTACGACTGGCAGTAATTTAGTCTTTGAGAATATGACATTTGAAGACTCTCTCCTCACGTCTGATATGCGAGAATAAGATAGAATAGAAAGATTTGTCTAACTTGTTCATATCATTTTCATATTTGATATGAATATTTTAAGTTGAAAAGTCCTTTCCCGCTTAAAATGCCATTCTAGCTTTTTTCTAGAATCCCATTCCTTAACAGAATTTAGAGAAAGTCCTTTCTAACACTATTTTAGAAAGACCTTAAAAATAGGAATTTATTTTATCCCCGCACATCTTTTCTACTAATTTTTTAACCTAAGATTCATTTACTAATTTTTATTTTTAAAATTTCAAAAGAATATTAGGTTTTTAATAACTTCAATTAATAATTTTTTATTATTTTTAAATCACAATCAATTTAATATGTGCTTAGCTTTTTTTTCTTTTTGCCATAAAAATGTTTAAAATACTATTTTTAAATTTTATGTAAATATGTAAAGACTAAAATTTTTATAAATTAAATTAAATTGCAAATGTAGTTTCATTATTAAATTTTTTCACATTTTTAATTATAATGCTAATAATTATAAAAAATTTAAAATTAATTCAACAATATAATTAATTTAATTTTAGCCAGAATATTAGGGATTTTAAAATTAAAAACATTAAAATCTTTTGTAGGCATAGAATTACAAACAAACAAAATAAAAATTTGATATATTCTAGTGCAAAGAATTAAGGGCAATTAAGTCAGATTACTATATATTTTATTCCATTATGACATCTAAATATGATTATACCAAATATTGAAAAAGAAATAGACATTCCATTCTGACTTGGGTTACCAAACAATGGATTGAAAAAATTTTTCTAGTCCATTTTGGGAGGAAAAAGATTCTGGATCATTCCAGTGTACCAAGCGTGGGATTTGATTAATGCTCTTAATATGCTATTTCCAAGTAGAACTTAAATCATGCACCTCAAGTTTGGTACGCGAGAATTGGTGGAATGAAAAGGACTTTCCAACTTATTCATTTTATTATCGTGTTTGGTATGGACATTTTAAGTTAGAAACGCCTTTCCCACTTCAAAAACATTTCAATTTTTTTTTCTGAAATCCCATCCCTCAACAAAATATAAGGAAAGGCCATTCCAACTTCATTTTAGAAAGACCTAAAATAATGGGTCAATTTTATCCCCACGCATTTTTTCTACTAATTCTTTTTAAATCAAAATGTATTCACTAATTTTTATTTTAAAATTTAAAAAAAATTATGTTTTTTATAACTTTAATTAATATTTTTTATAATTTTTAAATCGCAGTCAGTTTAACATGTGATTAGAATATGTTTTCTTATTACTAATATAATGTTTCAAATACTATTTTTAACTTTTATGCAAATGTATCAAAACTAAACTTCCTTTAAATTAAATTAAAGTATGAATGTTTAGTTTGATAATTAACTTTTTCACATTCTTAATTATAATGCTAATAATTGTAAAAATTTTAAAATTAATTAAAGAGTGTAATTAATTTGATTTTAACAAGAATATTAAGAATTTTAAAATTAAAAATATTAAAGTCTTTTGTAGGCATAGAATCACAAAGAAACAAAATAAAAATATGATATATTATAGTACAAAGAATAAAGGGTAATTAAGTCAAACTAAAATATATCTTTTTCCATTCTGACTCCTAAATATGATTATACTAAACATTGAAAAATAAATAGGCATTTCATTATGACTTGGGTTACCAAATAATGGACTGAAAAACTTTTTCAGTCTATTCTGGATGGAAAAACCTTTCCATTTTTGGACCATTCTAGTGTACTAGACATGGGGGTATTTCTTAGCTTTTAATTTTTTAATCAACCGAGCTTGGTATTTCCCGTTGAAGTTCTAGGATCCAAACTCCGCTTGTGATAGTTAGAAAATAGAAACGGAGTAATATGGATGTTAGGTAGTTAAATTTAGAGTTACACCAAATTGTGTGTGACAAAAACCTATGAGTCTTGCCTCAGTTATATGTGGCAAATATTTTGTAATGAATATTTTAATGATAATTGATTTAAAAAAATTCATTTTTTTTAGAAGCAATTGTTCTTACTCGTGATATCATGTCATAGGAAATAGTCCTCAAGTTTTCTTTTTTTAATCTTATCTTGGTCCTTATACTGTGATTAAATTTTTGGGACCCCAAGTTAACCAAATCTAATCCTTTTGACATATGCAACTTGACCAAAAAAAAAAAAAAAATGTTCACCACTATTACTCGACGAAGTCAAATGGGTAGAAAATTGAACTCAAAATGAAATAAAAACTTCCATTCCTATGAAATTAAAATTAAATTTTCAAAACTTTTCTATGCAAAACCTAAAAATTTCCATGGTATCCCTTTGTAAGGGCGTTAACGAACCTAGTATCCCTTTGTAGTGGAGTTAACAAACCTAACTCCTCGTGAGCAACTCCGTCTAGTGTTTGACTTAAACTCGGTATTGAAAAAACTCGAGTCGAGCTCAAGCAGTTCGTATGCTAAACGAGCTCAAATTTGAGCAGTAAAATATGAGTTCTAGCTGCTCGATATATATAAATTAAATGCTATATATGAAATTACAAATTTACCCATGAATTACAAACTCAATCAAGTTCGAACTCGATCTCAGATATCATTAATATTAACAGGTTCAAGCTCAAGTTCGGTAGTATTTAGATTCGGCACAACTCCATTACACCCCTAGCCCTTTGGCGTTCTTATATGTTAGTGCTGGCAAATGACTAAATCGTATAAAATTAAAATATTTAGAGATAAGAAAGTTTAAATAAATTTTAGGGGATGAACTTGTGATTGTGAAAATACTTTAGTTGACTATTTGGCAATTTGCTCATAACAAAACTCTCTCTCATTCGGATTTGGCAATATATAAATACAAGATAATTATCCACACTAAACAGGACTTCTTATTATTTGTCTTTTTTCTTTCCCCAAAGAACTGAACTTCTTGCAAATATGAGGGATGCATAATGTCTGATTGGACCTTGGAATTTGAGTTTGTTAAAAAAGAAGAAAATAATAAAATTAGGTTCACCATGCACAAAAGGCCTATCGAAATTACCGAAACATTTTGACACTAAATAGAATTTCTCTTTTACCTTGAACAAACATATTATATGCAAATGAAAAAAACTTACACACATATATATATATACACACACACACACATATACATATATACATATACACATATATATTTTATTAAATAAATGTGCAAATAGCATTCGTCTTTCCCATGGTTTATTTCCCATCCTTTTTTGTCAGAAACCTCAGATGCATACTTGGTCTTTGGGTTTTCTTTATGTTTTTTTAAGTCCCATTGAGGTTGTGACTCTTGTTGAGTTATGAACATGTCAACTTCTCTTGAGGACGAAATTGATATCTAAATTAATTCTTTTTAATGTATTGACATTCACGTAGAAGTTACACACAATGGTCTTCACGTACTTAAAATAGTGTAATAGCTAAACCAAATTCAACCAACAAGATTAAAAAAAAAAAAGTGTATTTTTTTTTTAATAAAAAAAGGCGTAAATTGTCAAACCTTTTTCTTATTCAAATTTTTGTTCCTTAATCCTTGAGTACAAAATTTCAAATTAACACCAATTCAGCAGATTGTCAGAAGAAAAAAAAAAAAAAAAAGCACCAATTCAGCAGGGCATTTTGGTAATTCTGCTCCTCGCACTAGCACTAGTACTCCCTGGAACATGGACTGCATCCGAGTGACATCACAGGTACAAGACGAAATACTACTAAGCATAGCTTAAACCGGTTAAGACTTGGGTAGAGGTAAGAAATACTTTTAAAAAAAAAACGCGGAACCGGCAAATGCCCGCAGCTGCTGTTTGGTCCCCGCTTTCCCGGTTTTGGAGTTTTGGGCGGTGCTCCTTCCCCGTTCCTTCGTTTGACTGACTGCAGTGCAGCCACGTCTCTGTACTCTGTAGCCGTCCTTTTGCCAGCTTGGTTTTGCAGCTATAAATGTATCACGGTTTTGCAGCTTGGTTTTGTAGCCGTCCTTTTGCCAGCTTGGTTTTACATCCCACCCCCCCGGGGCCCACTGGAAACCGGGCGGGGGCTCTCTTGGGGGCCTAGTTCACTGTGACTCATGAATACTAGTGACTCATGCACGCTCTATGTGTGTGCAAGTTAAAAAGACTAATTTTAATAAAAGATTTACCATTAGTCAAAAAATATCAATTATAACAAAAAATAATGTATATGAGCAGTTCAAAACTAATCATAATTAATACAAAATTATGAGACAAAAGCGAAGAAACATAAGATAAAGATATTTTTATATTAATATAACAAAATCCATTTTATCTCTGAAGTTAAATAAAAAGTGACACATTTTTGTAACACCATAATGGTAAATAGTAATGTATGTGAGTTAAGGAATTAATTTTATTGTCCTCTTCAATTTGTATGAGAAACTTACCACACTTTCCAATGTAATTTTGCCTGCTCTGAATAAAATAATATTTACTACAGTGTTGTATCCCCTTTCTGTTCTACAAATTGTCATAAGTTTCTTGCGTTCTTTGGTTAAATTCTCAAATTCGCTTATATGTTATTTTTAACATTTTTTTTAAGATTTTTTAGATTTTAAGTCTCTACATGATGGCTCTCAGTGAAAATATTACTTAAGTACTTTTTTTGAAATAATTGTAATAAATATCAAATATGGACCTAGGGAGTAAGACATTATTGATAAGACTGAGGGAGTAGTAGTAATATGTAAGTAGTTGATATGTGGTGAATATATAAGAATAAAAAATGAATTTTTACCTACTCCTTTTAATTTCTCACATCAAGTGAAAATTTTGTATTAATAAATATTGCATAAAGGGGTGCGAATAGCATTTTTGATAAGTATATTCTAATTATCATGCATTATGCATAAGATGTATGTAAAACCATGTACGTATTTTTATGCGTAAGATATATGTAAAACCATGTACGTTCTATGTATTAATGCAAAAGATGTACGTAGAATGAGGTATATATTGAGTAACATTGGACCCTCATTTCAATATCCTGGAGTTTTCTAGAGTGAATCACTCTGGCAATATTAAGTAATTATTCTATATTATAAAGTGGTCAACAGATGTATATGTTAGCCTTGGTGGTTGTTGAGGTTATAAAATAATTAAAGTTAAAAAAAAAATAAAAGATGGAAAGTGGGTTTTATTGTGTGTTTGCTTGTAAGTAAAGTGTATATGATCTTGCAAGCAACTTCCAAATTCCAATTATAATACTACCGGAAAATTTGGTACAGGATATAATAACATGGTCATGAAGTATGTGCTCTAGAGTTGTGAACTGGATCCCTGATTTTCAATCTTAATCAAAAGTCGACAAAGAAATGCTTGGTCCCTTTGATTTCAATGGATTCTTGTCCATATATAATCGAGTACAAGTTAGTGAACTTTTATTTTATTTTTATAACGAATGGTTGTTGTGTTGTTTTCTTAATTAGAAGTCTGAACTATGGGTTTGAGGTTTAGGATTTTCTCAATCTACTAAATATTAGGTTACTAATTAGGGAAATTAGGAAAATTCTTGCATAGACCTTATTCACAACTCTCTCTGTGAATTTTGTGATGTAAAAGAGTATTATATAAACATAATGATATGTGCTAATGTAAAAAAGTAATGTAAACATATTTTATATAATTTTATTTTAGACTATAAAGACCATGAAGTCTACAAGTAAAATTGTGGATCGAGTCGATGTAAGAATTTTATGGCTATTAAGATGAGCAATTTGGCTATGATCATAGTTGGATCCTTCGGCTTGATTAAGTACTCCAAAGAAGAACAATTTTTTCAGTGAGGGAATCTTTTAAGGCATAATTATTAAGTAGTATAATTTAAGATTAAAATTGGTAGTTGCTTTTCAGTCATTGCCATTTATTCTTTTGACAGTTATTTTTTTATGTTATTATAATGATATTATTATAGCGCTATTTGTACATGTTATGGTCGGTGGTGATTGTTTTCCATTTTTAATCTCTCTACCTTATTTGTATGGTTATACCTTCCACATATGGACTAGAACATGTACCAAATGGATCATAGTTATTGTTTAAAGATAATAAGTTAGTGGGTAGTAAAGAAGACAGACAATGGATGGATAAAGAATTTAATTTCACTTATCAATTGGGTTAACTGCCCCTGAAATTTCTAAATTCTACCAAAAGAATCTTTGCATCTCAAACTTTCTCAGTTCAATTATTGTTCTCAAAGTTTGTTAGCCAAAGCAATTTGTTTATTTATCGCGATTACAAAGTCGAGACATTTAGATTTTGGTTATAAATTGCTATTTATTTTACGAATACTGTTAGACTTTCAAATAATTTATTAACTTAAAAAATCATAGCTATAAAGATCTAACAGCTATTTAATTTTAATAATTAATTTGAGCATTAGATGTTTGTTTCGGTGCAAAATTTATTGGGAAGTACTAAATTTGAGAAAATGGGTACATTATTTAATGATAAATTTATTTTATGCATCTTCTATTACCACCTTAAAAATAAAGCATAATTAATTATAAAATCTATACAGATTATACGAAATATTTTGCCTAAAATAAGTTATTCAAAATAATTTTTATAGGATAGTTGGTACTTGTATGAAATTTTGGCTCACGTTATAGCCATATTTTTCGTAGGGATTCCATTGATTTGTGAAATAACTTAAATGATTGAATTGACTCAAAGTAGAAAGATGAAGTACTAAAGAAAAAGTAATATAGAGTTTATATACTTAATTAAAATTTTTGAAACATTTTAGGGACATAAGCTCGAATAATTTATGCTTTTCATTCCAATAATTTCATAGATAACTTGGGTGACTTAAATTTGTGGTAAGGAAAATCGTGGCAACACTGCTACTACCCAATGAGTCATTGTATTTGGGCGGGATCACGTTGCAAAACTTTATGGATCAAGGTACTGATACTACGGAAAAGTATACAATATATCATGTGCATTGTCACGTGGTGTATCAGAATCAATAATTTATCATTATGTGATAATGGTGAGTTATATCTTGTATTATTTGGCGATGTGTGATTAATTCTAGTGCACCACGTGAGACGCCACGTAGCGCGCATGATGCACGCAATACTCACTCCTGATAGTACGTGATTATGACTTTTGACATTATCTTTTTTAAGTTGTTATTATTATTTTTTTGGGTAGTTTGGGCCCTTATACTAACTTTGCAATAAGTTTTCCGACAGAGGGTCCTTTCAATTTAGTCGTTTATTTTGGGCCCTTTGATGCCGACGGTATAGCCACTAAAAAGTAAGCATCTTCTTTCTTTTATTTCTTTTTATGTTATGTTTCATTTGGTTTTATCTTTTCTTCTCTAGCAAGTGGAGACAGACATGAATTGAAGATCTTATGATAGAAAAAGAATGAAGAGGCGCAAGTAAAGAAAAAGACAACCAATTTGTTAGTGAAACAGAAAAAGGTTAAAACAGTATTTTTAAGAAATCTTTTATTTAGACTCCAAACTTTAATAACCTTTCAAAAGGGTACCATGTTAACATTTGGTTGCTTTATAAACGCTTTCGAGCAAAGACAAGCGCCTCCGTTTAGCATTTTCTTTTTAGCGTTGTTGATTCAATCTACACTATTCATTGTCAAATTGATAAAAATGATACTTGTGAGGCCCTCTCCCTTTTTTTTTGATCCAGGGCGCCACAATTTAAAAATTTTTCATCACTCATTGAACACATGAATGAGCTGGTTCGTTGAATATATGCTGAAAATCATTATAGGATATGTACACGTATTAAAGCCAAAAATGCACTGGCATAAGTTAAATTTAAGGTCAAAATTATCTAATTTTAGAGCTAAGATCCAAATCAAATTGCTTGAAAAGGTCAAGGAATCTTTTATCAATTTGTCTTAATGAAAAATTGACAAACATAAAGCACAGTTAAATGAGCTAATCTTAATTTTGGATGTCCCAGTATTTGTACTTTCCTGTCCCATTTTTCCCAGAATTGTGATGTTGTACACACTTCAGGCACCTAGAACTTAAACAAACTGATAAAGGAAACGTATCATTTCGATGGTTCTTTATCTCAAAAAATGCCATTACCTTAAATGCCTCTAAAACTTAAGAGTACAATGTATTTTCCGCATGTAATCACGCTTAAAGCTCAAAAGACACACTTGTTTATATTTTCTAAAATGGCGAATTAAAATCTAATGAAAAATAAAATTTGGATGCCACGTATTAGGGGAAATGTGATATACTTGTAAAAGATCATTGATTAAACTATTGAATTGAAACCTTAAATATTGACATAAAACTACAAAAATTTCAAGGATCCCTGCCGTAATTAATCCAAACTCAGTTGCCGAAACAACCAAAACTAAATTTATAACACTTGGATCACTTACCAACAGTCTGGGTGTTGCGTATCAAGCTTATCAGTAAAGTTAAAATTTTCTCAAATCGTGGATGAAATATCAATTTTTTGGACATGAAAAACCATGACCCTGGTTAATTATGCAGCTCTATGATATCCAATATAGGTTTCAAAGGAAATTACATAATTTTGGCTTATGAATACAAACAAATTATATTATACGATCAAAATATGCACATTTAGTGTCACGCTCCTAGCCCGCACGTGCCAGGCACGAGACAATCGCCGTATCCTTAAGACCCGAAAATACAAGGCAACCAATATCATTCTAAAAACACCACTTTAATATTTAACAATATAACTATATAAGTGCGGTACATACTAATAATAAGAGAATAACCTAACATCCATTTTGGGTCTACACGCCCAATCAAATACCAAATGTAACTTAAAGATGTTTTACACATATCCATGCTACATAACCTTCAATCTTAACACTAACATCTAGTACATAAAACATAAAGCAATCAATAAAAGTCACCTTCTGGTCCTCTATGTATACCACATTGTAGTCCTCAAGGTTTGTAAAAAAAAAAAAGAGAGAGAATGGATTGAGCGACACGACGCTCAGTAGGTAGAATGTACACTTCTGTTGAATCATGTAGCTATTACATAGTTATAATACTTTTGGTAACATTTGTCGCAGCATGCCACATACATAAGTAATTTAGGACAATTAAAACGTAAATTCGAACATGTACATATCCATGAAATCGAGTGGCATAAATTATATGATAACATTAACATATTCATAGCATAACTTGTCAAGGAAGCATATCAAATATGGCTCATAAACATGCACATGTAATATTCAGCTTCCGAGTAATCAGCCTAAAGTTTAACTCCTTTCTAGGAGGGTGGTAGGTCAAGCATTTTCCTTGATCTTCACTTAACCTACCTATACATGAGCCAATCGATCGGGCTTTATACTGACTACCGTGAGTATCTATAACCAATCAAGCATTTTCCTTGATCTTTACTTGATTGTCATACATGACAGGACTATAGCCCCTACCATCTATTTCATGACCGTTTAGAGCCTTTTGTAAAAATCTTTTCATACGTTACATGCATAATTAAATAAATTTAAAAATAATGTCGTTCATTTTTTAAGCACTTAGCACAATAAAACATTTGAAAGTAGGCATACATGATCATCTTTTGCATATATCGAAATAAAACATTTACTTTAAAGAAAATACAGAGGGTAAATACCACCTACCTCAGACTGCTCGAATAGATACTCTTAACTCCTCTTACTCTTGACTTGTACCTATAATAAATACATAACCATTCTAATTAGCTTGTAAAAATTATTATTATTATTATTATTATTATTATTATTTTAACTAGATATCACATCCCTTATCTAAGAAAAAATTAGACAATCTAAAATCCAAACCTATTTACCCAAAAGAAATCAAAATCTCCAAATTATTATTAAATCTTAGTTACTCTTATTTGACTATTTAATAAACTAAAATATACACTAACCCATAATTAATTATCAATTGGAGACTTAAATTAATTAAACTAACCAGAGAAATTCAACTAACATGTATATGAAAATATTTTTTATTATTATTTTTAATAAATGTTTATCTATCGAAGCCAATACTGCGAGCCACAAACCCAAGTTTCGAAAACATAGTCTTAATTCAATATCATTTACTAGAGGTTCACGGTTGACAATTTTGAACCCTGTTTCCATCGAATTTCAAATATGGCTTTGATTCAATAGGGGGCCATGATTGGCAGCTTCAACCAAAACAAGTAATGGCAGAAGGTGTATTTCCTTTCGTTTAAGAAAATCCCAAAAAGCTACACTCTAGTCCAGACATAATGGAACTAATTGGTCTTGTAATAATCTCATAAAAATAATACTTGAGGAATTCAAAATTACTATAAAATTGATAGATTGGCAGCAAGGACGTGAAAGGAAAAAAAAATTAACTAGGGGCACTGGGACAATTAAATTGCAGAATGTTGCCAACTTGGGAAAGAAAAAAAAATAAATGCAAAGAAATCCAGGATTTTAAATAGCAAACCGGGAAGACCCCAAGACAGATATAAAGGAAAGTAACCTTTGTAAACTGGTAAATTTTAGATCCCATATTCTGAATTTTTTTTTGAGTTTCGATATTTTTATGAAAAGAAAAAAATTCCCATTGATAATGGAAGAAAGTGAAAATATGCACCTTCCCGATTTTCCAAATTCAACATTCTGTCTCCCTTCCCAGAGAAAAAGAATCCATAAAAGAAATATTTAAAGATACCGAAATCAAAAGAGAAAAGAAATGTTTTGCTCTTCCCACAATTATTTTCTCTTGAATTGTGCACTACAAGTACAGAGAGTTGCACCGATCAAGCAGGTTCAAAAACAAGGGGTAGAGAAAGATGCTAGTCTATACAAGATTCTTTATGGAAACATTTATTTATTTAATTATTTTCATGTGTTCAGATTATGACGATTTATGATAGCAGTAGTTATTTCCTTCTTATTATGACTTGACTAATTCATGGTCACTTTGATTTCTAGAAGGCATAAATCCAATTCAATTGGGACGCATAGCAATACTGTAAAGAAGCAATACTAAACAATTTTGTCCTAATCTAGCCAGTGAAAGATGATAACGTTCACGTTAGACATCTTCTTTTACTTCACTTTAACCCAAGTATGCCTGTACATGCACGATTGTTTACTGCAATTGTTATGACTATCTTATACGTATATCCTACAAAATACAGTGTCGTAGTTTTATGGAGTGAACCAAGAAAAATAATAATTAGCAATTTTAATCTAAAATCCATAATATGATAATGATAATGATCATAATAATAATAATAATAATAATAGATTAGAATCTTACTTGTTTTTGGTCTTCAAAGGATTCTAGTTAAGCCACTGGATCTATCCCCTTCTCACTAGAATTTCTATCATCTTACCGAAGAAGAGAAAGCAAGGAGAGAGTTGGAGGAAAAAGAGTTACGTACGTTTACAATTATCTGATACATCTACTAGTATAGGTAATTTAGAAAGTTACTATTCTTTGGCAACCACCTAACACTATCAGAAGTTGCTCCCTATATTTTTCTACCACAACCTGAGATCAGTTTCACCCCACTAACTTCCATTATCCTAATATTTTATTTTTTTATTAATTATGAAATACTATTATTATTAATAATAACATAGATAGACACTTATCTATATGCTAAATGTGAAAAGAAAATAAAAAATAAAATAAAATAACAGAAAATAAAAAATAAAATAAAATAACAGAAATTTCCCGAATATTACATGTAGAAGGAGGGAAAAAGAAGTATAAACAAATACACACATTATTTGAGACAACAACAAGTTAGCAAAAAAAAAAAAAAAAGAATAATAATAAATAAAGTTTTTAGCACGATGTAGTGCTAGATTTTGATACAACAAAATTCAAAGCTAGATTGGTTGGTACCATTTTACTAAAAATTAAGGACAGGAACAATTTATTTCGACTTTAAATTGAGAACGACTGACTCATCAAACTCAACTAACGATAGTGCTTAAGTTGGCAAAGCACGAAGGTCAAAATCATGTCTGATTGAACTTCTATCACATGTTAGCCCCTTTTTTTAAATTCTTTTACATCATAAAGGGTTAGCGTAAATAGTAGTCCTTGATTTTGGCCAGGCAAAAGGTTAATTCCACTTCTAACATCATCTCCATTTTTACAATTAGATTAGTTCCACCTCTTTGTAGAGTGAAGATTATCCAACATTGATAAAATTTGAGAAATGTACTCGAGAGATGCAAATTCTTGGCAAACATTAGACTCAGAATTTTACCTATGTAGACACAACTAGAACCTTTTCCTTATCTTGTAGTATTTGAGACAGTCCTATTCCACCATATTATAGGGTTTTTTCTTCTTTTTCTTTTTCTTTTGGAGGCGATTCTGGCCTGTTTTCTCTTTGTTTAAAATCTTCTCATTCATTATTTTGCGGTATTTTCTTTTTGTTTTTTCTTTAAGAAAATGCCTCTTGTATGAATTCATTAGAGAGTATACATTTAGATATGCATATTTTGTGATGCTAGGAACGGGGGATGCAAGCTCCTTTTCAATTAGTTCTCTGGAGTGACAGAGCAGCTCCTTTTGTTCAATCAGGTCCAGACCGTCTCCTCACGTCTTGATAATTGATTCTAAAGGACTTTGTATGTCCATTTCAAATTGATCATAAGAAAGTTCTTACGTTTTGAAAATGCACGTCGTCTACCCGTGAAGGAGTTTCAATTAAAAATGAAATTTGGCTTGATGACATCTTTCAGTAGAAGGGATCAAATCTTGCTAATCAACTTTCAAATTGGAATGGAAAGCTATTGGCCTTTGCTACGAACTTTCAAAAGCTCAATTGGAACCCTCCGAGTATATTGGAGAAATTGAAACTCGACTAACCATCATAACATTTCATATATAAAACAAAAGAAAATAAACGCAAAGGAAATTACAAGATTTAGAAACGTTAAATAGTGTACGTATATTGACATGCATTGGACTTCACTATATATAATTGACATCAAACATAAAAATAGATTGCTTTTCTGATAGACATAAATTTTTCTACTGAAGGAAGAAACATACAACACCATTCGACTTTCTTCATTTTACCTAAAACACAAACAATAATCGTGAATACACGAGGTCTATAACAAAATACAGTAAGACTGAATTAAGATCTCCACTTATTATTCAAATTACTGCATGACTTCCAATTTATTTCCTTCTTCAAGATGGAAATGACGAGAATTTATTTTCCATTTCCTTCACCATAACCGCAGCCATGGCTGGATCCTCATCCTCGATTGCCACCTGAACCAGCTCTTGATCCAGCATATGAACCAGCGGATGAACCGGCTTCTGAGCCTGCACCACCAGATCCTGAAGAACTGGAACTGGAACTGGAACTGGAACTGGAACTGGAACTGGATCCAGATCCTGAGCCAGCTCCGGCTCCGGCTCCTGAACCACTCCCACCCCCTAAACCTATGCCTACTCCAGCACCCAAACCTATACCAATATTCCCCAACCCCAAGTCCAAACCCAAGTCCTTTCTTGCTACTCGGCTTTCAACCACCACAGCAAGAACCGAAATAACCAAAACACTACAAACTAAAAATGCCTTAGACCTAGTCATTTCTGAAGCTAAAGAGGGTTAAATCTAGAAAATACAAATTAATTCTAAAAAGAGCTTATTATAATTCTCTGCTTCGTGCTTCTTTGTGGTGACAAACACAAAAAGTAGGGGTATTTATAGATGTAGAGATACAAAAGTTGGTAGGAAACGTGCCAAACTTAGAGAATGAAAGAAGTGGAAGACAGTGCATTTTAACTAGTGAGAATAGTGATGAAGAAGAAGGTACTAGGTTGAATCAAAATCGAAGCAAAGTTTGTGGATGACAAAGGCTAACGCATGGAATGCAAAAGCTATAGGCGAGTCTCATGCGGGATGGCCGTATTATCATGTGATGCTGCCGTCCCACAATTCCACTAACGTAGTGGAGTATTGTTGATCTGTTTTTGCATGCACCATATACTCGTATTATTTAAGTTATAGATTAGAAGTGTGCTACGTATGGACTAAAATATAAAAAAAGGGAAGCTTGATTGTAATTTGTAAAGATCTTTTCCATGAAATTTATTATATATTCGCAAGAGAAAAAATGAAATTGGATGACAAAGGACAAGAGGGTGTTATAAGAAACTTCTGGAGTGAAGGGTGAGGTGTAACATAATGACGGAAAGAATTGACTTTTGCATCGATTATATTGTCCCTCCATTGCAATATGCGGCAAAAGAAAGCAACGCAAAAGCAAATCTTGCAGAAGGTTACGAGAAGGCATTTTTTTTAATGAGAATTTTAAGCAACTACTATACAAGATAAATATGGCCATTAGTTAGCTAAGATATTCGCAAAGTTGATTGATAATGTGAAGGTCCAGTGGCGCACTTAAATAGGATAAGGCGGAAACAAACTCCAACTAGTTCACTCTCTAATGGAATGCCGATATCAAAGAAGAGTAAAAACGAACTTCAAGTCGACTCTCTTCGTCTTCTTTACCATATAGTTTGAGAGGAAGGAAAAGTTACTCAATTCCAGTGCAAGGGGAACTCGCTGGTGCAATCCATTCCCTTCATGTAAATGATCCTAATTATGTAAATATTAAAGTTTCAGATAACATAATCGTACCCTTCTTTCTTAATATCTTGACAACTTGAATGTTGGTGTGTCAAATGAACCTAAATAAGTCTAGCACTTTAGTGTTCAAACTTGTTTGATTGTTTTAAAGAGCTTGAAAATGTGTTTTATCTTTCAAATCAAAATCAAATAACTTTAATCGAGTTAAATTCAACTAACTTTAACTTTTTATGTATAAATTTAATTTTTATGCTTATTAAACTGAGTTACAGTTGAGTCATAAAGCTATGAAAGCTAAATCTTGTTCAAGTTTGCACAATGAATTGACGAACCAAATTCCAACGAGTTATTGTTAAGCCAACTTGATTCGAATATCAAATAGTTTGATTAACTTTTTAATCTTACTTTCTCAAAAAAAACTTTTTAATCTTACTTTAATGATTATTGTATGAGTTGTATGAGTGTCACTGTTAATTGTAAGCATCCGAACCCTAGAAAATATTTGAACAAATCACTAAAATCATCCCATTAATCAAACACCTGCACACTACCATCCAAGTAAAGGGTAGCCAAAATTATAGTAGATTCAGAAATTACTCGAAAATTTTTAATTTCTTCACATGCACAGAAATACGTAGTGCATTTCTATCTCAAATTATTTGCAAAAGCTAGCTTCTTGGTTTAAAATGTATTTCTTTTTCTCTTGCTTGTGTTCAAATGGTACATATTTTTGTTGTGGTTCTACCCATTGAAGGACAGGAACCTTATAATTAAGAGTATTCCCACCTATTGGCAGACACCAGTTCTTGTGTCTGAAGCAAGGCCTCTATTTTCAGAAAATATCGATCTTCTTGTGTTTAGAGATCATAGTTGTTTCCATCAATGTACTGACAATTGCAGAATAATCCAGTAACAGTAACTTTAAGTGCATTTGGCTTTAAACTCATTTACTCTTCCTCCTAACTCCCGAAAGCAGCATCAAAAAAATTGGTCCCATAAGTACTTTCCTTGGACAATGGACGGTGCTGATATAGACCTTAGTTTAGATATTCGGCCTGTTGTAAATCGACTAATAAGTAACAAACGAAAACGCACCTTGTATGGCATAAGACTCTTTCTGACAACTCTGTTTGTTTAGATTTGTTTTTTAAAAACATGTTTTTAAAAATTTTTGAATACATTTTTCAATCATCTTTTTATTTCATATGCACATTTCTCAAAAAAAATATCTAAAACTGTCACAATAATATTTTCTTAAACAACACATCAAGAAACAACCATCTAACCCAAGCTAGATTTTAAATTTTAACTAGGCATCTATTTTCCACTTGAAATTAAATCTTCCAATCGGGATTGCAATGTGAAGGGCCAAGATAACTCATTTTTTTGTGTTAGGAGAACTGGTAAGGAACAAATTTATTCAGGAGCGTGAAATTAATTGCAGCTGAGTATTAACGAGTCTGAACATTAATTCTGTGAGATGTACAATCTGCAGCTTGCTTTCCTTCTCTTTCTCGTTGGCTTTCAAGATCTGCTCGCCTGGGATTATTAGTTAAACTGGGATTACCTAACATTAAACTACGAAACTAAAAGAAAAAGATTTAAGATAAAATTAACTTGAGAAGAAAAGAAAACAAATTAAACTCACTCGGATTACTAACCATTGATAATAATTTCTCTGTTCAACCGGTCAAGCACAACAGATATATAGATTGGACAAGCATAAAGACCACTTATCTTTTATTTAGATACAATAGGATGATTATATCTTGATTATATTACTATAAGTAGTTTTTGCATGATAAATAAATTCAGTCTCCACAGCCAGATCCATTGCGGTAGCACACTTTAATCAGTAGAGCCTTATTTGTGTCCAGATCCAGAACCAAACCTGTCGTGAACCAGCCTCTGAGCCTGCACTAGATCCCGACCCAGACCTAGCTCTGGACCCTGCGTACGAACCAGCCTCTGACCCTGCACTCGAACCAGAACCAGACCCTGAAGAAGAAGCTGACGAACTTGAACTTGATGCTGAGCTTGAGCTGGAACCCGAGCCCGAACCTGATCCAGACCCTGAGCCAGAACCCGCACCACCACCACCTCCTCCGATGCTCAAGCCTACCCCTGCCCCAACCCCAACTCCTATGCCACCAAGATCCAACCCCAAGTCCTTCCTTGCCATCCTACACTCAGATATAAGAGCAGAACAAGCAAGAAGAAATGCAACTATTATTAAGGACTTAATAGCTGCCATTTCTCACTAACGTTAGAAATTCTATAAATTGCCAAGTTTGTGTCAAATCAACAAGATTGTATCTCATATATATCGACTAGCTAGTTTTCTAGCAGAAAAGTTTGGCCAGGAGTGATAGGGTAACAATGCTATCATGCGACAAGGAAGAACGAGGTTTAGTTTTTTGAGATGTCGATGCAGACGAAGTGCATTAAGATTCAGCTATTTATAGTACTTAGGCGAACAAAAATTTTGGTGGAAATTATGTTGAAACTTGTATGCTAACAAAAATGTTACTACGCGAAACTAGATAACGAAGACACAAAAAGAAAATTTTGACGACAACTTATGATTGGAAGTGCTAATTTTAGGAATTGCCTTGCACCATTTTTTGTGGCTATAGTATGTCTAGGATCTCTAGGTACCTTGCTTATTTAGACAAGCGTCTTGCACCTCGCCAGCCCCTCTGGTTTCCACTAATTCAGTGGAGTTGAAATGCATGGAGATATTATCGCAACTTTTGCAACTCTGGAGCCCCTAATCCTTCCTACGACAATTTTAGTAATTTGTTTTGGATCATTTTGAGAGACCACCTAGTGATTCTTGATGATTATTCTTTAAACGATATTTTACCAATCATTTGGTTACATTTGGTAAATATACAAGAGCATCTCTGTTAACAAAATCCACACAGTTTTGCATCTACGAATATCTTTTGGAACCTGTGGTATAATTCATTTCAGAATAACCTTATAAATTAGGATTTTCATTTGCCTATATGCGGCTGAAGGTAGGTGCAAGCATTTTGACTTGTGATAAGTTATTTTTATACGTTTCTCCCAAAATTCAACTGCAAAGTTAGAGCATCAAAGTGTTCACTCTGGGCATTTAGCTACTTTCTGTTACTTCTCTCCTCAATTAAATTTTCGTGCACTTCAACTTAGAGCCTATTCTCAATAGCTTTTTCTTTATCTGATTTTAACTTTTGATTTTTTAAAAATCTATTTTGTGATATTCTCAACTGCTTGTTTTCCTATGTTTTTGGATTTTTTAAACTAAAATCAGGAGCAACTGATTTTCAGCTTTCTAAAATATGTTTTTATAAAAATCAGAAGCTATTGAGAACAAGCCTTAAAATAACTTAAATATTATATATTTATCAAATTCTTCCATTTACTTCATCTTGATGAGTAGATCAACGTAAAATATAGTTCATCTAGTAAAGTTTTCTTAATCAATTAGCATACAATATATGAACGGTATAAAATGAGTCAAATTAGGATGTAATGGAGAGAAAATTCTCAAATTAATTGGCGAGTATCGCTACTAATTTTCTTCTTCGAAATATTTTTTGGTAAATCATCCTCCACACTTTGATACCATTGATGTCCAATAGCATTGATATTAATGGCTGGATTTTCTACTGTTAATTGAGTATAATAGAACAAATGATGGTATAGCAATGAACATTGGGATAATACAAGGAGACGTTGTCTGAAGTAATCTCTACAGAAAATGTGTTACAGCACTTTGGATTGAGATTCAAACTGAGGCCCAGTTTGTAACTCAATTTAGGCCCAATTTTTACCTATCAGAAATTGTAAAATGAATTGGTCTGTGGACAAAATCTCCAATTGTGTGCTTGACGTGGGAGGTTCGGATAAAATACTAGATTATTCGTGTCAGTAATATGGACATGTTTATTACTCGACCCTTGGGCTAGCTTAATAAGCCCAAGAAGATATGATGGCCATAATCTCATATTTCCAATTAATATATTTTTATTCGTTTGACTTAATAAAAATACAATTTTTATACTTTTGCACATTTATTGTTGTTTTTTGAGAGACTCAATTGTTTTTCTTATACTTAAGGATGGTTTATACTTATCTTCTTTTATTCAATCATTCACTTTCTGTATACTTATTAATACATTGTAATCTTCCTTTTGAATATAGAAAAGAGATACAAAAGAAAACAATTTTTTGTAACACTTATATTACATGACAAGAGAAATAAAAATATAGACACGTGCACACATATATGCGTGTTTTTGTGTCACTCACAGTATAGTTCCTCCTTTGTTTTCTCAATTTTGGTCACAACTCCAAGTGCAAATAAACATGTATGTAATAAAGCTTAATAACTTATGTACGTAATAAAAGTTTAATAATTTACGCAAAGTGCTAATAAGAAAAGATATGTTGATAGTGCTATAGTTTTTTTTCCCCTTTTGGTTAAGATTTTTGAAATATTATAAATAAAACTAAAAGATAGACAACTCTAAAATAAAAGATATAAAGAGATAGATAGGAACAAAATTGTCCATTTATTTATTCTATAACACCAAAAAAAAAAAAAACCATAGAAGGTTTCAAGTTAAACATTTTAAACTTGAGGGGTCGAAGTACATTATACTGTCCTCCCCCAAAAAGAAAAAAGAAAAAAATACACAAATATACATATACGTTTAATACACATAAGCGTGTGTATACACACATATACGCACACATCTTGAGTGAAATTTTGATATGGCTTCCTCCCTTCCCCTCCTAAATTATTAGATCATTTAGCCTACCCGAGCATTATTTGAAGAAAGAATTAAATTACTACACAATTTCATTAGCATTTTGTTAATAAATTCATTAAATGCCCAAAATTCCACCTTCTCAACTTTTATGGGCATAGAAATTAGTAAAAGTTTATCTCAATGGTTGTACTACATATTCATTTTTTTCCTCCCATGAACACACTACCTAGTTGTAATGCTCTCAATCACATTTTTTTATGAATAAAATATGTTTTCGAAAAAAAATTGTCTTATGAAAAAGTACATTTATAAATTGTCTCAATCACCGTTCGTTTTTTTCCCTTTTCCAGATGCTCTTTTATTTTTATTTTTTTTTTACATTTGTTACTATGTATTAATATTTTCTTTAAATACTTTTAATTAGCTTGACCAATATAAAAAAAATAAAGGTAAAAACCCATAAAAGCCCACAACACTTCTGAAATTACAAAAGCCCACAATTAAGTTTGATTTCTTTTCTTTGGGTATTAAGATGCCCTGTAGCCGGTTTCCAGCACGGATGTTGTCTGTGTGAGACTTCTTTTCAGGTGCAACTCCGGTTTCTCAGTCACCGCACGACACTTCCCTCAATTCATCATATAGGTACAATTCTTTTTTCCTGTTTTCTTTATCCGGGCTCGTTTCAATTTGCTTAGAAAAATCCAAATATTGTCAAGAAAACTCTTTCAGGGTTCTCCGGGTTCAGAGTTTAATTATTGTTTCTTGACTGAAAAAAAAAATGTACTTGTGACAACAGAAGAAAAAGGGGACTCTTAATCTCACCAAACAATGGATTTTATACATTGGGTTGTCTTGCTTTGATTGTTATTTTTATTCAGTTGATCCTTGAAATATATGTGTAGAAACTCTATATATGTGTAGATACTCTATTTGTATAGAGGGGTAATTGCTTTGATGGGAAAGCAGCTTCTTGCTGCACTGGTGCTGTGAATTAGGCTTTTCTTTATTTATTGGGTGATAGGCTTATATTGATCATAGCTGAAATCAACAAGGAAAAAATAGAAGGAAACTAGAATTTAGGTAAAAAAAAAAAAAGATAAAGTTTTGATTTTTTTTTCTTTTGGTGGGAGGGGGGGGTTGGGTTCTTTTAGGTGTGCATGGGATATGAAACACATAATATCAAGTTTAACGTTTGAATGACTGTAAAATTATGGGAAGAAATGGAAGACTAGCAATCATGCTCCTTAGTCCTTTCTCAAGAAAGCACTTTAAGGAGATCTAGTTTGAGGTTTTTTGCTTTAAGAATATGAATTATTGAGAGCTATTTGGGTGAAGGAACGTATTGAATGATTTTTGTAGAAAGCAGTTTGAGGGAGTGGGGGCCTTAGAGCATTTTGAGGAGCAGATTTGAACATGAAATCTTTTAATATTTTTTATTTTAGATTTGATAATGCTAAATTGATTGAGTGGATACAGATTTTTTGGGTGTTGAATTCTGAGTTCAGAGTTCCATATTAATTTAACATCCTTGAGAAAGCAGGTATTGGTGCCACATATATATCAATGACTGTTGTGTGATATACCCTGTGTGTAAGAACTTAATAGAGATATCTGACACTGCTTACTGCTTACCATAAAAAATCCCCAAGAAGAGACTTTAAAATGGTGAAATCTTCTTTTATCATGAAAAAGGATTTTAGGAATATCTTGCAAATTAATTCTTGAGCAAAAGTTTGTCCCCAAAGGTTTGTCTCTTTACACTAATTTATCATTGACTACCCTCCAGCTAATAATTTACTTTCTGAGGGGCTGTTGATTTTTCTTTTTTTATTTTTTTCTGTTTCCATTTTATTCATGAATATATGTGAATAGAAGGTTGAGCGTTTAAAATACTTACTCTGAATAAATAGTTGAAGGGCATTAGAAATAAGTGAATGAAGAATCTCTGCTCGTCCAAATTTCTCTGTTTTCTCTAATCCTTGAAAGAATCTCTTGGCTTGATAGCTCAATCTTATTATGTTTTCTTTTGCAATGGCAGAAAGAGGAAGGAGGAAGGAGGTCTTGTCTTTCAGTTAATTTTTCTATTTCTTTTCCTTTTTTTTCCCTGTTTCAGTATGTTGAAAAATGTTTCTTCCTATTTTTCATTAATCCAGCAAATTTCTGGCATTTAGAAATGCACCGTGTTGCTGAAATAGGCTTTAGGTGCAATCACTTATTGTATGGTGGTTAACCACTTACTCTTGTGCTTCTTGTGCTTAGATATTGTTAAGTTTGTCCTTTCTTTTGGCTGATGATGCTACTGTAAGCCTTTTCTGGAAATAGAGGTTTAATCTTCTGCACTTCTGAAGCTAGACTTGTTAATATGAAATCTACACCATTGAAGAGCTTGTTAACAATCAGAAAATTCTTTTGATGGATATTTTCTTGGTAAAGTCAACCCTGGGGTCCAATTCATGCATACTTCATGAGGAAGTAAAAAGAAAAGAATACTTTCCACCTGGATGTGAGGCTCTTATATTGGACTGTGCAAAACCATCTATTGTTGCTGACAGTTTCTATTTTTCCTTTTCTTTCTTAAATAAATTTTCTTACTGGGTTGAATAAGGTAAATG
The DNA here is from genome assembly GCA_024721245.1 of Mitragyna speciosa. Lineage (NCBI taxonomy): Eukaryota > Viridiplantae > Streptophyta > Magnoliopsida > Gentianales > Rubiaceae > Mitragyna > Mitragyna speciosa. Next base: position 9,737,124 of record CM045553.1, on the reverse strand, counting down.
ATCATTAGTCTTGGCTGCTTAAGGCTTGAGGATGAAGTTTCTACTTAGTTTATTGGGGGCTGCATGTGTACCTGCATCTAACAAATTGCAGTTGTCTATAGAAGGGAAATTTGAGTTTTACACGAATTGACGTTTATACCGTATAGACTGGCAATCAATGAGAAATTCACAAAAATCCTTGCGCCTCATCTAAGTCAAAACGTTGAACAGCTGCCTCTCATATGATGTGCAAATACTATGGATAGTTGAAGCTGTAACTTTCTTTTGGCATTTGCGATTTTTTTGGGCTCTTCTATTTTTGAGGGACTGACATGCAATAGGGCTTACTACAATGTTTGATTTAGAAACCTTGCTAAAAGGTTGTGTCTTGAAGGATTTTTAATCTGAGTATTGATGGATTCTAGGCATCAAATAAGTGTAGATCTTCTCTTGGCTTATGTTAAAAATGGTGCTATTTTGTCTAATTCTGATGTGATGGAATGATTTGGTATTGGGTAATGGTTATCTTTTTAAACATTTGGACTGGTACTTAAATTTATATTTTAAAATGTGGCTTCTACATTGTTCTCCTTTAAGACCACGGAGACTTTTTTCTTAAGACGCATGATCAAAGAGCTGAATGACTTTTATGTGTGATGTGTCTGCTTGTTGCTTTGGGTTGTCTATATTGTTTAGAGTTTAGCTCTATAATATTGAACCTTTTAGAGTTATCCAGATTGTTACTACTTTGGTTCTTATGTTGTGCCTCATCAAATTTATTGCAGGTATTTTTCCTAGATAATTTGGCTGAAGAAGTTATATTTAGTCCGCCTTAGTTCAAGGCATTCTTTCAATGACTTCAAGAAAATACATGCCCCGAGTATATGAAGGACGCGCTGTACCAAGTCCTGGTTTTACTCGTCCCAGTACATTGCCTGCTGGCCGCCATCCAATGGAACCTCTTCCTCCTCCTGAGCTTTTAGATAATAGATTGGCTGTTCAAGAGGTGGAAATTGAGCAGCTTGCTGGGGACAATCATAGATTGGCAGCCACTCATGTGGCTCTGAGGCAGGACCTTGTTGCTGCTCAACGAGAAATACAGAGACTCGCAGAACATATTAGAAGCATTCAGACTGAGAGTGATATCCAGATCCGGGTATTGTTGGACAAGATTGCAAAAATGGAAGTTGATATCAGAGCTGGTGAGAATGTCAAGAAGGAGTTGCAGCAAGCCCATATTGAGGCGCGGACCTTGGCTTTAGCCAGAAAAGAGCTGACTGCCCAAGTACAACAGGCCAGTCAGGAACTGGAGAAAGCCCGTGCAGATGTCAAAAGGCTACCGGAAATGCTTGCTGAACTTGATAATCTAAGGAAGGAACACCAAAGCTTACGGTGAGTGGAGCAAACCTTATTTTAGTATTATTCTTTTATGATTCTCATGACAAGGCATTCAATTCGGACTTTTTCTTCAGTGTTGTAGAAAAAGAAAATTCCTTGATGCAATGTTTGATGTAACATTTGATTTCAATGAGAAATGCGGTTCACCGTTATCAGTGACAGGATAGATGTGGAAACAATTGCTTATGCTTTTCACTCTGGAACTCATTTGATATATGAAAACATTAGTTTTATGGCTGACATGTTATTTGCATCCCTGCTGAAATAGACAACCAACGCGTTTCCTGATTATCAATATTTGGCTTTTCTATTTTGTGGTTGATATTACCTATTAGACGATGGTGATGCAATTATCTGATACAAATTTCTTTCTTTTGGGGGCAAAAGCATGACCTTTGAGTATGAGAAAGGTGTAAACATAGAAAAAGTGGAAAAAATGCGTACAATGGAGAAGGACATGGTGGGTATGGCTGGCGAACTGGAGAGATTGCACGCTGAGTTGTTCAATGTTGAGAAGAGGGCACACGGTACCAAGCTTATGTTTTGAAATCCTCCAGTTGTTCCTGAGTTCTAATGTTATTGCTTGAGCTGATAATGCTTGCTGTCTGTGTAGCTCCCTATCCTTATGGTGGACCCTATACCAATCCAAATGCATCGTACCAGCCTCCCGTGCACAGTACAGTTGGATATGTTGATAATTATGGAAGGCCTATTGTTCATATGGGTGCTGGGGCTGTAGCACAGGGATTGATCCCATATGGTGGTTCTGTTACTGCAGCTAGTCCTGGTGCAGCAGCCGTTACTGGTGCTGGTGGCAACCCTTCCTGGAGGGAAACATATGATGCCTCTCATCCGCAGAGGTGAATGTATCAGCCAAAACGAGATCTTGTCGTCGCTTACCAGTTGTGAAACTTACTAGAATCCCCTGGTGATGCTTCCCAAAACATTAACTTGCACTTTTCAGCCTTGACATTCTTTCAAGATGTCTTAACCCTTTTCATAGCTTTCCCCAAATTTCGGTAGAAATATTGTAGCATGCAGTTAGCTTCTCTGTATGATAAAGCTTTACTTTTTTAAGGTAAATATTTAGTCTTCAGATGTTTATGGTAATGATTTTTCTCTCCTCTCCTTTAACATCTCTGAGGGGTGGGTGGGGTGAGGGTATATTCTATGATTCTCGGATTCTTGAGTATGGGTGTTAGCTGTGAGTACACGTTTAGATGTCAAATTTGTTAATGTTCATTAATTAATGACATGAGATACTATCGAAAAGTTGGTTATCAGTACAAGGGTGTATCTTGTATTAATATATCCCATTGTAATTTTTGATAAACAAAGATATGATAGTATGAAACGTGTTAAAAGAAAACTTTCGACAAGAGTATATAAAATATTCCAAACTTCTAAAAATACAAACACAGACATACATATATATAATCTCCCTAGCCATTAAACAAAAAAAAAAAAAAAAACAAATTTGAAGTTGTCCAGCTCTTTTTACTTGGCAACTCTTAAAATTTTCCATGCGATTCCTGGAAACCTTATGAAACCTTTTTAATGTTATATAGTTCCATTTTTCGCCTTAAAATTGTCCTGTACAGTTCACTGGACTCCGTGCAAGCTTAATTATTGGTTGACACACTTAAGCAATGTGGATTTGAATTTAATCATTAGGAACAACAAACATTGTACCTTGCAATGAACTCTCACTACTCATAAAGAGTATAGTATGGTTGCTTCCTCAGAAATGAAACACTCATTCTATTCATCTTCTCTTTTTTTTTTTTTTTGTGTTTAAAATAACTAGAATATCATTACTTTCCAAACGGTTACTGACAAGATGGCAGCCTGGTTTGAAGAGACAGAATATGCGCCTGTAGTACATCATCTCTAGCAGACTTGACAAAGAACACCGTTTTAAACCAGGAATCTAATGCTAAGATATCCTGGATGATGGAACTGATAAACACAACTACTTTCCTGTAATTGTTTAAGAAGAGCCAACTAATCTGTGTACACTGTTATGCAATCTAATCTCAATGATTTAGCTTCTTTAATGCCCAATCGATATGCGAAAGCTTTGGACTGAAGGGAAGAGAATGCATAAATGAGTGAAGCTCCTTTCCTGATGCATAGTCATGAGGAATCCTGTATCATCTACCTGCTGAAGCTTGCATGAGTTTCGCATCAAAGCTTTCATCTACGAGTACCGTGCGAGTGTGCTCGATCTTCTCGCTTGTAAATGAAATGTCAGACCGCTTGACCCAAGCATTCCTTACTGCATCCTTAAAAAGGACAACAAAGGTTTCATTCTGTCGTTTTATGATAGGAGAAGCTGGATCAGGATTGATAGGCATTACCAAATTAACCATTGCATAAGCAGCCTGGAGAACTATTGCATACTCCATCCAAACTCGTTTCCATTGACACCTGTTCCCGGCTGAAGAAATTTGCCAGAGGATGCAGACTGATAAATTAATAAACTGATTGTTTGTTGCCTATGAGAACCAATGCTTAATCCAGCTTTTAAAAGAAACCGGCTGGCCTGCGTCAAAATCAAATCCTAGTGTGAACATTTGCCTAATTCTCTTCGAATGCTCACACTCCAAGAACAGATGACTCACTGATTCTTCATTGGATTGACACATATAGCAGATTGGTGACTTCACACACCCTCCTTTTGAACTATGCTTCATTTGTAGCGCATGCATGATGTATCTTAATAATAATGGTCCTTTAAGTGAAAAATTAGAAAAGAATGAATAAATTAAACCATCAAAGATTATTTGATTAAGGTGAATAATCTCGAAATGCATAAGATATAAGATATGACTACATATATCCTTCCTATAACTTTTTTCACTTTTGGCAACAGCAGAAAAAAAAAATTCTTTATCCTCAAGGACCTAGCCACAAATGATTACAATATGTCTCAATCATTTAGATTGTTTCAAGTATAAAGCTTTTTAGATGGCGCGCACGCGCACACACATATATATAAAAGTTAAGTGCTTAAATATCTAATCAATTCCCGTGAGCGACTAATAAAATTTTACACTGCATTGAGCTACAACACCTAGACTATTATGCTTCTTTCCAGCTATAAACATAAATTTATTCTTGGGGGCATCAAATAGACAATACATAAACACGCTTCATTTGCACCACTAATTTTGATAGACAAAAGATAAATACACTTCATTTGCTATTCTAATGTAATCCTCTTATAATTTTTACATTATAAAAGTTAATCCCAACTGCCAACTCCCAGCTACCACCTGCAATGGGAGCGAAATGTATTGTATTAGAATTTGGCATTGCAGAAATAAATTATTAACTAAACTTCTGGTCGACACTATTGGAGGACAATTTGTAAAACGTAAAAGTTGAGGGTGTAAAGTAAAAATTCACAAATATTGAAGGTTGCAAACCGAAATTAGGACGGTCAAATACCATGACCAAAACGAAGCCAATTCTCTCATTACGCATTTCGCCGATTTGAAGTATTCTCAATCGCCTCGTCATTTTCGCTTGATCCCATATCCTCAATGGCTGAGGTAACCAAAAAATAATGAAATTAAAACCTATTAATTAAATAATTACACAGTGATTTTTTAGTTCTTATCATGCTTTATAACCTTGTTAAATTTCGTCATTTATTGGTGCCATATTTATTTTCTTTTCAGTTTAGTTGTTTGATTATGAATATTTGTTATCCACTTGATATGTTCTGTTTGATTCATACGATGTCGAATGTATAGACACACTTAGTGTGTGTAAAGTGGTGTACATATGCATTTTTTTTTTTTTTTAAATTATTGTAGGCACAAAATGATAAGATGTAAGTTGGTTCGTTAGGCGGAGGAAATTCTAATCAGTAATAGTATGAAAATGGGATGCAACAAATTTTGAGGAAATGAAGGTTTTCTTGGAGATTTTACATGGTAGAAGTGTTGGGGTGATCTTTTCTTGATTGGGAACTAAAGATTGTGCGAATGCTGCTCTAAGATAGCTACTTGGTTTGGAATGGCAGTATTTATAGATGGTGTTGTTAGGAATTTATGGGATTGGATTCAAGGGAAAAGGGGAATTGTAATTGGGATTTATTAAAAAATGTACAACTATTGGTGCATCTCTGAATGTAGTAAAAGGGCATGGCTGAAAAATTTTGACAAGATATAAGCTTTACCCAATGTTTGATTCCGGGGCTTTTCAGGTTTTTATTTGTGAGTGCTTTTAGGATTTAAGGTTTTACTTATTATGAAAGGAGGAAAAATATGAACGTAAGGAGATACTCAAATTTTTGAATTTTCTAGTTTAAGTTTTATTTGGCTGTTGCAATGTTCATACTCCGGGTGGCTTTCTTGATTCTTCCTCAAAGAATTTTTTCTATTTGTCTGTGTGTTCGTGATGCTGACTAGCTTTAAGAATGTAAAAGTTGTATAAGAATACTGTTCATGGATACTATGGTGATGTTCTGATAGAGCATGTGGATACATATTTTGTTTTCTAGAGAAAGTTGGAGTTTTTAGTTGTTCCATTGTTAAGCCTAGGCGAGAGTTGAGCTCAAGTTTGTGGTTATGAGAACCATTTGAGAGAGGAAGTGTTTGTTGATAACTGCACTAAATGTTCCATTGTTTTAGGCTTTTTGTAATTGATTTTTTCAAAAAATAAAAAATAAAAGCAAAAGAAAAAGTGCAATGGAGTGAAAATAGAATTCCTTGAATTCTTTAGAGAGGTATAGAAGAATTGGATGGTTGGCAGAGACTTTCTGAAGGTTTAGCTCCACAAAATGGGTTCCTCGCCAACTAGGCACCGGAAGCAACTTGTTGGAGGATATACACTTAGCTATCAACTCTAAAGGAAATCATCTTCAAATCAGCTGTGTACAACCTTCAGAATAGATGATGGAATTTTCTTCATACCAAAATCATGAGAATGGTTTGCTTATTGTGCGTATTCTGTTTCATGTTTTGTAATTGAACTATAAAGCAAAGCCTGTGGCTTTATTTTCGCTGGATTTTCTGCGAGGGTAAATTTTCTTGAGAATGGAACCTCATGATGTGCAGCTCTTTTCATGCTTTGTAAACAAATTATAGAGTAAAGTTTGGGGCTTTATATAGTTTGGAAAATTTTTGTTGCTTTATGTTGTTTGGGTATTCTGTGAGAATAAAGAGGAATCAACTTGTCATTGCATAGGGAGATTCCCTTTCCTTTGCAACCTGGTACTGACATTTTCTGATATACTAGGGGGAATTTCTATGGAACAGAAGTTTTGCATTCTTTCCCTTTATAATTTTTTAGAATTTCTTTCGTTCCTATGCACCACTGCCAGTGCTACTGTTGGTATTTAACTAATTTACAAGAAGATGTAGGAAGCCTATAAGCTATATCTGCGTAAGTGATTGTGTCAGAAATGTTCATTTAAGTATGTACATTCCATGTGTGATGTGAAGATTTGTCTACTCTCAAAGTAGATGGAAGAAGAAATGATATTTGTCTAGGCACTTAAATGCTCTTATATGTCTCAGTACTTCCACAAGGTCAATATTACAGCTAGAAGTGGATTTTACTCCACAAGACACCATGTCTTTTTTCCTGCTTCCTCCAACACCCTAGTAAGGTGTTTATGCATTGAGTTTAGGCATGACTTACTCAACGGTATGAAGATTAAAACTCAAACTTCAGCATAATATGGCCACCTTGCGACTGGACATATGATTGGTGACCTTACTGGCTTAACATAAATTTTCTTCTTCAGTGGCACTATCTACCTAGAGATGATAAATGGAGCTCTGTATCCTTGCTAATGCACATAACCTTTCCTGAAGCCTTTAAAACAAAAAGATACAGCTTCTAAACTAGAAATTGTGGCAGTTTGAATTTTATGATGTCAGGCTTTAATGGAAGGAGACATTTGGAATCTTCAGCACTATTTTGTTTGGCTATTTCTGCATCTGAGGCCAGGTAGCTATACTGCTTTTTCCCGTGATTTTAAGTTGTTGGTTCTCATCGGATACGTACAAAATGTATCTCTATTCCTAGATGGTCTACTTGTTTTTTCAGTAGTCCAACTAGTAGTTCGTGTGGGAGCATTTGAGTTGAGGTAGGTTAGTGCTTTAGCTCACCACGACAGTGGAACACCTTCTTCAATTGGTCTTTTTAGTGCCTAAGAGAGCCTTTTTTAGCCTTAAGATTAATTAACTATTATAGGCCTTGATTATTATTTGTCATTATGTTGGGGTACATGTAATGCGAATAATTATCTTTTATCTTTGAATTCATGTTGCAATTATTATAACTACATAATTCCGATCAGAAAGCAAAGAGATTTAAGGTGTTGTACCTTGGCCGGTGTTGCTAAGTATGCAAACCATGATTGTTAGACTTTGTTAACAGTCAGCAATACTATTGATGGGTAGTTAGAGGTACATTAACTTTGTTCTAACAAATGCATTCTGACTTAAGTGATTCTACCTATGAGTCCAAAACCATTTGCTTTTACTGTGCAAGTTTCCTTCCTCGGAGTTGGCCTTCTCAGAATGTCGGTGTAGGATGAGAGGACATGACAATCAGTATATATGGGCTGGAGGAGAAGTGCAATCTTTAATGCATACATACTTGTATATTTATGATTGCATAACCTAATAAATTAACCTTGCCATGTTTAGTTTAAAGAATGATGTGGATTGTTATCTGAATCTTGTAATTTTCTTTGTCCAATTATTTAATGAGTTAAATTTGAGATATAGGATGAGAAAGAAAAGGGGTAATTCATCTTTTCCTTTTTCATTTCAATATAGACATTATCAGACTATCTCCTTGATAATAATTACTTGTTACTCTTTATTCTTTTCTTCAGATTGAACTGAAGACTGCCCCGGCTGATTTTCGATTCCCAACAACAAATCAAACAAGACATTGTTTCACACGCTACATTGAGTTCCACAGGTAATGGTTAGCGAGTTACCACTACAAATGGGACATCTCTAGTGACTGGTCTTAGTTAAATATCAGCATTTGCTCATCATTTAACATTGTGTTGTAACACCCACAATGTATTTTCTTGATACGTAATCAAAAGATCAGTAGTAAAGTCTTAGTTTTGGTAGATTGTTTTTATGGTTGACAATGGTCCAAGATAAATTGATAAGCATAGTAACTATTTTGTTGAATTGAAGGTCCTTCTGTAGAACATGTCCAGTTGCAAAGAGAAACTATATCACACATTTTGCTATCACCCTAGTAATAAAAAGTTTATGGTTGTTCAATTTGAAAGGTAGAATACAAGAGTGCTTGTCCTTTAATTATGATTAGTTAATGCAAACTAATTCATACTTGGGGCTTGTTCTCAATATCTGATTTTCATAAAAACTGATTTTAGAAAAGCTAAAAATCAGTTGCTCCTAATTTTACTTTAAAAAGTCCACAAACATAGTAAGAAAAGCGTTTGAGAACATCACAAAATAGATTTTTCAAAAATCAGAAGCTAAAATCAGGTAGAAAAAAGCTATTGAGAACAAGCCTTTGATGCACTAGGTTGTTAAGAGAGGGATCTAAAGTTGGTTTTGTTAGGTATCGAAGGCAGATATGCTGAAATACTTAGGCAAATATCTCTTGGAATGTGCCTTAGATTGTTTTTTTTAATTTTATTTGACTAGATCATTTTATTCCTTATCAATGATAAAACAAAGATTTTAAAATGTAGATGCATCTCATATTCACAACATAATCTGCTATTTGTCTGAAAAATCTGTTTAATACGGGCTTCACCTTGCCTGGACTTCTCTTTGGACAGCATTAATCCTTTCGTTGGTCTATCATTAAGATTTAATAAATGACCTATAGAAATCTGTTAGATAGCTGAGGCTGAGATGTGGGTACATTTGCTTCTGTACTTGATTATGTTCTGTTAGTTTTTATTGATTGAAACTTCTCAGACTGAGTGGCAAACTTGTTTTGAAATTTAGGTGTGTGGCTGACAAGGGTGAAGATGCTGGAGAATGTGAGAAATTTGCCAAGTATTATAGGTCCCTTTGCCCTGTTGAATGGGTGAGTTTACATGATTAGAGTATTGCTTTCACCTAGTTAATATTGTCTTATTTGTAGCAAGAGAGGGTATTCTTAAATGGTTGTATATGCTTTTATTGCATGTATTGATCATTTGATACTTCTGCTTCATCTGTATGCACCTTGAGATTTTAGTGCAGTTATTAGAAATTATTGCTTGTTTAGTACTGTGAGAAGTCCCTAACATTGAGTTGGATAAAGTTGACAAGCATATATTCCTTATCTTACAATATTTTACAACACAACTTAAAAAAGTTACATGCAAAGGTTTCCACTTTTTCCCTCTCATGTGTCTATTTTAGTATGCATGCTTCAATTATATTCTATATATAAAGTTATTATCTTATAAGAAATTAGTTGCTGGCTGACATTTGGTCTGATTCTGCAAGGGTTGATTGAAAATTGAAAATGCATAAACCTGTGTGGAGAGTTTGATATACATAACCTATGTACACACAGAGACGCGCACACAGAGAGAGAGAGAGTCCTGGAGGGAGGGGGTAAGAAAGAGAGACGAAAGCCTTCTCAATGGATAACTGTGATGTGCACAGAGAGAGAGAGAGAGACGGGTAAGAAAGGGAGACAAAAGCTTTCTCAGTGGACAACTATGATGTACAAAAACAATGGTCGGTAGCAGTTATTGTATTGCAGTTCCCGATTTGTGCATTTTCTATATTAATCAGATGCAGTGTGCTGGATAGATATAGCAGCTACAGAGATTTTTTAAATGAAAAGTGGAATACTTTCATGCTGGAAATTGAGAAATTACTAAATTTCTATTCCACAGGAATTAGATGGCGACACATCATATTCATAATTAAAGTGATATTAATTTTTATGTTGAGCAAAAGTAACTGTTATTTATAAGGTCTGTTTGGATTGGTGGAGAATTGCTTGCTTTGTTCATTATTACTTCAGTGCTTTTCAAACAGCAATTTTTTATTCCAGTGAAAGAGTGTGTCGTGCTTATGTTGTTTCCCAGCAGGTTCAGATTGTCCTCAGACTTTGCAAAAAACAAGTATTCTGTTTCTTTTGTGTTCAAATTTGTTTTTCCCTTCCCTTTGCCTTTTGTTTTATTCAGGATTGTCTCTAATTTTTATTACCTTTTCATTATATGTTTTCATTGTTGCATGGAGTTGCTTGCAATTCTTGTGTAAATTTTTATCCATCCAATTGTATCTTTGGTCATAGTGAGTTATATATGGAATTTCCAGTTGTTTGAGGATAATATATAAGACCCTGTAACCCTGTAGCTTGCCCCCTTCAACTTATTGAGTAGCACAACACTAGTTAGCATGCTGTTAAGTAAAGATACAAGTTTTTTTTAATGCCTTCTACACAGTGTAAATTAATTTGAAGTTTGGAGTAATGAAGTTGTTTTCTATTGTTAGCTGGTATTCTGCTATTGGTACTTTTTATTGTGGTCTAGATATTTTTGGCTACTATTTTATTATATGCAGTAGGGTGACAACAATCCACCTGGAAACTCTACATGCAGTTTCTAAGTGCTGTTCTAACTAGCTTCCACATACTCTACTAATTTCTGCAGATTGAAAAATGGAACGAGCAGAAGGATAATGGCACTTTCCCAGGGCCTCTTTAATTTGAAACAGTTGTAGGACATCCGCGTTGGGAGCTGGATTTTGCATCTGTCTTTTGTTTGGAGCTGGTCTCTTGTTCTTGTTTCAGTGTCATGGGTGAATAAGTCGGTGTGGAAATATCTTTTCATTTTCTAATAAATTTTCATATTTCATGCGAACAAATTTAGAAGGAATTTTAAGGTTCCTGATGTGGACTACTGTCTAAATTATTTTGGACAATAATTTACAACTCCATGGTTTCGGACAAATTCTTTAGTAACTTCCATAACTTGCTCGTTCCAATGGAGATGCGCAAGTTGTAGTGCACTGACAGAGAATTTGTCATGCTTGGGTCAATGGCAGCACAACACCAAGATATGATGCTGTTTTAAATCTGGGTGAAGCATATTAATCCCTCATGGTACAGGGAATAGCATTTGTACGTGAACTTACTGTGCCTTCCGTGTTCTCTTTCTGAGACAGTTTCATGCTGATGATCATGTAACAAAAGCGAAGAGAATTGATCAGATAGTGCAAATGGAACTTGTATTGTGTTTGACTGGACTAAAAAAACCAGTAAAGAGGTCGACACAAAAGTCATTCCACTATTTAGATTTTTCTGGGAGGTTGGGGAATATGTACCTCATGAAATTTGTGGTCCTTACTGTTAATTTCCTTTGTTCAGCTGATGGTCTTTCAATTTCAACCAATTTATAGGCTTAGATTCCGCAGAAGGCAACTTGGGCTTGAAAGAAGTCTTCCCTTTCATACTAGATGTTGCACGTGGTATCTTGCTGGAAGTCAAGGTAATATTAACAAAATTAGGTTCCCTAAGTCATTCCCACTTGTCAATTTTGGTCCTTTTGGCAATGTCTAAGTGGGGTGTTTCTGTTTAAGTTTCCAGCTTCTTTATACTTGGTACCAGCTTTTTTACTTGCTTGACAGAGTTGTGGTTGCAATTTTTGGTAGGAAAAAAATGAAAGTTACTTTAACAGATTAGGTATATTTGGATAAAGTAGATGAGATCAAGAAAACATTAATGTAAAAAATGGGGCCTTCACAATTTAAAATGATATCCACTTGCAAACATTATACAGATTGAATGATATCTAGGATCATGTTACATTGAACTGATTTGTAATATATTTTTACGAAATGTCTACAAAGGCAGTCAAATACCGAAAAACCTTGTCAATGAGTCTCCACAATGGCGATATGCATAATAAGCTTGATAAAAGTACATACAGATTGGCACCACAAAAATTAAAAATTAAGCCTGACGTTTCGAATTTTGGGTGACAGGAGATTATATGCATTTTAGTAAGGTATGGGGGAGTTTGGTTGGTCTATTGGTCAATCATGTGAGATGTTTGTAGACTCCACCAAAGGCTACTAGATTTTCTTCTAAAGAAAGACCACATGGATGGATATAAGATGTTCATATACATGGTTGCTTGAAATAATAGTAACAGATTAAAATTTGAAGCCTTTCATCTTACATCAATTCCTCAACAAGTTTAAGAGAAGATGTGCAACCACTCAATCAACCCGAACATTCACACACAGACACACACACACACACAGAGACTAAAAGTTATTATTATTTGGGTTTACTATTATTGTATATGGACATAAAATATTATCATTCATGAGTATTTTAGTGTAAATAGAATGTATAAGTTGTTTCTATTTTATATTACACGCTTTTAAGTTTTTTGTTCTAATTTTTTGTTTCTCCTCGAGTAGGGTCTCTCATGTACAAACCAAAGAATAAAGACCTCTTCTTCATTACTCAGTGCACAAATCGATCGGAGAATTTAAAGAAATAATTGCCTGATACTTCTATTGTTAGTGTTTGTCAAAAGTCTAGTAGCACAATATACCTCTATATTTGTTCTTTCCTTAAATATTACACACTCATCTCCAGAAAAACCAATTAGAACAAAAGGCAACCCATCTTTTCTTGAAACTTTTGGTTAGAGCAAAAGGGTGTCCTATCTTTTCTTCGAAACTTTTGGGAGTTGGGCCGGTTTGCAGTACGGTTTTTTAACAAAGACAGTCCTATATGGTATCTTCTATGCAGGCATGCTTACTTTTTCTAGTTCACCAACTTAAGGACTAATGCAGTTTTCCAATCGCTCACATTAATAAAAGTGAACAGAAAGAATTCTAACAAATGAAACTTGTATAATTTAGAAACAACTAAGAGGAAGAAAGAAGGGAATTTAAGTCGTACCATTTACAAAAGACTGAGGAGTTTGACGAGCTGTTATTAATTTTTGTCAAAAGGAATTGAAAAATGGGATAATTGCAGATACCTCCCTTGAGGTTTCTAATAATTCCACACAGCTCCCTTTTGCATTTTAAAAATTTCATTTATACCCCTTGAGATTTTTATTAAATAACAAAACACACCCATGAGGTACATTATTACAAAAATGCCCTTGTTGATTAATTAAAATACCTATGGAAAGTGCACTTATATTATTCAAATTTGAATAATATTTTGATAAAAGTTATTCCATAATAGCTACCCTTTGTTAATTCATTCTTTCGTTTTGGTGTTAAAAAAATAAAATTATTTTATATAGAAAGTGCACTTATAAAAATTGAAATTGTATTTTGTACAAAAAGCATACTTAATTATTTAAATACAAACAATATATTGATCAAATATTTTTAGACTTATTTTGATGTTGTTGTATTGTCTTTTGTGGCTTTTATCTGATTAAGAAAATTTGAAAGTTTTAAATTGATTATTTTATTTTGTCTTTTAGGTATTAGCAAGAGTTTATTTAGTAAAACAAATACAAAAATTTTATTTATGAAAAAAGAAGAGTGAAAAGTGAAAATTGTGAAGAATTTTCTACAATTAGTTTTTGTTTTTGTATTGTTTTATTAATTAAAAAGTACAATTTTGAAATAATATACATATTGTGTGTATTTTGTTATTGAATAGAAATCTCAAGGGGCAAGAGTGAAAATTTTAAAACGAGAAGATAGGTATGCGAAATTATCATAAACCTCAATGGAGGTATCTAAAATTATCCCTAAAAAAATTGGAGGAGGGTTTGGGTTAGTATTCTTGGATTTTTTTTGTCTCTTACCTCGAAAACCACAAGCAATTAAAAGACTCATCATTGGTCAAGGGAAAAGTTTAGTTTCTTTCCAAAATCAATTTTAACTTGTCCTTTTGATGATGGGGAATTTGAAATAATCAAGTCACTAGAATTCTCCAAGGGGTCGACTAGACAACACAAAAACCTCACGATTCTGATAGATAAAAAAGCAGCTGTAAAGCTTTCAAAACGCAAATTGATCACCGTCAACAATGAGAATCACGTGATTTTGCGGTCAAGAAGGACTCTGATTATTGTGGTATAGTATGTTATCAATCAATATCACCAAAGTGCTATATTCTTCGGAAAATTTGTTTTGCTTTATCAGAATTCCATCCGATAATTGGATTCTACAGTTCAACGTCAATACATGAATTACATGCGTTAGATGCTCATTCGCTTTATTGCCTCCGTCAAATTATATATTTGGACGATTTGTAAGATTTTCCTTTGGGTGGGTGACTTGCCTTGACTTTAGAGAAGTTTAACCTCTCTTTCTTTTATACTTTTTGAAAAAAAATAAATAAAAGAATACATTTAATCCTTTTTTATGAAGTCATTAACAATAATTAAATACATCTTGCAAGTAAAAGCCTATTTTTAAGTAGATCTTAAATATTTTATTTATTTGACTTGAGTTACACTCCAACTCATTTAAATCAGTGGATTTAGAAAAGAACACAAATGTTAAATTTTTTATTTTGTTTGACGCTTTGGGCAGCTCACATTTCTGTTTATCCTTTTGAACGTTTCCTCTTATCTTCCCCCCCCCCCCCCCCTCCCCCCCACCAAACAACACAGACACACACACAAAACAACCAACCAAAAACAACCTCCCTTCTCTTCTCCTCTCTCTGTTAAGATGGGCAAAATTGACTCGGTGGAAATTTGACAGAAAAGGAAACAACATATAAAAATTTAAAAAAAAAAGAGACGTGAAA
Source organism: Mitragyna speciosa (assembly GCA_024721245.1). Lineage (NCBI taxonomy): Eukaryota > Viridiplantae > Streptophyta > Magnoliopsida > Gentianales > Rubiaceae > Mitragyna > Mitragyna speciosa. Next base: position 9,722,037 of record CM045553.1, on the reverse strand, counting down.
TGATGTACCAATTTGCAAGAAACTAATGAGGAAAGCTCAGATAAATCAAGAAAAAAATGGGCAACTGATGCACAAATTTGTACAAAAATTAATGAGAGAAGGTTAAAACAATTACATTCTTTTGACATTTGGTTGGTTGATAACTTAAATGTCAGTTTACTAAAATAATAAAAAGATGCAAGCGATGAAGAATTGACTATAGCAATTTAAAAAGAAGTAACAGTATTAATCTTTTTTTTTTTTTTTTTGGTAAAGGTGAAAAAAGCGTGCTAATCACTGTTTTTGAAACATTCTAGGTAGGTTCATACACATTAACTACACAATTAAACACGCACATGCACGCGGCACACGGTACGCTGAATATGCCTGGTTGCCAGCTAAATTGAATGTCAGCGGTCAAGACACATTAAAATTGAACAGAAACAAGAACAAATTAGTGGCCAAACACGTAGATAATCTTCGATTTGAAAACTTGATTTGTGACCCATTGTTTTTGTTGAAAAATTCTTAGGCAGATCGAATCGAACTTGTGGAATAAAAAGAATGGTACATAAATATAATGATGTATACTGACATATAAAAATGATGTAGAGATATTTTGATGATTTTATTTTATACCACAAAATTCATAAGTAGAATCACAAATCAACTACATATAAGAATTTTTCATTTTTGTTGTGCTAACTTGGGCTGCAATTTAATTGAACAAATCTCAATCAGCAGTTAAAACCGACAAGAACTAAGAAATTTACTTTTTTTTTTTAACTCTTAGTTTATCTTTATTATTATTATTATTATTTGGTTGTTGTCACTTTTTTAACTAGTTAATTCGAGCACGTTTGATTTAAAAATAGTTGCAAATGTTCACCAATTTACTTAAAAAGATCGTATGCATTAACAAATTGATGTAATGGAGTAGAATATTTTATATTCATGAGAATCATAAACCTTAACTTGCTCACAAGAGTAAACAACAAAGAATTTCTTTTCCGCACAATATTAGTTTGTGATTCTGATTTCTTTATTTTTAAGTACTGAATTTCGATTAAATCATGTCGAAATCTTGAGGATTATTTTGTGAATCTTACAATTTTCGATCATTTCAGTAGCATTGAACTATTGGACTAGAGTTTTTGTCTATTATTACACACTTGAAATGATAGATAATTCAGTAGGCAAGCTATAATCTGATAAGCTTTTATGTCATAGTACTTGTGGAATTCAATTTTGAAAAGTAAATAATAGGTGTACCAAGTAACGTATTCCTCTGCTCTTCCAATTTGAACAAATGAAGAAATTTCTCATTGTTGTCGATGATATCTCATCACAAAAAACAGTATCATCTCCAAACAACGTTATCAAAGAAATCATGACAAAAGCCTCTAGATTAGCACTCCATGTTAAACGAAATTTTTTGTGGTTTACAAATTTCCCAAAATCTGTACTGAAAGCAGCCACTGCTGATTTGTCTTAATGAAATATTTTGATTCAAAAAAAAAAAAAAAGAAATCATGACAATATATGATTTATTTGTTTCAATATATATCAACAAGTATCTCAATTTTCTCGTTCTCATATAAACATAAAAGGACTTCTCGAATAAGAAAATAAAATGTTAAATTTCCAATTTATGATGGATAATACGAAAGTGTCTGCACCAAGAAGAGAGTAAGTGCACATGTGCACAATTGTGTGTGAGAGATAGTGTGTGTGTTAACTGAAAAAATTTTCTGCACATTTTGAATTCAAATTAAATAGTGCATTAAGTTGTAAGGGAAATTTGTATTCAAATTTGTTCAATCTAAGAAGTTTTTTTATTTATTAGTATTTAACATTAAGTCGAGTTATCAAACAATCTCTTAATCTATAAAATAATAAAATACTACGTCAAACATTAAAAAAACTCCCTCTTTAGTGACAAAAGAGTTTTAAATTTTTTTTTATTTTTTTGGTTTCAAAGGAAAAAAATCAAATTCCTAAGTCCTAACAGGAAGAACGGCAAGTCACCAAAACCGTCAAGCACACCGTTACATCAAAACTGAACTGTCTCTGTTAACTTTTTGGCTTATTAGATAAGTCAGGTCCCACAGTTTCTCATCGGTAAAATACAAGTGTAACGCTTGTCCAATGAAATGGCGAGTACCTTTCGAACACTACTCTCATTGCTTTTCACCCGTTATTTATTCTACACGTGTGCCTTATCCCTCAACGCTGAAGCGTTCCAAAACCGCCTCCCTTGTTCTGAAACACGAACTCAATACCACGCAACCTCCCACTAGTAAATTTATATATATATATATATATATATATATATATATATATTATCTCACTTTTGTCCTTAATCTTCCAAGATTTACATATTCGTTCGTTTCTTTCTAAGAAAAAGACTTTCTACAAAAATTGTGCTCTCCCTTTATTAATAATAGAATAGGATAAGATACTAAAATTATAGATAAACCAATGTAAAAGAGACTAAACATGTCAAAGACTAAAAGATAAATAACTAAAATTTGCAAAATTGATAAAACATTTTTGTTCCTTGTCATAAAGGTTAGGGCTCAATTATCTCCTTTTTCATTCCTTTCTAGCATTTTGAAAGAAAAAATAAACATATCAAAATTAGAAAATGCTAATATAGAACCCATCAAAGTCTATATAGGTAGGGTTGTCAATAGTTTGGGTCTAGACCGAGACTCGATCCAGACCCGTTGATTTTTTCTGGGTCCGAGTAGGAATAAAATTCTGTTTACTCGGACCCGGACTCGTTTTTTCCTAATAAAAAAGGGTTGAATCCGGAATGTTGTATTTCGATCCGGATCCGTTTATATATATAATAATTATAAATTATATATACGTATTTTAAAATTTTAATACATAATACCTAATAAATAATAATTATAATATAAATACATACGTATTTTACATTTCTAATACTCAATACTTAATAAATAATAATTGTAAAATATATAAAAATATTTTATATTTTCAAAATCCGGACTCGACCCGAATAGACCCGAAACCGAGCGGACCCGGATCTGAAAAACCAAATGCAAGACCCGTCGAGTTTCGAATCCGAATCCAGAACTATAACACTAAAATAGGTCCGAGTCCAGAATATTTAATTCCGGCCTGAACCTGACCCATTGACACCCCTATATATAGGCATATTTATAGTAGATTATTAACATGTTGTTCCTATCTTATATGTTGGTCTCTGCTTTTTATATTTTAATTATTTTCATAATTTTTAAATTAGAACTACCCATGGATCCATACTTATACACTATATACAAAGGGTGAGTGGTACAGTGGTCTCTCCTTTTTATATTTTATTAATTTTTTTCTAGCTTTTAAATTATTACTACTTATGAATATCAAGAGCGAACTAGTTAAATTACTACTTATTAATATGTTTTTTTTTTTGGTTTGATCTAACATATTTTTAATCTTTTTTGTATAAAAATTTTATGAAATTTAAAACATTTTCTCATACTTACACAAAAGATTTGTGAAATTAGTGTTCATATAATAGTTTTTATTCTACAAAAAATCTGCATATTAACACTAGTAAAAAAAAACTAAGGCCTTAAATTTGTTAGAGGTGAAACATAAAGGGCCAGAGACACAAGGAGAAACCTTAAGGGACTAAAACTGCAATTCTCCCAACTTCCATGCCCAGCTCCTCGCCCATTCCCAATCATAAATAACCAACAACCCTCAGCCCCCCCTCAAAACACAATTATCACTTCCTTTTCCACTTTCTTCAACTCTCAACCCTTTCTAGCAGTATTAAAAAAAAAAAAAAAATTCCTTTTACTTCTGTACAAATTCACAGAAATTTCTAGGGACACGCTACTATTTTACCATAAACCCAGATCTCAATTTTCCACCTTTAACACAAATCCCACTTGTTCCTTTTGATTCTTGAATATCAATACTTCATTCGCTCTTTTTCGAGAACCCAGAGAAATGGTTCGTTTCAGCAACAATTTGATTGGGATTTTGAACTTTGTGACATTGTTACTGTCAATCCCAATAATTGTTGGAGGAGTATGGCTATCGAAGCAGGGCAATACTGAATGTGAAAGGTTTCTTGAAAAGCCTGTGATAGCATTGGGGGTGTTCTTGTTTTTGGTTTCATTGGCAGGCCTAATAGGAGCATGTTGCAGAGTTTCATGGCTGCTTTGGCTGTACCTTTTGGTCATGTTTCTCTTGATTCTGCTCCTGTTTTGCTTCACAATCTTTGCCTTTGTTGTCACTAATAAAGGTGCTGGTGAAGCCCTCTCTGGTAAAGGGTACAAGGAGTATAGGCTTGGGGATTATTCCAACTGGTTGCAGAAAAGGGTCAATAATAATTGGCCTAGAATCAGGAGTTGTCTTCAGGATTCAAAGGTCTGCCGGAGCCTTCTTGATGGAACTTCCACTGGTGAGCAAGACTTCTACAGAGAACACCTTTCTGCTCTTCAGGTATATACACGTTCAGATTTGCATGCTTGATTTTGATCTGAAGTTTTGATTTTTTTTTTGGGGCCGCTTTTTTTGTTTTTTGTTTTTGTTCTTGTTGTTGTTGTTTTGGGGGGTTTTTTTTTTGGTTTTTTTTTGGTTGGGGGGGGGGGGGTTCAGTTATGGGATAAGGTTGTTTTTGTTAGATCTGGATGGTAATTTGAGGTACTAATGCTTATTTCTTGACATCTTTTTTTTTTTTTTTTTTTGGGGTGGGGGGGGGGGTCTTAGGCTGTGTTATGATTTGTTCTTCTAAAATGGTAGTTTTAGTTGTTGGATTTCTTTAAAAGGCTTTTGATTTTTACTTGAAATCATTAACTGTCCTGAATTTGTTGCTTTTAATGGCTGTTGAGTTCTTCTTTTAAAGTTGAGAGACTTGACCTGCATCAGTCTTGACTTAAATATTCTACTTTTTGGCTGAGACAGATTGCTGATACTTTTCGGAAATATTCTGTGGTGCATAAAGTGGTGATATTGAGAATAATTATAGTGATTTACTTTCTGTTTCTATTATCTTTTCATTCCATTGCTTTTTTTTTAAATTTATATACTGTTCAAGAGAGCATCTAGAGTTTGTCAGAAATTTATCTAGTAATTGATCTAAAGGGCCTTTTTTCTCCCTGTTGGATTTTTGCTTGTGCATAACACATAAACGTTTATATATTTGCTTTTGCTGACTCTATTGAGAGTTTTAAGGGTTACCGTGCAAAATTTTTAAAGCCCTTTTGTGATTTTCATTCCTCTTTAATAGCTGCTTCTTGCCATGAAATTAAAGGAATTCACACACATAGATTTTGCCATTCTGTTGGTTTTTAAATTATCGTTTCTATAATTCAATTCATCTTAGTTGGCTGGTAAATTTTCTGAACTGTTGTATTGCTGGTTCTAATTGTTCTTAACCGGTTAGTTCACTGTTGTATTGCTGGTTCTAATTGTTCTTCACCAGTTAGGCTTTTTTCTTATCACAGAAATGATTTAATCTCTAATGGGTTTGTCTTTCAGGTGACATAGTATATAGGACTGTAGGTACAATCTTCGATTTATTCATTACACTTCTGTTTTGGTTGCCATATATATTCTTAGCTTGTTGTCATGTTTTACGTTGCAATTCTAGGAGTGCTAAATTATTGAGTTGCTATAACCTCTATCTTTCTTTTATTGTTTTGAGAAACCTCTCTTGGTAGATGCATTAGATTGCATGTCTCCCATATCTGTGAAAGGATTTTGCAACAAAAGAATCTGCAAAAAGAGTGATGACCTGGCAATTGCATTTTCTTAACTTATTGCATTCATGAAATTGTATCTGCAACTTGCTGTATATAATGAGATGGAAATTAGTTCAGCAGTTAATTGTTTTTACTTGGTTACTCACTCTATTATTCAATTAATTTTGCAGTCTGGATGCTGCAAGCCATCATATTATTGCAATTTCACCTATGTTAGCCCAACTAATTGGACAAAATCTGGATCAACGTCATCTAGCAATCCTGACTGCAATGTATGGAGCAACGATCCGAAAGTTCTGTGCTACAGCTGCCAAGCATGCAAGGCGGGTCTTCTGGACAATGTCAAGAGTGATTGGAAGAAGGTGGCTATTCTGAACATCATAATGTTGGTGTTCCTTATCATTGTATACTCTGTAGGATGCTGTGCATTCAGAAACAACAGGGAGGACAATGCGTGGAAGCCATACCATTGAGGAATTTGCTCATGTTTGGGTAGATATCAGTGTTTTGAGTGAGACTTAGGATTTCTATCTTCTGCTATTATGTTGTGTTGCACTCAATGAAGTATCACTTTGTACCTATTCATTCCTTTCATGTATAGTCTGATTTCTGCTTATTCAGACCATGTTGGATTATTAATTTTCTATGGTAATGCTTGGATTCGCTTGTACAATTTGCTCTGTTCCAGTAAGAATTTGGTAGATTTCACGATATTCGACAAAGGTGGTCTTCTTTATTCTTTGGTTTAATAACGAAGTTTTGGCCTTCAGTAGCTGCTGGCATTCATTGTCTCTCAGGCCCTCTCCCTGCCTCCCTCCCTACAATAAGTGAAAGGCTTTCTATTCTCGATTTTATGTTTTCTGGTGTATTTCTTCTGAATCCATCTAAAAAAGGTAGAATGGTTTTCTGCTTGATGCCAGGGTGAGGGTCAAATTATCATTTAGCATAATTTTCCTTTTAGTACATCTTGTTTTGCGTTGTGGCTGACTTTCTTCTTCTTTGTTTCTCCAGTTTTAGTTTCCAACTTTCCATGTTATGTAGTTGAGTCTGTATTATTATTCAGATACTAAAGCCGAGTCCTGTGCACAGAATTGAAAATCTATACTTGAGTGTATGAAGTGCCATGTAACTAAAGAAAATTGAAAGCAAAAATCAGGTTGTTGAATTGATATTGATGAGTTACGCTTGTCCTTCCTAGTTTCTAATTATGATTAAGGGTTGGATTAATTTAAGTATGACTTATCCCATTTTGTGGTGGGCCTTCTATCCCTGGCACACATAATTTTCTAGTAGGAGACTGGGGACAGATTTTAATAGTTATTTGCACAACCCAACAATGAAAAGTTTGTTCTCACCCATATTGAAGATTTGGTCACTCACTCCTCCTGCAATTGCCACTTTCCACCTTCTTATTGGTGGGGTTTGTACATCTCACAAGACAATTTGCGCTGGCTGTCTTTGTATGGTGATTGAAATGATTACCTTCCGCTTACCAGTCAAAATGCTCTCGGCCTTTCTTAACGTGGTGGTTCTTTTGGAGGTTAGCTTATAATTGTCAACGGTTTGGATTGTCGGTTCGTGAATTTGTATTTAAATTGTGATAAAACGGTAAAAAGTTTCCTGCGCACCCATCAGAGAATGGTGTGATAGCTCAGTTAATTGCAGTTCATTTCTTGCCCTGGGTTTTTCAACTCAAATCTTTCACCATCCACCGTCATTTGTACATCCAGAAGTATTTACATGGCTCACATATAGTGTCTCAAAGATATTTGAATACTTCCATATGTCAACTCACTGGACATGTGCACGTACAACTTGTTCTACCTTGGATTCTCAGTTCAGATTTTTGCGCATCGCCATCTCATTATGATTATTTTATTACCTTTTGATTGTTTTTTTTTTTCCTTAAAGTTTTCAAAAAGCTAATCCAAATAATGCGTCTCCATTAACAAAATATTGGCACCAAAACATTTAGGTGTCTACATAACTTCTTTTACTGCATTAAATCCAATTCAGATAAAAGCATAGACTATCCATTTATCCGAATGCAAGAGATTGCAATGTAACCATGAGCTGCACATCCAAGCTGTTGAACATAAATGATCAGGATAGCTCTTCTTGGGTATTGGGACATATTAAGAAAATACAAGACCCTTAATTGTAAGTGATTCTTGCAGCAATTGAAATCGTAAAAATTACACAAAAATGGATGCCATTGCGAAAGTAGTTATTCCCTATTGCACTTGAGAACCGACCTCATAATTGACATTTTGGTTGATTGTTACTTTGCACAAGAAATGAATAGAAACAAAATCAATTAATTAATCACATTCATCTACATTGCCACAAAAGAAGCATGATTATGCATTAGTATAAATCACTCATCCATCCTAAAAAAAACAAAAATCTGCTTGTTTCTCTGCTGGACCGTCCAATAGAAAAGTTTAGATTGTGTCTAATTTATATACTATTTCCATACGGTCATATGAAGAGAGAAAAACCTTGATTTGAAGTAAGCTACAGGAGTAAATAATCAAATTTGCTAAGACTTGTTGATAAACCACAAAAAATTATGGGAGATAGAAGCTCTAGTGGAAAGAATGAACCATGAAAATAGCTGGCTTTTGATCTTCGCAACCCAAATTTCTCGAAACTTTGAAACAGTTAGACCTTATGAAGGCAGCTTTTAAAATATCTTCCAAGCACGTTGCGATAATCTTGGAAGGATTAAATTTCTTGAGTTTTTTTTAGTCGGTAGATTGCATTATGCAATGCACATAAGCCTATAAGTTTATTCTGGATTTAACGTAAGCCAATAAAACTTTTTCCTAAATAATCATGCTGTAAATACTGTGCTATCTTTTTTTTTAAAATAATGTAAATACAAATAATGGCAATATTTCATTAGCCAAATGAACCTTAATTTGATTTTGTATAGACAATGTAGAATTCACAAAACATACGAATTCAAATATAACAAGGTACACAATGTTATTAATATCTCATACAGTGAAAAATATCTCAAAAGTAGTCTCTATGACTCTTAATAAACTCTCTAGGCTCTATCAAATCTCTATAAATTATACCAATAAATACCCTATTTATAACCAACTAAACTTGGTAAATAAGAAATTTTTAATACAAAAATTTACCAAATAAACTACTCTACTATTAAATAAAAAACTACTAAAAGTCAAATAAGAATCTTCTAGGCTTAAATTTAATAATTCCAACAGACAAGGTTGTCTCCTATGGAGAGCTGCGCTGGAGGATGACATTTAGCAGCTCCCTACTATAATAAGAGTGCATTGATAATTGTTGATATCATTTATTTCAATTACCATGTAGAATAATAATTGCTTTACAATAAGCATATGTGGATATGATTTTCAATTCTTTTACCATTTGTGTAAAACATGAAGGATCCACCATCGATTCTATAATATTTTTGATGAATAATATATTTGACTAATTATACTACTTAATGAAAAAATAGATAAATACGCAATAATTAATAATTAATCATCTTCAACCTTGGCCAGATCTGCCTTGCTGGTTTGATGTAGCTTCCACTCCTTCCATTTGCTAAACAAGTAAATAAATAAAGGCTAACATATACTCACAAAATTTTCAAGCCCTTTCTTGATTTTGATTTCTGTTCAAAATAGGTTTTCTTTCACATAAAGAAACAGATAAAATAAGTTATTTGTTTTTTCTTTTTTTGTTTTCAATCAGGCTCAAATCGAATTTTAACTCCGGTATATACCTGGAATCTGATGCTTAAGAAATACCCCTCCTTTTGAATCAGCATCTTCGGGAGCTTAAAATAACAATTTCACTGGGGTAGAATAAGAGTTGTAGATAGTGCAGTATACAAGACATATGGTTTGAAAGTATTAGGTGCTTAAGAAACGGCCATCTTTGGTTGGAAAGACATTAATGAAGTTTAAGGTGCTCAGATCGCGATTAATTAAAGAGAATTAACATTGAAACTCTCATATTTGTTAATATCACTTTCTTTTAACATATTATAATCACTTAAGAATACATCAATATCGTAACTATGGGATAGTGATTAATTAAAGAGAATTAGTATTGACATTCTCATATTTGTTAATATCAATTTTTTAAACTTATTTGAATCATGTAAAAACACATCAATACCCTAACTATGAGACCGTGATTAATAAAGAGAATTAATATTGACACTCATATTTTTTTAATGCCACTTTCTTTTAACTTATTTAATCATGCAAAAATACATCAATACCCTAGCTTTTGATTCATTATAACCACTTCATTAGTCTCACGTCATAATTGGAATAAAAATTTAGGGGTATGTTTGATTTTCTACATGACTGAAAAAGTCAAAATGATGTCATTAACAAATATGAGAATTCTGTTTGTTTGGTACTGTTTTTTAGAAACATATTTTTAAAAAACTTTATACACATTTTTCAATTAACTTTTTATTTCATAAAAATATTTATTGAGAAGAATTTTTAAAACTATTATAGTAATGTTTTTTTAAAAATATCTCAAAAAACAACTACCAAGATGGAGCCCCAACTAAATTTATGGAGTAAAATTATGCTTTGCTGACTCAAGTGAGAGCGGAGAATCCAATTTATGACTTTTTATAAATAGATGCTGAAGCTAGCAGTTTTCCTTCGTGAACTTGTTAGCTCCAATGCTAAACGTTTGTTCTTGTAGATGCCGCATGATTTATTACCTTACTACCTTCCATTGAACTGTCGGTTGTTTAATTTTTGATATACGAAGACACCAAGTGTGCACTGTGCATAAAGAAAAGTTCAATTACAAATTGTCATTCTTGGCTTTAGCTGTTATATCATCATTAGTTAAACTTTTTTCCCTGCAGAAATCATCCTTTCAATATTCAAGACGTGAAATCTGCCTTTCACAAAATTTTTACTTAATCATACTTAGCATTATAAAGGCATGGTTTGGGAGCAAGTAGAAGCCTATATATTCTTTGTTATATTGAATCGCTAATGAAACGCATGGTTTGGAAACATAAAGGAGCCTAGCTATGTGTACTTCATATTGAATCTCAATCATCTATCAACCTGAAATCTTCTATGCAGCTACTACGTTTCCTGAATATCTTTGAAGTCTGGTGTTTGTTTAGGCAAAAGGGGTTCCTCCAAATCAATTCTGGAACTTGTTTTCTCAGAGGATTCTTCAATTACGATGATGTGATTGTTGTTTTCATCTTCTGGCTTCTTCTCCAAGTCGCTCTGTTTGTGATCTTCTGCTTTACCCCACAACACCACATATAGTCCAAATATTACAGCAATTGCACCTATTAAGCTGAGATGAAAAAAAAATCTATTAGTTAATATCTCATTAAAACATTATAAACAATAATAAAAGCTTCGTTATAACGGCTAATAAATTACTCAATTCAGATCACAACCATTAATTGAAGAAAATAATCGTCCAAATACTCTTAAATGAGACACTTGTTTTCTAATTCATGGCATATTTAAAGTGATACGAATTTAATAGAATGATTAGATCCATAATTACAATGTCAACGCTTGTTTTTTAAATCGCGACTTATTTAAAGTGTTATTTCCGGTCCGAGTTTATTTACTAACAAGCATTTGAGTTTTCTATGTTGAACTTATTCTACGTAGACAAATGATTATATCCATAATTAGTTGTCTATTAAAATGATCCCATCACCTTAATCTAAAGAACGTAAGAAGATCAATCTTGCAGTGATAGTTATTACCTTCCAATGTACATCTCTTCTCTAGCAAATGTACAGGAGGAAATGGTCAAAATGACTGTGCATAAAGGATTAAACATGGCAGAAAAAAGCGGCCCTCTCTTCGAAATGCACCAAGCTTGAGCAAAGAACGAAATTGCTGATCCTCCAGCCTGGATTATTTTCAAGTTTCCAGGTCCAGTTTAATTTCAAAAGCTTTCTGTTTAAATTGAGTGCAATTTTTACTAGAAAAAACAGACACTTACGGCAAAGAGTAAACATCCAAAGTTGCAGATTTGTTTGCAATTTCCAAGCTTCTAAATCTCTGTCAATAAGGAATGCAATAGCTGCAGATTGCAATGCAGACATGAAGCACATCCATGCCGTCAGAGATAAATGGTCAGGATAGCTCTTGGAAACGGGGACCTGTTAAGAAAGTACAACATAGTTTTATGTAATTTTCCATCACAAATTTAATTTTTCATTACGAGGTCTAAAGTAACGTTCAAAGTTAAATACCTGCAAAATCAGCCAAATTGCCCAGCAACAATTGCTTGCGAAGAGCAATAAACATCCGAACAACCAAGTCGCATCACCTCCCTTGCTAAAAAGTAAATACAATGGCTGAAACTCCTTGTTCAGTATCTTTGGCCCTTTGAAAAAAACCATGCTTATGGCCCCGGTAACACATATGATTGTTCCAATTATTTTCGCTATACTTCTCAAGTTTTGGATGTTTATTTTCTCTTACCTGATAATATACAAGTATATATTAAGAATTATACAAGATGGTCGATATCTTGAACATATGAAAATTACTTTTTTTTTTTTTTTTTGCGTTTTGAGAATATCTCATTTCATCAACCCTTTTTCTTTTTTTTTTTTTATCCCCCTTTTGAGATCAGAAGCAACCATTTACTTTGTCATAATGCAAGCAACTTATATGGAAATAGTTCTTTTCGAAAACGATATATATACTTAATTAATTCTTGAATTTCTTAAAAATTACCCGACAATGCATGCGATTACGAGAGTAATTGCAGGAAGGGAATTCCCCATTGCACTTGCCATTGATGATGAGGCCAAGTACAGACCCTCATTATAGATACTCTGGTTAATTGTCACTCTAAAGAAGAAATAAACGGAAACAAAATGATGTGGTTAATAACATTTAGCGGTCATACAATCATGTGTACGCAAGTAGCTTACCCTATTAGGGAAAACAAATTTATCAACCAAAAGTTCTTCCATCCCAAAAAACAAATTCTTGTTTCTCTCCTACAACGCAGATTGAAAAAAGGAAATAATTTTATGTGACCATAAATTGAATTTTGTGTAAAAAGAAAACGAAATATCAACTTAGTATAGTGCATACCTTGCTTTGTAAAATGCTATTGGAGCAACAAATGAGGAGGCTAAGGCTTGCCTATAAACCACAAATACCATGGGACTCATCCCTTGTACAATGGAAGCTCTACTGGAGATTGTAATTCCTGCATACACAAACTGCAAGATAACCATGAAAATTATGGGCTTTTGATCTTCCAAACCCATATTTTCTAAGATTTTGAATCAATTAGACCAGATGAATACTGAGTAACGCTTCTTGTATATGCCTCTAAAACAGTAACAATATTCTTGGACAATGTGCTCCAGAGCATATGAAGATGAAGTTTATGAAGTTTTTGTCGTCGGTAACTAGTGTGCGTTATTTTTGCAATGCACATAAGCCTGTAGAAAGTGATGACAAAGTTTTCTCATTTTTTTCTAACATATACTGACGAAACATTGGACGATTCATCTAGGTGCAAATGATATAGTGCTTATATAGCTCATGAGATAGTTGTTGTGCCCCCCCCCAAGCATCTTTTCCTACTGATCCTTACTGACCATAATTTTTGTACAGATTATGTTGGCTCTGATGCAGGGCTGAGTTGGAGGATAGCTTATCAGTCATCTAATATGACAAGAGTACATTTGTGTGATTTCCAGTATGATTAATCTCAATAGGGTAGCATAATTTTTTTCATTAAACATATGTGCATTGCATTAAGTGTTAAATATTGTTTACTAAATATTGTTCCGCGGAACTAAGTACAGTCTTAAATATATATTAACGCGATTGGTTTTTTTCTTTTCCATTTTCCTTATAATTAACGCGATTCATTAATCACTAAACATAACATATTTAATATAGAATATATACTTCCTAATTCTTTGATACTTTATCTATGCATACAATTTTTTGTTGTATCAGTATCTTTATTTTACATACACCGTCTCCCTATATGGCAATCAAATGCCATAATGAAGCATTTGCATTTTGCAGGTGAGGAAAGATCAGTACGAGCACTAATAAGTGTCTCAAAACATCTCAGTAGGAGCACTAATAAGTTTCGAATCCTAGGTGTGAAAAAACCTGGACTGGTGCGTGTTTTAATTAGAAATGAAGTCGTAATTTAATAATATTGTATTCAATGTACAACCAATTAACCATAGAAGGATTCTTCAAAAACTTAGGGGGTGTTTGGTTTAGGGGAATCAAGGAGGGGAATGGGTATCACAAGTAATGATACCCATTGTTGATGTTTGTTAAACAACTATCACTATCATTCAATGGGAATGATAGTGATTAATTGGGGTGTTAATGATTCTCCCAAAATAATAGTCTATCAAATCCATTAACCCTTATTATTAAGGGCAAAAACACACCCATTAAAAAATATATATCTTTTGAGTTACCCTCTCTCTCTCTCTCTCTCTCTCTCTCTCTCTCTCTCTCTCTTTCTCTCTCGTCTTTTGATTTTGAATATTTTTTATTAGTACTTTATAAATTTTTTTACAAAAATTCTTTTTAATAATTTTTTTATAAAAATTCTTTTTAATAATTTTTTTTACATTCAATAATTTTATAAAAAATTGTATTGAAAATCAAAGATATATAATACCCTCTGTTAATATAATAAAAATGACTTTTTTTTAAGATTATCATTTCCATAAAACTCATATTAGAGCATGACTATATTTAAAATTGAAGAAATCTTTTTAAATTTTTTTCAAATATACAAAATAAGAAATCTAAAAAATATGTATATCATAAATAAAAATTTTAAAATTTTAAAATTTACTTGAAAGTCATTTTAGTATACCAAACAAATATTCTTATAATGATACCCCTTTCAATATACCAAACAAATATTCTTATAATGATACCCATTCCATTATTAAACCAAACATGTTAGGGGGAATCATCAAAACCCATACTCATAGTAGGGTTAATGACACCCATAGTGATAGTGATTGAGGAATTTGAACCAAACGCCTCCTTAGTTTAATGAATATTTGATTCGATGCACAATCAGTTAACCATATAAAAGTTCTTCAAAATCTTTGGTAACATATTTAAATACATATTTAAAAGGCATGTGAGACCACAGCATCATAATATTACTAATATTACCTTTTAGACATATATGAGAATTAAATCAGTGAAGAGAACTGTCAACAATTTCCAGATGAAATGTTCAATAATGATATTTGTATCATATCCAAGTAAGCATTTATTAGTAATTGTTTTATTGTTTATAGCATATATGCGATGTTCAATACAATTTTCACATTGAGAGGTTGATTAGGGCATTCTCGCTTTAAGCTACAATTTTCTTAAGTTTTAAGGTATTACTCTTTTATTTTTTAAATTTCAAGAACAAAATCTACATTAGTTAATTTTATTACATCTCTACTATTCTATTAGAATTCTCACTTAACATTTCAATTCAGCAATGTATTTAATGATTCCTTGAAGTAGGTTATTTCTCAATCAAAATTTTCATTAATTTTAATCAAACATAGGTAGAATTTTTCAAGATAACTATAAGTTCCTTAAAAGATTTTGACAAAAGTTGATCAAATTTATAATTTTTTTCCATTTTAATGAAGACTTTAAAACTTATAAGGGGGAAAATAAAATAAATAAAAAACGAGAGAGCTTGAGAGTTAAATAAAAATTAGTTGGATCGGATTGGTTTTGGAGACTTAAAGAGTTTGAAATTTTCATAGAAAGCTCTCCGGTACAAGCCCAGCAAAACCGTTGTTTAGTATTTAGCTGCCAATCATTTGCCCTAACTGTTTCTCGTCCTTGCGATGTTAACAAGATGAGAATTGGCCCAATTTCGAGAAAATGGCCAGAGTGTGCGGCCTTTTTTATATATCAAAAGAGGCTAGTGGGTGTGCCTTTATAGAAAAACCAGAAGCTAAATTGGGTTCGATATGGTCTAGGATCCACACCTGTCAATGACTATTAAAAAGTTTGAACCACAAAAAAAAAAAAAAAAGGGTTGATGGATTGAGCCTTAGGGGACAAAGATTTCCCTGAAGTATTTGATTGAGCTCCAATCGAGCTCGAATATGTCTTGAATCAAGTTCGAACTCTAAAATTTCAAGTTCGATAAAGTCGAACTCGAGTTCAAGTATAGCTACATAACATAAGAGTCAAGTCGAGCTCGAATATAGTGATATTCGAGTTTGACTCAACTTGATTACAGCCATGGGTTTCTCATTTTTTTTGGTTCAAAGTATGGGGACAAGTATTTCTTATTGGAAGTGGCAAATTTTAGTTAGAGATGCTAATTTAATTTATAAATTCCTTTACATCTATCATGATAAGACGTATAAAAACCTAAAAGTAAAAGATGATGATGATGGCCCTCTTTATGACCTCAACATTAAAAAAATCAAACAATCTAAGTCATTCGAAATATTTGATTGTGTAATACTTATGATTTTGAAGTCTTTAAACTTCTTGATTCTTCTTCCGACATTAATTTAAATGGTTTCTGACACTTTTTGGTATGGAAGCAATTGCACAAAATAAAAGGAAATAATTAATTTAACCTTTAGAGAGAGAAGCTGTAGGGTTGTGTACTGTTCAAAATTGAGACATTGAGGGAGAGGGGATGGGAGTGGTTGGGGCAATTACTGGGATAACATGAAAAGATTTCATTAATTGTAGGCTATGCAATAATTTTTCCGAAATTGAAGGGGCATATGTGGCTTTAATTAATCTAGATAAACAACTAATTGAGAGTAGTTGGCCGAAGTTAAAGATTTTGTTTAATTTAACAGTAAAGAGGTAAAATCTTAGATGAACAACTCATTGAGACAAGAAAGCTAGGTACAATCCCTGATGATGATGCGACCCAGGGATTCACAATTTACCCTTTTTTCATTTCTCACATGGTGTAAATGTCCAATATTATGATATAATTGTTCAGCATCATAATGTAACTATATAGAACTATTGTGTGACTATTTTTCACATTGAACAACGTTGTTTTTAGGCCTATTTTTAGTTTTGTTGGTTTAATCTTGTTTGTCAATTTTTGGCCTTTAAATATGAGCTTGAACTTGTAGGAAATGGCACTTGTGAAGTTATTTGGCCTGATGACACCTAATTTTGTACGTTCTGAGCCAAAAATTCAATATTACCACCTAGCTTGGTCCCAACTTCTAGAATTGATAACAATTCATTTCATTCCAATAAAAAAAGAAAAAGCTCAAAAAAAGATTCAAATCTTTTGTCTTGCAATCAGCATTATTCTCCCCATAAAAGGCTAAAAAGTCGTATTCGTACGTTGTATGATTGAAAATGATGTAGTTTTAATTGCATGTACAGGCAGCAGTTGGTTAGGTTACGATATTCACATTATAGGTTTCATTATTGAGGTAGTTGTAAATTGACATTAAAACTCATTTTCAAGGCTATAAGCCTATGATTGAAAACTCAAAAATCTTTGGAGATGTTTGCTTCAATATTTGAATCTTACAAACTTTTATTGTTTTAAGGATTGAAGAAAACATATGTTTGTTGTTCTCCTAGGAAACTTTTAATGCTGGCATCATGAATGAGAAAGATAAAAAAAATGTCAAAGACCGGCTTGGCTGAAACTACGTGGGAGGGTACCCCAAATAGACGGCAACTGAAACCATCAAGTAGGTATATATGTTTGTTCATGAACTTGGTGGCAGAATTGAGAGGGTACGCAATCAATAGTATTTTATTTTGTTTAAATCGGAATAAGAAAACCTTTTCTTGAAATCATTCAGGTATGCGTGGACTGGTCTTTTTGGATTTGGAGGAATTTTAAATTTATTAAATAAATAATTGGATGAAATAAATCAAAGGAAATACTGAACTTCTTACTCGGACATTAAATTGATTCCAATCGGTCCAATTCACGTCTTGTCGCCCATTCTTTCTTTGTTCTGGATCGACAATGACGTTCAACGTGTATGCACAGTTGATTTTTTTTTTTTTGGTAAGTATAGGTTGTGGAAAATTCTAGTATGGACTGAGTTCACGATTCTATTTGTGAATTTTGTACTTTAAGTACTACATAAACATAATAATGTATGTTAATGTAAGAGAGTGATTTAAGAATGCTAATGTGCTTTTGTTTTAAACTACAAGATTTATATATATGGAGTTGTAAGACAGAATCAGTGTAAGAATTTTTCAGCATAAGGAGTGTTACCACGATGAGCTATTTGGTGGATTTTTTTTTTTAATCATACAAAAGGTTAAAAAAACAAAGGGAATCGAGATAGCTAATTCTCTCTACGTATGATTATGAAAGTTTTCATGTGTTGTAAAATATTTTGTTTAAGCATAAATAATTTCTCTCTAGGTATGATTATGAAAATTTTCATCTATTATGAAATATTTTGTTTAAGCATAATTACCCGACCTCGGCACACTAAGCCTAGTGCAATTCCTGTATTCAATTATTTTCGTCAAATTATGTCTAATACAAAATTACGTTGTATCAATGTGAAATTATATAAAACTACATCATTCTATTTAGTGATGCGATAGAGTTTCATAGTAATACGATGTAATTTTGTATTGAATACAGTTAGACACCAAAAGAATTGGACAAAAGATTTGATTCACACTAAGCCTGCCAATTTTGAGTTTTTTCCCCCCTTCCCTCCTTTAACCCCTGGATGGCAAATGCAGGGATAAACAGCACATTGACCTCGAAATTTTAGACCCCATATATATCCGTTTTGACAAAATAGGCCGCGTAGATTAAAAAACTAATTTTTGTTTCGTTCTTGGCCCAGGGGGGCCTCATTTGATGAATAATTTGATATATTGCTATATTTGGATTAATAGTTTAAGTTGAAATTTGAAATCAAATTATTATCTTTAACTTACAAGCAAAAACTTCTAGAATCCTAGATTTGTATACTGATAAACTAATAATTTATCTAAACAATGTGTGCAGTAATAAAGCTAAAAGTTTTCAAATGTGGAATTCTTTTTACATATTCGTGACTTACAATACAATATTATCGTCCATGCAATTCAAGCAAATGGACCTTTGAAGGTCTCTATTACGTCCATTGCAACCCAGCAAATACATGGGAAAATGGTGAAAGTTACATAATTTGAAAAGTATTGCAAATTTTGAGCAATTGTCAATAAGTTCACCTAATTTATGCATTAAATTACTTGATGCCCCAATCCACAAGTGGAGCAACATTATCACGGGAATCACTTGGATGCCCACCTCTCTCTCTCTTCTTGTCTGCAAATTGCAGGAAATTCTCTAATCTTGTAAATTGGCACTGTCGAGAAGGGTTACGATTCTCAACCACATTAATTGAGACCTCATTCATATAATGCTGACATGTGTATTAAAAAGTTTATCAATAGCCGTGACAAATAAAAATACTTCAAGAACTAGATAAATTTATAATACACATGGCAACACCATATAAATAAAGCCTTATAGGAGCTTAATTAGTGAAGTTGAGGATCAAAGTCTCCATCCAGAATATCACTTTTATTTTTTCTAATCATTATTAATTAAGGAGATATATTTCAAAATCAATACTTATACACAAACAGGCACAGTTGCCTGTTTGAGTCTTCCATTGGTTTGTGGTGAACTTAAGGATAATCATACATAATTCTTTTAGTAATAATTGTTTGATGATATAGGGATTTCGAGAAAAAGGAAGAAATAAAATAAAGAAATTTTTCAAAAAATAGAAATTGAAAGCACTTCCTAGTCAGTTAAAAACTTCTTAATAATACTCTACTATGATACCATGTGGGGAAATTGTGCTAAATATTTTGTCCCTAAACAAAATAAATTGAGAAGTAAGAACTTTGTGGAAGTCAAGTTTGAACGCTGTAAAAATCCTTTGACGCCAGTTTTACGTTAATACATGAGTTACTGCTTTTTCTTTGAAAAGAGATAAAAACGAATTTCTAAGTAATGTTATCGAAAATTTCTATGGGAAGTATATAATTGAACTGATTTTCACATTAACCAAGCAGTTAACGTCCGCAAAATAGACTGAATTTACGCTTGTTTCCACATGCATTTGAAATTTCCTGAACTCATTCTAATTTCTTCCAAAATTTTGGGCTTTTCCCCTTTTGTGATATAACCAATAATGGCCACTTATGCTCTTTAATTTAAAAGAAGAAAATAATAGAACAACCAAAAGTTCTCTGATTAATTTTTGAATAACATCAAACAATTCAAGACTCTCAGTCGTCCCGAATAACCAACGAGTATCTCAACCCAAAAAGATTCAGGAATAATTTTCTTGTATCTTGAACATTTTTTCACCTTATTAAATGTTGCAATAACTTCCAAACCAAAAATAAATAAATAAATATAATAAAGGGAGATTGCCTCCTTTATTCCTTGTTATGGCCTATGGGGCTCGTAGAACACTAAATTACTCTCTTTAATCACAATGAAGTTGATCATTAATTATTAATCATTAATAAAAAAAAGACTGTAAAGTAACCAGCGTTGGGTTCGGGAACAAAGAAAATGCAGCTGAATTTCGGATATTATTACTTCACTAAATTTATGCACATAAAGCATGAGTAGTTACACACACAAGTGGATAAATTCTTCAATTTCATATGAAGTTTGTAATTAATTTTGGCAATTAATGAACTAGGATTCAAATAGTAAAAGAGATTAAAAGATCTATCATAATTAATGTTGCCTCAAACATGTTATAGTTATTGCAAATAAATCCATCATATTATTCTTTGGTTTTTTTCTCTGAAAAAGAATTCAGTCCCATGGTTGTTTTAGAATTATATTTGGAATAATCCAAAGGATAGTGAATGTTACTTTGTAAATCAAAAAGTAAAAGACAGTGTATTTCTTTACAACTAAAGCTAATAAAGAAAGTTCTGGTGGTAATGATTGATACTTTTTTGGGCTGATCTGCATGCGGCTGCCATTTCTTTTTTTTGCTTCTTTCATAATTTTTTTTCGTTTTTTTTTTAACAAATTTAAGAAATTTTCAGAGCCATTTTGAATTATGGACGTAACAATTTGATACTATTTACAACTGATCAAACACTATTTTTGACCTACATATATTTGGGGTTTCTTCTTCTATTCTTTTGTCTCCTTGAAAATTTTTAGCAGATCTTAAAGAAACAAATTAAGAGTCTATTCTTCACAACTTTTTTCTATCTTCTCTTAGTTTCTGATTTTAAAAAATTTATTTTGTAATCTTTTCAATTGTTTTTCCCACCTTACTTTTGATTTTTTAAAGCGAAGATCAAGAGCAATTGATTTTTAATTTTTCTAAAATTAGTTTTTACAAACTTCAAAATTTATTGAGAACAAACCTCACAATCAGGTAACATCTTTTAATGCAAAACCTTAGTTAAATGAGGGAATTGGCAACTGAAAGGTGGGACACAACTTAATTATTATTGCTGTACATATCACATTCACTTATTTGTTCATGGAATTAAATGCGTCATAGTCCTGACCATGCTCTCCCTCACGAAACCCGTCCGTCCAATCGATCGACCTCCATAAGAAATTCATTTGAAAACAAAAAAAAAAAAAAATGTAGGCCATGTTTATGAGTTGTAAAGATAATTCCAAGTTTGAGTCCCAGGTCAGTTCAGCAAATATACATCAAAAATAAAATCAGGGACAAGAAGAAATGGGAAGAAGGAACGAATGAGACATCAATTATACATTGTGATGTTTTCTTGAGATTTATTTCGTTCCCAAAGATAAATTGAAGTGGAGGGAGGGGTCAAGAATCAAATAGAGGCGATAATATGACATGATATACTGAATTTCAAGCTACAAGTTTCCTCATGGGCCATTATGTAATTCGCTTTTTTTTTTTTTTTCAACTTACATTTTGTAGTTCAAGCAAGACCTTAGAGATGGAAAGTTCATTGGCACTGTTGAAATTATG
This sequence comes from Mitragyna speciosa, assembly GCA_024721245.1. NCBI lineage: Eukaryota > Viridiplantae > Streptophyta > Magnoliopsida > Gentianales > Rubiaceae > Mitragyna > Mitragyna speciosa. Next base: position 9,700,302 of record CM045553.1, on the reverse strand, counting down.
GGATGTCATGTCCTCGTCTTCCAAGCTTTAAGTAATAACTATCCTAGCAGGTAATATCCAGCCTAAACGAGTTTCATTTGCCCAAAAGACAAGAAATCGAATTCTATCTTATGCCTACCATTTTGAACAACATCTTTGGCAGTCCACTTTAGGGCTATGAAAAATAAAATAAAATCAAGAATTGAGAAAATCGAACTAATTCAAATCGAAAAAAAGGATAACCAAATCAACATTTGAAAATAATTCATATATGTGAATCTACTTGAAAAAACAGGAATAAGCTATAGTTTTTAATTTTAGAGAATTGCACTAATTCGAATTGGTCTATATATAAGGTCAATTAGTATTGTTTTTAATTTTTGGTATATGAAAATTTTACATTAAAAGATAATTCTTGATAGTTTTAAGAAATGGAGAAAGTAAAGTAACAAGCATGGTTACTGATTTTGGGGGTGTTTGGTTAAGGGGAATCATGGAGGGGAATGGGTATCATAAGTAATGATACCCATTGTTGTTATTTGTTAAACAACTATCACTATCATTCAATGGGAATGATAGTGATTAATTAGGGTGTTAATGATTTCTCCCAAAATACTATTCTATCAAACTCATTAACCCTAACCCTTATGATTAAGGGCAAAAACACACTCACTAAAAAAATACATATTTTTTGAGTTATCCACCCCCAATATACTATTCCTCTCTCTGTCTCTGTCTCTGTCTCTCTCTCTCTCTCTCTCTCTCTCTCTCTCTCTCTCTCTCTCTCTCTCTCTCGCTCAACCGATGTTAGTAGCAAGAATTAAGGAAGCTCAAGGGAGAGAAGAAGATTTGATGAAGCTCAAAGAAAGACTCAGAAGTGAAGAATTACCCAACTTTCACCTACACGAAGACGACAGTTTATGGATGAGGAAGCGATTAGTCGTCCCTAAAGAGGAAGGATTGAGAAATGAGATCATGGCGGAGGCTCATTCTTCTAAATTTTCGATCCACCCCGGGAGTACGAAAATGTATCGGGATTTGAAACAGCTATATTGGTGGAATGGAATGAAAAGAGACATCGCGAAATATGTGTCTAAATGCCTTGTGTGTCAACAAACCAAGGCCGAACATCAACGACCCGCCGGTTTATTGAAGCCTTTGCAAATACCGGAGTGGAAATGGGAACACATAAATATGGATTTTGCAGTCGGATTGCCGAAAACAAGGAGAGGGAATGATGCCATTTGGACGATCGTCGATCGATTGACAAAGTCCGCTCACTTCTTACGGATGACAACGATGGCTCCTATGGATACTTTGGCTAATTTTTACATGGATCGTATTGTTCGGTACCACGGGGTGCCAGTGAGTATAGTGTCTGATCGGGATTCGCGGTTCACGTCACGTTTTTGGGAAAGCTTCCAACAAGCAATGGGTACTCGATTGAGTCTTAGCACCGCGTATCATCCTCAAACTGACGGGCAGTTGGAACGCACCATACAAACCTTGGAAGATATGCTTCGAGCGTGTGTCATGGATTTTGGAGGTAGCTGGGAAGATTCCTTGGTGTTGATTGAGTTTTCTTACAATAATAGCTACCACAGTAGTATTGAAATGGCACCGTTTGAGGCATTATACGGACGCAAATGTCGCTCACCATTGTATTGGGATGAAGTTGGAGAGAAGAGAATCACCGGACCCGAACTGGTGCAAGCCACCGTGGAGAAACTAACGTTAGGTGAGGGACCGAATGAAGACGGCCCAAGACCGGCAACGAAGTTGGGCAAATTTGAAGAGACGACCTTTAGAGTTTCAACCCGGAGAGAAAGTGTACCTCAAGGTCTCCCCAACCAAAGGTGTAATGCGGTTTGGCAAAAGTGGAAAACTAAGTGCGAGATATGTGGGACCGTTCGAAATCTTAGACCGAGTCGGAGATTTGGCGTATCGAGTAGCTTTGCCACCGGCCTTATCCAAGGTTCACAATGTCTTCCACGTTTCCCAACTCCGGAAGTATGTATCCGATCCCAACCATGTGCTTGAGTACGAGCCACTACCGATCCAAGAAGATTTGACGTATGGCGAGCAACCTCTTCGGATAGTGGACCGCAAGGATCAGGTTCTAAGGAGAAGAACGATTCCGTATGTCAAAGTCCTAATGGGCCAACCACACCGTGCGTGAAGCGACGTGGGAGCTCGAAGAAGAAATGAGAAAGAAATATCCTGCCTTATTCGACTCGCAAGGTACGTAAGTTTCGAGGCCGAAACTTTTTATTAGAGGGGGAGAATGTGATAGTAAGGACCTTTTGGTCATTGGCCATTTTGGGAGATTGTGTAATATTTAGAAAGTTAGAGGACTAATTAGCAAATTTCATGATTTTGATTTTTATCCCCAAATGACCTAGGTTTTCACCATTCTCAATTTTCTTCTCCTTGGCTTCTTTCTTTCACTTCTAAAGACTTTCCATCCCTCCCACTTGAAGGGAACCTTGAAGGCCACCACTCTCCAAAGGAAGCAAGCAACAATTCCTTTGATTCTTTCAACCAAGGTATTTCTTTTCTCAAAGCTAATTTCTTTCTTAGTTTTGCTATGTGATGTGGTGGTAGAGTGAGTAGTTAATGTTTCTTGGTTGGATACCATTGGATGATTTTATCCCTTAACTTGATGTTTGATTGTGGTAGTGTAAATGCTTGTGAGTTATGATGGATGTGTGAGGTGGGTGAGTTAGAAATTTGAAGAATTGGGTATGAGATTTTGGTGGATCTTGTGTGATTTTGAGAATGATCCATGCTTATGTTGCTTAAGATGTTAAGATAGTGTTTCCTTACCATTTTATGCCTTATTTGAAGCTATTTTGGTGTTTGATTGTGTTGGGTTGAGTTGAGAAGTCGGATTTTGGATTTTGAGCAATTGCAGGCCGTTTTGCTGGGTTCATCCGCGGTGCCACCCGCGCCGCGGATGAGACCGCGGCTCGTAGCAGCAGCCTCTCTGGGCTCATCCGCGGTGCCACCCGCGCCGCGGATGAGACCGCAGATGAGGGGCCGCTTGCTCTGACTTCAGCCGCGACCTCAGCCGCACCGCGGCTGGAGTCGCGGCTGGGTACTGTATCTGAGCCGCGGCGTGAGCCGCGCCGCGGCTGACGCCGCGGGTCAGTACAGTTTTGTCTCTTTTCCTCTTTTTGCGTGTTAAGATAGGTTTAAGCCTCTTTTATGGTTTCTTAATAGAATCAGTATGTGATACAAGTCTTCCTTGTGTGTTATAGGCGACGAAGGACTTTATCCCTACTCGGACTACCTAAATTAGTCTTGGAGTGAGGTAAGTAGTATTTGATTCTCTTTGCTTTGGAAATGCTTTTGATGATGATAAATGACTTAGATAGTACTTTCTCTATATAAATGGGCTTATGTTTGGTTACTTTGATTTTCTATGACACAAGATGTGTGGTCTAATGAATTCTTTGAATGAACATATGAATGAGCTCTTGTATGTGAAATGGGTATATGACGGGACTAGTTTCCCTAAATTGGTAATGGTAGTAAATCATTTTGAACCGTACTAACCGGGTTATAGTTAGTTTTGTACCGCTCCAACCGGGTGGTAGTTGGTTTTGAACCGCGTTAACCGGGTTATAGTTAACAACTGGAATTCCAGGGTCATGTGTCCACTAACTGCTTGAGCTCTCTTTTCTTTGAATTGCTTTATGCAATGTTTGGAATGTGTATGGTTTTGACTTGACCACATGTTGTAAGGTTTATGGCTTTGATTTTGGTTTGAAATGTACTTATGTATAAATGACAAACTTAAGCCCCAAAGAGAACCTTTACTACTTACTTGGGTGATTATATCACTCACCCCTTTTTGTTTAACCCCGCAGGTGATGAATTTGTTGAAGGTGATTGGACCGATTTTTGGGCCTCATAGTCATAGCTAGGATAGACTTGAATGAGGTTATTTTTGATAGCATTGATGTATAGCCATATTTTGTATGGATTAGGTTATACATACTTTCCCATCTATTTTTGTCATGGGGAAAGAGAAGTGTAATGAATGTTGTATATCATTTGGTGATGAATGAAATGGATTCTTTTGGGCATTTTGATATTTTGGAGCCTTATGCTATGTTTAGACGATAATTGTTTTGATTTAGCCTTGTGTCCTAGCGTAGCCTAGGGCATGGCGGGTGCCACGTCTCGGGCACGGAGCGTGACATATTGATCCATTAGAATGGCTAAATTGTTGTGAACTTTTTTTTTGCTATCAACGAAAGACGGAGGATGATAAGGTGGGGTTTACATTCTTCCACTTGAAAGGAGATGCCCAACTATGGCTTCTCAACTCGAAAAGGAATCAGCCATAACTATCTTGGGAAGATTTCAAGGCCAATTGCAATCTACGATTTGGGCCGCCTGTCAGAAACAGTGAACTAAAAGAGCTGTCCAAGCTTTGTCCAACAAGCACAGTGGAGGATTACCAGCGGCTCTTTAAAAAACTTGTAGCACGTGTTAGCACTCTTACACAAGAACAAAAAGTTGAAATTTTCATTAGTGGGTTGAGAGAGACCATAGCAGTTGAAGTGGAGAAACAACATCCTCATGATTTAACCAGCGCTATGAGCTTAGCCTGGTTGTATGAACGTCGGGGATTTAGACCTCGAGAAGAACCAAGTGGCCTATGAAGGATCACAACAAATAATGCTCCGTGGACACCTTTGTGAAACGGCCAAGCAGGACAGAAATGGAGCAAAGAAGAGCAAAGGGACTTTGTTACAACTGTGATAAGCCTATACGATGGGCCATTAATGTAAAAGTCTCTTTTCATTAAAGGAAATTGATGATATGCAATCTGAACTAGAAATTCTGGTAGAAGAAATAGAGGAGCCTGAAATATCAAATCACGCGATAACGGGGATGCAAAAATCTTAGACAATGCAAGTAAAGGGGTTTGTCCAAGGAAAGACACTATTAATCTTGATTGATTCCGGAAGTATTCACAGTTTTGTGGATGAAGCCTTGGTGGATCAAATGAAAATTCCCAATGAGTTAAGGGCTAAATTGCATGTGACGGTGGCAAACGGGGTCAGAGTGCGCAGCCTAGGAGTATGTCGGTCACTTTTGATACAGTTAGGTTCTTAAATCTTTCATTTTGATTTATTTTTATTGCCTATTTCTGGGTTTTGGTATAGTATTAGGGATAAATTGACTAAGGACACTAGGTCCTATTTATTCGGATTTTACAACCATGAAAATGTAGTTTTGGTGGTAAATGCAAAAGGTAGAGTTGAATGGAATTAAAGATTCCAATCCCTTTACTAGTTCTTCTCTTTCAGCAATACTAATTGAAGTGGAAAAAGAATTAGAGCTCAAAAAAGTCCTAACAGAATTCAAAAACCTATTTAATGCCTATTCATCAATGCGATCATCGAATTACTCTTCGACCAAGGGTAGTATCAATAGCCGTCCGCTCTTATCGTTATTTTCATGGGTAAAAAATTGAGATTGAAAGGCAATGTGAGGAGACGCTAAACAGAGAAATTATTTGACCTAGCCTATCTCTCTTTTCTTCTCTAGTTCTCTTGGTTAAAAAAGCACATAATGGAGATTTTGCATCTACTATCGCGCCTTAAATGCCTAGACTATTAAAGATAAATTTCCAATTCCAATAATCGACGAGCCGCTGGAGGAATTACATGGGGCTCACTATTTTTGAAAGCTGAATTTATGTTCTGGGTATCACCAAATTAAGATGCATGAAACAGATTTGGAGAAGACAACTTTCGAATTACATGGGGCTCACTATTTTTTAAAGCTGAATTTATGTTCTGAATATCACCAAATTAGGATGCATGAAACAGATTTGGAGAAGACAACTTTCGTACTCACCACAGTCACTTTGAATTTCTAGTCATGCTCTTAGGTCTTATCAATGCTCCTTTTACTTTTCAAGCCCTCATGAATGATGTATTCAAATAATTTTTACACAAGTTCATCTTGGTATTCTTTGACGACATACTTGGGTAGAACATATGCATTATCTTCAAATTGTGTTCAGCTTATTAAAGCAGCATTGCTTGTTCTTAAAGCAGTCTAAACATTTGTTTGTACAAACCCAAATCTCTTACTTGGGGCATGTAACCCTATGGAGTGGAAGCAGACCGTCAAAAGGTGGCGGCAATGCTATAGTGGCCACAATCAAATACTGTTCGGGCATTAAGAAGCTTTCTTGGCCATTATGGGGAAATTGCTGGCCCACTGACAGCTATATTACGGAAGAATTCTTTTGTGTGTACGCAGGATTCATCAGTTGCCTTTGTGCATTAAAATTGGCCATGACTCAAACGCCAGTTTTGGCCTTTTTAGATTTTGAAAAGTCTTTGTGCTAGAGTGTGATGCTTCAGATTATGGGATGGGTGCTCTACTATAACAAGAAGGCCGACCGATTGCTTTCTTTAGTCGTACTCTAGCTAAGCGTAACCAACATCTACCTGTATATGAGAAAGAATTGATTGGCTTCACCAAGACCATGAGCCATTTGAGGTCTTATGTGTGGGATCGACTTTTCATAATATGAACAAACCATTACAGTCTAAAGTACCTCCTAGAGCAGCGTATTATTACCTCTCCGCAAAAATATTGGATTAGCAAGCTCATGGGTTTTGACTTCACAGTGGAATACCAAGCTGGGCGGGAAAATGTTGTTGCTAATGTACTATCCTACAGAGATGAGGATTTGGGTATCTTAACTTCAATATCCATGCCTCAATTGCGGCTCTTTGATGCAATTCGAACAGAAATTTCTAATTAACGAGAGTTACGACAACTGGTGAAATGTATTGTCACTTAGCAAAAAGGGCAGACCTTGGTCATATTGTGATGGGCTAATATTTTGCTAAAACAAAGTTTACTTGCCAGCTTCTTTTACTCTTATTCAAGCAATAGCTTCAGCAATTCATGCTCAATGTCATGAAGGGTATCAAAAGACTCTCCATCGAATTTCAACATATTGTTATTGGATAGGATTGAAGTGCCATATTTAAGACATGGTCTGCACATGTGAAATTTGCCAAAGAAATAAGTTGAAACACTTACAATCTGCTGGGCTATTGCAACCCCTCCCAATTCCTACGCAAGTGTCGTCAAATATTTCATTGGATTTCATAAAGGGGCTTCCACCTTCGAATGGGAAGACTGTTTTATTGGTAGTAGTAGATCACTTCTCCAAATATGCACACTTCTTGCCTCTAGCACACCCTTACTTAGCTGTTACAGTGGTTCATCTCTTTTTTGACCATATATTCAAATTACATGGACTGCCAAAAACCATAGTTAGCGGCCAAGACGTCACTTTCATAGGTTTTTTCTGGTCAGAACTATTCAAGTTGAGTGGTTCCAAATTATCATTTAGGTCAGCCTATCATCCTCAAAGTGACAACAAACAGTGGCAGTTAATCATGTTATTGAGATGTATCTTCAATGTTTTACAAGAGATCGTCCACGCAAATGGATGGATTGCATATCTTGGGCTGAATATTGTTAAAACACTGGTTACCAATCTTCTCTGAGAGCTACTCCCCTTGAAGTTGTTTATGGTCATTCCCCACCTCACTTGCTATCTTATTGTCCAAACCTGGGGCGAGTGGAAGCTATTGATATTGAATTGCAGAATAGAAACCTGTTGTTGCAACTGTGCGAGAGCTTCGTCTACAAGCTCAGAATGTTATGAAATCTACCTATAATGCTACGCATCGAGAAGTCCACTTTGAGGAAAGTGATATGGTCCCTTTAAAATGTCAACCTGATCGCTGGCTGTTCTTTTTATCTAAAAGTAATTGTAAATTATTTCCTCATTTCTACGGTCCTTTTCCCATTGCAGCCAAGGTTGGTTATGTGACTTATCGCCTCCTCTCTTCGACCAAAAGCTAAAATCCACCACTGTTGCTTGCAGTTTACTAAGGTGCAATACAACCTACTCCTAAAGCCATTTTAGACTCACGCACTGCTGCAGGTACATCACAAGTACTAAAACATTGGGAGGGCCTTTCTCCAGCTGATGCATCATGGGAGCCTGTTTCAACTATTTTGAATCGCTATCCATCTTTTGCACTTGAGGTCAAGCGTATTTTGGATGGGGAGAGCAATGTTAAGGACCAACAGCAAGCCTACTACCTAAATGAGCCCAACTCAGTCAAAGTGGTTCCTTTTGACCATGTCTACAATCGTTTCACACATGGAAAAAACAAGAAAGAAAATTAGCTATAATTTTACTTTTGATAATTATCAGTTTATTGTCATTCTATTTTAAATAAATGTGATTAGATTAGCTGAGTCAGTTTAGAATTATCTGATAGTTTGGAATTATCATATTCGATTAGATCGAGTCATTTTGAAATTATTAGATTAGATTGAGTTATTTTTGTTTTATTTGTTACTTTGGAATTATCTAAATGTTTCCTAAACAACCGGAGTCTAATATGCTTGTAATCTAGTATAAATAGATGAGTTATGAGAGGAATAAAAGTAAGCATTTTTTTTATCCTGTCAAATTCTAGTTTTGAGATCGAAAAGTTCTCCCTAACAAGCTCTTAATTTTCTAGTTCTTCAAAATAGAGCGGCAAGGCAGAAAAATTAATAAACACTACTTGCAAACTGAGTCACTCTCAGATTTCAAATTGTAGGGTCACATAACTAGATCACAGTTAATGGCGTGTAACACGCTCACACACATAAAATACACATTCAAAACTAATGTTGCATTAATTTCTGAGAGTGGCCAATGCTACTGTTGTGCCACATGATCATGATTAAGTACTTCTTTGTCAAAGTTTATAGGGAACCATTAAAAGCAATGAATGGAATGCATATCAAAGCTATAAAAGTATGCCTTGGCCTCAGAAGATGAGACAGAGATTGCTGTTACTCCTCTTCTCTATAAGAGAAGCATGCCTGGGATAAAACAAGCTTAAACTAGCTACCACCCAAAAAAAAAAAAAATCCTTCATTTCTCCCCGAGGTTCTCTTTCTCTTCTCTTGGATTGAATCTTTATATTTCCACACTAAGAATCTGCACTCACTTCTTGGAGGAATATAGAGAAGATTATACACCTAGGAGAAATGGTAGCACCCTTGTCAACTTGGCCATGGGGAGGCTTGGGGAGCTTCAAGGTACTTGTAACTCTGATCTGCCTATTAAAAAAAGAATGGCCCTTTACGTTTTCTGTTGCTGACTGCTCATTCTTTTTTTTTTCCTCCTATGTACAGTATATCTTATATGGACCATTTCTTGCAAAGATCTTATATACAAGACATCAAGGGGATAGCGGCCAGGCCGTTTGGTGTCTACATATTCTGATTTTATGTGCCCTTAGAGGTCTAATGTATCAGTTATGGACCTCCTACAGCAACATGCTTTTTCTCACTCGAAATCGCCGAATTCTCAAACAAGGAGTAGATTTTAAACAGATTGACAAAGAATGGGACTGGTACAAATATATTTTGCATCGCTATATTTTGTTCATAGTATTATCTGATTTATTAGTAATTTTCGTTTGACATTTACTCTTTTTGTTTCAGGGACAATTTTATTTTGCTTCAAGCTGCCTTAGCTACATTAGTCTTCTCAATGTTCCCATTTCTTGCTAGTCTTCCTCTATGGAACACAAGAGGCTTTATTGCTGTTCTTTTGCTTCATGTTGCAATCTCAGAGCCTCTATACTATTTGACACATAAGTACTTTCACGGAAATTATCTGTTCAGAAACTATCATTCACTCCATCATTCATCACCTGTCCCACAACCTTTTACGGGTGAAACTGTCAAAACCCATGTCGTAGATTTAATGTTGGGCCAAAACTATTTACTATTAACTAATGACTTTTGCCGTTTTTGGTCTTTTTAACAGCTGGCCATCTTACTCTAGTTGAACATCTTGCGATGGCTGTAGTAATTGGAGTTCCAATTCTTGGGGCCTGCTTGCTTGGTTTGGGATCAATAAGTGTGATCTACAATTACGTTTTGATGTTTGATTTATTAAGATGTTTAGGGCATTGCAATGTTGAAATTGTTCCCCATCAGCTATTCGAAACTTACCCTTTTCTGCGGTATCTCCTATACTCTCCTACGTAAGTGATCGTGTGATTTGATCACATCATATTCTTTGTTCAATTTTTTTTAGTGTTCAATTGTATCTAATGTAAAATGTTGTTGTATCATTTAGTTTGATTGAGAATTTGAATACTTTGATGCCTTATTGGATATGCTATTTTCTAATGAAAAACATTCCAGGTAGTCACGTTTAGATAGTGGGATGTTTGGCAAACATTAGCTAGGTGTATAGGGAAAGAGCTACAGTGAAGGAAAAAGTATTAAATGCACTACATGCATTACTATGCAGTGTATTAAAACTAATAATTTATTGTCACATGATAATAGTGTGACACACTTTATACTATTTAGTGATATATAATTGGTTTTAATGTCATGTGGCCTAATACTTACGCACTGTTGAAGACCTTCTGTACATCCAACTTAGGACTTAGCTGGGTGTCAACTAATACGTGGGGCTCTTTATACTCATGTTCAATCACTTTTAATAGGGGTTTAGTACTATGAGAAATTAAAGTGATTGAAGAAACTGGTGCACCTCCCTGACCAAAAATTAAGTCTGAAATGTCGCACCTTAACATAGATTTTTATGTAGATAACACTTACATATCTTGTACTATATGTATTTCTGAGTTATTGACCACTAATATCATGATTTGGTGGGGTGATCCTTTGTTTTTTTGGTGACATTGCAGATATCACAGTCTACACCATACAGAGATGGGTACCAATTTTTGCCTGTTCATGCCTCTTTATGATCTGCTAGGAAACACCCTGAACAGTAAATCATGGGAAATGCACAAGAAACTAAGTATTGATGCAGGTATACTTGAAAAAAATATATCCTGATGCATAATACTCCTTTCTTAACAAGATTATCTATCATTTTTTAACTCCCAAAGTGTTGCATATGGTAGTAAGTTGAATCTCAATCACGCAATGGATAAGGAAGGCGTCTCAAATAAACGATCCCAACAAACGAGTACACCAAAATCAAAAGATCTCAACTATCCATTTACCAATTTTGTATTTACAAGTATCTAACTTAAAAAATAAATGGTCCAAACCACATTTATACTGCCTGGCAGGCTTTCTTTTTACCTATTAATTAATAAGGTGAAATGAGTGGACCATTTTTTAACCAACCTATTGCTATTACTGATATTCACAAATTACATTAACTGCAGGTAAAAATGGAAGAGTGCCAGATTTTGTGTTCTTGGCTCATGTAGTAGACATGACCTCAGCCATGCACGTCCAATTTGTATTCAGATCATATGGGTCGATGCCCTTTACTACCAAAATAATCTTATTGCCATGCTTGCCAATTTGCTTTATCGTGATGCTGGTGATGTGGGCCAAATCTAAAACTTTCTTGATCTCTTTCTACAACCTTAGAGGGCGTCTGCATCAAACTTGGTCTGTTCCTCGCTTTGGTTTTCAGGTTTGTGATCATCAGTTAAATAAACTTTGGTGAATATTTTTTATTGCTGAATTCAGCTTTGAAGTGTCATAACCTGAGTTTTCTTTTTGCAGTACTTTTTACCATTTGCTGCCGATGGCATTAATAAACACATAGAGGAGGCTATTCTAAGGGCTGATAGATTGGGTGTCAAAGTTATCAGTCTTGCCGCTTTAAATAAGGTCCCATCTTTCTCTGCCTAATTTTCGATACATCTATTTCACCAAATCAAATCACCTTGTGCCTGACAGGTGCTTTTCTTAATGTGAGATATTGAAAAATCAACTATACATATCAGATTGGTTAGAATGTAATTGTCTCATAATCGCCTATTTGTTGCGTGGAATAACAAAATTCTGTCAAGGCACGCCACCAATCTTTCAAGATCAGTTTTCCTGTGACTCCTGAATTGTCTACTTTTAGGAAGAAACTCAATAAACTTCAGTGACTTTTAATTGTTTTGTTTCCATCAATTATGGATGCCGAAGTACAAAAGATTGTAAAATAAATCTCACAAGTTATTATAGAAATTCGTCCGTGTCACAACAGGGGGTCGTTGGGAACTTATCTGGCATGAATTAATGTTGGTAAGGAGGCACATGCAATGACCTGCTGTATCTACAACTCAGAAGTTGGTTGGCTGAAACTTTCTGTGTGTTTATTAGCAGACATTGATGGCAAGGGTCCTTCATTGGTAAAATAGTGTAGATAGAATATAGAAAGTCCAAATTCGAAATTTTCCATAAAAAATGTGAAAACGTCACGACGATGCAGCCATCTTGAAATAAATTCTTTAAATTTGACTTCTCAAAGTTTAGATTTACATCAATTTAGCCCTTCAAATACTAACTTATTCAATTTTACCCGTAAGGTTTTATACTTACTTCCACATTGCCCCTGTAGGAAGGAGTAAATTACAATACTATTCTTATAAATCCTAAAGGCCAAAACTAGAGTTAATTTGGATATTCAAGGGGAGCACAGCAAAGTTTTATTATTCAAATGCTCAGCAGACACGTATTTAAGAGGATCAGATTGAAAAGCAAAAATTAATCTTTTGCGTATCTTGGAGTGGTCAAATTAGATTTAATCAGTTAAGTTAGGTGCTGTTAATAAATCCGTTTAGAAGTCCCTGTCATCATGGTTTAACGTTTTTCTTAAATTCCTACATGTTGCAGAATGAGGCACTGAATGGCGGTGGTACATTGTTTGTAAACAAGCATCCAAACCTTAATGTGAGAGTTGTTCATGGTAACACTTTAACAGCAGCTGTGATTCTTAATGAGATCCCAAAGGATGTGACTGAAGTTTTCTTAACTGGAGCCACCTCTAAACTTGGAAGAGCAATTGCTCTATATCTTTGTAGGAAAAGAGTTAGAGTTTTGGTGAGTATATTTCCACAATGTATAAGTCCATCCCACCACTCTCCCTTACAAGGCTGCAACAAATACTTTTTTAGTTAAGACTATTTGGGATTTTCTTTAGCTAATAATATTGGAATACTTCTGCAGATGTTGACACTATCAACAGAAAGATTCCAAAAAATTCAGAAGGAAGCCCCAACAGAATATCAGAAGTACCTAGTCCAAGTAACAAAGTACCAAGCTGCTCAGAGTTGTAAGGTATGCTGGTGTAGTATCCACAGAATTGTTAGCTAATAAGGTATAAATAATGAGTTGAGTCAAAACAAATGTAATTCCTTAGAGACAAAGAAAGGGCCCTGGAGGAAAAGGCCATTTGTCTATATTAAATTACAACACTGAAAACTTGAGTTCTTCAAGAATTTAAAAATGCTGATGAGGATATGGAATACCTTAGCAATAAAGTCGTGTAGAGTTCTAAGCCATTAAATCATTTACTGGGTTCTTGACAGACATGGATTGTTGGCAAGTGGATTACACCAAGGGATCAGAGTTTTGCACCACCAGGAGCATACTTCCACCAATTTGTGGTGCCACCAATTCTGAGGTTTAGAAGAGATTGCACATATGGTGATCTTGCAGCTATGAAGTTACCTGAAGATGTTGAAGGGCTAGGATCATGTGAGGTAAGCTGTTTACTCTACTTCCTCCAACCGAATATGTTCGAGAAGGGAGAAGAAAATCAGAAAAAATTATAAGACATCGATGGAATCATAATGAACCTCAAACAGGGATGGCTGCTACATATGCTTTATGTGTTTATCTTAGGAAAAAAATTGATTAGTACTTTATTCTAACTTAGTTCCTTATTTTCTGCTGATTATGAAACAGTATACCATGGACAGAGGTGTAGTGCATGCATGTCATGCTGGTGGTGCGGTTCATTCGTTAGAAGGTTGGTCTCACCATGAAGTTGGAGCAATTGATATAGATAGAATCGACATAGTATGGAAAGCAGCCTTGAAGCATGGATTAAAACCAGTCTCACGTGTAGGGAAATTGATTCAGAAATAGAAATCAATTGATTTTGAAAAAATCACGGTATTTCATTTTACAGGTTGGGAAGGTAGAATTTGGCATAGTCAATTCAGTACAAAAATTTAGTTCAAGTTTAGCCCACTGGAAAAGAAATGGAATTATATGTCCTGAATTTATACATTCATGTAATGAAACAACAATTCAATCAATCACTTTCCTATTGGTGTCCACATAGCATAACAACCATAAATCAGCTATAAAAGAATAAAAAGGAAAAGCGTAGCAACCATGGAAAGATTCCGAATTACTTTGAGGGGGTGAAATTATATTTATAAGGTGTAATATAAATTTCTAACAAAAATTTGCAGGCGCGAACCTCTATTTTTTTTTCTGGAAAAAAATCTAAGATTTTAAGATAAAAGGTATTATTTTCTAAATCTGGGTGGCGAAAGCCCCTTCCAGCGATCCATCTACGGTAATAGCCATAATTAATCAGCTGTCAAGAAAATGTAATCTTAACCAATGATCTGATTATATATATTTTACTACGTACAAAAGATACAGAAATGTTATATAGATTCTCAGCAGGATTTAAATAGGACTCGTTATAGTACTTTCATTACCTTATTAAAAATGATTATGGTTGAAGATATTTTCCTTATGATTACTTAATTTATTGCTTGTTATGAAGAATTAGTGCATGAATTATGAAAGTTGAATTCCCTGGATTATGCTGCATGCCTGCATACTACCACTCGAACAAGGTTCAAACTACTGTAGTTCTGCTGCCTAATTAAGTAAGTCCACAGAGGAATTAATCAGCTTTTCCACAGCCATTGCAGCATCAAAATTGAATTGTACTGAACAATCAGCTGACTGGGTCCGACAACACTAATGAATGAAGGCCAATTTCATCTTCTCTACTAGAATTTCGGACAATTCACCATCTAAAAAAAATTCAAATTCTTTAGTGGAATATTACTTAAATTTGGATATCTACGATAAAGAGAAACCAAGGTCATTACATATTTGATGATGCCATGTAATTATTCGCTAAATACTGGTAATCCAATGTACGTAATACGTGCCGAAGTCGTGTTGTTAATTGTTCAATGCTAACTCTTTGGATGTATCTCCTCAAAGAGGTATTAATAAAAGATTTCCAGTGAGTGGTTAGACAAAAAACTACTGCTGTAAAATGGAGTTGTACAAATTTTCCATTTCAATTCATAGGTTCTCTATGCTAAAGGCTAAGGTTTGATCTCCTAAATTTACATCTTCTCCATTGTTGATGATCTATTTACTTATCACATTTCGAGTTGCATCAATATCTTCCATAGGATCATTCATTGTTGTGGCAAGAAAAAGCTTCAGCCTTCAGTGTCCACCCTAATAAATATGGTTGTGTTGTGATGACAATGCTGCAGCAGCAGCAGCAGCAGCTGCTTAATCATCTTTCTTGGCTAATGGCAGCCATATCAGGCTGTTGAAATCTAGTATTAAAGGGGAACTGTCTTTGGTACTGTAGTCTTTTTTTTTTTCTTTTTTGTTTGGGTTTTTTGTTTTTTGTTGGGGTTTTTTTTTTTTTTTTTGGGGGGGGGGGGGGGGGGGGGGGGGGGTGTTTCGTTTTTTGTTTTGGCACTATAAGCAACATTTTCCATTTTAGGATATCGTAAACTACAAGTTAAAGTTCAAAGCTTTGGTAATGGCAGCATCATCTTTTGGTTTAAAATATAGCATGAATATTTCACAAGGATTAGCTGGATTAGAGGCAGTTACCAGTCCAGATCTTCTATCCAAATTTTTTTTATTTGTATCAAATATAAAATTATGCCATATCAATACAAAATTATATAAAACTACATCTTTCCATTTAGTGATACGATGTAATTTTATAGTGATACAACGTAATTTTGTATTAAATACAGTTGGACACCAAAAATATTGAACAGAGGATTTGATCTGTAGTTAGTTACTCTTCCTTTATGCGGAAGTAAAATTTTTCTAGATGGATTCAGTATTAAGAAAACAAAAGAAAAGAAGAAAAAGTATTAATAGTCTTAAATTAGGATGATTAGTGCAAATTTAACATTTTAAATATTTGAATTCATTGAACACAAGAACATGTGTTAAACAACAATTTACTCCCTCCGTCTCATTTTGATAGGCTTACAATTCTTTTCACACAGTTTAAGAAAAATTAGTTAACTTTATTAAAATAATAAATTAATTTATGATATTCCTAAAACTACCCTTATATTTATCATTAAATATTTACATTAAATACAATATAGAAAATTACACCATAAGTCATATTAATTCCATTTGAGATGTGAATGCACAGTTTGCTGTACACCTTTCACTTATAACAAAGTAATTAAATAGGGACATTTTAGGAAAGTTAAGAATTAATTACATTCTTTAAATAAAAAGTAGACTATAATTTGTAACGGATGAAAAAGAAAAAAAAGCCTATCAAAATGAAACGGAGTATTAATTTTTGTTTATTATGAGTCCCCTCTAGTCAAACCAATTCTCTTATCCAATTAAGGGTAAAGGATTTTTAGGATAGTGATATTATTCTGGCCACCTATCGTTAAAGGTTAAAGAATTAATCTAAAACGAAAATAGTTATTTAATGTCTTCTTAAATTTAATTAAAGTAGGTTTATTTATGACCTATTAAAAACATAAGATTCCTCCATTCTGCGTTAGTTTTGCTGATAGGACCGTCCATTAATTTCAATTTTTATTTTCTTATGATAAAATAAGCTGGCGAGAAATACATCGTTATGATAAAAAAAAATGATTTTTTTTATTATATAAAGAATATGCAATCCAATTGGACTCTCAACTTTTTTGTTTTAATACTTTCTAATACTAACAGATTTGGGTGTATGACATAAAAGTCCTATTCAAATTTAAAATTCTATTCTGACAATATAAGAAATATTAATCCATTTTTTTTATTACTGTTAAAAAGGAAATTTATAAAGTGAAATCTCAGATGTGGATAATAGCAAAAAGAGAAATAACACTGAGATGCCAGCTGTTGCGGATTTTGCTGACACCTTTTCCAAAACGCTTCCAATTTTCTTTGGAAAAAAAATAAAAAATGGAAGCATATTTCTGAATTTCTAGGATCAAAGTAAGAATTAAGAGAGTCTCAGTCTCCAAATTCGTACTTGGAAATTCCTAGGAATCTTTGGGTTTCGCTAGCTTGCAGTCATGGCCAAGAAAGTAGTTTTCTCCTTTATCGGTTCACAAAACATGCTTGTAAAACCGGACAACAAGAAGAAGAAAGTGCTGCTCAAGAGAGGATTGGACCTTCTGAAATCAGATACATGTTTGCACCTTTGGCTTCTCCTAAGATTTCTGATCATGGCTCTTCATCACCATTCTAATGCATTATCTCCACAGGTGAGTATGGATGGTTGTTGGGTTTTCTTTAATTTTTGTATTTTTTGGTCTTTTTTGGGTATGATGATGGGCATGGATCAAATGTTATATTTGTAGTAGGAGTTGAGGCACATGAACCCTTTAAGGAAGAAAGCAAGATTTTGGAAAGGTAAAGAATTACACGAACTTTAATAGTTACATGTATGTCCCGTTGGTTATTCATCAGCCATGGCTTCATTCTGCAATTTGCTCTGTTAATACTCGTACCTGTAATTTTCTTGTTGCTATGAAATCATACTGTTTTTGTGTTTGAATATATAAATGCTATCTTATTATGTAATGTTCGTACTATACTGTATACAAAGGATCATGTTACTAATTAAGTTTTTGAATTGGTAAGTGGTGCGTATCAAATGCCCTGGGACGTGATTGTAGCTGTTACTTGCCATTCTGCTTATTAGGTTGCAAAAAAATATACAGTTTCCTAGTGAAAATCTGAAAATGCTAGATACGAATGGTAAGAAATTGAGGGAATTGTAGCATCTGGAGTTTGAGGGGGATCAATTGCCAGAGAGCTCAACAAACAATTAAGTCTCCAAAGCATGCTGTTTGTTTTTTCAGTCATCTAGATGAATTTGTACTTGGAGGGTGGGGGTGGGTGCAGTTTTATGGGACTATCATCTATGTAAGGACACCAGTACCTCAGGAGCTTGCTTTCATAGCATACAGGGGATTTGCACATTTCAGACAAATTGTTTAGCTATTTCCATGATAGTTGACAGTGATTCATAGTTAAACACTTGCGTGATAATCGATATTCAAACATCTACATATTTGGCTCTTATAGGGTTAAGATATGTTTGTTGTGTCAAGTGGGTGATTAAAGAAGTTGTCGACATTTTTCAATGCAGTATTTTGACGATGTTCTTATTGGTATGGAAGCATAAAACCTTTACCTTCAGCCCATCCAACTTATCCTGATGACTCTTCGGGTCCTTTTTTGGCTAAAGAAACAACATACAATTTTATTAGGAAAACTGCACTGGCAAATTTCTTGACTGAAATCACACGAAAAAATAAGCTTGTTCTGTGATAACTTCAATGTTAAAATCTAATATTGGAACCAACCATTCTGCTTATCCAAGAGCATTTGTTTTGAGTCACTAATTTATCTATAATCTTGCCGATACAAGAAGAAAAGTAATTTTTACTAGTGATTATGACACACTCTATGTGCATGCCTTTTAAAGAACTATAAATATAAATTTAATTAAATATGCAAGGGTATTTTTGAGTTATCTACTAAAGATAGTAGGTAGTTTTATTTTTAAAGAAACTAGATTTTTCTAGAAAAAATTTGATGGTAGTTACAAAGGGAGAGACCACCAGATGGGGTGTGCTCCCCTTTATAGATAGTAAGATATTAACAATTCTGCTGTTCTGAGAGTTGACTCACAAGACAATTTATGCGCTAGGGTGCTTGTTGAACATATATAATTTAGTCCTTTTCTTTTATTAGCTCCTCTTTTATGTCATGTTCTTCCTCTGCCTTTCCACTCTTGAACTTCAATGCATCCATGATTTCATCTTGATGTTGTGCTTACTATTTGGAGCATTTAAGTTGAAGAAATGGTAGTTTTTGAACTTCATGCCATCGATTCTGTTATACGGTGCACCATCCAATTATTCTTTTCCCATTTAGGGCCAGTTTCTTGCTCTGAGACAGCAGACAGAGGCATAAAGGGGGATTGAGTAAAGAATGGAACTGATGAAACCAGAGATCTCAGACAAGAGATAAAAACATCAACATCACAGACCAGCTTGTAGATGGACATCCTTATGCCAGGAGTACTAATTATTAAGCATACAATATTGCAGCAAAATACAGTGAAGAATGTGGTACATCACAATTGGTGTCCTTCTATGCCAGGTTTTTTACACATTTTTAACGGGAAATTCTGTTTGGCTTGTTTTTGGTCAGTTTCTTTTAAGTTGTAACTGTTTCTTGTTCCATATTCATGGTAGTAGAACTGTATTACATAGGGAGCTATTGTCTGCTGAACTATTTCTTATTTATTTCTTTTGTTTTAGAGTTCCATTTTCCACCACATGTAGTTCTGATATAAGAGTACAGAAAATTTTTTATTCTATATATTTTCTGTATTGCAAATTGCCTATGGTTATAGGGTTTCTGGTTGTTTCATTTTTGAGTTTCTCTAGAGGTCAAGACTGGGAGGATTGGTGTGGAAATTTATAGAAGATATTGAGAACTGAGCACATAGAATGAACTTTCCTTGCTGAAATTGGAATGAATTATGATGTACAGAACAGTTGAAGTATCACACAGTCTTCTAAACAAATTGCTGTTATATTCCATGTTATTCTTTATATTCAGAAAAAGCATCTTAATCTGGGAATAAAGTTGAAAAATCAAACATGATCTTTAAATAAATGGGATAATATTGGTTACTTTCTGGGTGACTTCTTAAATTTAATAATGGATAGGGGAATGTGTGTCATATCTAATTTTTTCTATTTAAGACACTCGAGACTGCATAATGTTTTTTAGAGGCAAAGCTTTGCACTTGAGGAAGATAATCATGAGCTTGGTACCAGTGAAAAAGGAGAATAGGGCATTTATTTGGAATGTAGTTCAAGTTCCATAGTTTCCATACATATATATTATGAGAAATAAATACCATGTAAAAGGTTAAGATATATATGATTAAGGGGAGGATGGATTTTCATGCCGGGGAAAAAGAAAAGTCAGCATGTTCCTATAAGTGAGTTTTCTTTGTTTATAACATCTCAGGGTAAGGATCAGCTATTGAAAGGTGAAATAAATATATCAGATATATTAGAGAAAAAGGTAAAGTTTGCTTAGTTTTTCTGACAAGGAGATGCTGGTTCTCATGTGGCAGAAGAGAATCTTGGTTTCATTACAAGGGCAGTGACATTCTCCTGTTCTTAAGCAACAAATGTTCTTGATTGATTTGCGAAAGTGTTCAGAACAAGATAATAAAAATCTTGGGTTACTGGACTCATTTCCAAGTTCCTCTGTGTTCAAATGCTCAGGTTTTTGAAATATTTGATCAAGGCTTCTTTGGTTTTCTAATCCACGCATGACCAGGATTTTTCCTCAGGCTTTAGGTTCCAAGGCCATGTTCTCCCCTACCTCGTACTCACTCTGCTCAAGGGTTCTAGAACCTCCTCCCCCCCCCCCCCCCCCTTCCTTTTTAAGTTGTGTCTCAAGCAGACTAAGCATATGGTTTGAAGATCGTTAGTCAATTTCGAGTCATGTGTAACAGAGGGTGTTGCTGGAGAATGGCTTCTTGATTTCCAAAGGTTTTTGAACAAGTTCAAGACGATTTTAGTTACTGCACACATTATCAAAGCTGGATCCTTTAACACACAATTTATGGCATATAAGTCAAAAATGATTTTTCCCCCTACATTTGAATGAGTACACAAAATAGAATATGGTATATGAAAGTAGGATATGAGAGATTTATACAATTTTTTCATGAAGGCACTGTCCAAATATTTGCATAATATGCCTTTCATGACATCTCATCCAAACTTCTCTAAGATGCTATGACATAAATCTACTTGCATTGTGCAATTCATCCTCAGATGCTGGCAAGTGGCGACCTATATTTTTTTTAAGGTGAATTAAGGATTTACAATCTGTAGTTTGAGACTGGTGAGGAATTCATTATTGTCAAACCTACTTGTGTTGGTTTGCAAGCATAGAAACACCTTTACCAGGGAAGTATCCAGTATTAGGAAGGCTGAATTAGTTGATATGCACGTGTTTCTGTCAGTATGATAGATTGTAAAGAAAAAAATGGTTTGTAATTATCTTGTTGTGTAATTAATCGCTTAGTGGTAGCTTATTAATGAACTACATGTGACCTGTCATCAACTGTACCAAAGAAATGTGAATTTTTTAAGAGATATTTGCACTGAAATTTGCTTCCTTTAGTGGTCAATGATTAAGTGCCATGGGTACATGAAAATGCAGAAAATAGGAGGAAAAGGGGCCAATACAAAAAGAAGCAATACTCATAACAGTGAAAGTTCGTCTTAGTTACCTGCAGAAGAATCCTTTTCATTTTGGAACTTATTCTTTTAGTAATTGTTATTAATACAACTTTTATTTTATGGACGACAGATTTCATAAACAATTAAGAACCTAGTTCACCTTGGGAAATAGTCAATGTTAGAGCTTTGAGAGTAATTGTTTCTCATGTTATTGAGGAGCATTGGATTTCTTATTCTGTCCTCCAGTAAACTCGATATGATAAGGGGATTTTTTTTGGGGATTTTCTAACTCTTTGTTCTCACCTATCGTTTCCATTATTCATGAACTTTTTTCCCTTTGCTATATAGTTGTAGATTAGCATCACTAAGTATTGGTGTAATAATGTTTTGCAAATTTTAAATGCATAAGAAGGTTATATTTTGGTTTTTTGTTGCATAAAAAGGGGTGCTTGAAGCCAGTGGCAGAAAAGTGTCAAAGTGAAGGTCACGTCTACTTGTACAGGTGTGAATTACTAGTATCTTGTAACTGTATGTCATGTATATTTGACATTTTAGGCTGTACTTCTTAGTCTTCCCTTCCAAAGCACTTCAATTCTTTTCATGTGTAATGTCTTGTACATGATTGATGGATTAATCCAGGTTTAGCTTAGTTTCTACATTCTATTTGTTGAAAGGCACCATTTTGTGATTCTTGTGGATAGCATTTTCTGGGTATATGCTGGTCTAGTATTGCTAGCGAATGAATTACCTAGAAATCTGATAGGTAAACAATTGCATAAATTGTATTGTTGGTTACTGAGAAACCTGATAGGTGAACAATATTAGAATTTGCATAAATACTGTAGTTAGTTCTATGGAGGAGGAAATGAAATTGCTGTGCATTAAAGAAATGAAGGATTACACACGAAGAAGATCTAGTCTAAATAATTATCTCTATATGTTGCCGCGCGTGGGGGATTCCATGGACATAGCCAAAAAACTGATATACCAGAAATCAAGGACAACGTCATTAACTTTCTTGAGCTAATGAAAGTGGGGTGTAGTGAAAACAGCAAAGCTCTAGGGTTGAATTTCTAACTAGAAGTGTTAATATTCAACTAAGCTGAGAACCATTCTCAATCTAATTGAAATATTTGCAGGACACCCAAAAGGCACTGCACAGTTGCCCGTGAAAGATGATAAAAGGCTTGAACATAGCAAAGTAGAAAAAGCTTTTTAGCAAGAACAACTTGTCCTTTCATTAGTAAGATCAAGAAGCCAACCACAAGGTTGTCAATGTACTATTGCACTTCTCATTCTGGTTGGAAAAATATTTTTGATCTTGAGGACAACCACAGTGTGATACTTTGAGAAACGACACAGATTAGAAACTTGTGATGTCAATAATAATGCATTTAGGCATCGGAGTTGTCTGGATATCGCTTGCCATATTTTCAAACATCCAAGAGGATTGTTGATCCTTACTGATTTTGTTTCAGAGAATCGTTAGTAATTTGTTTGAGAGATAACCATTGGTAATTTGTGTGTGAGTAGCGATGTTTATTGTAATTATTTGTCAGTATTGCGGTATAAATTTTTTTCTGCATTTGTAGTTAGGGTGCAAATCAAATATACAAGTCATGTCAATTCAAGGATGTTACCTTTTTTTTGCGGGATGAAGAATATCTGTCCTGTATGAAATTTTTGGTCATATTTACTGTCAATTTGGATTCTCTAGTGTCTTGCAACCTTGGCATCTCCACAGGGATAAAAATCCCTATCGATGAAGAATTTTGGATAAAAAAGTGGTTTTCATTGGATATATTCTTTAGATTCTCAGGAAAAAATACAATCACCAGTTCAAATTTATCTGTGACAACTGGTGCATCATTGTATGGAGACATTGATGTCCTTTTCAAATTCTCGACTTTAGGCTGTTAGTCGAAAGAACCAAGGACACCTAGTAAATTGCAGACTGAAGTGATATTGTACAATCATTCACTAGTGAGACAAAGAGAGAGTCTCTTTCTGGAGGGGTCGTTATTTAATGAAGCACACGTGCATGGATAGTTAGGTTCTGGATACGGATCACAACATTTTCGAGTTACGTTTATTCAGTTCACCAAGTTGTTGCTGTCTTAGATTGTCAACATACATGTGGTTGTTGGTTGTAAGTTGTGGCCGTGTTTCTGTTTGGTACAAATCCCATGAGGTCCCCCATACTCTTCTTCTATATCCAGTTGGGGTTAGAATTGCTAATCCCTGTTATAATCAGGTTTGTTTTAACCTTAAAACATGTTTTAACGGAAAGTTTATGCTCAATTGTTCTTTTCCCTTGCGCATGCTTGACATTTCAACTCATCCAATACCAGAAAAGCACATGTGGGAGCCCGTAAGTTTTGGGAAATGTCGTCTTAAAGCAACATTTCCGTGATATACTGTCGGCAAATGGGCTTAAAGCAAAGCATTATTAGTGGGGAATTGATGTCTGAACAATCAATTGGCCTGGTCAGTTCAACACTACGGCAATATCTAGAGCATAATTTCTTCAAGAAATCTTTCGTTATTAGATCTACATTTCTGTATTCATGGATAATTATCTTATTCAACATCATCAAGATCTCCCTCGGGCCATGTTATATTTAGCCAAGATGATGTCTTGTGGTTGTTGTAACTAAGAAAACCATCAAGAAGAGTCGCTAATTCTTCGGTTTTAAACCAAGTTGAGACTCAAATACCATGTCTGATCACCAAGAAAGCGAAAATTCTATCTGATCTAGGAATCGCACGCTACACACAGACCGTTAGATTTCTCCAAATCCTTATCCAATACCCTGAAAACGGCGTAGATAGAACTCCCTCCAAGAAAATGCGCAACTGAGGTGCACCAAAACTGCTTTGAAATATCAACTATCAGACAAATCCAGGAAAAGAAATCATTTTCGTTATGATGCAAAATATATATTTACGAGCAGAAGTCCAATCTACAATAAATTGATCAACCCCCCCAAAAACCATCTCTCACTTCACAGTACAAAACAAAACAGTCCCTATACAATCATGGTCATTCTCGCTATGCATAAATGGTGCTGAATAACAACCTCAAGTTCGTGCAGGATAAGTTTCTGACTTGCCTCTTAAATCCATTTCAACAATTAGGGTGGAGGGGGACCGCCTTGGTCTTTCAAGTGTACAGATACATCCGTTCGTTTTTGGGCGTATATATGTTGTGGTGCAAATTTGTGGAGTATACCTTAAGGACAAACTTACCAGATTTTGAAATTATGATTATTAAGATATAATCAAAAAAATTCTTTCGTGTCAACAGAGAGAAGCCTAGTCTGACTCAACTATTAGTGAAACAGACACAACTAAAATCTCATTCCAATGCTTGGTATCTGAAATTCATTAACAACATATATGGTATAGTAAGATACACCATAATTAAGTTCAAGCTTACATGATTCAAAATAGATAGCGTCAGCCAACAAATTTCTAGCTTCCACAACTTCTGCACAATGATAATGCCAAAGAGGTCTCTTTCAAATTTTTATAGTTCGACTACAACTTGGAGATGATAACATTGCTGCTCAATTATCCATTGGCAGGAGAACAAAAAAAAAAAAGAGCTTTCTCTCTCGAGGGGTCGCTGGTTGATGAAACACACGTGCATGGCTACATGCTACCAGATAAGTTCTTGTTATAACACTTGGATTCACAAGCAGAGTTGCTTTCATGGAGTTGAACAAGAAGTTGCTGTCTTAGGTTGTCAACACGTGGTCATGTGGCTGTGGCCATACTTTGCATTTGATTCTCATAATCTTTTTTTTTTTTTAGCTGCTTCTCATAATCTTATTCTCCATGCAATCACACCAAGTAAAATAGGCTCAACTATTTTGACTTTTCAATTTCTCTAATATCATAGTCAGTGGTGTCCCTTGAGAAATATTTTGCTAATTAATCTATTGTATCATCCATATTTTGTCTTAAACGAAAGGTCTATTACTGTCTATTCATTCTTTCAATTAATATGTGACAGCCTTTGCAAAAATATTAATGTGACACAAAATTTAATTTCTCAATTTTTATAAATTCCGGAAAATACATGTGGGAACCCTTGAGTTTTTTTGTGTTTACTATGTAATACTGTCGGCAATGGCCTCTTTTAGCTTTCAATTGATGTTTAACTGATAAATGTGCCGGGTCAGCTGAATATAATGCAACATCCGAGGCCATATTTTCTTTCAAAATCTTTTTATATACAGACATGTGGAGATTCCCAATTTATTTTGTCGATAACCATCTTATATGTCTCGCTTATTGTCTCGATCAAAAATTAGTTTTTGAAAGATTTTGGTAAGATTTCTGAGTCTCAATTGAGCAATCATTTTCTTGAGAATGCAGACTACATAATTTGCTTGTATACTAGAACAGCAAGCCATTTATCCAGAACAAACACAAGGAAAAGTAAAAGTACTTAGGCAAGCCTGTTATCATAATGTTCAGAATTTTATCATGCTCAAGAAACATCTAGCTTTTTTCTGTATTAAGGGAAAGGAAGAAAGTGTTTCTGAGACTAATATTTCCCCAGAATTCAATAATGTCAAATAATAAAGTCATATTTATGGGCTTAAAATTGGAAATGGATTTTAATCTTTGAAACTACGCTGGTTCTAATTCGTCAATTTTCAGAACCAAAACATATTTGCAATTCTTGAATGTTTTACAAATTGTTGCTTTCTGAACAAAACAATTGCTTCAACATTTTCCAAAGCGTTGGATTAAAGTAAGAACGAAATCGTTCCTGAGCTCTCATCACCTCTTAAAGTAATTTTCCAAATAAGTTCTTGAGCTCTTATTAAATTTGCCTCTTAAATATTCTTGTTTAAACGAAATTGGCTTCCAGGTCCTGTTTTGGAGTGCATCTAGAAAGAGTTAAGGAAAACCAGACATCGTTTGCTTGAATACGATAAAGATAACTCTTACATATTCAACTAATATTCCTTACTTGTGTTACTTGCCCTCCTAAGACAAATGGAAGCGGGCAATCTATTGTTTAGCCAGATCTTCTTAATTATTAAGTCTACTTGAGTAAGCATTTTATGTTTTTTTTTTCTTTTTTTTCCTTTCTCTCATGCTTTTAATGTTAACCACGGCAAGGTCAAATAAAAAAAGGTGGATAAAGGCAGGGTATCATTTCCATACTTCCCTTGAGGTTTGATATAGTTGCAGTAACCTCTCCTAAGGTTTTAAAAATTGCACCTGCATTCTTTGTGTTTATATTTTTAATAACAAAACAAATCCATTTTGATAATGTATCCCAAAAATATCAACCAAATATATCTTAAAATACACTTAATTACTTAAAAAACAAACCGAAAGTAAAAGTAAAAACATCCTAAAAATCAAAGTTTTCTACCCCTATAATCAGGCCTCCAAAGCTATTATGCATGCTCTTTTTTTTTTGGTAATTCATCATCTTTTTATTACTAATATATTTGTTTGTAAGATTTTGACAGATAAAGTAGATTTATTTAAACCAGTCAAATAACTGAGTTTTGAAAAATAGAATCTGATGGAGATTGAAAATTTGATGTAAGAGGATGAGTCATTTCGACATTTTTATGACTAATTAATTAATTTTTTAAAGATTTATTTTCCTTTTTAAAAAGAAATTGAGGATATTTTAGGGTGTTTCGTTGGTGTGTTTTAGATTTTCTTGTTATAAAAAAAAAAAGCATAAGAGGTGTAAATGTAATTTTCAAAACTTAAAGGTAGGTAAGTGCAATTATGACAAACCTCAAGATAGGTATGTGAAATTGTCCCTAAAAATAATTATGTGTAGCATGCAAATAACAGAAAGAGGAAGTGCCAAAGTTGTATATTATGTCATTCTTAAATTATTTAGGAATGATATGAAAAGAATTTTTAAAAATAAGATAAACAATTGGAACATAAGACATAAAACTGTAAAAGAACGTTATCTATTTGGTACGTTTGCACCTAATATTCTGTGGACAAAAATTAAAAAAAAACGATTTTCGCCATGCTATCAAGTAATTATTTGCTACTTTTTTTTTTTTTTTCCATCTTCTTTTCTTTTCCTTTTTCATCTTCAATTTCTTTCACTATGTTTAGCCATAGGAGACCTCGTTGAACGGTTTCTCTCTGCCATCTATTTGCACAATCAACAGATAATAGTATATTAATGCTTTAAAATTTCTTACTTTATCATCAGCACGAAAAATATAACCTTATTAAATGAGGTTATATCATATGCTTTATACGTAGCTAACCTAAATTCGAACGTATGTGTCATAGTTCGATTAATTAATACAAGTAGGTGAGACATATACATAAACTCTAAGCTACAAAAATAACTGCAGGAGGATTTTGAAAGCATTTTAAACAACGTTAGAATCACGACACGATTTTCAGGCAGATGTTGACAACATTTTCTGGTTAGCATTTTTTTTTCTTTTAAAATTTCACCATCACTTTGTCCAATCTCATCAATGTCAAATGCAATATCAGAACATAGAAGTATTTTCCGACCTCAAGATCAATAAGGCTAAACATAATTTTAAAATATATCAGAAATAGGTTACCTATAAATCCACAAGAATCATGAATGGAGACCCAAAAAATATATTTAAAAAACAAATATATTAAGTAGCATTTTCACTATATTTTTTCAAGCTGGAACCTATAGTGATATTATCTACTACAACTAGGCATGACGATAACAGTTCCAAATACAACTTTCTGTCACTAAATTTTTGGAAAAATACAAAAGAATGCGGTGCACACGGTCTCTCTTTTATTCTTTTTTTAATTGTTAGAGGGTTTAATTTAAATATATTCATAAAAATTTTGATATATTGTATGACAGCAAGAGGCTACAACACATCTTTAAGTCTTGGACCCAAAAAGGAGATGAATGGTACCGGAGGCGGCCTAATGATTGAAGGGTGTTGGAGTTGTTTGCCTTTGCTGCAACAGTTCAATGCTCCATCCATGTGTGCACATGCTTCCTGTTGATCCCACCATTGCATTTCTACTGCCATTAGTAGGGGTGTGGGGGTGTGCGCGCACACATTGCTCAAGCATATATGACATCTCCACTTCCATATGCTAGCTAGTACTTCTCAATCTCATTTGCAATTTGATCTCAAAGATACAATGACCACTAGTTTTTTTATTTGCTGAAATGTTTTTCTTGGTCTTGATTTATCAATCTCGTTGTCATGTGCACTGGTCATCTTTTAGGGACTTCGGGGTTAGAGATGGCAAATGGGTTGGATTTAATTGAGACTATAAAATATGGACTGTATCCAAATAGTCTCATATTAGTCATGGGATCAATATGAGTGGAACTAAAATGAGTTTAGACCCATTTTGGTACTGCCTAAGTACTCAATAGTAATTTTTTTTTAGCAAAATAAATAAATTATTGGATATACTTGTAATTTTGAGTCATTTAAATGATATTTGACTATCAAATATTTAAAATTTTAATTTTAGGTCATTTAAATAATGTTTAAATAATTGTTTAGCATACTTATTGGGAGAGCCGAGCAAATCCCATTTATACCCATATTTAAATGGGTATTGTTAGGTATACTCCCATTTAGGCCCAATCTCATATTTTTAATACCCATTCGGTCCAAATTAAATTTAGGTATGGGTACTCATTGGGTCTTGAGACTTAATTGTCACCTCTATTCGAGATGATTAATTGCTTCTTGCTATTTTGGAATTAATCCAAGAATAGGAACAATAACAGCAAAACTTTTGATTAATAGAAGATAGGGCGCACCTGAAATCTTTTCATCCAATTTATCGACCAGGGAAGGCGATATGGGATCTTTTTTTTTTTAACTTTCTTCAATTTCTAAGCATATTTAAGAGTAACTTTTGATTACAGTACTTAATTTTTTTTAAACCAACGCACAGTATGAAAAACACAAATTTCGATGCCACCCAACATTTGAAAACATAAATGAGTTGTTTCAAAATTTGATATGCATCTAGACTAGTCTTAAGTTAAAAGTTAATTTGGCATGTTTTAATCCAAAAAAGTAAAGTAGTTTAAATCATTGCACTCCATCATGTTAGTTTTTAGTTAATTGTTAAGGTATTTATCTCACATTTCAGTTAGAAGAACATTCCCAGAAAGTTAACAATTGAAAAATGTATGTCTGGCTTATTTTAACCTTGTCCATGTATACACTGAAATATTTCTCCTTGAATAGCCAAAATTAACATAGAATATCAAATATATAACTAAAGAGTCAAACTTACTTTTACTATGTGTATAGGACACAGCCAGGAGCCATTGTACTTTAGTGCAGTTGTGTGCGATTAATATATATTTTTTTTTTACAATTTATGTATGCTTTTACAAATTTAGTGTATACAAACAAAACAAATTTAGTGTACACACACAAAATTTACGCGTATAAGAAAGTTATATAATTGTACACCAAATCGCATAATCAACATCATAATAGGATACAATCATACACAACATAATCATACTTGCCTCATTCCCATTTCTTTGTAGATTTAACTATGGTTATATGTACACAATCAAAAAACATAAACCTTGCAAACCTAGACCATTTAGGAGAAACTAGCACTAGCTGGTAAAACGATCTAACAAAATTTTCAAGTTGTGAATATTCATTGTTGTTAAAATGCTAAATACTATGAAACGAACTTCCTTGTAAAATTCCGAAATGAAGATTTTCTTTCTTTATTTCTTTCTCTTTTTCTTATTTTTTTTTTGAAGGAATAGCATATTTTAAGGGATACCTTAATCAGGAGGATATGCGAACATGCAATAGGCAATAGAGTCGTGATCCGAGTACTTAATTGATGTTCATCATGTTAGCATAGTACGTTTCTGAAAATGATTTAAGAGCGAATAAAACCGCAAATCACGGGGGTTGACCATTTGCCTTATTTTATTGGACCCCAACCCTTCTGTAGGAGCATGTGATTTTGGAATTTTTGAATAACAGCCCTTCAACACAATTCTACAGGCAATAAATTTTTGAGTCCCACTTTGAATCCATACTGAGAAAGTTGAAGCCTTAACAAGCTTAAAAAAAAAAAAAAAAAAAAAAACCAGGCAAAAAGTACAAAATGGATGTCTTTTCTTTAAGTAATTAGCAATTTACTGTGGTTTTATGTTTCGATTAGTTAGACTTAGCGAATGTTTAAATAAAATACGCGCGAGCTTTAGATTATTCATGTAATTAATAGTAATTCGCTTAAATTTTCAGGCTTCAAATTATCAACCAAAAAAGTTTACTTTAACGTTTAACCAATTTAAGTTACCTTTGATAAGTCGAACTTAACAATTTGGAGTAAAAATACTGTTACAGGGACCGCAAATGGAACCAAAACATGTCTCTACGGCCTTTGTTCAAAAATGTCTCTTTGCTCATCAATTTGTTGTTTGATCTTTTATTTCCATACTAATATTCTACAAGCTATATAATAAAATTTCTAGGTTTCCAGTATTCTTTGGTGATTAAATTTTTGTTCTTTTCCAACCACTGATAGTGGAGGGATTGTCCACTGATTGTGCAGACAAGACAGTGTGACTTGTCTTTTGGTACACAAAATATACCTACAAAATTATGTTCTTACTTATTGGAAGAAAATTTCTACCTCATTTATCCACAGCTAAACGTCTTAATCACGGAGAAACTGAAAGATACATTAAAAAGTAAAAATCTTCTTGTGCCAATAGTAGGCTAGATATTTTGTACAACTCGCAGATGAACTCTCTGTGTAGTACCTTTCTTCTAAGCATATGCACTCCCTTTAATTTTGCTTTACAACATTTTGGATCTCCAAGAAAAGATTAAAAAAGAAAAAGAGTAAAGATTTGAATTCTTGATTTTCCAAGTTGTGCATTCCATTTAACTACAATATGAGCGGCTGTATGCTCCCATTTCAAAACTAGGATATTTTCCAAGGTCTCATTGCAATCATGCATTCAAACTCTCTCATCTTCTTTTACTAGATATCTCATGATACTATGTAAATTCCACAAAATCACATGATAGATGACAAATTCTATCCTAGGCTGGATGTCTTATAAATAAGCAATTTACTTAAAAAGATATGACATCGTTGGAAATATTTTTAAATGAACTTAATTAACTGGTGTATTCATAGATTTTGTAGCTGTCCAAAGAAGTCACACTACCTGTGTATAACGTTATATGTTATTGTAGGTGTGATGTGGGCACTTGGAAGGCACAAACTCCAAGAATGACTTCATGGATCCAATTCATCGAATGATATCCTAGCCCATCTGCTAATTACACGGCTTTTCTCGTTTAGACACTACCCTATGTTTGACCTTGAGCAAGCTTACAGCAAAAAATGAAGGCTGATCAAAATTCCTAAAACCCCAAAAAGGGGAAAATATTATATATGCTTTTTTTGGGTTTTGTTGTGATAGGTGAAAGCCAAAAGCTTGGTTTACCATGAAAACCCCACACTCAAGATTCAAAACACATATGATAGTCTAGCATTTTGATCTTATGACTTTATGTTTTGTAACATGAGTGAATGATTCACAGCTGTACTCTCTTGATCTCCAATCCTACTTGCCAGTGGCTAGAATGCTAGATTCTCTTCGATCATAGCTAAATCCAATTATAACCTCAATAAATGAATGATAGCTAATCCCACAAGATTTTTGAAAGATAATATATCTCGTAATAAGAATCTTTTCAAGAAGTCTTACTTCAGAGTAAAATGTAAGAGCTTAGATACACCTTTTCCTGCGATCAGGATATATGTTCTAGCCTTAGACTAATTATTGGAAAAAGATTTGTACTTTGCGAAAGCCTTCAAAGCCACCCTTTCGAAATCCCATGTGGAGACCATGTGAGTGATTTCTTTCTTTCTTGCCAAAGCCAAAACCCATGCCTTAAGAATTTTTCTTCTTTTAGGACCCCACATTCTCCTCCAACTTCTGCATGTTTTCCGGATCCTGCCAAAAATTTTCGATGTTTCTTAACCGGTATTCTTTAAAGTCAGAGTGTTTTGGCACTCAAAACATCCACTTATCATCTGATATCAAAAAACATGTTGTAAGATATCCTTATCTAGCATGCTATGCTGATCCAGTTTGGATGTCCTTGATGATGTTTGATTTTGACCCAGTGATGGCATAATTTGATCCCACTGTCCGCATTCTACCCATAAACATTGTGAGTTTTACAACTTATAATGTAGTACATCAACCGTTCCCATTGGAAAATTTGATTTAGATGTAAACATTTTACCATTTCATTAATGACCAATTGTGACAAGCACCCTCATTTCGTATAATGACTTGTTAACAAACATTAGTGGTGTAATGACTTAAGAGACACAAAAGAAAGGGAAATACTTAATAGTCCTTAATAGTATTAACAACTCGCCAAATTGACCATTAACAACTTGTAGAGTAATTCATGACGTTAGGCAAAGGTTAGATTATGTTAATTTTTAGTGTATATAATATGAAAAGGTATCGAACCAAATGAGGCATTGGTACTTCATGACAAAAAGCAGCCGATATCGATGCCCTAGGAGTAAAAGATTCTTGGTTTATATTTTCTACTCCTATTATTTTATCAAATAGGAAAAGTAAAATTAAATAAGAAATCTACCTTTTGTACAACTCAGTTTCCATCAACGTCAATGTAGAATGCATACGACAATAACTCACTGGAGTTTTGGAGAAAGTACATGCACTTCAATGCAAACTTTTAACTTAATTTATTATAGGACTAGCATAGAATAAAAATAGTGCAGTAGGTAAATATTGTTGCCGAAAATCTAGAATCCTGCTGCGAAAGTCCATAGTGAACAATAGAGATATGCAATTAAATGTCTTGCTCTTCTATTTTCCAAAAAGAGACGTTTGATCTATCAGTGATTTGGCAGGTAATTAATCTTGCTGTCTTTTGAAGAATATCTTTAACATTCTCAAGTATGTAGATGGGACTACTGCCCACTACTAATCCACATTATAATTTACTTAAAAATGAAAATTTTATTTCTGCCGTACTTTGGTCAAACTAGTTCCGGCAATGTAAGATAATATTTCTGTTCTCCATTTTTCTTACCCATTATGATAATGTTGGATATGAAGAATTTTGGGATTTCAATGGTTGGTGCACTGTACAATTCCAACAGCCAAATAAGTGGAAATTGTAAGCATACGTACAAATGTTTATACCAACTTTTTGAATGATTAATAATTTTTTTAACAAGAAATACTGCATCTATATGAATTCGTGCAGAAAAGGTGACCGAATCTTGAACATGCATAAGCAATACCGTGAAAACTCAATAACTGAGACCCCAAATTAGTTCCCAATCACATTATATTTTAATTTAGCAGTCAACGGCTGATCTAAGTATAGTTTGAATTAGGAAATCTTGGATATTTTGGGATTCTTGTGGTCATTATCTTGAAATTCACATGCAAAATTGAGCCATTATGAGTGTTTTATTCTGTAGGTTGTAGTCATATTAAGTTACAACTATTAGGTTTGCATAACATTTGGGCGACCTTAATCTTGTCTTCAAACACCTTTGGCAATCAAAGTGTCTTTGTGTTTTGTATGGTGGTGGACCCTTGATTCCATGTGCCTGCATGTGCTGTGTTTTTCTCTTATAGGCCCACCACTTCTCCTCCTTTGAGCAAATAAATGAGCTTTTTGCACATTCTTCTGCTTCTCATTCTTCTCCTCTCTCTCCCTCTCTCCTTCTTTGTGTGTGAGTGTGTGTGTGTGTGTGAGTGTTTTTATGACCTCCTTGCTCGTGGCAAATATTCATACACTACTTTTTGATCCCGAGAAAATTGCACTTGCTCCAACTTGGATTTAACCTCATTACCGGCATGATTTCCTCTTCCATTCAATAGAAAATTACTGGGGAAGGTACCTGACCTGCCAATTCACATTGTTTCTTATACCTGTCAGCTTTTGTTCTCTAAATTAGCATTCTTCTTGTAAATTTCTTACATCAAATTTTTCTTAGTATGTATCTTGCATTTTGTTTTGTCAGTTGTCACTAACTGAAGCAAAATAGACTAAATTCATATGGAATTTCTTTTTTTCTCTTTGTTTTCCTTGAATTAAAGTAATCCTATGTCATCTTTTCTTTTATTTTATTTATTTATTTATTTATTTTTGGTGTTAACCTTCCCAGAATGCGGTCTCCTAGCTCAATGAAGCAAGAGTTCTTGAGAAAATGGCTGAAGGGTCTTAAATTATACACTGCCAAAAATGAAGAAATGAGCATTCTTGAGAGAAAAAAGGCCATAAAGCTATCAGCAGACGTTGCTATAGCTTCCACCAGAATTTCAACGTCTTCTTGGAGCCGTGCCCTGGTGGCAAAAGCATCCCAGGACGCCACGAACAAGATCCTCGTCGAACATGTATTAGGCCCCGAGTCTCAAACACTAGTACTAAACAAAGATCCCAAGAACTTGACCATGTCCAAAAGCACCAGAAACATCAGCAGCAAGAGAATTAGAAGCAAAAAGATCTTACGAAAAAGTTGTAATGCAAGAAGGATGAGGAAAATAGCAGCAGCCCATGTGGTTGAAGCTAGTTCTATTGCAAGAAGACTGGTAATGAAGAGAACCCAGGTGCTCAAAAGTCTTGTACCTGGAGGAGAACACATGGATGAAATTTCTTTGATCAGGGAAACCCTAGATTATATTTTGTCACTGCGACTTCAAGTTGATGTAATGCGGCATCTTGCAAATGCTACTGAGAACATGGATCATAGCAAAGGCTATAAGTAGATAAAGTAGATAATGATATATAGTTTTATTTCCTTTTTGGAATTACATATTCATATATATTCTGTTTCAATTACTTTGTCTTGAATAGATGAATGAAGGAGAAAAGCTGGCTGGTAATATAACAAGGTCTTGTACAGTGAAACATTGTCTAAATTAAGGAAATTGCAGCCTTTATTTTCTGATATATGTGTATTTATTGATTGACTTGAACTATTTTGCAAGCTTGGTTGCTCATGTTTGTGCCGTTTGTGAGAAATTGCAAATGTCTATGCGATATTAATTGAAGTATTTATTGAGGATGCTAATTTGTAATTTGGAGTTCTTGTACTAACATGTCTCCCCCAACAAGCAAATTAGATTATGATTGCCTAATTGGGCATTTGGTTAACTATTTACACACAGATAGTACACTTTCAAGTTTTTGTATATGCTTTTTCTTGATGTAGAACATGTATCAAATGGGCACATTGGTTCTGAGTTTTAAGGTTTTCTTCAAACAGTTTTTAGTGTCGAACACCTTTTGTTTGTGGTGATTACCTTATGGGAGAAAATTTTGCTGTGTGTTATTGGACTGTATGGAGAGGTGGATGGTGATCTTGCTCATCAATTTAGCAAGTCGGTGGGAAAATTCATTTCATATAATGTGTGATTAAGGATAAAAAGGAACATACAGTATAGGTTCAACATAGCTGGACTCGGTTGTCATCCAATCCGCTAAGCGTGATATAGATGGAAGTTTTGTATCTAAAGAGTTATCAACTTAAATCAGCGGCCTCATTTAAATTTAACACCTTAAGATTCTGCCTCAAAAAAAAAAAAAAAACTCTTTAAATTTTTTATTTCGTATCGTTCTATGATTACTGTAGCTGATATTGAAACTAAACAAGAATTAAACTCGTTCTTTATATTTTTTATATTTCTGTAGAAGGTCATTGTAGATATTAACCATAAAAAAAGGGAGAAACTAAAGTGATTAATTTATTCTCAAATGCCTTGTCTTTATGGGCAAAAGCTTATAGTTATGTCTTTATCTCCACAAATAACAGTTTGTAATTTTTTAATTTCCCAAAAGAAATGTTACAGTATGATATTCCTTTTGCAATAAAACAATATCTATGCATTAGTGTTTTGATGCTCTTATTCATACACTCGTATTCTTGTTTGAAGACCAATATTGTAGTGTAAGAAGATGTAAAATAGTCTAATTTTTTCATAGTGCATAAATAAAACATAAAATACGTTTTTTTTTTTAAATTCTGCAAATGTTCTTATTATGCTCGAACGTTAGCATGTAATTATGTTTTCAAGAGTTTATAAATAACCCATTCCTTCGTAGAAACATTTAAAATTTTTGTTAGATTTATTCTAATCAGTTGTTCGAATTTTTAAGATTCCTAACATCAAATCCAACATTTAAAAAAAAAATTGTTTATTTTGGATAATCCGTATCATCTTGGATAACATATGCAAAAAGTTCTATTGGCCCGTTTTCACATGCAGGTTTATTTTACTCTCTTTATATGGACAAAGAAAGATATCACACAAGCCCGTTAAATGTGGGCTAGGAGAAATGCTGCCCGGTTACTCATAATGTGGGTTAGATTCGAGCATTATTCCAATTGCATGCCAATTTGATCTTCTTTCATCATTTTTTTAACGTAGTGAAATTCTTTTTTTTTGAAGCATTTCTCCAGTAAAAACTCAAAGATTATGTTCAGTTTTCTATGAGGAACTCACAAATTAAAAATGTAGTGATAGTGCAAGGATATATAATCTTCTTTCAATAAAATAAGAGAAATTTGACATTTTGGGCCACTTGGTTGAATGGACAAAAAAACAAATTATAGATTTTTATACGTTCACAACTTTTATCAAACTCTTCTTCTTTTTTTTGTTTTTGGAATAAAAGTACAATTAAAATTCAGTTGGAAAGTACAAAATATTGGCAAAGTTGCGTAAAAGAACAACCATATTGTTGGGATATCATTTGAGCAAGAAAATAAAAAGTGGCACCATAATGTTCTTCTTTAGAAAAAAATCGAATTTTAGTCGCAAAATCGAATTAAAAGATGAATTTCATGAATTCACACAATAAGTTTCAACTAATTCAAGCAATCAATTTCCAGCAAATGCGGTTTAATTCGCTGAAAAAGACAACAGTTTGAACACTGCACACCTTAATTGGCTACTTGTCCCAACAAAGATGCTTTTGGAAAGACAAATCCAAAGCATTAAATGTACCTTTGTCTTTTTTTTTTTTTTATAAATCCCACACTATTGCAATGAATGTGGGGAATTGATATTGACGGGATTTGAACCCGACCTCTAGAGTAAAGTCATAAAGTTGTAACCGTTCGACCCTCTATTTATTCCGTACTTTTGTGCTTAAAATTTTCAAAAAACTTCTAAATGGTGAGATATCCCAGGTCTGATTTTGGGATGGTAATCTGACCAAGGAAAAGGGAACATTTCTGACTTTATGATCTCTAGATAAGTGGCAGTCTAGGCCAAGCCACTAAACACCATTTTGGAGTTTAATCTTGAAACTAATTTGACTAAAATTTGTCATCCCAAGTCCCAGTCTTCAAGATAAGCAGGCTGGCTACAATCTCCCACAGAATAACTAATTATATAATTCTAGTTAATCTCATACTTTATAGCTAAGCTAACAACCTGTTTCTCAATTAGTGGGCATGATAATTAACTATTAACCAAATTAATATCAAGGGATTAGGACCATAGAGTCGAGCCTCTTTAGATCACAAGAGATCTGTATCATGATTTACAATTACTTTTGGTTAATCGTTCATAGGACTTTGTTTATTTAATCAAACATTCCCTTTTTCTTAGAATATTTCTTGAATGTCTTTCAAGGCTCAATCAAGCAAAAGGAAGCATATTTAAGTGAATACACGTTGCAGTATGTTCGCTGATTCCCAGCTTTAATTGCTTGTGGTCCTCTTGTTGATCAATATGATCAAGGGAAATGCCTAAATGTGGATTAAAAATCTAATTGAATTGATTAACGTAAAAAGTTTCCTGTCACATGAACCTAATGAATGCGACCATTAATTAATTGTAAGGCCAACAAATCTCTAGCTTAAAGGTGCAAAATGAAACTTTAGTCCATATTATAAAATTATGAGCTAACCTAGAATTCAAGGTTAATTTTGCCAAAGGGTCTGAATTATCTTGAAATTTCATTTTGGTCCTTGAAACTTTATATCTGTCATTTCATCTTTAAGGTATTTAATTAGATATCACATAACAAATTCGAATCATCGTCAAACACACGCTCATATTGTTCCCAAGGCTTAGTTAATTACGTCAACAATTCTTGAACTTCTTGAGAATTCTTGCTTTGGTCCCTACACTTTTTTAATTTCGGTCTATATGGTTCTTAATGCTCAAGTTACATGTAAGTTGCATTCTATAACAAGACAAGCTAATTGGGTCTAATCTGGTCAAAATCCTAATAAGAATCCATTTTGATCTAATTTTGCCACTTTGAAGACTAAATAGACAAAGAAACGCTTATGAAGCCCATGAATCATTTTCAACAACAAAAATATATCAGGGACTTAAACGAAATTAAGGGTAAAGATTATTGAGTCGGTAGTTGTATATTATCCTTTACAAAAGAAAAGTCTAGTCTGCTTTAACTTGTTAATCATACAAACATTATTTTATCATGAAGAGCTCAGTTTCCATGATACACTTCTATAATCTTTATTGCCAATGTTGGCCCCTAAACGCATGCTTGGTGATAATGCATCACACTTTGTGCTGTGTGTGGGTTAAGTGTGTGTCTGCGAGTGTTTGTTTTGGTTAACTTATGGTTAGAAATGTGGAAGTTGGAAGCAGTAGACAATTCTAGCTGGCGTGATCCCAACAATTATCCATTTTACAATCTTACAAGACTTGAATTTCTGGTTTCAAATTAAAGATACAGAAAGGAAGGGACCTCATGCTTCTCTTTAACATTTTATCCTCTTAAGTTTTGGTGCCTCTGTGGTGGCTAGCACTGTTGGCTACTTCTCAAAAATTTTTGGGCTCTCTCCAATCAAAATCTGCTTATCAAAGCAGATATAATGCCCAATGGGTCCTGTTGCTCCCATCAATAAGTTTATATATAATATAACCAAAAAGAGTAGGATTCTTCTTCAACCTTTCCAACAGTGTGATATCTCATATCTTTAATGCCTATTTTTTGCAAAATTTAGAGCATATGTGACCGAGAGGACATAAAGAAGCAAAATCATTTGCTAGGAGGTTTCATGCTCTTACATTTACACATGTATTGATTAAATAAAACTCAAAAGTTTACTAAGTGGGGCGATCCAACCAACCATAATGATTCACTAGTTTGTTTATCTCCTAATTTCTTATTGTTCAACAGCATAAAGTACATTGCTAGCCATTTTCTGCAGGGTTTATGGACCACACAAGTTGACAACTCTTCACAAAACCAGAAATAGCTAGGAATGTGCATTTGTAATATGTATATTTGGGTATAGACATAAACATATTTATATACAGACAGTAATCACTCAACTAAGCTGATTCAAGAAGGTATTAAGTACATGTTTTGAATGACATTTGGTACCTGTCTCCAATAAAATACATACAATTTAGCAAAGAGTATTTGTTATTTGTTGCAGTGGTATACATGTCAGACGTGACATGAAACCGCTATCTGTTTTCGCTAGTAGTCCTTTCTGCAATTTTTAATTAACAAACATAAAAAATATACATCTTTATAGATGTATATATACCTGCATTTTGATGGTTATTTATATCCTAACTAAATAGCCATTTCTCATTCTATTAAGCAACAAAGCTGAATTGAAGATTGTTGTTAGCACTTCATCCAAATGGATCCTCGTGAGCTTAAGCCAACAATATCTCAAGCACATCCCGAGACTATGGACTTTCTATCTAGTGCTTGGTGCAACTTTGCTGTTCAAGCTTTCCACCCCGAGTTACCAGATCAATCACTCATTCTCCATAACAATTCAATCAAGAAACTCGAAAATGGCACAAAACTCCCTTCGCTGGTAAGTAAATTGATCTGTTTCAACTAGTTCTCTTGCTTATCTCCAGCTTTATTTTGATAAAAAAAGATTGAGGGAAGTATATTGATCATGACATGTGTATAGCAGAAAATGGACAAAAGCATGAAGATGGACGATACCGACAATTTTGTACCTCCTTGGAAATCCAATGATGTAAAGGTATCAGCTAAAATTACATAATATATGCAAGTACAACCTTTTTTCTATAGGACTAGAAATATCATCTAGCGTTCATTTATGTCATGATTTATGCACGAAAATCTTTTTCTGATGTGTTTTTTAATTATTTTTTTCTTCAGTCATGGATATGGATGCAACAAGCAATGCACCCAGAATTGAACTACAACAGCTATTTCAAGAAGAAATGGGTATGTAAACTTCAATTATTTGAACTCTTTTTCATATCAAATGAGTCAGAAAACTGAAAATATGAAAATTTTCATGCAGATGCCATGGAGAATGGGCCAACCGTTCAAGAATGTATCAATCAAGAAATGGATTAAAGAAATTAAACAGAAGAGCAAAGATGACAAGAGGCTGCAGAGAGCTGAAGTGCATGCAGCAGTGTCAGTGGCAGGTCTGGCTGCTGCCTTAGCTGCCATAGCAGCTGGAAATTCATCAAAACACGATGATGAATCAAGCTCGGCCACCAAGGACTCTGCCGTGGCTTCGGCAGCAGCCTTGGTTGCTGCTCAGTGTGCAAAAGTTGCAGAAGCAATGGGTGCAAGGAACGAACAACTTAGAAGTGTGATAGGCTCCGCCATGACAGGCACGAGTGCTAGTGACATCCTAACATTAACTGCAGCTGCCACAACTTGTAACCATCTATTCTTTATTCCTCTACAAATGGTTGCATTTTAGAAGTCTTTTTTATCTTTACTACCACCCAAAATTAGTAGGCTAAATTACACTTGCCTCCCTTTAGTTTTATTAAAATTCAAGAACTTCTGCTCTAGATTTTGAAATTAGATCATCATGATTAACAAATCTTCACTATAAATTTATATCAGCAAAAATTTTGCATGAGCTTGTAAAACTGCTCTTTAGGAGTAGATATTAAGAGAGGAATATTTTGTAATTCTAACATGAGGACAAAATAATACAAAATATATTTAAATCTCAAAGTAAAAAAGTTAATGTAATCTTAAAAAGATGAGGTCTTTAGGAGTGATTCGTGTAAGTTACTGAACTTAATCTTAAGACAGGTGCTTATTTTGATTAACCTCAAAAATTATCTTACTAAAAAATGGACTTTTAATTCCTCTTTCTTTTCCTTTGGATCTTGATGTAGCTCTAAGGGGAGCCGCAACACTTAAAATGAGGGCAGGATACAAGAACAAGCTAATGAACGGATGTGCACCAGTGTTACCAATTGAGGATCACAGTGATCTCAATTTTGACTTTGAAAATTGTAGATCAATCATTGCCAAGGGTTCTGAGCTTAACGTGGAGACACCAGATGGTAAAATGATTATTTTGAGCACTTGGATTTGTTTTCTTGGATTATAAATGAGACTGTTAAGATCATATTTACTTTACAAAACCAATGAAAAAAGGAAATGTTATATTATTTCACCACCGAGTATACATACTGTGACAGGGAGGAGTGTCTTGAGGTCAGTGTCCATCATCCTCGGTGGAGGCAAGGTACGTATTGAAAGTTTCAATAACTTGAAAACTTCGTCTTACAAAAGCTATCCATGGGAGTTTCCATTAAACATGTATCTAATTTTCGTATTAGCGAAGAAAGCTATCAAAGATTAGCAAATAATTAAACACAGGCAATCATAGTGGCTCTAATGATACATTCACGTTCTCATACTTCTTTCTCAAACTACAGAAAGAATGACCCACGAATAAAGCAATATACAACGGTTGATTCTCTTAAAAATTAAAAAGAAGAAAAGGGAACAAAGTATTAGAAAATAGTAAAGGTTCTCCATGCACTTCACAAGCTTAAAAAGCTCAAGACTTTACA
The DNA here is from genome assembly GCA_024721245.1 of Mitragyna speciosa. NCBI lineage: Eukaryota > Viridiplantae > Streptophyta > Magnoliopsida > Gentianales > Rubiaceae > Mitragyna > Mitragyna speciosa. The sequence continues at coordinate 9,658,059 of CM045553.1, read as the reverse complement.
CTTGAGCGTGCACTTTATGCACTTCTAATGACCTAGTATATAGGGAGATCTATATATTTTGATTTGTCTTTCCTTCTATACAAATTTCCATGGCTACGATATAACTGAAACTAAACTTCTATTATTTTTTATTTGTATAGGTTATTCTCAGAATAAGGAAGCTTAATTTACTGAATGCCTTTGCAAGAGCACAAGAGAGTGAGTGCTGCACTAAAATACTAATGTTCTTAATATTCTACTCTGCTTGCCTTTTGCAATTTCAATTTAAGGATAAGATGTGCGACAAATAAATTGATGTTTTGTGTGATCGACATAGCTTCTAAATAGATTACAAACAAAGATGCTCACAATTGAACATCTGCTTTGGCATGGTCATAGGTGTTGTGCTAGATCTGCATGCTGAACTGTATAAGGAATCAGGAGCTGGAGAAAATGATGGTACATGCTATCTCATCGTACTAACGACAAATAAAGGGATGATCAAACTAGATATGATGGATGACTACCAACGCTACAGGACATGGTCCATGACCATTAATCATATGTTGATGTTATCTACCTCATTCACAAAATATGAGCTTCAATTCTACAAAAACTGAAATTGCATTAATTTTCATTTCTTACATCAGCATATTTTGTATGTTATCATGTTATGTAATTAATGCAGACAAATATATTGTATCTTTCTATGTGTTGTAATTAGGAAAGACACTATATCCAAGTTAACTGCTAAATGGACAATAAGTTATATGTGAGTGTTATGTATCATTCCCATCTGTTGATTTTTGGCATTGAATGAAGTACTTGTTCCATCCAAGGGTGTTCCCTGCCTTCTAATAAGAATATTCTTCTACCTCAATCTTAAGCAACATAAACACAGAAAAACCACTGCCACAACCATTGCTATCATCATTGTCTTATTATCTTTTTTTTTTTTTTGGAAAAAAAAATCCTCTTCTTATTCCTCAATATTGATCAACTTAAACACAGAAAAAACACTGCCACAACTGCAACCATTGTTTAATTATCAGAAGCTAGGAAAATGGCACGCTGTGATGGCTGTAAGACATTACTTCAGACCATACTTTACAAAAGACGAAGACCAACTAAGAATAGACATTAATTGTCCAATGGGTACCTCTAAACACAAAACAAAAAAGCATAGAAAAACTAGTCAGAAAGAGCCATCACAAATTTATCTCTCTTAATCTACTTATACATGAAGCCAACCTCAAGATGAAGCAAGCTCTTAACAATTCCTCTAGAAATGAAGTGATATCTAACAGGCAACTAAATGAAGTGAAAACTTACTTCATCCTCGATTTGACCCGCGAATAACTATCATAGGCGTTCGGTCCCTGCAATCATCTTCCTCTCCGTGAACTCCAAAACGATTATGGGTAAACATTCTTCAGTAATCAGCCAAGTTTCCAGATTGTGAAATCTTGTGGGGCAAGAACAGTGAAATATGCCAGACCCCAGATAACACTAGGAGAAATTAGTGTGCTAGCGTGTGATTTACCAATTACTTAGAATTAATGCAAAGTCCGGCTAATTTCTGTATCGGCTACTCTAACAGGTACATAAATTGCTTTTAACCAATCTCTTACAACGAAAGAGATTCAGAAAACGAATTCTGCAAATAGTGGGAGTCTTGATTCTTTAAGAAGCTCTACAGGTTCAGGTTCGTTCCTACTGGATACACTTGAGATGTCATAGCTTTATTTTCTGGTCCTCATGACCAGATACATAATTTAGCTACCACTGCACACGTTTACAGAAATAAAAAACTAAGAATGAGAATCATATGTATGGATTAAGCAAAATTAAAATTTTGTGATCTGTCAGATACTACTACCAGTTTAGAATGCCTGTTATGTTCATAAACCATGATCATTAGGCTTGCAACTTGTGTTGTATGTGGCGCCTTTAGAGCAACAAAAACCTTTTCTCCTTTCTAAACAAAATAAGTAGAAAGGGAAATGTTAAGGCCTGCAGGTCGCAAGATTATCTCCGAGGGAAGTACAGTATTATATCCTCAGCCAGGACATTTCTAATCTTCAAAGAAGTGTCATGATAACCTGCAATAATTTCCATCAAGACCTAAGTTAGCAAAATGACATGATATTCTTTGGTCTCCAATGACGTAGCTCCTCTCATCTACATTGTACCACGTCTAAGCAAGCATGCATTGGTATAACAAAGAAAGTTCCAACTTCTTTTTCCATGTTGGTTGACATTCTAATCTCTAAAAAGATAAAATAATGTCCCAAAGAATATTTAGTCAACATCTCTTCATATATCTTTTAGCCTAGAAAAGAAGGTGCATGAAAAATGAGTGCATTTTGATATGCATAAGTGCGTCTGTCTCTGTATTGTGCGTGTCTTTTTTTTTTTTTTTTTTTTGGTGTGTGTGTGCGTGTGTGTGAGAGTGTATGAGAGAGAGAGAAGGAGGGGGGGGGGGGGGGGGGGGGGGGGGGGGGGGGATTCTTCCTGAAGTCAAGCAATTAATGGAAGCTTCAAACTCAGTCGGAAAGTTAAATAAATGAAGAGGAAATTAGGACAATTTTTCGTGACAGTAAAACCTGATAATAACTGAATAAGAGGCCAACTATATTGCAAAAAACAAATCACCCACTCGTGCAAAGAAGAAATTATTTGAGAAAGAAAAAGTATTCTCTTTCTTTAAATTTTTTAGGCATGACAAATGTCGCCAAAGAAATAAATCACTCATAAAGCAAATTGTATATGAATCTTCTGAAATGCAAAGGTTTGTGTAGAAAAATTTGAGTAGCATGTACCATAATCATGACAAGAATAACATGAATTAAAAGAAGAAAAACATATATAATTTCTGCCAACTTATTCAAGTTGACGCAGCTACTGGAAATTTGGAATCAGCATGCAAAACATATTGACGAAGAGACAGGCGAAGAACTAACTTAGAGGATCTACCTTCCTAAGACTAGTGCTAGACAACTCCGTTTATTTCAAAGAGAGAAGCAAAGATGGCATCCTCTGATGTACCTGGTGTAAGAAACAAAACTGTTATTTGTTTCACATGCTACTATACCATGTATAATAAAATCATGAACTATCTGAAATCTTTCTTAATAATATAATTTGTCACTTGTTGGGAGGAAATCACAATCCCATCAATTCTAAATTTTTAAATGACAGTGACAACTTTCAGTTAATTGAAATCAACATAAATGTGTGAAAAGAACCTTGATCAATAATTCATAGATCATATTTTTCACTCAAACCGATAGGTTCTACTTCACTCTGACCATTTCCTATTTTACTGTCATCAGAATAATTTGATCTTTCTACATCTAGCTCGGTACTAAAACAGGCTGGAACTTGACCATGTTCTACGGTCCAACCCAAGGTTTCCACCATGGTATACAATACATAAGACTCATTTGACTCTCCCAGTGAATTCAGTCAGGAGTTAGTGAATACAGTCAGGAACTGATTCCTCTATCCATGCATATCCGAAAAGGGAAATCAAGATATAATCAAACCAAAGAATCTAGGACCTCCACTTCAGTAAATGAAGAAACATAAAACAAAATATCTATTCTTTCACCAACAGCTCAATTATCAGGAACTGTACATCCCTCAAAAAAAATTCAAGCTCAAAATTTGAATCAAAAAAATGATGAATACAGTGCAACAGGGTTGAGTTGCAATATCACATAACCTTCATGGATACAAAATTACTGGCCTCTAAAAGAATATAAAACAACTGATGCCTGAAGATCCCTATCAACCTTGAAGTGAGCATGGAAGAATCTTTTCATCTGCCAATTTCGAATTAAGGTGTGTCAAGAAACAAAGCTAAATGAAAGACAGAAGCAAAAGCAAAAATACTTATACTTTTAGCATGAGGATATTGATGGCAAAAAACTCAGACCTCATAAAAATGATGTGAAACCAGAAACTCCTTTAATAGCTTTTCCTGTGAATCAAAGAGTACAATGTGGCTGGGTATGGACCAATTTTTGGCAAATTCTGCAGTGAAACCAACTGGATCCATCATGAATTTGTCCGACTCGTCCAGAATTCCTTTCTCCTCACTGTCCAAATGGATTCAGAAATGAACATAAGATACCAGACTTGAATTTATCCTAATTTAAGGCTATAAATAGTAACATGAAAGTATTCATCCATCATTATTACCTTGGTGTACAATCCAAGAAATGCATAGGAAGGTCATGGTGTAGGGCTGAGTAGTAAGGTGTAGCATGACATGGCATCAGGAAAAGAATGCTTTTCACTTTTCCATTGGCAGCCTCTGCAGAGAGATAGTACATCACATCCTCAGTTCCTCTCTGTGATGAATAATTGCAAGTAAGTACAATAGCAAGAAAAGCACAGAAAAATGGAACAAATAGATTTTTGACATATACAAAAAGAGTGTTCAACCAGCACAACATAAAATGTGAGTACATCCTACTTTAGATAAAAATGTAAAGACCATAATCAAGAAAAAGAGCAGAAGCCTTTTCATTTGCTCATCTTAAAACAGGTCTGACTCAGTTATTTTAACGAAACTACACTGCCTATAAGAAAAGCTATCTTTACTAGTGAATGTACCTGATGAACCATACTCATATAAAATGCCATTGGAAGATTGGTGGCAAGCAGAAAAAACACAGCTATATGTTTTCTCAAGGAGCTCCTTGTAGTATTTCGTAAAGCTTTATTTTTGCCATGTGACAGGTCAGTCCTTCGTAATTTTGCTAAGGTGACACCAGATAACATCAAAGTTATTGGAAGCACAGGGAGGACAAACCTATTATTCAGAATTGGTTAGAAAGTCAAAGCATGATTTGATGGAACAACAAAACCATGGCAATGCAAACATGAATTCCATTACCTAAATTCTTTGTGACCAAGCATACTGTAGATCCCTAATACCCAGGCAATAAGCCCAGAAAACTTCCAATCCTTAGATATGACAATGCCAGCTACAAAAAATGGTACGAATGTGAAAACCATGACCGTAAATCCCTGAGTGAAGTACCAGTGCCATGGATGAGTTCCATAATAGTCTCCACCAGAAGAAAGAAAATTGAACTCAAGAAAATTAAGAGGCACAAAAACCCACGAGCCGTACATCAAACGATCCAACAGGAAGGTGAGTCCAAGCACCAGCCCCCTGATCCCAGGTGTTCAAATTATGAAGTAAGCATATAATGATATGGGATAAATAATTCTTGAATACTTTTCCACTGTTGAAAGGTAATTAGAAGATCAATTTTTCAGAAATAAGCGATATTGTATATTGGATATTTCAGAAAGGAGACTGCAGCGAATTTCCATGCATTAGTTTCACACAAATGTAAAACGCTTCAAAATTCCAGAGAACACAGTTGGATGTCAAGCATATAGGATGCAAGCATATGTTATGTCCTTTTCTCTCATAGTCTTCTTACTTTAACTTCATGGAGTATGTCCTTGATATAAACCATACATATGCCATTTCTGAGACCATTCTCTTTAGCTTGATGGTGCAAACATCAAAAGGAATTCATAAATAATTTATAAAATAAGCATGATTATATCACCATTTATCAATAATGCAATGTCATTTCGAACCTCAGTGGGGTACAAAATACACACATATAGTAAGCTGAAACATCAATTATATCCTGAACAGTTGAAATCTTGATCATTTATTGGAAGAAATGAAAACTATACCATAGTATAAAACAATATTCACATACCGACCCTCATAGAATAGACCTCATCCACACCAGAGACTATATAGCCACAACCCAACTTAAGAAATCAGCAATGGATTTACTTTAACTCATGTAATGCTTTCCAAGTAATAACATATTTGTCTTCTATAAATAAACAAATGAAATTGTTATTTAGGTTTTTGAATCATGCCAAGACACAGCTTTCCAAATAATAAACTTATATTAACTGGTAAAATGGCATTCAACTTTGAAATTTCTCACCATAACAACAAAGTTATAAATAACTATTCATGTGTTGGGGGATGGTCCCACAAGGCAGAATTATTTGCCAGGACCAAATTACCTACTGATTCAAGATATTTGCAGTTAATGCATATTTTTCAAAGATAAAGAGTTTTTGTCATTTCTGGGTCAACCCAGAAGCCGTCAACAATTATTTTCCACCAATCAACCATTTATAGTTTAACATGCCTTGGGAGAATTTGGTCCAGAACCTATCATGTACTAATCAACTTGATTCTATCCTTAATCGAACTTTTAGTACATCTAATCTGGCAGAAATACAAGAGATCTCCCAGAATTAATCCTCTAGATTGGCTATTATAGGCCACAAAAAGTTTTATGTCTAAGCAACATGACAAACTTTTCCAAGTGAGCATTCTCTTGTCTGCTTTATTTGAATTGTCTATGCCATCAGTTACTTTTACTAAAACAAGCATGAATCGTATTGGACAAATTACACCAAAAAAAGGTTGCAACAGAACATACCCAATAGGAAGCACCTCAAAAAAAATGAATTTCACTCTATGGCGTGTCAAGAACAGCTCTAGGAGGCCAACATAAACCCATGTAATAGCACTTGTAGGTCGAATGGCACATGCCAATGCCGCTAATACCAAACCCCAGCTTCTTGATGACAAGGGATCTTTGCTGGAAGGAGCTCTCATGCAGGGCCAGTAGTAAAGGCTCATTAGGGTAAGGACAGTCTCCAACGAATTAGATAGGGTACGTGGGATACAGAAAAACATGAACCAGTTCACTAACTGTGCAAAAAGCTGAGTAGAGTTAAGTACCACATGAATAACACCATCTGATTTAAATCCTATATTGTGCTGTTTGGTCCTAAACTGTACATCTAGGGCATGGGTGGGAGGAAACCAGGGTGAATCAGCTTAAAAGAATATATTAAAAAATGAAGAAAGATGTTAAAAAAAATACATAACAAAGGGGAAAAATGGACTCTGAAGTCCAAGAAGAAGGATACAGCCCATCTTGCAACACATTCACCAAACAAAATGTTGGACAGCTTGTACAAGTAAAGATCACCAACTGCAGAAAATATAGACTGTAGTAACCGAGGAGCCTTCATCTGTGGAATGTGGACTTAGTTAATGACAACAGAAAGGGAAGATGTACTACTATTCTCATTGTAATTGCAGCCATCTACAAATTATAAGCACATAAAAGTGACGTAATTTAAGTACTCATATTTTTTATGGTTAATTTGCATTATTAATTCTGCACCCAGTTTAATGGAGCCAAAATTGTGTGTAGAAATATTGTACGAAAACAGTTTCTATAAATATTACAACTTATCGTATTTTATTTTTTGAGTTGTGGTGGTGGTCTTTTTTTTTTTTTTTTTTTGGTGTGGTGGGGGCTGAACTAAAAAGGGTAGTTGGGGGCTAGAAAATGTAGGATGTAAGATAATATCAATCTTCTGTGAGTCGTAAATAGAAAGCAAAACAGGAAGCCCTGGAACCCCTCTACTAGACAGGCTCATCAAAGCCCCACTCAACTCCAACAAGAGGAAATGCAAGTAACATAGGGTGTGAGACAATCGTGATGCCAAGATCATTTCGCCAGTATCCTCGCATCTCAATGCATAAGACCATCACCACTAAATGAATACTGCCTGCCCAATCATCTGCCATTGTTTCGTGTAAATTTAATGTCAATGAACTCATGTTATTAGGGTCCCAGCAACTTTAAGTTTCTAATCTAAACAATGCACAAAATGACGCACAGTCAAGAGTGCTTCACTAATTTTGACCTTTGCAAAAACACGGCCTTATATTTTAATTCTTAAAATCAAATTGAAGCCAGATTGTCCAAATGGAAAGAAATAGATATTCTCAGGCTATGAAAGCTCATATGTACAAAATTTGAAACCACTTTATTTCCGACCAAGGAGAAGGAAAAAATTTAATATTGAAAAGTACTTTTCAACATTTCTTTCAAGAGATCATCAAGAAGTGGTGAGGGATTATTTATCAATGAGCACAATGTTCAGATAGCCAGTGGTTGTGATTGACATGTCAAAAACTCAACAGCAAGGCAAATAAGATAATACTTGGTACAACTCACAATCCAATTTCTTTCTTAAAAAGATGTGACGTGTACTTAATCTGAAAGAAAGCATCATCTTTCAACAATTGAACTTGGGTTCCAGGAAATCGGAACAGAAATGGGAAATTCTTTTCAGGGCCAAACTACTACTCACTAAAAGTAATGCCTTCCTATCATAAATCATCATCTTCACACGTGTAAAATCATTTTTCATGCATAAATGAATACTGACAAGCACCAACATTCATCTCCAATAATGTCCTGTTGTTTCAGTGATTCCTCAGAAAAGAAACTTTAGTTTGTCATTTCCCATTGATCTATTACACAGTGTAGGTCCAAAGTCATCAACTTTGAATAAAATTTTGACAATCTACTGAGAGCATGCCCAACATTCAAATCCTTTAAAATATGTGCTTAGTAATAAAACCCAATTAGTTATGTAATGGAAAAGCAACCTGAAATTTCAGTACAAAACCCACAAAACAAAGTTTCTAATTTGACTCAACCAAACAGCAATAATGTGACGAAGTCTTTCAGTACATCATGTTGCATTCTAAAGCAGTTATTCCATAATTATGCAGCAGTTTTCGGATAACTGAATCCTGTTCGCTCATATGAAAACAGATTACTACGACTGAAATGGCATAATTAGGAACCTCTCATCCTGGTTCTAACCAAAAATCAGTGAATCGTGTGATGTGTTGCAATTAGAAATTTTATAAATCTAACCTTCACACATATAAAGACATTATGTGCACATTGAGCAAGGAAAAAAACACTGCAATTCTGAAAAATGATTGTTAACAAGGAAAAAAACACTGAGCAGAATTTTAACGAACAACAATTGAAATGGACAAGACTAACATTCCAACCAAAACAGCGAAAAAAAAAACCTTTCAGGCTACCGAATTAGTTTCAATCCTGCAATTCAAATACATATTTCCAAAAGAAAAAAAAAAGTTTAAGCCCAGAAAAAGCTACGCTATAGACATCATTAAAGAAAGGCAGTTACCATAAACCATGGGATATCAAGATGCCAAAAAGCCAGAACTTTATAAAGAAGAGCAAAGATAGATGGATGGAGATAGCTTCTTATACCCCGTTTCCATTCCCATGTCAAATGCCCGTATCTGAAATCATTCAAATCAAGAAAAAGTAAAAAAAACAAAGCCAAGACACAGATTTTGATAATCAGAAATCATATTTAATTACCCAAAAGTGATCTTATGAGCAACTTCAAGAGCTTGCCAATGTTCATCTGGATTAAAATATGTCTGCACCAACAAGGCATTGATTATTCTTATTACTAAACAGGCTAAAAATACGTTCTTCGTTGAAAATCTTGATTTTGGGATATGGGTTTTCTTCTTCTCGTTGTCATCTGGAGCAAGATTGAGGTTTTGGGTCCCATTTTTTGGGGGAAAACCACTAGTAACAGAAGGGTTCTTTCTTTCTTTCATCAGTGTTGAGGTCTTGAACGGGGATTGGTAAAAGAAGCTAGATTTTACCAAAGGGCCTACTAGACTGAGCAGGAAATTTTGAACAGGCTCTATGCGCTGGTGTCGTGCTATTTCTGTTTATTGTTTACTACTGGTTGAGTGGAGCCGTGGGGGGGGAAGAGTTGGAATGTGATAAATTTGGAGGGTGTGAAGTAAAATTCCTGTCATCTCAATTTTCAGGCAAAATTGCTGAAACAAAAGACCCGGACGTATTAATATTATCCGAAATCTCATTTTGGTCCTAAAATAGTAGTGCTATGTGCTATTACATGCACTCGGGTTTTTTTTTTGGCAGTTAGCATGATTGAATCCCATTTCAAGTTGCATGGGAAAAAATTAACCTTTTTGGCCCTTAAATTAGAAGGCATGTGAATTAAATATGTTCTTGGTAATTGGGAATGAGAATTTAATGTAGTGACGATCAGTTACTAAAGACTAAAATAGTAGTAAGTTTTTAACAAATAATTAGTACAATTTTTTGAAAACTTACAACAATTTTTTTGAAAACTTACAACTTTTCAAGGGAAAATTATCGTTTTTGCTGAAAGTTTTGGCATATAAATTTAATGTATGCTGATATAATGCTCTAATTAAAAACTGGAGATTGTCAGTGAATTAATAATTGTTACTATCTTTTAAGCACAAATACAAGATTTCAAGAAAATAACAGTCACTAGAGAGTACGTAAGCAGCAATTGTTAATACCTAAGTAACAATGATCTGCAAAATTTTAGACAATAATGAAATGCAAGAGAATGAGTTCAGCTTCATTTCTGTTATCGAACCACCAGAGAGAGAGAGAGAGAGAGAGAGAGAGAGAGAGAGAGAGAGAGAGAGAGAGAGAGAGAGAGAGAGAGAGAGAGCGAAGAGAGAAGAAGGGGGTAGAGACCATTGCAGGATCAACTGAATTTCATACTCAAGTCACATTCAATTTTGTGTGTGGTAAAGAATACACATTACACCAATGGCATCCATTGCCCTAATTGTTGTGCCCCAAAACAGGAGGGAAGCAATATATACATGTCATTCCATGGATCACAGAACACCATGAGTAAATGGTACACCGACTTAAATACAAAAAAAAACTCAAAATAAGAGAATGTTCAAATCGGGTCACTGTCCATATTGTCGAGTTACAACTCATATGTGATAGGAAGATCTGTCCACAAAAGAAGCCTTCTAGGTCGATCTAGAAATCTAGCTTGCCATGCAGGTTCTTCACTCTCACGAACAAAACCGCTTTTAATGTACAGATTCTTTGCAGGCTCATTATCAACAGCAACATGGACATATAAATCACTTATCCCTGAAAAACAAGGAATAGCATAACCAATCACCTAATTAACACAGATTTAAGGCAGGAAGCACTTTCCACGAAAAACCAAACAGAACATAGAAGAGAAAAATCCAACTATGCACATCCACATTCACACAGAGCAAGGCTTTGCAAGAAAACCACAAGTGCTACTAGTTACATTGCCAAGTCAATTTCATCAATTAAAAATAAGTGTACCATTATTCAGATCTCTAACAATAAGAGGACTATGGGAAAGACAGGATAGAGAAGAGAGCTCCTAAATTAAAAGAATCCAACCATTACCAAAGTTCAGAACATAACAATAAAAATCTTTTAGACAGCAATTACCCCAATCTTCGGCAACCAACTTTGCCTTAGCAATCAGGACATGACCCAAGCCATTTCTGTGTAGTTCCCTGGCAACACATACATTGCTCAGGTAGGCCCTTGCAAAATCAGCTCCAATTCCCTGTCATGTAGTATAGTCACATTGTTAACTGATTCCTGTTGTTAACCAATGCCAAAACATTAAAGTCGTATTGTTTACCTTTGGCTTCATGCCTGTTATTTCATCTGGAAGTCTAATACACTGGTTAAGATCTAAGGTCCCCACAACTACTCTGTCTTCTTTCCCGTTTGAAAACTGCAAAACCATAACAGCAAGACACATTCAAACTCATTAAATCATTAAGCAAACATAGCGAAAGCCACCAAATGAATGCCATCAGTATGTTCTAAAGTATAAATTAGTTTTAGAATTGAGTAAATATCATGATTATTGAGCAACAGAACAGGCAATGGTAATATAAACGTGTAGTGCTCGCAATATTTATGCTGAATAATACACTCAAAAAGTGAAAATTTTTACCTTGCAAAAGTTGCATAAATCATCTGAAATGCTTGCTACTTGTGAAAATGGTAATGTAGCATTAATGCAAGAGACTCTTTTAAAGCCCAACCTTGTCCCTGCAATTCGTTCCTTAAGTGCTTCAAATTCATGCTCGGTCAAGTACCTTTTATGATCCTAATAGAACTTGACAAAGAGAAAATACCATCAGCATTACATGGACGAGTTTATGCAATCACACAATTTAAAATGTTTCCAGACTCAATTCGTATCAGTTGTAAATGACACATTTAGAACTGGAAGCATTACAAACATGATGAAAGCGCCCTAAACAAGTGTGGCTCTCCAAAATGGTAGCTCTAAACCCGTAAATATGACAATGCACAGCTTCATCACGGTAAAAAGATGAGCAATACTGCATCTCTCAAAGTAATAACTATACAGGCCCTTACAGAGAAATTCTCTCCAAAGCATTAAATTTTTCTCATGTTCATTAAGAAAAAACACTTAATCTTTAGACAAATTTCTCTCAACAAATAGTACTTGTTACTCATGGGCAATTAGAAGAGCAATACGAAATTAACCAGCAAACTATAATAATTTTTTTTTAAAAAGAGCTATAATAATAATTGAAAACTCAAATCTTTCACCACATGTATCTGTATCATTATAGAATCTAAAAGGGGAAAGGGAAACAAAAGTTCAATAGTTTTCTACACCTAACTTCACAAACTGCAATGTTTATTTTTAACATAAATTCATCTATAAATAACTATTCTTTCTGATTAAGGCAAAGTTATACAAGCCCTCTTACCCAGTCATCTTTTATAATAAATTCCAACAAATTTCCTATGATTTTTAGCAAATAACAACGAAAGAACAACCGAAATCAAACATCACAACAAAGGTAAACAGAACTCAAGAAGAATTAAGGTCACAGACTTTTTTTTATCAAAGCCGTCATAAATGGGTTTGACTTGGTATCCTCAAACTCACTTGGATGCCAAAAGACTGGTCTTGGAAGTCATAGAAAGTTCGAACTCGGAGACAAGCTGCAGCCCAGAGCTCAGTTTGAGAGGTAGCCTCTGAGACATCAAGAAAAGACTTGTCGATTCTTGTTCTTGGTGCTTCTTTTGTTGTTGGTGGTCTTTGCCGGTGGTCGTGAAGTTGTGAAGAAATGCAGAGTGAAAAAATTTGTGGAGGAAGAAGATGCGGCCGGGTGCGATATGTTGAGTTGAGGGAGACGGTGGTGGAGGAGGAGGAGTAGAGGAAAGGGTGGAGATTGGAATTGAGGGGCCGAGGTGAGTTTGTTAGGATAGTCATTTTTCTGGCTTTTTTGTGTATCTCAATTCCTCGTGTTCTAAGGCAACAAGGCAAGATGGAGAGCTAAAATTTGCAAATACTTATAAAGATAAAATTGTAATTTTGGTACCAAATATTTGAGATATTGATAATTTTGATCTTTAAAGTTTAGACGAGAGTAAATTTAGTATTAAATGTTTTAATTTTTTAGCATATTTAGTCCTACTAAGGTAGTTTAAATCCCTAAAGTTTGTACATAAATAAATCTAGTATTAAATATTTTAATGTTTTAGCACATTTAATCCAATTGGATAGTGTGGTCAAAATCTTACCAGAATTCTAGTCATGTGATATTACCAGTAACTAAATTTAAAAAAATAAAAAAGTAAAAACCTTAATTGTCATGATTTATAATTAAAAATACTAATTTGAGTAATTAATATTTACTCAAAAATAAATTTAAAAAAAAAGCTAATAAATTTGGACGAAGTTCAAATTTTCATACAAGCAATTAGCTTTTTTACTCTCTTTCTTTCTTCACTCCTACTCTTTCTCTCTTTTCATTCTTAAAAGAAAACCATAAAACCATACTTTAAAAACAAAATTCGCTCTTTAATGTTTCTAAAAATTCATTTAAGAATTGTTTGACTGTTTGTGATTATTATACAAGGCAAAGAAGATAAGGTAAATAGCAAATCGAAGAGTATATATTTTTTTAAATTTGGTAACCTGCACGTGAGTATCACATGATCAGATGTTGGTAAGATTTTGATAAAATCGGTCAATAGAATTGAATGTGCTAAAAAATTAAAACACTTGATACTAGATTTGCTTTTATCCAAACTTTAGGAACTAAAATTGACTCAATATGACTAAATGTGTTAAAAAATTTAAACATTTCATATTAGGTTTCCTTTCAGCCAAACTTTAGGGATTAAAATTGCCGATACCTCAAACATTAGGTATCAAAACTGTAATTTTTTCTACTTATAAATATTGATGTTTCAAGGATGGCATATTAGAATGTTGTGCAATTATAGTAAATATTTATTTAAATTTAAAATTTTAACAAAAAATTATTATGTTTTGAACTAAATTTGATGATGAGTATCATTCAACCTGTCATACTTTATATGCAAAACCAATTTACCTATTTTGAACAATGCTGCTACCAATATTGTATCACACTTTATATACAAAACCAATTTTATCTATTTTTTTAACAATGCTGCTGGCAATTATTGCTAGCATATATTATGTTAATAGCGAAGTAAGTAGTTTCAATTTTAATCTAACTTTGAAACTTGAATCGAGAATGAATAGAGGGTCGAATGGTTAAAACTATATGATTCTATCTTAAAGGTCGAGAGTTCGAATCCCATTGCCACCAAATTCTCTTTCCCCGTGTAATAGTATAGATTTAATAAATAAATAAAAAAACTTGAATCAAACTCTATTTTTTAAAAGTTTGCTACATATTTAATTTGTTAACTGATAAATGCATGCATAAATAATAAGGGTTAATTACTCTATTTGTCCCCGAACTATTTCATAAGTCTCAATTTAATACCTAATTTTTTATTTGCGTTAGCCCTCAACTTTTGGATTAATGTTTAATTAGTCCCTATATCAATTCAAGACAAAATTGCCCTTCTATTTATATCATATCATTTTTTTTGCTTTACTTTTTATCATTTTTCTTACATATTTTATTTATTCCTTTTACTCCTTCCCTATTATTTGCATCTTCAAGGAAGTCAATTGAATATTAACTTCTTTTTTGCAAGCTTATATTGATTGATTTATTCGAAGCATTTTGTGGCCAATTTTGGCACGAATAAATCATTAACATATATCAATTTATGACAAAATTGTCCATTTATTCATGCTAAATTTGCACTTTTATTTTATACACTTTATTTTTTCTTTTTCTTTTTTTTTATCTTTTTTTAAGTTTTCTTACATTTTATTTCTTTTATCCATCATCTTCATTTAGATTTCTAGAACAACAAAAAACACTCAAAATGTTTCAAATAAATCAATTAATGTAATCCTATGAAAAAATTTAATATTTGATTAGGTCCCTTAGGATGCAACAAATAAGCACAGGAGCAATAGAAATAAATTAAAAATGTAATAAAAAGTGATGAAAAGTAAAGGAGAGAAAAAAAAATAAAAAATGACATAAACAAAAGGGTAATTCTGTCATTAATTAGTTCGAGGACCAATTAAATATTAATGTAAAAGTTAATGGACTAAATTGACGCAATTAGAAGTTTAGGATTGGGACTCATGAAATAGTTTCGGGACAATTGAGAACGAATAGAGAATCAAGCGGTTAGAGCTCTGTGACTGTACCAAGAGGTCGGAGGCTCAAATCCCACAATTCCCTTCTCTAATGTAATAGTATAGGTTTATTCGAAAAAAAAAAAAATTTGGGGGCAATTGGAGTAATTAACCCAAATAATAATTTACATATTAACTTTTAAAAATTTGGCTCCACAAACATAAGATGCTATATTTAGATCAAATATTTAAGCTACTCAGATTTGAAACTGTTTAGATCTAATTGAAGTAGACAACTTAAATATGAACATATCTCAAAACTTGGTAGAATAATTAAACAAAATTTAATTCAAAAATATTCTACTTATTGTGCCTCTACAACCCTTAAGCACCACAATAAAATGGTATAATTAAGGGTTCAGAAGACCATTCACAGTAGCTTAGGTGGGGTAATTACAGTTTCACAACTTTGTACTTTAAAACCCCTAACACTCTTTCTCGTTTCTTCTTCCGGCGGTGGCCTCCATCTTTATTTGTGAAACTCTTGGTTTTTCTTGCAGGTATTTCCTTTCCTTCTCTGTCCCCCTCCCCCCTCCCAAAACAAAAAATCCATATAGTAATCTTTTCTGCTGGTTGTTTGCTTCAGTTTCAAGAATTATTTCCTTTATAGTTTACTCTTTCTTTTTTCTGTTTTGGGCTTAGTTCAAAACCCATATTTCTCTTGTCCCGAAGCTTCATATACTACCTATTATGAATGCTTATTTGTTCTTATGTTGAAGGTTTGTTTGTTACACCTATTCTTAGATTAATAGCTGAGATTTATTGAGGATCTAGGGAAAAAATTTTGAGCTGCACGAGGCTAATTAGTTATAACTTTCCAGGCTATTAAATTGAATCAAAATTCTAAACTGTTGAGAAATTAGGACAAAGTTGTTCTACCTTATTTCTAGAGGTGGCTCCGTTTGAATAGTTGTTTTTAAGGTGTTTTAAGAGAAATAGAATTTAGTGCTTTTGTAAAATAAACGTGTATGAGATAAAAAGGCGGTTGGACACCATGCTTGAAATTTTTTAAATACTCCTGCCAAACAGTTTCTTCGTTCTGAATGGCGTTCATCTGATGAGTCTTTTGGCGATTGTGAGTTTGCTTTCATACTGCATAATTATTTTTTGGCTATTTGGGTTTGCTGTTGTAGTTTAACAGTGAAGATAATAATGGGATTGATAATATTTCCTATTACACAACTGTGGAGAAATAGTGGGATTTTCATTGTATGTAAACATTGTGAAAACAAGTAATGTGTAAAGCTAACAATTGGCATAAGTCTTTGACCTATGAGAAGAATATTCATCTCTTTCAAGCATTAAGAGTTAATGAAGTTGTAAACTGCCCCACAATAGCTTTATGAGATCCCAACTGAAATTTTGATTAAAGAAAATGATCCACCATCCTGTTTTATCCTTATCTTACGTTTGACGTGTGCACATACCTTGTTGACTGATCTGATTCTCAAAAAATTTTGATGAAATCTGTCTGTGCATAAGAAATATGCTGCTTATATTTTTGTGCAAGAAACATGAGTTGAGTGATGGATTTCATTTGTGGCAAGCTGTCAAGCTGGAACATGATTTTTCTTTTTTGTTCGTAGATGAGATTGAAGAAGCAGAAGCGCCATCGAAAGGCTGTGAAATTTTATACAGCTTGCTTTGGTTTCAGGGAGCCATTCAAAGTTCTGTGTGATGGAACTTTTGTGCACCACCTGCTCGTCAATAAAATTACTCCTGCTGATACTCAGTTGTCTAATACTCTAGGTGCCCCAGTCAAAATATTTACTACCAGGTCTTATGGGTTTTCTGTTGCCTCATGAATTGTTTAACACGCTCAGAATATTATACTCAAAAAATCATTTAGATGATATTTGGAGTTATTTATGTCTGGTTATATTTTTGCAATGTGTTCCAACCATGGTTCTTCATGACATTATTTCTCCATAAACAGAAACGACCCGGAGGGCTGGTTTGGCTTGAGAACTGTTCTGTGAATTTAAGAAACAAAGAGAAGAAAAAGTTTTACAAAGTGAAAACTCCCTTAAGAGTAATGAGAATCACAGAAGCACATTATGTGTATGTGGTACATGCATGCATACATGTGTGCATAATTAATTATAGGTGCTTATAGACTGACTCTGTAGAACCTATTCCTATTATTGAAACTTAGGCTTTGTGTTGAAATCTGATTATCTGCTATAAGACCAAATATGAACTTCCTAAACTATTTCAAACCATGGCGAGATCCTGAAGGAATTGCAAATTTAAAGATTTTCTCAAATCGACATAATTTTGCAAGGAAATTGCTGGTATTTTTTGAATATTAGATTGTTCCTTTTTCGTGTGCTCACTTAGGAGTTAATAGATATTTTTATTTTTCACACAACTTGTTATCTTACTTATTCGTTTTACTTTTCACTTGTTGCAGATGTGTTCTCGCAGAGTTGAGAAGCCTTGGTGACTCTTATGTTGAATCTCTTAATGCTGCCTGTAACCTTTTGACTGCAAGGTTACCTTTTCTTTTCCCATTTCTTACAGTTATGGGGAGTTTGGAAACATGTTAATTAGTGTGAATGCTAAATCTACTTTCTTGACTTTGCAAGTTGCTATTGAGTAACCATTGAACACTTGTAAGAAAGTGAATATATTCATGTTGATTTTTTTGTTTTTTTGGGGGGATTGTTCCTACAAAGAAACATTGATGAACCTTCTTTTCAGATGTGACCATGAGAAGCGGAAGAGTGCTGTGAGTTGCATAACTGATGTTATTGGAGATAATAATTCTGAGCATTTCTTTGTGGCTACTCAGGATTTTGATTTAAGGAAGAAGTTTCAAGAGGTTAGTGCAATATTTCTTTTTATACGGTTGATTGATGCTATCATGTATCATCTTGCTCACATTGATATATCAGTTGGTTGTGTGTTGGACATTGACCTGACATTTTACATTTCTGTCCAATGATGTGCTTCATGTTATTGCAGATATTTTGGTGCAATTAAGTTTAATGGCCAACCCACCCAACTTGGTTGGGTTGGCCACCACAAAGCCTTTAAGGCTAAGTGGGGTGGAAGGTCAAGGGTTTGAACCCTGTCTCCCATAAAAAATCCAAATGGGTGCATAATGCACCCGATTAGTCCAATGGTGGTTCAATCTTCATTGGTTCCCCCTAAGTTAGGAGTAGGATAGAATATTATTGACGATTGGCCAAAAAAAAAAAAAAAAAAAAGAATTTAATGGCCAAGCTTTTATGGTGTATTAATGTGATGGGATGAGTGGAATATGGTTCAACTCAGTTTTTAGTGGTCACCATCTAACTGCTTTGACACGTGTGTGTGTGTGTGTGAGAGAGAGAGACAGAGAGGATGAATTTAGTTTGTCGAATTACCACAAGTAGTCCATTAGTTTACCCTAGCTCTGTCCTGTTAAAGAATTCTCATCCACTCAAGTCTGCCACTTTCAAGTACTTAGTGCACTCGGTCAACCTTGTTCCTCACTTCCTATAATTATGCCATGTAATCGAGTGGTTGTGGTTCCTTGATTATCTGATTAAAGGTGCTTAGCCATTCTAACTTTATACACATAACCAGATACGGTGGATAAGGCTCAAATTAATGGTCACTCCATCTACCTTTAAAATCTATACTAGACATTTGTTCAAGCACTTGCATAATGTACTAGGCATTTGCTTCCACAAAGGCAGATTTATCTATTTCTACCTTTTTGTTTTCCTTAATGTCTATTTGCTGCAGGTACCAGGTGTTCCTGTTATATACGGTATTCGAAATGCCTTATTTCTTGAACAGCCATCAGCTTTCCAACACCAGTTTGTCAGATCTGCTGAAGAAGGTCGTTCACGTATGAGTGAGCTGGAGTACAAGCTATTGAATGTGAGGAAGAAGAAGATTGTTGCCTCCGAGGAAGCAAAGGATTCTTCCGATGCAAATGAGGGCGAGGACGACCATACATTTGGAGTCCAGGCCATCCAGACAAATGTTAGGAAAAAGAGAGGGGATTTGAAGGACAAAGCTCAATTCAAGAAAAAGAGAGCTAAGGTTTGGATCTATGGTCTTGCTTTCCGTTCTATATTGAATTGCTTCAACTACTTGTGATTGCCGTTTGTTGCTTTAGTAATTCTGAGTCCAAATTCTCTATTGAGTATGTCTGTTTGTATCTGCCTTCTCTTGTACATCATAGGGTCCAAACCCACTTTCATGCAAGAGGAAAAAGCCACATGGTAATGCAAATAATGCTGCTTCAGAGAAGGTTGGTTTTGTTTCTTAATTCTTGGACTAGTAGTTTTGTCATTGTCTTTGATAAACAGCTGTTCCAATATTCTGAAACTGTGGTTAAATGTTGATGTTTCCTGCAACTTCACTCTGTTTTCCTGGTTACCATTTTGATACATGTGGCTACAGCAAGAGAGAAATAATATATTGTGCTGATCCAAAATGAGTATTTGTATCGCCTTTTGGGGCCAACCATAAGTAAAATAATTTTATGGAAATAATTTTTGCTGGACCATCTAAAATGGACTGTAAATTTAATTAGTAACTCTGTTGTACACTGCTGTTATTCCTGACTTTAAAATTATGTTTGCTTAAAACTAAGCCACTTATCAGTTGGGTGCTGGAGTAAGTAGCTTAAGTCCAGTAGTTGATGTTGACATTCTGTCAATCTCATGTTTACATGATCCAAGCAATCAGATTGTCTTTTAGTTTTAATTTCAGTTGTAAGAAAAATGACCTTTTCCATGTTTTTGACCCCACTTATTAGATGGTATGCTGATTTTCTGCCAAAGAAAGAGGTGGTATTTGCACCTTTTTTTTTTTTTTATTGATACATATTATCTTTAGATGTTCTGGATGATTCTTGTTACTTGTTTCTTGCTCATTAGATGTGGGGTTTTTGGATGCAGGAAACTGGGAATGGTGATGCAACCACGAGAAGCAGGAGTAGGAAAAGGAAGAGAACACGTAAAAATAAAAATGTTTCAGAAGCCACTGTCTAGTGCTTCTGGCTCCCAAATTTTGTTTATCTGGGACCTAAATTATAATTAAAATTTTATTGTTAATGGATGAAATACAGAACTGAATACACTCTCGATGAGGTTCAAAGATTTAGCATCCTCAGCAGATGCAAGATGCGTAGATTAGCGTGCCAATGGATGCTTGCCTTCGCTTGTGTCTTTTGGTGGTGCTGGATAGGCTTTTAGCAAAGGTAGGGAGGAGATATCAGGTACTATTATAGGATTTCCAGTTTATAACAAATTCTTCTAGCGATGCCTTCGGCTTAAGCATGATGTACCAGTTAGAAAATTTTGTTTCAATTTTGTTTCACGTGTGACGTAACTTCTTTTATTTTGTCCGTTTAATGTAACCTAATTTGGCTTCTAAATCACCATCTACTATTGTTCAGAATTCCATTTAGTACAAGAAAATGTTCCACGTGGTGCGAACTATTCAACAATTAAAAAAAAATCAGAACAATCTTTAACCTTTCCCTAGCCTTTTGTTCTGTGCAAGGAGAAAGTTACCCAATTTTCCCACATCAAGGCTAAACAAACAGTTGTCAACTGGTGATAACTGTTCGTGAAGAATCCAGAGGGAAACTGAAAACGGTTGTCGGTCCTTTGCTTCTGAATAGAGGCATGAATCTGCTTAATGGGGTCTTGCAATATGCGTTTTAGACAACCTCGATATGCTTGTCTAGGTGGTGACCAGGTAGGCCTTTTGGCTGTTTAACATCTGTCTAGTTCTAAATTTGACGCAGGAACCTATATCTAAATAGCAAGGTATTGAAACAATGCCACCTGTTGACTTGCAAACGTGCTTTCTAATACCATCAGCCAATTCTATTTGGTTATCTTTTCATCTTATTATGATTATGATTATACCAATGCGTTTATTTGCATTCAAATTCTTAATTTGCGTTTTTTGATTTGGTAGAAGCGTTTTGTTAACATCCATATTCTCTCCCTGTCTTCAACTGTGTGCATACTTATAATTGATGAAAATCCTGTGTCCGAGCAGAGAGCATTGAATGCGCCTTCGCCAAATGCAACAGTGTCACCAATGGGGCACTGCTTAGGCCTACAAGGTGTCACATGCAAATACAGAGAAGGCTAACAGCAGCTGTTGCATATGCTACGTAACATTGGAAATGAATTTATTCCTCTATCTTTACGTAGGCGGCTATGCATAAAGAGAGAATATATGAATATGAATATGAGAGAGAGAAGACAGAAAAGCACTGATGGAGAGATGGATTGACTCTGTGTTGTCACATCCTCATTTTCGACTTGGTGATGATCATCTTCATTCAAAGCAACCTCCCCATGCTCCAAGAATGAGACAAAATGATAATGCTGTGCGAAGACTCTGTATTACCATAATTATCAAATAAACTGACTAATTTTTGTAAAATTTATTATTATTTCTAAAAAAATTTTTGTCATCACAAATTTTGTGAAATAAAATTGTTGAGTTAGTATTCAACCTATCGTTATGGGAGAATACAATTGCCTAACCCAACTCCCAGTTACCAATATTCTTTAGGATTTTTATCACTTTACCCTCTTAAACTATACTTTAGTTATCAGTTTAATTCTTAAAGTTAATTTTTAGGATCCGTTTGGTTCACGGACAGGATGAGATGGGATGATTCATCTTCGGATTATAAATCCTGGGATGAGTCATCCCAGGATTCATAATCCCATCTATACCGTATTTGGTTGGTAAGGGTTAAATCCTCGGATGAGCCATCCGGTATTTGGTTGAAAATTGGATTATATCTTTACAGTTGTGTAATTATTTTTTATTTGGTAATTCAACATATATTTAAATAATATTTTAAGAATTATAATATGCTAAAATACAAATATGGGAATTATATAATTTATTATTTTTATTTGTAATTCAACAAATAATGTTCAAATAGTGTTATGAGAATTCTCATATCGATAGAATAAATGCGATAATTGTAATAGATTAGGAATAAAAATGAATAGTGTTTCAAATGAATCAAAGTTTGTATTAGAGATTTGTTAGGCCCATTTTTTATTTTTAGGTAAAATATATTTCAAAAAACAAGCATAGATAATATATGAAACTAATTTTAGAATAACATAACATAAAAAATCAACACTTTCATCATAAATTACGTAATTTTTTTCTTTTATTCTGTGTGATTCCAAAAAACACTTGATTGAAATTAAAATGGCATCACTTTGATTATTATAAGGCACAATTCGATTACTGTTGATTGTAAGATGTTTAGTCATGTCTCTCCAAATAGGCTAGCTCAGGATCTTTCTTGGCCAATTTATCTTAGAAGAAAAATATATGATTTATAAATTTTCATTTGTAATTAATTAGTTATATTGATTTTTACTACTTAAAAAAAAGGATAATATAACAGTATTAATATTTTACTAAAGCAAATTCTTTACTTTATTGTCAAACTAATTGGCATGAAAATTGCATTTTATGCTACACATTATGCAAAAAAAATAAAAAAATTTAAGATCTTAATTAATCACAAAATAGAGGCCTAACAATTATAAGCAAAAAAAAAAAAACTAAGATAAGAACCCACAAAAAAATCAACAATAAAAATCATTGAAAACATAAAATAATAATAAATATGAACAACATTATAAACGTGATTCAACTTTAGAAAACAATTTTTGAACGAAAAATATGAAACCGAAACTTTGATGGAGCAGAGTTCTAGAGAGAATTTGAGAATAAGACATATTAGTTTTGGTTCTTATGAGATAATGATAGGGTTGAATGTGTTTAAATTTTTTTATCCCTTGTAAGCTTCATCCCGGGATAACTAATACCAACCCCCCCATGGGATTATTTTATCCCATGAATGAGGGATTAAGTTAGTTACATAGGATGATTAGTGCTACTTGAAAAACCCAACCAAACATGGGATGAGGTGGGATTAGTTATTCAATCCCGTATCATCCCATGAGCCAAACGTACCCTTAGTTACTTAACCCTCTGGACTAACAGTCAAACTAACGGTTAGACTAATGGTCATGTGAGAAGATATATTTATATCTAATTTAATTATGAAATTTTTATAACTTTATCTCCTTAAATTATATCCCAACTATCATTTTAGTCTCTAACATTAACTTTTAGTTATTTAACTCTTTGAACTAACGTCCAAACTAACATTTATGTGAAAAAACATGTTTAGGTATAATTTAATTATAAAGGGACAAATATGCTTATAAAGTTCTAGAAAATAAATTTCAATTCTAAATTGTAAAGGAACAAATAAGCCCATAAAAACCTAAAAAATAAAATTGACATCTAAAATGTGCTTTATAAAGTGGCGACACAGAAATAAATAAGAAAAGAAAAAAAATAGAATAATATAGCCATGTTTCTTGATAGTAATATTTTTCCAATACATTTTCTCTCGTCATAAATTTTAGAATTCGTCTATCAAAAAAACATAAGTGTTCTCACAACAATTTGAAAAATTATGAAAACAAATAGATTATCGAAGAAAAATTTTACTAATACAAAACTTGAGAAAAATATATATTGCAATGGAGCAGGTATAAAATTTTTCTTTTAAGATTATTTTTGTTACATGCAAACAATTGATAAAATTTCACTTTGTTACATGCAAACAATTGATAAAAATTTCATACTTTTATCTCATCAGATTTGCAATATTTTCAATAAGATATTGCGCAAAATAGGAAGTATGTAAATAGTTTAAAAAATAGAGGAGAGAAAAACCTTTTAGCCATTATTTTATACTTAAAATACGAGGGGAGGGTATTTTTGTCATAAAATGGTCAATTATGTGCTTTAATTTAACCAATGAACTTAAGTGATTAAAAATTAACTTTAAGGATTAAAGTGATAATTAGATTATAGTTTAAGGAAGTAAAATGATAAAAACCCTATTCTTTATAGCTTGAGTTGCAGCAAGAAGGCCAATGCGTCAGAAACTTCCACTTTCTCCCTATTCGGAAGCACAAAGACAACACATGCATTTTCAGAGTGAAAGAAACGGATATACAAATTACAAGGTCTGATAATCACGTTATGTAGCCCACCTTTTCTTACAATGTGAATTTTTTTCTTACACCCAAAATCATCACAATATCTTCTTTGGCAGTGTTTAGTCTGTCTGTCCAACATCAGACTGTACACCACAGGTACAAGGGCACCTCAGTGGGACGAGGTCCTAAACAGTTGTTGTGGATTATACATAACTCGAGATTGAACACAACACGTCAACTTTAACTACATTGAAAGCACAATTTACAATCCGATTCAGACAGTGAACTGTCCCAAATGACAGTTTGAGCCCAGATCTGTCTGAGTTGGACTTAGCTACTGGTCTGATGCGGAAAAGTATACAATACACCACGTGCATTGCCACGTGGTGTACTAGAACCAATAATTTATCGCCATGTGGCAATGGTGGGTCATACCTTGTATTATTTGGCGATGTGTGATTGGTTCTAGTGCACCACGTGGCACGCCACGTGGCGCGCGTGGTGCACACAATACTCACTCGTCTGATGCTTAAGGATACATGTAAACAAATATTCATGTCTCATGTCCACAACAATTACACAATTGTGTCAATTAAGAATGTATATTTTGTCACATCTCCACTTTAAGATATGAATTTTTTAGATTCAATGCACTGATTAGACAAATAAATTAGAGTAATTATGAAAATGACTTACAATATTTGATCTAGCCTAAAAGAAGTATTACTGAACCATAAATTGTTCGCGCATGCAGTTAGATAGCTAATGCTTTCATTATCAATTTCTTGTAATCAATATTGAAGTCGTAACATCTTATAGTGCATTATACAGGAGAAGATGATTATCGAACTCCTAGCAAGTATTATACTCTTGCCTTCTACAATATGTCCAAGCATATATATGATTTCCAAGCTGCCAAGTAGCTTCAACTTTATTCTTCTAGTAGCAGCTTTGGCATTGCATTTTTGCACACTAGTCATCAGCATAATTTACTTGCAGAGTTGCAGTGTCCTCTTCAAACTAAGAGAATACCAAATAAAATGAAGTGTTCTCACATCAAAAAGAAGTGAGACTAAGGAAAAGACAGAACTGATAAAGCCTTTCCTCACCAAAACGTACTGATTTTGGAATTGGCATATTAATAGTCAATTAACAGAACTGATAAAGCCTTTCCTCACCAAACTACCAATGTACTTCACATAAAAAGCATCCACTACTTTTAATGAATGATGTTGAAGTTTTACAGTGATAGTAAAAACTTCATGAACTGCTGCATTCAAATTTTTGCATATTGGTGTTGTGAGTTTTCTGTCATGATCATTTACTAGTAGTACTAGCAAGCCATTCTACTTTAGCAGAAGAAAACAGAACTGAAACATGGTCAATTACATGAGTGAGTATTACGTGCACCACGCGCGTCACGTAGCGTGCCATGTGGTGCACTAGAACCAATCACACATCGCCAAATAATACAAGGTATGACCTACCATTGCCACGTGACGATAAATTATTGGTTCTAGTACACCACGTGACAATGCACTTGGTGTATTGTATACTTTTCCCAATTACATATATTAGCATAGGCCAATAGGAAAAGACAAGTAAATCAGTCAAAGGAACTTTAATGGGAAAATGAAGAGACTTCGGAAGATGGGTAGAGAACGAGAGAGACATCTGCATTACATGGAATTTCCTTTCTTCTTATAGTTTTTTTTTTTTTTATTAATTGCAGTCAATTCAATGTTGGAATCTTCTCGTTTTGCCTGTTATTCTTAGGTAGCATTTAATTAACGTAACTGAGAAGGTAAAATACATCTGTATGACATCTCTCGAACGAGAGAAATCAATTGAAAAATCAATGCATTTTATTTTGTATTATTTTCTACTACTCTTATCTTATCTCCATTTGAATATTTATTTTAAAATTATTTTAAAAAAATTTGCCGTAATCTTTTTTATACATGTATATTTGAAATAAAAAAATGGTTGACAAAAAAAAACATTTTAAAAAAGAAAGTAGTGTATTGCAATGACGCTTCCTCCAATCATTTCCATTTCCTCTATATAAACTCCTTCCGTCTCTTCAAAGGGCCTCTACTCTGTCCTACTTCATCATTTCACCCTTCACAACTCAATTCAAGCATCTTTTTCCTCCTTCCAGGTTGTTATAGTGTCTGTCTTAATCTTTTCAATCTCATCCTATTCCTCACCTGTAAGCTTATTTTCTTGCAAAGCTTTCTTCATGGAGCCAAACATAACATTGCAACTCAATGGTTGCTGGACAGAGGATCTGTCAAAGGGATCTTACAAGTGGAGGATAAAAGACATGTAGGATCTTAAACGGTGCTATCCTAGCTGAGCTTTGTTCTTTTTTAATTATTTTTAATCATTATTTTTTTCTTTTCGGTACCATTTTGCAATGGTCATTTTTCTTGACCTTGCAAGACTTTGGTGGTGTTCAGTAGTCTTTTTATTAGTTATTTAGATTTTTCTGCTTTATTCCTTCACTTCTCATCTCGTTCAAACCTCCCATCTTCTCCTTCTGTTGTTATTCCTCCTGAGCTTGGTTATCAACTCTCATCTGTGTAATGCAGACTTTCACTGTTTTAATGACATTTTGTATCTGGATGTTCTATTTACTTCTGTTAACTTTTTTGCAGTTTGAATTTAAAGGGTTTCTGGCATGCATGTAATTTTAAATCCGAGGGCTGTACTGTAATCACATTGCCATTTGTCCATTACACAATTAGTTGCCAATTGCAATATTTTAAGGGGTTTTCTCAGGTCCTAGCTAAATCGACTAATATTTTTTAACTTACAAACTTTGATAAGTTAGTTCACCGTTTGACTGAAAATAGTACAAAAGAGAGATCACTTGGAAATTTTCTGATGATCACTTTTGAGGAAGATCTTCTGACCTAAAAAAAGAAGAAATAAAAAAAAAAAATGTAAAGAATAGAACTAGAAAAGCCTTCTTCATTTGTAACAAAGGTTCTGGGAGCTAAAGAAATTGCAACAGTCCAACTAGGGTTGATGGTGAATGTAAAATATCCAAGTGTCATTGCAGAAAGGTTTCCTCTTCTTTTAGTAGGACAAAAGCTAAGCCGGTTGCAACTTAGAGAGATGGGAGGATTTGAAGAGTTTAAAGGCCTTAATTGAGGTGATTGATGTTTTGAGGGCTTAATCAAGACAATTGAAATTAACCCTACTTGATACTCCTACTTATTACGTATTGCTTGATATCCATTAATAACATCTCAATCAAATTTTTGCTAAAATAAAATTGAATGATAAAGAGCAAAGAAAATTCAAAAGTAATGCGATTCCATGCTAGATTGATCACAAACGATTCTTGAATCACTTGTCACTAAAACAAGCACGCGAAGAGTTTGGCACAGCCATGGCCACCTACCACGTTCCCGCATGCTTTGTATACAGGGAAAAGAATCTATGCAGAGAACTACTGCCTATACAGAGCGTGGAAATGGAGGCCAAAGGAGTTGTAAAGCACATAGCTTTGCTTAATTTCAAAGATGGTGTCTCAGAAGACAAAATTGACCAACTCATCAAAGTCCTATGCCAACCTCGTTAACCTCATTCCACCTTTGAAGTCTTTCCAATGGTAGTAGTAGGAAAAGTATACAATACACCACGTGCATTGCCATGTGGTGTACTAGAACCAATAATTTATCGCCATGTGGCAATGTTGGTTCATACCTTGTATTATTTGGCGATATGTGATTGGTTCTAGTACACCACGTGGCACGCCACGTGACGTGTGTGGTGCACGCAATACTCACTCGTAGTAGTATTACTTTCATCAACTTCACTCAATTCTATGTTATTTAAAGTAAAATATGCTAGTTTTTAATGTTTATGGGAGAAAGGAAAAACATAAAATATTAAACCACATGCACGTCACTTGTGGTCTCTCTTTTTTTTTTTTTTTGAGAAAGTCACTTCTGGTCTTAGTTTTCTTGCATTTTGCTGGACAAAGTTTCAAGATTTTATAGGGAATATGAATTTTGTAATTAGTCTTTTTCTGTTCAAAGAATTTATTTATTTTTTAATGCAGATTCTCCACAAGTCTGTCAATCTCGTGATGACAATTTTAGTATAGCAATCACCTAGGAAAGTGCAAAACTTGAATAATTTTGGTAGAATTGGATGTGACGTCTGTTTGACTAAGCTGAGAGTAGCTGGGGACGTTTACGTTTACATTGATTTGTCGCCTTCAAGCTAGTCCTGCTGCTGAGACGCTACCTGCACTCGAATCAGCCGTTTGTCACTAATTTTTTCAGATGCAGATGTGATCAATAGTTTGTCTTTTCCAAAATGGAGTAAATGACTTTGGCATACCCAAAGACGGCTTGTAGTTGTAACAACTCTTCCATTGTTTTGGGGATTTACAACATGAGTAGATGTAGAGACAACTTCATCTCCTTTTCAGTCTTGAATTTTAAAATCATGTAGTGGCATTGCCCCAGCCCGGGCACAACCTGTTA
The DNA here is from genome assembly GCA_024721245.1 of Mitragyna speciosa. Taxonomy (NCBI): domain Eukaryota; kingdom Viridiplantae; phylum Streptophyta; class Magnoliopsida; order Gentianales; family Rubiaceae; genus Mitragyna; species Mitragyna speciosa. The sequence goes on along the minus strand of CM045553.1, from coordinate 9,629,180 downwards.
ACATAGAATTATCAGTACGCTGTTGAGTCGCGGGTCTCTACTACTTTGGTGTAGTATGGCCTAATCCCACCATATTTATTTAACATGCAGGTACGATTACTAATCTTTTTTTTTTTTTTTAATCTTGAGTCTCTCGTATCCTTAATACTTGTAGTTATACTTGGAAAGCCAACGATAAAGGAACATGGCTATTTCTTGACTAGCAGAGAGAGAGAAATCAACCCAACTTGGTTGGGTTGACCATTACAAAACCTTCAAAGGTTATGTGATGTGAGAAGCCAAGGGTTCAAATATTACCTCTCATCAAAAAATTTAAATAGGTGCATAATGTACCCGTTTGGTTCGATTATGGTTCAATCCTCATCGATTTTCCTGAGGCTCAATTGAACCCCTCTCCTATAGTGTAGGTTAGAAGTAAAATAATATATTGTTGACCATTGAGAGAGAGAGAGAGAGAGAGAGAGAGAGAGAGAGAGAGAGAGAGTAAATAACAAAACCAAAAACTAAAGTAGCCAACGGTTATTTACTTTCAAAGCAAGTATTGACTGACTGAAGTCATCAATTACATTAATTACATTCTCACAAGTGCTACAGAAACAAATGCTTCCCCCTCTTCCCATTAGGATAGTGAAAAGGAGCGCAGAAAATTTTGAAAAAAGGGGAAAAAAAAAAAAAGTCAGAAGAAAAGAACAATAACAACACTTCTAAAAACCATACATAAAACTGAATGAAGCAGATTGAATTATCCATATCCTTAATCTCATCTGGTTACCACTGTACCAGGGGCTTGGCCATCAGCAGTAAGAACTATCATCATGGTTTTACTTGTGCACTTGGATCAACCTTTGAGAGTGGGGATGGTCTTCTGGTGTGCAAAGGTCGCTAGCTCACACTGAGATTGGAGAAGCAATACTTGCACACTCGGAGAAATTCTTCCTTATTGACTATGAACTAAACAACGTTACATCTCTGTGCCAGCAATGACGGCTAAGCATATCAGAGTTCTACTTCGCATCTGCCAATAACAACAGTTTATCTAGTGTTTGCCCCCATCAGATCTATTGTATTCGTCTGTAGTAAGGTGATTAACAGGAATGATTTCAGTCTTTACACTATAAGGCCATGTTTTGATCACCAAATTCTTGGCTTTATCCGTTTGTGTGAGAGTATCAATTTAGAGTCAATATGCATATCCACAATTTCTTGTTCTAAACTTCATGTCTTTCTTCCGGCCCCAGCTTTTCATTAACAAGTGTCAAATTTCTGTTTTCTCTCTCTTTTTTGAGATACACTAAAAAGAGGTATTCTGTGTATATTTTATACAAACCAGAAAACAAAATATGCAAAATTATTTTCTGGACAGAAGGATAGGTGGGACCTGCACTAGAGTAAAACCAAGGTTGTTCTATCTGCAAGGATTCTGTAAATCAGAAAAGATCTCAGTCAACTTTGTATAGATCTAAATCGGATCTTCAGCAGCTGCTTTCAGTTGCTACACATTGATTAAAATAACATAACCAGTTTCTGCCCTCAGATTGAGAAGTTGAACGCCTGACGCTCAATCTTGAACACCTAACCAAGTGCTCTCTCACGTTACGGTCAACGGTCCTAGGAACCAAAGAAGGACTTGTGTCTGGAGTCCCCATGCAAAGGCCAGGGCTGAATCTCATTGATGGAAACCTCTGACAGCTAAGGGAGCGGAAGGAAGAGCTAAGTGGGGAAATTCGGATACAATTCGAATCAGGCTTACAAAATGGTGTTTCCAGCGAAGCAAGTTCCGGACCATCAGCTGAACAAGCACAAAATGGAAGGGATAAACTAGTCCTGGTAATTTCTCTGACCACTGGCCTCGTGTCCTTAAGTTTAACAAATGAAACTATGCCATTCCGGCAGAGGGGGCAAGCAATTGAGCCTGGGGGACCATGAGCCACTGCTGAGGTGCGATTAGTGGAACATAGGTACAAGGCACAGTGAGTGCAGAATTCATGGAAACAACCTGCATGATAGGGACATATTACAGGTTTTCACAGGTTGAAGAATGACTTGATGTGGCTATACTGCATGGTGACAATAAGCATAAAAAAATTGATAAAGAAAAATTTGACAACATTAAGGTTAAATCACGACTCAAGCCATGCAAGTAAAAGTTGTGATTATCATAAAACAAGAATACAAGACAAAATGAAAGAGAAACTAACATTAGCGAAGATAAATGCAGGCACACCCTCCATATAAGAGAGAGCTAAAGAGTAAGATAATTAACAGATACATAGATTGCTTAAACAAATTGTTTTCCAATTATTCAAATGATTTATTATTGCACAGACAAGAAATTATATATCTGTTAATATACTAGGAAACAATGTTTAACAGGAAACTAATGAATCTCAGAAAGCTAAGCCTTATAATATTTTCAGTATGATGTGAGCAAAACAATTCTATTTCAAGAAACTCCTCTAATGCTTCAATAATATAGGGTGCCTTTTTGGTTTCCGCAGGCTTTAGAAATCATAACAAGATCTTATAACTCGCTAAGGTATTTAGATAACCAAAAGGTTTTATATTTTGGCGGAGATGTAATCAAGCTAGACTCAGGATCTTTAAGCAAACAATCCCAATTAATTACACATCGGAATAGCTTAAATACATATTAGAGTAAATATATATAGGAATGAAGTTGACTAATACTACCCTTGAATTACTGCTGACAAGTGTCATTTGGTGAAAGGTGTTTCTTATGAACGGCTGCCTCAGGTTCCCACTAAGACATAGGCTCTTCCAAGCAATCTAGAATAGATTGAATTTCAGATTTCTCACAAGAGCAGAAAAAATTTGCCACTCTGAGCAAAAAGAAAAGATACAATAATGGCGGAAGGACAGTCTGCAATTGATTTATTGATTTTTTTCCCCACACGTCTATAGCAGCCAATGGAGGCTTGTATAATGTTTTATAGTTCTAGATTCTTGCAGCAGAAGGTGGCTTGTATAATGGTTTAGAATTTTAGATTCTTGCTTGCTTCATATACATGTAAGTTTCTTCTTGGGTTGCAAAACTGGAGTTTCAGTCTATACAAATAACATTCTGTCTTCAGAAACAAGATAATTTTATTCCCGCAACTCTTATCATCTTTGTAGAACAGGAATTCATTCTGGCAACCTAGTGGTTAAACTATTACCTTAACCTTATGTATTCATGACAGATAATCTGACAAATATCAATGCAATAACAGGTGTATATATCTTGCTATTTGTGTACATTGTGCTTTTATACCAAAAACATTTGAGCATGTAGAAGAAAGAATGAACAAAAGCCTTGTTTATGTAAACTAGCACTTTGCAAACGCATAAAAAGTCAAAAATGTCGAGGATGAGAAATGGACAGCTAACCACTGAAACAGGCAATTAAAGCCTCATTCCTAATGACCCCTGCCGATCCTTGCACAGCCCCCACCCAAAATAAGAACCCCGCCCAACTTAAGAAAAGGAAAAATTGCAAAGATATTACATAAGAAGAGAAAAAAGAGAGAAAAACAAAAATTATTTGTTGTTTTGAACACCAGATGGGAAAAGAAAGCAAACACGATCAAATTTCCGACTTTCCAAGTCTCCATCCAATGATAGACATAAGCATTGATACTTAAAACTTGTGGCATAACAAGTTTTAAATTGAAAAACATTTGACGTGTTTCCTCTCAATTTAATTTAACAAATTTCAAATTTCCGAGACTTTCCAAGTTTCTTCTAGGAGATAACAGGAATAAATCAAATGTTTTCATGCCAGTAACATTCAAGTTCTGAAACAACATACCTTCTGCAGCAACTGCGCACCTTCTCTCCAAACAAACAACACATGGGTCTACACATGTAGAATGTAAATCGCTGTTTTTCCATCCACATTCCCTGTGAATTGGCCAAAAGAAAGGAATGCCGATTAGTGCAACTTCTTATCCCATAGCAAACTTCAAGAAGGGATCACTTTGATGGAAAAAGGACAATAAGATTTCAGAGCTTAAATGTGTCAAGACCAAATTTTATTTGATTTTTCTTAGGTATGCAATGCATTTAACAAAACATTTGTACTTGCAAATGTTGTAGTGTAGCACCTAGGCCTATGAAATGCACCTGTACCTTCTATAAGTTTGATTCACATAGGCAACTAAAAGCAGGAAACGTGATCAATAGCATGCATCACCCAAGAGAAGCATTATGTGCTACAACCTGCTGAAGATTTTAACTGTGAGAATCAGAAATTTTTCTGATGCTCAGCAGCAATGCTATCAAGGCAAGAGGAATCACACAGAACATATAGAAGACAAACCTTAACCCCAAATTTATGTTGCAACAGCAAGGCTACATTCACTTATGCAACAGCAGACATACCTTAACCCTCCCCACTCCGCACACCCCCTCCATTCTCTAAATTCTACATCAAACAACATTCAGATTCGTGAAAATAAGAGATTCTAGGCAAGAAATAAAAATTAATGAACAGTTCATTTACTTTAAACAGAAACAATCACAGATCCTACAGTTGTCAAATGACTGGAACAGTGGGCACATCTGTAAAGCGACTTTATAATGCTTAGTGGAGGAATGAAGCAGGAGAGTATCTTTGACAGCCTTTCACAAATTTTTTGAGTTATAATTGCATATCTCAGCAAAAACTTCTTCCATCCCGCTCAATTGGCTTTTTCCCTTGCAATTCATTTTCTTCCTAATACACTAGTGCTGTTACACATGTATCAGCACCACATCCATTTGATATCCAAAGCCACATGTGGGCCAGCCAAGCTTATGAAGCAGCATACAAGCGATTCCAATGAAGAATTTCTTTGTGCAAAGGAATTTTGATACCTCTTTCTTCCTCTCTAAAGTATATTCTAGCAAATCGCTTCTGATCACTATAATATATCACTTTTTCTTTGGGTTGAGAGAAAGGGGGTCAAAGAGCTAAATTTCACTTAGTTGATTGTCCAGTCATTACTGTTGGCATAAAGAAGCATATAAATATATCTGACAGGCTTGTGCAAGCTATAACATCGCATTATTGCACCTTGTGAATAAACTGCACTTGATTGAAAGCATCAACATATACTACATATGGTTCGCTAATAAAACCTTAACAAGAATTGAAGGAAAAGTCCTGACGGTGGGTCACTTTACAGCTTTATCCAACTTTGGAATAGATTAGTTGCGATACTGTAGCCAAAAACCTAAAAAGCTCTCTCTTCATAAGATGAGATTAATGAAAATTACAAGAGTTGGTTTTTTATGCAAGTCCCAACTTATAACACTACGAAAGTAAAAGCCACCTACCAGAAAGGCAGACTAACGGATTCACTTGAGTAGAGTAATTAAAAAAAAAAAAAAAATCAAGTGGAAGAAATAAAGAGAGTGAGTGAGCTAGAATTCCTTTTTATCATTTGCATTGGATTGTTAAATAAGGGGAAGGAAATGCAAAATCATGTTCAATTTTTAAAATAAAAATAAATAACAAAGAACCACTTGATACAAAAATTTGGCCATTTTAAAACTTCAAAAAAAAAATAAAAAAATGCATCTTGACTAAAATTTACCTCCTTGAACCACAAACACCAATAATCCGGGCCTGGACCCAGATCCGGCCTGGATCCATTATTTCTTTTTTTTTTCCCTGGGCATGGATGTAGATATAATTCCATTTACCCGACCTGAACCTGGACCCCTTTTTCCCTAATAAAAAGCAGGTTGAATATGGTATATTGCATTCTGACCCGAACCCATTTAAACAAAAGATAATTATGAAATATATATACGTATTAATAGTTTAATAGTCTTACACTTCCAAAGCCCAAACCCTACAAACATCACCGGACCCATATCTGACCCGATCAGGCCCAGACCTGGGAAATCAAGTGTAGGACCCGTTAGGCATACGGGTCGAATCCGGGACAAATATACTTGAAGGGGTCCGAGCCCGGAAGATTCAATTCCGGCCTAGACCCAACCTGTTGACAAGCCTAAACACCAATATCCAATAAGAAGAACCTTCTTTAGCTGCCTCCTAATTCATTCCAGTTCAATATCAACAGAAGCAAAAGCACAACATTGCAATATGCATATGCATAACGGTTCATTTGACACACAAAATGTATGCCTTCAGAATTAAGGTATAATTTCAATTCATGGAGACTTATGAACATTACATGGTGAAATCCGCTGCATGTTTTGGAGGCACTAAACTTATTGATGCTCAACATAGAAAGAAAATTTTGGTCTTGCCAATAATGATAAGTTTGGTGGAAGTGCTAAAATAAATTTGACAAATTCAACAACCTACAAAAAGTTCAGCTCACCTAGCTATATTAACAATGCTCATAAGAGGAAGACACAAATATGGTGAAGGTTGAAGCTGTGGCAGGCTTTCTGATTGTCTGGTAAGAATCTCCTCAAGCCAGTCTCTATGCCACGAACGAGCAACCATCAAGGGAGTCCATCTATGAACATATAAACAGTAAAGTAGGGAAAATCATTCACTTGTATTAATAAATAGAAAATGAAACAAGGAATACTTAACGTGTTAAAGATCCAGAAAGCAGCATCAGGAGGTTTTCCTACGTAGAATGCTTGTGGATTATAAACACATGCATTAATTCTGCGACATATTAAGAGAACTAAGCCAATAAACATGTCAAAAATAAGTGGGTCTATGTTGCTTAAGAGTTAGGTTGCATAAAAATGCTCTCTGAAGACAGAAACAGAATATGGAGTTCTACCTTTCACCAAAATTACATCCTTATGGATGACAAAACCAAATTGAGTACAGGAAATAGCTATCAGGTATCACTTGAACTCATCATCAAAATGTGTGTTTGATGCAAAACGCTAATAATAGTGCTTTACTTCTTGGTCAGCACCAAATATCTTATGCACACAAACATCTGGGAGTAGGCTACTTTCGCAGAGAAGGTTAGAAGCACACGCAATTCTCACTAGAAACATAACGTGGACAAGTGATATAAATAGTTTAAAAAAATCAACCCGAATGCTGGTGATGATGCATAATTTTGAATTCAGTTCCAAGATTTAATTCAAGGCATCATTCCAAAAGAATGCAACAAGTACGCAATATGAACAGGTTTAACTTACATAAATAAATTCAAAAGATAAAGCCATTCCCTAACAGCATACTCCTCGTCCAACTTCTACCATGGGAATGTATCTTCCATGAATGATATTGCTTTTATTTCAATAGTAGCACCTAAAGAAAATGTGCTTCATTCTCAATAATCTTCTGTTTGAGTTGTAAGCAGTGTTATCTGTATGCATTTTAACTACATAAGAAATGTAGCGCCACATTTTACCTGCATAACATAATGCACTTTAGAGATGTAGCGGGAATACCATCCCTAGCAATTTTCACGTATTATTGGTCAATCAAAGACAGTCGAGCTCCATAAGGACAGTTTGATTTACTGTATAAAAAGGGAAAAAGGACCTAGACACTAGAGCTTTTAATGAACCGAGTTGTTCATAAACACAAGTTGATTCAGCTCGTGAAAGCTCGAATTCGACTCGTTCGAATAGTTAAACGAGCCGAACTCAAATAAGGAATTAAGCTTGTCTATTAAACGAACAAACACGAATACTGTTTGCAAACACTTGTTTGCATTCGCAAACATAGGTAGTAATATCTTTTCACATTATTCCCAAAATAATAACATTGGAGTTCAATCGAACCTGGTTTGATAGTGTAAAAAACCAAATTCAATCGAGCTTGATTTGTTTGTTTAAACGAACCAAACTCAATGTTAAACGAGTCGAGCTTATTCGAGCTCGGTTCGTTTGTGTTAAACGAGCCGAATTCGAGTTCGATCTCGAGCTTATTGTTTTATTTGACGAGCCGAGCTTGAATACAAATATTAGCTCGTTTAATATTCATTTATTAAATGAACAAAATCTAAACAAAGAGTATTTAGCTCGATTCGGCTATTAATTCGGCTCGTTAGAAGCTCCACTAGAAACCATCGTATGAACGCTTGCTATCTTAATTCCCGTAGCAGGAAAATGGGCAAAATATTTGGTGATCTAAGCAATGTCTCACAAGAGATTCATCATTCAATGGCCTACTAGAAAACAGAAGTCCAGTTTAAGAAGGGAAGAAATATTATTCTTGTGTCAAGATAAGCTCAAAAAGCAGAACGGTAAAAACACCAATAACAATTATATGTAATGCCGTACATACCCATTTGCATTTTCTGCCGTGAGACTAGCCCTCCTTGCAATTAAATACTGAAACCAAAAAGAAATATGATGATTTACTTAAATTTCCAACCGTAGAAAGGAATTCCCAGGCATCAATAGAAAATTACCTGACAACACTGTGCATCGCCCCCGCATGCAGCATAATGCAGGGGTGTGCTTCCTGCACCTGCAAAGTGAAATATTTTCCCTTTTTGAATGACATGAAAGAGAACTATAAGCAGACCAAATTATATTTGCAAGAGGATTTACTTCGTCATCGTCATAAATGTTTTTTTATTAGCCTTATGCATAAGCAATAATATTTCTGTACACATCATGTCACATGTCAGTTATGCATGTGTTCAGTGTTTTTTTTTTTTTTTTTTTTTTTTTTTTGGGAGGAGGGGGGGGGGGGGGGGATTGCTTTGTATCAGACAAATATACGATGGATAATTTAGATGGTAAGGTCAGATTTGTGTGTGTGTGTGTGTGAGAGAGAGAGCGAGAGAGAGAGAGAGAGATTGCTTTATATCAGACAATATAGAATGTGGAAATTTCAGATGGTAAGATTAGATATAGTTCCTTCATATCAAGTTGGCAGATCTATTCAGTACCAACGGTTTCCGAAGAGACCAATTATGATACATTAAGGATATGGATTAATACAAATTCAAACTAACATGCAAAAAGCATTTGTAACCATTAAATTATAAGTCAGCGTCAAGCTTTTGTACTAGAACACTAACAATTAATACAAGTTTAACACGATAAAGTGTATTGTCATATAAAATACCCTTTGGAGACTAAACTGACCCTCAACCTATGCATATCATAAAATAAGCCAGTGGTCCATGTTACAAGTGCAATTGAGAATTGAAAAGAAGAAAAGAAGTAAAACGAATTGGTGTTACCTATCAAATCAATTGTAGTACTGTCCTCCACAGTGATATCACTTACAGAAGCCCCCAAATCTAGAAGTAGCTGAACAGTTTCGGAATGCCCATTTAATGCAGCCATATGAAGGGCAGTGATTCCTCCATCAGCTGGTCTATTGATTACCTGATAGAGTGCACTGATGCAAACAGCAACAATGAAATTAGAAAGCGGAGTGGATCAAATGTTTTGCAAGCAAGTACTCGTCATGGACATACTCTTCGTCAAATTCTGATATTGATTCTTCATTTTTCAATCTTTTTCTGAGTATACTGGAAAAAGAAGGCAGGCTAGGAATATAATCAGCAAGGATAAGCCGGATGCATTGACAATGTCCATTTAGAGCAGCAAGATGAAGTGCAGTTCCCCCATTGAGATAATCGGCTTTGTGGATCTAAAATCCAGTATAAGCATAAGCTTGTATATCTTTCAAAGGAATTTAAACCATGAATTATAACTAATTAAAAACATAGGAAAATACCAAGTGAAACATTGTCATACATTAGCTCTGTAAACAACCAAAGTCTGAACAACCTCCCAATGACCATACTGGCAGGCTTGCATCAAAGCAGTCTGTTCACCAGATAGATTGCATCATTTTTTTGGCATCATTATTCAGTTAAGAGTAATTGATTTGAAAACCAATACTGTCTTTGGCAAAAAAGAAATAATAGAAAGTACTGATGCTTTAATGAACCGTCTTAGATATAAAAATTATGTGTAATATAAGTTTAGACAAGGAAAATTTCCAGAATAGAGAAATACATGGTTTTAGAAAAACAATCCTACCTGCCCGCGGTAGTTCCTTAGATTAATATCAACTCCAGATTCAAGCAGGAGAGCTACAATCTAAAAGATAGAGAGCATCAATTATCATCGCATAGAATTCAAATATTTTCTCATTAACATCAAAAAATTCTCAGGACAATCACATTGAAGTTTCGAATACAAATTCACAAACAACAACTAAAATGGATATACCTCATGGTGGCCTTGAGCTGCAGAATAATGGAGAGGTGAATTCCGAACACCAAAGGTCGAATACCTAGCTAGGCGGGGATTATAATCCAACAAAGCCTTGGCTTCTTGAAGATCACCATCTCTTGCTGCAGAAACCAGTCTCTCTCCAGAAGCAGAGCATCCAAAGGAATTTCCCACAAGGCTCAGAAACTTCATATTCATCAAATATGACCTTAATTTCTCAAAAACAGACCAATCAAATAATGCCCCACATTCAGACCAGTTTTGCTGGAGATACCTCAAAGTTTCCAAAAGACCATGGCAATCATCATATGACTATATAAGGAAGCAACAACCTTGATCTTCTCCTCGTAATCAGATTCCTTGTTTTCTACCAAACTAATAACCACCCCACAACCAAACTGTACTTCCACCAACATCCAACAAAAAATCTGTTGCAACTGTCGGAATTTCACTGAACCCTGATCACGAAACCCAAGAGCACTCTTCTAGAAAATCATAGATGCCCTTTCAACACCACCAAACCTCTCATATTTTCCAACTTGAACATTTTATAAGCATGTACATATATGTACGTTTGTGTATGACACACCATTGACAGAGATGTCTTTCGATACAACTAAAAAGACCTTTTCAACTCCAAGCGACGCAAAAACTAAAACATAAAAGTTCCCAGAGCCGATAAGAGCAGACCAACACAACATACAAATAAATATTATAAACAAGAATCAATATATGATCAAGAAAGCTGTAATTTTTGACCAAATGATCACAATCTTCTTTGCAATTTCATCTATGTATTCGGAAAAAGGCTGGACAACCCACTTTTCCGTTCTTCTAAATAAGTCTGATTCTCCAACCAACCCCCTCAAAGATTTTGATTTTCCCGGGGAATTTAGCAAAAATAAGAAGAACCCAGCTCCAAAATTTCCCTGAAAAGCAAGAATCTTTCAACCCCTGTTGCAATTATTCAGGGAAATTTTCAAAACGAAGGGGGAAAAAAAGACAACCCCAGATCACCTATTGATCAAAGCAAGCTCAAAAATAATAAAAAAAAATCCCATCTTTGGAAACTTTTTATATAAAAATTGAAGTTTCCACTCACAATAGCATCCTCTATTTAATCAATGTATATGGAAAAGAAGAGTTAGGTAGACAATGAAAATAATCCTCCAAAATCACTTTTTTCTTTTGTATTTTGCAGACAAAATTATGCTGAAATGAGGGGTAAATAAACCTAGAAATTCGTTATTTTATAAGATTGTGCTGTGAAAAAAATAAAGAAAAGGATAAAAGTGGAGAGGAGAGAATATACACAAATAAATAATGATGAAAAAAATTAAAAATAAATAAATGTATTGAGAAAGAAGAAGAAGAAGAATGTGGGGTGGGGGCAGCGAGGTTCTCGCCAAAAAGTTCAATCAAACCAACAAACTAAAGCCAGCAAGGAAAAGAGTATAATTTATCATTGGCTGGTTGTGTTTTGTGCTTGTTATTAATGCTGGTCAGGTTTGATTAATAGTTGGGCTCTTTCTGCTTGGTAATTTGCATTCTCTCTCTCTCTCTATTTCTTCCTTCATCCTTTTCCCCACTCTCCCTGCCTGCCCACTGCCTTGCTTTCTTTATTTGGCAGTCCTTTTCAATTCCTTTCTTTTGTTTTCTTTCCTTTTCTTCACGCAGGTTTCAATTGAATGCGGGTCCCCTTTTTTTTGCTTTTTTACTTGAGGGTACGAAAATGTGATGTATATTATCCTGTCCTCTATAAAACATTTCACTAGTTTTAAAATAAATCCTTTTATTTGGTTCTGTTTTTTAAAAATATATTTTAAAAACTTCATATATTTTTTAATTAATTTTTTTATTTTAACAACATATTTATGTAGAATAATCTTTAAAAATTATTATAATAATATTTTTTTTTAAAAAAAATACATCAAAAAACAAATATCCAAACGAACCGATATGTTCTATATATCATGGTAGTGGGATCCTATGTACGACTTGAAATATCGACTACACATATGTAAAGAATACTAACTTTTTCAGCTAATTTTGATGTTGGACATTCTGGAAAAATTTGTTCACATTTCATATCTGTTTCAATTCATTTTTGCACTAAAAGAGAAAAATTCATGCACCCGATAAGATATGTCATAATATCTTTTTTAGTGCAGCATTCTAAAATTAATTAGTGGAAAGAATAAGGATTTGGTTACATTACATTGGAACCGTTTATTTTCAAGACAGTTTTTATGAAAACTTTAGACCATGGAGGCTACTTGATGCATAATTTGACGTTGTGCTTATGTCTTGCTTTTTCACACACACACACACACACACACACTCTCTCTCTCTCTCTCTCTCTCTCTCTCCATATTTATTTGGAGGTCTTTGTCAATTCATTTTCTTAGTATTTTCTTGGGTTAATAACACTTTGACCCCGTAAAGGTATGGGATAGTCACACTTTGACTTCCTAACCTTTGAATATATACATTTTGCCCCCTCTATGTATCTTCTTTGACTTTGACTTGTATGAATTTTTTTTTCCCAAATTAACCTTACCTATTCCCAAACTGACTTAGTTTTATGAGTTTGGGTTAATTACTTTGATGATCCTTAAATTTTTTCATGAGTATCACTTTAGTACCTAATCTTCTAATTGTGTCTATTAAGTCTCTCAACTTTTATAATGGAGTTTAATAGGTCCCTATGCCATTTGATGACAAAATTATCCTTCTAATTATGTCATTTTATGTTTTTTCTCTCTTTTACTTTTTCCATTTTTTTATATTTATTTTGTTTTATTTTTCCGATTTCTCCCTCCAACAACATTTAATATAACCACTTTTCCCTCTAAAATCAACTTATTTTTTATATTTGTTTCAATTCATATTTGGTTCAACTGACACACATCTTAGCTGTCTATTATGCTACATTAAATCATGGCCATTAACTTGTGGTAAATGGCACTTGTGGAAGTCCCAAATCCAAAAGTTCTTAAAGATGAAAATGGTGCTGAAAGGAGAAATCGGACGAATAAAGAAAAATAAATATAAAAAATGGAAAAAAGTACAAGAGAGAAGAAAAAACATAAAATGACATAATTAGCAGGATATTTTGTCATCAATTGGTACAGGGGCCAATTAAACTCTATTATAAAATTTGGGGACTCAATAGGCACAATCAGAAGATTAAGTACTAAAGTGACACTCATGAAAAAGTTTAAAGATCATTGAAGTAATTAATCCAAACTCATAAAGCTAAAGTTAGTTTAAGAATAGATAAGGTTAATTTGGGAAGAGAAAATTCATATAAGTGGGTCAAAGTCCAAACAAGACACATAGAAAGGACAAAATAGTATATATTTAAAGGTTAGGAGGGTAAAGTGTGACTATCCCATATCTTTAGGGGGGCAAAGTGTTATTAACCCTATTTTCTTTCCATTTCTTAGCAGGAGAGGTTTGAATTCAATCAATTCACATGCCTACCCGTGAGCAACGCATAATTTTGGTCAAATATTAAAAAAGGAAGATTGCGTAAGGATACAATTAGGTCCAGCAATCTTAATTGAGTTAATAAAGAAATAGACTACAATATAAAAGTGCCAACTTAGGATGTTCTTATAACCCACTCTCCGATTGTTCACAAAAGAAAGGGAAAAAAAAAGAGGAGCATAGAATTTGCAAAGGGCAAACTGTCCAGATAGCCTGTTTCATATATTTGCAACTTTTCTTGAGTTTGTGAAATATGGATGTGAAATAGAATATGATGTCTTTTGGTTCTAAAATTTTACGTTTGCATTATATTATGCGTTTGCTCTTATATTTGAGAAAAAAAAAATGCATGTTACTTCATCTGCCTAATAATTTAAGATCAATTCATAAAAGAAGATGAAATGTGTCAATCTTCGGGGGATATGTGCAAAGTCTTTGAAATGTACAGGCCTTCTTTAAACAAAAAAACAACGACGACGATGACGATGAAACTTATGAATACACATTTCTTCCCTTGAATTAGTAAACAAATAAGTTATATGAATCTGTTAATAATTAAAAAAAAAAAAACCAAGAATGAGAATACAGGCCGCAGTTATAGAGATAGATACATGGTTACTTTGAATAATTATAAAAAAAAAACACACACACACACACACACATTTTTCCACAAGGACCAGTTATACAATATGTTTCCTTTTGAATGTTAAGAACTAATTAATATCATGTTCTAATAATTTGGTAGGGGTTATACTAACAATTTGCTTTATTTTGCAAAAATTGATATTAATTATGGATGGTATGGAAAGTATACGACATTGGTTTAGGTTCCCAAGTTCAATTCAGAGAGTCGTCGAATAAAGAATTCTTCTACGTTATCTTTTTTAATGTTTATCTAAGTTTACATGCATTTAATATCACAATAATACTTAAGAAGGACAGTATAGTGTAGGAATCAGAAAATTTGTAAACCGTATTTCTTATCCATGGAGTCGTATCGTGATCTTGGACAAGCTATTTTGGAATATAGTATATAAATGTTTGTTGTGAGAATTTTACAGTTATAATATTATATTGAGTTTGATTCGTTTTGTATAAATTAAAATATTAAAAAGCCAGATTAGAAACTTCACACTGCCAAAGAAGCTTTACGAATAATTGTTTTGGAATCAAGAAAGCATTGAATGTACATTTTAGCTTTAAAATACTGTTCTTCCCTACATTATCCTACCTTATCTTATTCTTGTTTATTTTTAATTTAGTTGTAAAATATATATTTCCATTTGATTAATGTGAAATGAATATATAACTGTGTCACTATCTGATCGGTGGAATGAGAGGCAAGAAACGATATTGTCTCATGTGTTACCAATCAAATGGTAACATATTAATTAGTAAAATTTGTGAGTTGGCTTAAAATTCTTTTCAGTTTTTCAGTTATGAATTTGAAGGAAATTAAATTTATATTGTAGGTTATGTACCTTCTCAACCTTGTCCCTATCCTATCCATTCTTATCTCTTAAGTAAGTGAAAAAAAAAATGCTGTGCAAAAATTATGTGGGATGTGTACAATAATAAATCTTCTTGTTTTGGGAGAAAATTCTAATTTAGTCATTTATAATCACCTTAGTGGAAACCAAAAGGAATCAACCATACTGACTCATATTTCCTATCAACGACAAATCCCACAAAACGGATTATTCTCTCTTTTGTATTTGACAACCATCAGATTGGCCTTCTTTAAAAAAATTAACTCTAATCATGTGCAGCTACTATTTTTTTTTTTTCATTTAAAACAACTTATATTACTATATTTTAACCTAACAGGTCGATTAATGTGTCATTATTTAGCTAAAAGATGTGACATCGTCTATGCTAATTGTATAGCGCACTTATGAATCTTTGCCGTATACGTAATATTATATACACATAATTCGTTCTTGTATGGTACTCTTTTTTCATTTGTAAGGAGCAGAGTTTACCGATACTAATAGTGGGTTATATTTTTATTTTTATTTTTTAAAAAAGTTTGGCTAAGCTTCCTTACATTAAATAGACTAAAGTTATAAGATTTTGCGGTTGCAAACTGAGAATCTTTTTGCCAATTGTACTTAAATGAATGATGAATAGTTGATTGGTTGGCAAACCATTCTTGAGAAGATACTAATTTTTTTGATCATCTATAGGATCTTTGTTTTCTTGGTTTTGTGTCTTTGTTATATAATTGGATAAGCATCTCAAATATTATAAGTAACAAAACAAAAATTATTGTAGGCATTTATTGTTCTGTCGGCAAAATTATAGTCGCATTGGCAACTTAGGAAGTCGTTAGCTTTGTGTAGTTGTTTATTTGACATAAGAGTTTATATTTCTTAACTATTCAATATTTTCTTTTTGGGAAATTTGCTCATATTCATTTAGATAGACAATAAATTCGGAATCTTAAACAAGGTGATTTCTTGACTACAAGGTATCTATTTTTGAAGTGGCAGTTTAGATGCCAGATTCTGGAAAACATGAAAAATAAAGACAAAAACGTTAGTTGAACATTATTATTTCAAAGAAAGATCCTGCTCGCATCCACCACCGACATTCTAAAAAAAAGTTTTGATTTTGTAGAACTCATAACTCGCTAACAGTAGTCGTTTGCAAATTCAACATCAAAACAACATTAATTCAAAGTACTGCTAATTGAACTTACATTTGGTCTAATTATAAGGAGAACTATTTATTTGTTGGTTTATTCATTTCTTGTACTAGTTAATGTCTTGATTTCATGTTGTGAGAAGACACTGCTTTTTAATCGCACTTAAACGGAATATAATTTTGTCAAATTGATTTTATACTTAGTAAGTTAAATATTATCAAGTTTTGTGCCAGGTGTGTAAATACTGTGTGATGTTTGAAATTGTAAGCTTGATTACTTTGTTTTGTTGACAAGTCATTTTGACTTGATATATCTCCATTCATCCTTTAAACTCATTGCTATTTTTGAAAAGAAAAATAGAAGTATCACAAATTATAACTTCTAATCAAATTACAATCCAAATTCCACCACACAACTATACAAAATAAAATATGTATTCTCCCTAATTAGCCTAAACGTTAGCTATAAAACTGATACCTTTTTTTTTTAGATAAATCCTACACTATTACAATGTGGGTGGGGAATTGGTGTTGATGAGATTTGAACCCCCAACCTCTGAGGTGAAGTCATAGAGTTCTAACCGCTCGACTCTTTATTCATTTCCCAGAAAACTGATACTCATGCAAAGATAGAACGTGCGTCTACAAACGTATGTAGTGTTACTACTACTCTTTTAAAAACTACTTTTTTTTTTTTTTAATTTGCTCTGTCAAATTTCATAATATCAGTGGCACGTAGTTTCACTTCATTATTTAAAAAAAAAGAAAAGAAATTCACGTAAGGCAATCGGGATGCTTTTGTACCCTAAAAACATCTCATAATAGTTAATTTCACTAGTAAGCTAAGTTTTATCCCGATTTGTCCCCCCAACCACTATGATGTTTATTATACTCACGTACCAAATTAAGGAAGACATAATATCTTGTACATTATTTTGAAGTGATTTGTTTACTCAAGCGGTTTTCTACTAAATCCAAGGTTGTTATTCTTTTTTCCGCATGGATATGAAGTAAAGTTTATTAATCGGCAATGTTGGTTCCTTTGTTTTGATCCCATAAATGTGATTTATATGCAAAATAAAGTTCAAGAGATGGATAGTTGTTGTGAGATGCTAGTAGTGTGGTAGGGAAATGCATCATCAATTTTCTTCAACAATGAAGATGAAAGGGAAAATACCACAAAAAAAATAAATAAATAGCTTTAAGAAGGGGGAAAGGAAGGCGGTAAAAAAATAAAAAATGGAGTCATTAAATTATCCTAATTCACCTACAAAATTAAGCCAACTGTAGGTAGGTTTGAGTCGTTCATGGGTGGAGATGCATTTTTCATGCCTTCCCAAAATGCAAGAAGTTATCTACCAAGGTATGAATCTAAAGGCTTTATAGGTTTTGATCTCCGAGCAGGGTGTTTGGATCTTTTAATTCAATATGGTTTGATATTTTTGTGTCTTTTTCATAGCTTCTTCTTTGGGAACATTTAACTTTACGTCCTTCTTCTCTCTGTTTTATTTTACCTTTCTTGATTTCATGTTGTTTATATATTGCTCTTCTGCTTTTTTCATTCTAATTTGGTCATTGCTTCATGTCTTATGTTCTATGTTTCTTTTAAAAAAATTTTTGAAAAGTTTATATTCTTGTGAATATTACTTTTGACATTTCCAAATACGGATAGATGCATATGAAGGATTTTTTTCTAAATCTAATTCCCTATATTTAAATATGTTATTAGTCATACTGCAAAATGAATATTTAAAGAATTACGCCTTTAGCAAAGTTTTCTTATTTACAATGAAAAAATAAATAAATTTTGTTTTGAAGGGAAAATCTCGAAGACTTTCATGGGGCATAAAATTTTTGACAAAACACTCTGTTTTGGTCATACATAAGGGTGAGAATCGGTCGGTAATTCGATAACTTGAAATCGGTCAATTCGGTATTTTTTTTTTCAAATTTACCGACCGAATTCAATTTCGAATTCACTTAATACCGAACCGAATTCGATTTTGAATTCAATTCGGTAAATCGGTATATTAATTCGGTAATCGAATTCAAGAAATAAAAAAAATTAAAATTAAAAATTTTAAAAATAAAAATTAAACAAATAAGAAATTTAAAATTAAAAAATTAAAAAATAATGGGCTTAAGGAGGAAATAATGGGCTTAAGGAAATAATGGCCTAACCCAATATCAAATAACCGAGCCCACTATTAAATTACTAGTCCAATTAATGCTAAATTCGGTAATTCGAATTCGGTATATATATACCGAATTACCAAATTGAATTTGGTAAATTCGGTATTACCGAATTAAAGTTTTATTTTCGAATACCGACCAAATTCAATTTCATTTTTTTCGAATTTTCCGAATTACCGACCGAATTACTGAATTCAATTCGAATTCGATTTACCGAATTCAATTCGAATTCGGTCGGTAATTCGGTATTTACCGAATTTGCTCACCCCTAGTCATACATGCCCCAGCTCCGTTGAGCAAGATCTAAACTACACATGGGTGCTTTTAAACTATTTAGCACAAATGTGTATAAAGCAATTTTTTAACTAAACGTTTTAATGTATTCGAATCCTCACAAAATTAATACTAAATTCAATTCACTTAATTTTACAAATAATGATAAATATCATTTTGGTTCTTCGGCGTTCAAAACCACAGTGCTATGCTATTGTTGTATATATATATATTTTTTATAATTTTAAATCGCAGTGTAAATGAATTTCTTGCGCATCCCATCAAGCCCAACCCAACCTCCAGATAATTTCCGTGGAGCCATATTCCTATTAGAAAGGAGACTAAAAAGTCTATTATTCTACGATTCGGCCTACTAGCTAAAAGCCCATCTTACCGGGTTAAGTCCTTGGCATTCAGGTGAGGTTCTCGTCCACAACATTTCATCTTTACTAATAAGGACATTAATTATGAAATCTCTAATTCTACTTCCCAGTTTCAACCCTTTCCTTTTGAAAAATTCTTACATGGACTGGATCCACAACTCCGCTTGTGGACCTCATGATTTAAAAGAGTATCATGTGAATAAAATGATGTATGCTAATATACGAAAGTGATATAAGAATGCTTATGTGACTCTATTCTAAATCACGAGATCTAGAAGTAAAGTCGTAGATCGGGTTAAAATAAAAATTTTCCCTCCTCTCTCTCCCTTATCTTTTTCCTTTGAATGGCTTTATAGTTTCCCTTGAACCGTGAAGAATTGGTCTTCTCTCTTCATTTAGAACGAGTCCAAGGTCAAACTTTGGCATACATTATCATTCTATTGGTCAATTTCAGCAGAACCATGTTCGAATTCTTCACCTAAAGCATAGTGTATATTTCATACATAAAAGAAATGGAATTAGATTGTATAAAAGATTACAAAAAAAGTTTAACAGAAATCAAGAACAGAGGCGACTATAATAATGCAGTTTCAAACTCTTTATAATACGTAGCAGGTCAAAATTACCATTTTTTAACAGCATATGTACGGTTCAATTCTCATGTTTCTTGAACCCCCACGACTATGAAAAGAAGAAATGTACCAAATATGCACCAATTAAGAATGTCACTTGTTTACGAGTTCAAAAGGGGTATAGTTCTCTCTACAATGTTAACTGTGTACATAGTTTTTGTAACATTTTCTTTATTTATTTCCTCTTGGCCATAAATAATGACATTGACGCTTGTATATGTATATCTGATTAATGCTAGATTTGCACCAAACAAGCAAAAATCAGTAAACTAGAAATGCATCCTTGAGACCATAATTATTCATAAATAAATTTTTCCTTTTGGCAGAACTTATATATTAGCGGGTCTAAATGTTTAACACAAAATGTGTGAGACCATAATAAATAAACCTACTTGTAAAACACAGTTAATCAACTTCAAATTTGAGCTTTGACTGAATTGTTGTAAGTAGCTCAATTGGTCTACATCCTTACTTCCAACTATTTTCTTAAATATCTTGATTAAAAGTATTTTATCACTCAAATGTAAACGCATTCGCGCATCAAAGTTGACTGAATCGATTTTATTTTCCAGAGAGTTGTTAACTTAAAAATTCAAACCCTCCAAAACCTTAGACATTTGGTTCAATAATTGTGGAAGTTTGGTTACAAGAAAACTCTAAATTTGGTAGTAGTTAACAGACCTCATAGTAGTCAAAAAAATATGGGGATCTGGTGAAGACCATTTTATCATAAGATTCTGTAAGCCTGAGCTACGCTGAAAATTGTATGATTGCTACTGTTAAGATCCGAACCATGTGGAAACGTTAGTAAAAAACATAAAAATATTTTGAGAGTCGTAGTTTCTATTGGACTTACCGAGATTTTCAAATGTTGACAGGTCTTTATTTTCGTTTTCCAAATTAGGTGTGGCAAGGTCGGGTGGGGACATCGAACAATAACTTTGCATGCACATGCACATGGAGTTTCTTGTGATTCGCTTTGCAGAGTCTACATCTCACTTCATAGAAGTTTATAAGGAGTCGTTTTTATTTTAATTTTGGTGATAGTACTTACTTCATGGGCCATTGGCATATTGTTTTTCAAGGCTTTATTATTATTATTTTTGGCCATATAATCACATGGGATACAGGGTTGTTAAAGAACAAATGAGTTGGATTAAGTTATGTTCCTTCTGGATAATCTCAACTATTTGAACAAAGTAACAGAGCTAGTTTATGTTGAGAAAATAAGAGTTTTGATGTGTTGCTTAAAATTCTTTGGTGTTACTCGTATCCCACTGCTA
Source organism: Mitragyna speciosa (assembly GCA_024721245.1). Lineage (NCBI taxonomy): Eukaryota > Viridiplantae > Streptophyta > Magnoliopsida > Gentianales > Rubiaceae > Mitragyna > Mitragyna speciosa. The sequence goes on along the minus strand of CM045553.1, from coordinate 9,608,138 downwards.
CAATTTAGAGTTAAGCTGTAATTTTTACTATATTAATGTGCTTTATTGGCTTTGTTTGGATATCGGTATTTGCATTTTTTAAACACGTTTTTTCAACCATCTTTTTATTTTACAAATATATTTATATAGTAATAGTTTGGTTAAAAAAAATTTCTTAAAAATGTCATTTATGCAGAGAGAGACACATATACCTATAACTAATTAAAAAAAAAAAAAAGCAAAAAAGAAAAATAAGAAAATTGTGGACAAGCACATGCTAACAAAAAACCAAGAAGTAAAATACAAGATATTCACAATTAAAACAGAATTGTTATTGCTTAAATTATCACACCAATCATTTTCTCTTTGTAAGGAAAAATCTGCCAGAAAGAAAAACGAAGAAAGATGCTGTGGGATGACGTGAAATTCTGGTTAGATAGAAAGTTATAATTAAGGAGCTTCATGTGGCGATAAAATTAGTAAATGCGAATGTAAGATAGAGGATGACATAATGATAGATTGGCTTGCATGAAATGAGGTGAGATGCTGACCAGAAAACAACCGAAAAACGTAAAACAAAAAATGTGTAAGGTTCCTCTGCTGACATTAGAAATTGTCCAAAGCTCTAAATGGTTAGATTTGCAGTGAGGTGGCCCCCTGTCCTGATATGGTACTATGGTCAACTGATCATCAGATCTTTTCCTCAGTCCTTAAGTACAGGTCCACATGGTAAAAACATTTAGTTATGTTGTATGGATGAGGGTTCCATCTTTTAGGTTATTACCTTACAAAAAAGGAAAAATTGATAAATTATTTACATTTCTGTTTCCAATTCATAAGGTAATTTATGTTTAAGTCAAGTTCAGGCAAAAGAACGATGATACTAAGTTATTTTCGCATTAGAAGAATGTGTTATATTCCAAATCAAAAGATCTTAAACTAATAACTTAGTCACCATGTTTATCAATATTTGTCTTGGGCTGGCTTTTCCATCATGAACTGCTATTTACTTGTGTCCTTAACTCTTTGGTTTTGTTACTTAAGATGATCACTTTTCTATTAGTTACAGACCATAGCAATGTAAAAATCTGATCATTTCTCTTTAAACTAGATGTTGGAAATATGCTAATGACTCATTTGGATGCACAAAAAGACTTGTTTGTTTAGTTCATGTTTGGATTGGGATTAGTTATAGTTGTATTAAACAAATGTGCCTCTTTGACACACTCTATCGAGCTAGAAATCAACACCTACAAGGAGGAAAGCCTAGTTATATAGTCTAATTAAAAAACATGCATGATCTAGTAGGTATTTAATAACTACTTCTTGAATTCAAATAAGAAACAAGAGAATCCGTTGTCGTAAATGAGGTATTGGGATTGCATAATCTTTAGGCTATGGTACTAAACCAGGCATGGAGACTTCTATCCAATTTTGAGCAGTGTGCCATTGAAGATGGCCTTTTGTCGATCAATAGGGAGCCCTGTAGTATAAAGTCTTTTAGTTTATTATTGTTTGTTTTGTTGTTTAGGATTTGTAATTATCCAATTAATGGAAGAAATTAAGGGGTTGACATTTGGACAAATAGAACTTAACCTAGTATTTTCTTGGCAACAGTGAAAGCCGAAAAAACTGAAGGTGTCTTGTATCGGAAATGCACTGGAGGAAATATTTTTTTTTTTTTTTTTTTTGTCATCACCGGAGGAAATATTTGAATCCCAAAACGGCTCGTACGTGTTCCCTTGAAATGTGTCTTCTTGATTTTCTGACCTTTTCCTTTTCTTTTTTTTTTGTCCCCCCGTAGTTTGAAATAGATATAGATCTGCTAATCCTCGCCTTCCCCCCCCCCCTCCCGGGGGCTGCGGGGGCCTCTTTTTCTCTCTGCTCTCTTCTTCCTCCATTCAAAAAAAAAAAAAAAAAAAAATCACCAACCAGGCAATTACCACTAAAGAAAGAAAGGAAAATGGAATATTACAAGAGAGGAAGGTATTGCTAAGGAAAATGCTGCTGTTAAAAAAATTAGTAAGATTTGTTTAAAAAATTAGTAAGATTTGTCAATGTATTTTTTTTTTTTGAAAAAACACAATAAAATCTTCACAAGTTTATCTGACTCCTCCTCATCGTAACATGTTTCATCATTTTTTGAGACGCAACACAATGGAATTTTTGGATCTCACGGTTGTTTTCCTTTTTCATCCGTCCCAAATTATAGTCCACTTTCTAATTGAAGAATGTAATTAATTTTCAACATTTCTAAAATGCTCCTATTTAATTACTTTGTTATAAGTGAGAATGTATAGCAAACCGTGCATTCACATATCAAATAGAATTAATTTAACTTATGGTGCAATTTTCTATTTGTATTTAATGTAAATGTTTAATGATGAATATAAGGGTATTTTAGAAACATCATAAATTAATTCATTCTTTCAATAAAGTTAACTAACTTTTCTTAAACTGTGTAAAAAAACCTGTAAAGCTTATCAAAATAGAACGAATGGAGTATCTGTTTCCTCTTTTCCCTTGTCTAATACTTGTGGACCACAGGCATTTATCAGGAATTCAGCAGGAGTAGGCAGGATATATATATTTGTGTATTAATTCTTTTAAAAGTTTAATGGTATATGTTATTGTTAGGATCTAACAATGATCTTCTGTTGTTGCTCTTCAACTTTCACAATGCAAGTGGTATGCCCAATAATTTGTCAAATTAGTAAAAGTTATTATTATATTGTCTAACCCAGAACCCAATATATATATGTATATAATTCTTATAAATGAAATTAAGTTTATGTGTGAATGTTGTTGTACAGGGGTCATCTACTTCTTGGGACCATGGAGGTCCAACGTCCTTGACATGCTAATTATAGTCGAGAAAACAATTGGATTTGTTACAGTTCATCAAATTTTATGAAGCAGATGGAAAAATTTTACATTAATCTCGGCTATAACAATTGCAGTGTGGAATCTTGCCTTCCTAGACGGAAATCTACGTTTACTATTGCTGTCATTGACACTGTCTTTTGAGCATGCTCATTAATGGCTCTAATATTTTTCAACATCAATGGAATTGGTCTAAGCTTGAAATGCAAAATGTTGCTTGGACACAATTGGGATAATCAACTCCGCATTCTCCGTCCGAGGAATGACCAATAATCAGTTACCTGTAATATCAACATGCTGGAAAGGTGAGCTTCATGCTCCTCTCCAATGTGAGCCCCTATGACTTGGTACATGGAGAGTAGACACTTTTTTTAATCATACTTTGGAACGAAAGAAAATGACTTCAAAGACGTTATTAACTATTCGAACTTATAAAAAAAGGAGGCCTTTTAAAAGGGCACAAGTCAAACTAATTGTAAAGAATGCAAGATTTTCCAGGTACATGGGTGTTGTAAATGTTCAACTTTAACATTGAACTTAGTATACTTGACAACTAGAAAAAGTTGCAAGTGCTTAACTTTTGGATGAGTGTCCAACCGATTGAAGGAATTATTATCGAATCCATTAAGTGTTTGTGTTTATCCACATTGCATTTGCATTATGACATGTAGATTGACACGAGCACATTGAGCTTTGTTTCGAAAATTACAAGATATTGGGGATTCTACATTCCCGTTGTAGTATGATATTGTCTAGACAATTTCAACTAATAACGCTAGAGTCACTAGAAAGGAAACAAATATATGCTCAACCGAGAACTCCTCTGTTAAGACAAAATATCATGACTGTAGAATTTTCCTGTCTAATTAAGTTTTCCTACTAATGTTTTTCTCAAACTCTTGTCAAAGAAAAAATTTTCTACAGTAATATTGCTGTTACATGCTTTTTTGATTCGATATACGCGAATTAGTTATTCAATAATTGTTTGAAAACTATCGTTAGTCCTTTACCTTTTTTAGTAGTACCCATATAGCATCATACTTCTGAAGTGATACTTTTTATTCGACTATTTTAGTTTTGTCATTTTCTTATTTCATATTCCAGGTTTAAATCATTCCATCTGATCGTTGATTACTTTTGTACTGTTAAAGAGCGCTGGTGCATAATGCCAAAAGATTTGTGGATCAATAAGGAGACAGAAAGGGGATGATTCTTCTTCTATTTGGGTTTTTGGTTCTATGGCTGACTGCTCTTTAGGCAGCACAAAAAGTTAAGCACAAAGCTTAGACTAGTAGAAAAAGTGAAGATTGGTGTCACTTCCAAGGCAATGGGCTCCAGAAAAAGTAATATTGACTTTTAGTTTTCTTAATTAAAGATCTAATCCTAATGTTTCATCTAAATAATCGTATTCTATGCTTCTGCTTTCCCATTTTACTCTGGCTAGCTGGCTAGCAATAGTTTTGACTTTAAGTTCTAACGTTTATCTAAGCTCTAATAGGCTTTGTATGAAAACAAAAGATTAGATTGGAATAGAAGCACTGAGGCAGGAATGTGATCAGAAAGGGGATCGAAAACGACAAGAAAAGTAAATTAAAATATTAAGAAAAGATGGAAAAGGATTGTTTGAGCTCAGAGCAAAAGATTAATTGTTTATTTAGTGGAGTTTGGTTTTCTTAATTAGGTGACTTAAATGTGCATTGGAGTTGCTGTGATCTTGCTTCTTTCAAGTCAACCAAAAAGGCTTGGCGTTTGATGAAATCATAAAAGAGACACCTGTTGTCTCTCTAATTTTTAACTGAATTTTTTTCTAGGAACTAGTATGAATGAGAAATACACAACTGTTTTTTATAGTCCATCTTGGATCCAATTGTATTAATGCTTGCTCTGCTGTTTGATTTATTGCACCCAATTTAAAGCTTACCTTCTCTGCATGACATTTACTACTGCTTCATCAACCGATTCTCTCTCTTTCTTCCTATCCCTAAATTTGACTTTGCACATCCTTTTCTAGTAAAACTTACTGTGAAGTTCCTGAAAGTCTTTTTTCAGGAGGCCTTCTTATATCTTACTGCAATTTCTTCAGCATATCTTTGCTTGTAAGATTTGAACACTAAGCATAATTTCTTCATTTGGCTTAGTTTGTCATCACTTTTTGTCAGATGGGATTCTTGTGTATCACATGATTCAAGTGTTATAGTTCAAATCTTGATGATTTTCGGCCAAAATTTCCCAGGAAAAATGAATAGAATTCTCGTGGAAATGAAGGAAAATAGATTCAGTCCTCCACCAGAACAACTATACTTTGTTCTTGAGCCACCTCCATCACCACCACCACCACGTTCTCCTTCCAGTCACCATACTGGTTTCAATTTGAACAACAAGGTAAGTCCAAGTGTATTGTTGATCATAATAGTTCTTGCCATCATCTTCTTTGTTTCTGGCTTGCTTCATCTCCTAGTTAGATATCTCTTGAGACCTCCAACAAGGGATCCTGATGAAATGGACAATGTGACTGCCCTTCAAGGTCAGTTGCAGCAACTTTTTCACCTTCACGATGCTGGTGTTGATCAGTCCTTTATCGATACTCTCCCTATATTCAACTATAAAGCAATTATAGGTGTGAAAAGTCCTTTCGATTGTGCTGTTTGTTTATCTGAATTTGAAGCTGAAGATAAGCTCAGATTGCTACCAAAATGTAGCCATGCTTTCCACATGGATTGTATAGACACTTGGTTGTTGTCTCATTCCACTTGCCCTCTTTGTAGAGCTAGTTTGATTCCTGATTTCTCATCCAATCGCCATTGTTCACCAATAGTCCTGGTTCTCGAAGCTGGAAGTGAGAGTTCCAGAGAGATTGTACCAGATTTAGGCACTACTAATTCAGTTGCAAGAGTGAGTTCGCAGTTGAGTGCTCATCGTGACGATGAATTCAAGCTGCCTAATTCAGGGGTTCTGCAGAAATCTTGTGAAATTCAAGCAAGAGAGGATGATAATCAGCAGGTGATGGTTGATTCAGGGGAAAAAGTTGTTCCTGTGAAGCTTGGGAAGTTTAGGAATATAGATGGTGGAGGTGAAGGTAGTAGTACTAGTAATGTTGATGCAAGAAGGTGTTTTTCCATGGGGTCTTTTGCATATATAATGGATGAGAATTCTTCTTTGCAAGTTCCGATTAGGACTCCAAGAAAGAAACAATCAAGCAAGAAACCAGCTTTACCATTGATCCCAGGGCATAGACCTGCAATGTCTGAATGTGGTTCTGATTCAAGAAGAGAATTCATTGGTTTTGAAGCATTTAGGAAGGCTGAAATGCAAGGTAATGGTAACACTAATTCTGGTGGCTTGTACAATGATGCGGTAATTGATAATAAAGCTATAGGGCGTAGCAGAGGAGAGAGCTTTTCGATTTCGAAAATTTGGCTAAGGGGTAAAAAGGACAAGGCAAATTCAACCAGAGAACAATCATCAAGAAGGGCATTTTCATTCAGGTTCCCGCTGCAGGGCAATATGATTGCTGAAGAAGATTTGAAGCCTAATAAGAATGCTGGCAGGACTATTTCTGAGATTGGTATTGATAGGTGGGAAAATAGTGGGAGTGAAATTGGTTGTGATGTTGAAACTCAAAGCTGCAATAGTATGGATTCTTTGGCTGTAAATCCACCTTCATTTGCAAGAAGGACACTCCTATGGCTTATGGGGAGGCAAAACAAGGTTGTTCATTCACTACATTCATCCAATGTTTAGTTAGGCATTTTGTTCTTTACTTTTGGAATTTTTATTAAATATTGTTTCTCTTTGAAGTGAGGCTACTTGGGGGGGGGGGGGGTAGAGAAAGAAAATCCGAGAGGGGGGAAAAAAAGGAAAAAGTGAAAGAAATTTTCCATATAGACAACTGCATTTTGCATTTTGCCAGAGTACATTTGAAGCAGTTTATTGATTATTCTTTCACAGAATTTCTTGATTAAGTTTTCTAAATCTTGCTATTGGGCGATTTCTTAGATTTTCAAGTTGGCATTGATATGACATTTTGCTGATTCTGTGTTAATTTTAAGCTATAACTTTCAAATCTGCTGTTCTAATTGTAGGTGGGTTTTGCTGGTGCCTAAGAATAATATTTTGGCACACTGCCCTTTTACTTCTCTGATTTTCCCCCCTCTGAAAATGAACGGTTATAAATCGAAAGGTTGAAACAGTAACAGCTTTATTTTTATTTTTATTTTTATTTTTTGTCTTCTAGCTCTTACTCAGCCATTGAAGTGTTTTCCATGGTTTTCTTTTTTTTTATTCCTCCTTCCCTTTTCAATTTGTGAAGATGGTGCATTTTATTACTTATATTCCTACTACATCTTAAAGAACAGAATTAAGAAAATAGGGAGGATTGTTGACAATTGAAAGTTGACACTCATCAATTTCTGATGCATTTCTTGCTTGTTTCGAACACCGAGAGAGGATGGTATTAAATGAATTCTCCTCCATCATTAGGCATACGAAAGCCCCTTGAAAAGTGAAAAGCACCTCCTTACATCAACATTATGCTTTCCAAATAAATGCCAAGAACTTTAGGGGAAATGTGAGAAGGAAAAAGACAAATATACCCAATGCAAAATTTGCATTAGCCTAGTGTCTTGTCATGTTTAATGTAGTGTATCTAGCAGCTAGATTCTTGTCGAAAATGTTAGATTCATGTTTAAATTAGACTGTTGCTTTAGGATTCGAACTCAATTTGATTAGTATATTATTGTTGAATTTTTGAAGGTATAAAATTGTATGAAAAGATTTAGCCAATAAGCAATGTTACGTGGAAATTTTTATGCAAAATACAGAGAGATGCTCTATTTTTTTTGCAAGAATGTCAACAAAATAAGGCGTGGGATATATTTAAGTTCAAATTCAAATAGTTGTAAAATCTTTACCTTATTTGATGGTAAAATCTCAAAATTCATATTAAAATTTTATCAAGATAAATTTATGCGTTTGTGACATGTGTTATGGTTCTAACGTATCAAGTTTTCACGCAAATAATTTTATTTGTTAAGCTATTTTATTATTGTACTTAGGCCCGTCAGGTCGGAATTATTAGCCCCAAACCCAAATGGGTTCTAAGGGGTATAGAAGTTTCAAGAATGAAGTTGATATGCATGTATTTTCCCTCACCAAAAAAATTAAAAAAAAAATCCCTGTCAATAGAATAGGATTAGTAACTCATTTAAGTTCGAATGGCTGTCTAAATGCAAAAAGTTCTGTCAACATATCCCATTCAAAAAATGAAATTTATTAAACGATCACAGAACCAAGACCATGTAAACAAACAGAACCTGTATCCACCATAAATTCAGTTCAGCAATAATAAGAAAAAAAAAGGAAAAGAAATTAAAATTTAACAACAAAAAATTGATCATATCCTACCTTGCAGCATAGAATTAAAAAAGATGGTTACCTTTTGGAGAAGTGCCATGTTTTATAATTCCATTAACTTCTCCGAGGATAGTTATGTGAAACATACAAAGTAGCTACTATTTAACTTTACATCATTTCCACACGTTTGAGTTTACAGCATAATTAGTTTCTGCTTACGACAATACATATTATTTTTTCCCAACGCAACGTTTATCTATTATAAGTTTTTTATGACATAACCGTATCTCTAGTTTTTCACGAAGATGTTGTCTATGCCATTGCAGTATACAAAATATAATAAATAAAGTCTCTTAGAAAAGAGATTGTACCATCACGTCTCCATTCCCTAATCCTTGATTAAATTTCGACAATCAGAAGAATATTATCGTATCGTGGAGAGATGTAAATTGGTTTTTTAGTTAATAATATTAAGCATTGTATACACATGTATTTATTCCGATTTTTCTAATTTGTTAAGGCATACAATTTATCACATAAACACACAAATTCACGATCACTATTCTTTAATATTTAGTCACTTGATTTAGTTTCATTTTTTTATAAAAATTATCACTCAGAACGCTGATTAATGAGTGACAAAACCCTATATTTAATAAGTTCACGTATTTATAAATTTAACGGCATTGGATAGAACTTCAAAGTCTTCCAACAATAGTACTGGTGTAATCAATGCAGAGAAGGCAATTCAAATTGAAATTAGTAAAACCATATTCTCCCATTTTGATCTACTCGAAAGCTTTGCAGAAATTAGACAGAAAGGCCAATGTGATCACAGGCTGTTTGCATTAATTGAAAGGTATTTTTTATGTGCCTAGATGGGGCTATGCATAATTAATTACATCAAGGTGAGTTGAAACACAATAATTGCGGATGTTATTACTCTCACGGGAACGGTTGAGGGCCATTGTCTGGTCTTATATACGTGACCTAACGCCACCGAATGAAATTGTCCTACGTATATAAATGTAGAACTGAGGGCTATTGAGATATTTGAAAATGCCCATAAAAGCTCTTCATTCTTCATTGTTGAGTTGTGTGTTTTTGTGTGGAGGAAAATCAGAGATTTTATTTGGTTTTGGGATGAACTTTTTCGTTTTTCCTTTTCTTAGGTTAATTTGAAAATGAAAGTGGAAACAGCTTGGTTAGCCTTTCCCGCATTGTGACATAAAATTGAAGTGTTAGATATTTATTCCTCAAGAAAACAGCTCTCTGATTGGTATTTTGCAAAGCCATCTTCGTTGATTTATCTCTTTCCCTTTTAAGTGAAGCATCAAAGGTTAAAAAGTAGACCATTTATCTTTACCTGAAAAACCAAGAAAAGAGAGAGAGAGAGAGAGAGAGAGAGAGAGAGAGAGAGAGAGAGAGAGAGAGAGAGAGAGAGAGAGAGAGAGAGAGAGAGAGAGAGAGAGAGAGAGAGAGTGCAATGCAAAGAAAAGGTCTCTTGGCATCCTCCGCGCGCTGGGAACATGGTGGTATTTATGAAGCTCTACAGGGCCAACAATTCTGGCCATATCCAATATGAGAAAGAACACACCACATAAATAGATAATAGACAACTACCCGAAAACTGGTGAAGTCTCATTTTCCCTGGGTGACAACCACAAGGGCCCAAAAATAAGCACACTTGATACAAAAATGCACCACCAAACTGATAGTAAGGCCAATATCTTTAGTATTTCTATCGCCCACGAAGGAAATTATGTTGGCAAACACATCCTGTGCGCCATTTATAATAGACAAGAGCTACATTTACACCAGCAACTGTTGGAGAAAGTCTCAGGAATCTTGACAAGCCATCCTCCAACGAGGAACAAAAGTACCTGCTGGACGTATCACCACCGAAGGAGAATAGCAGTGCAAGCCAACTTGCAAACAAAGTTCAACCAAGCCTTGGGCCAAATATGCAATAAAATTGTCAAGCCGAGGCCTACAAGTCCAGCGTACGACTAAAGTTGTCCAACTATTTGGATTTCATTCTTACTAGTCTAAAATAGATATTTTAAGTTGGATTTGAACGCTTAGACTCAACTTGTATATTAGTACATGTTACTTAACTTTTCTAATGTGAAACAGGGTATCACATTCACCCCAACTTTATAGATTTTGTGTTCTCACAAAGTTCAATTTATATCATAATCAGGACTGTCCATTTGATTATGTCAGATTCTAGAAGTGGCTCGTACAGGTTTTAGAGTTGATTCTCACTCCTAAGTTGACGTAGTACTTAGTCTCGTATAGCACTTAATTACTTTACTTCCTTGCGTAGTCGCGACTAAATATCATAGTTCCAGTCTCACCTTTGCTATGATACTATTCTTTCACACCTCAGGAAATAAGAAATATACTTTTGCGGTTGAAATCCCTTGTGGAATTTGATACGAGCATTTTGCATGATGATGGAAATTGGGGGGGGGGGGGGGGGATGAATGAACAGTGAAATAAAAATGGGCATAGTGGATGGACCATGGAGCAGCAACCTTCCCCGTCCAACATCAAAAGCTTTTAATAATCTGAATTTCGAAGAAGAATATCAGGGACAGATTTGCTAGAAAGTCTGAAAATATACCAAATGTTGACTTTTGTAGAAGTTCAGAATTTTGGTTAGGGGAAATTAGATGGTTATAGATGAAGTCCGCATGTTTGATGCTAAAGGTTAGATTTTTGGATAGGAGAATCAGGAAGTTAGGGGGTGACGGAGGTTAGAGTTTTAAGATTTATTAGTGATGTTAGTGATAGTGGTAATAATAGAGCACAGTTGATGGTCATGGAGGGTGTTTGTGCATTGCTTTTTTATATCATAAGACTAATTTAATTTAGTATATTCACTTTATCTTTTGGTTAAATTCATCTTTTTCTTATCCAAACATATGAATTAAGGGAGATAAGTGTAATTTCAAAAACTTCAGGGAAGCTATGTGTAATTGTCAGGCAGGTAAGTTTAATTTTAAGAACTTTAGGGAAAATAGGTGAAATTGTCAAAAACCCCATAGGAGGATTCTGAAATTATCCTATTGTAATAATAAGATGAGCGAAGGGGAAGAAATAACTGATCAACAAATGTGAAGTTTTGATTCTGAACATTTACGCTTCATCTAGTTCCAAATTACTCAAAGTGTGTGCGCTAGCTCCATGAATAGGAAGTTTTTCTAAATTACATACCAAACAATATGGATAAAGATTTTCCATTCACTTTTTCAGACATTTCTTTGTCTCCTTTTCTTTATCATCCATCGATAATAATAAAAAAAAAAAAAGAAAAAGGAATTGATTTGATTGTGATATGTATAGATCATTATCCGAAAGTGTTCGACTGAATTGAGATGGAAGGAACAAGGGAGATTAGAGGATTATAAACCCGCGGTTTTACTAATTTAACTAATAAAATTTTTATTAGGATTATAAGAAGAAATAATATGTTTAATTATTTTGGCTAAGAAGAATTAACTCGTGCCAATTTCAGACTTTCTAAAAACAAATACATTGCTGATTTTTAGTAAGAACAAATACATTGCTGATGCAAGTAGCCAATGTAGCATCTCCTAGCAATACAACTTATTGTGTAAAAAAAGTATGAAAATTTGTAATCCCTACAAATGAAGAAGAGTTTGTCCATAATACTACCAATTCTTGCATTATATTTCAATTCGCATCCTTAGCCTTTTATGCTTCGGTGGACTTCAAACCCTGAAATTAGCAATAAAAATTATATTAGCACTCAGAATTAACGAAACTAACAATCAAGAACAGTGTTATACTCCTTACTATTCTTGCCTTGGTTTACTTTTTTGGTCAACTTGCTAACATCCAAATCTTAATTTTAATTAAAATGTTTAACATTTTTCTAGATTTCTAGTTTCTAACGGTAATTTTTGGTTTTAGATCTACTTTTATTGAAGATATTTCAACAAAAACTAAATAAATTTATATCAATTATTGATTGTAAATGGCATATGATTAATCGAAACTATCAACTGTGATAAGGATAGTGTGATGGAAGGAATACTAATCATACGCATAACAAGAGATTTAAGCAAAAAAATCTAATTTATATTATAGGGACTTACTGGTTATATGCAATCAAGATTTTCCCAGCATTTAGGTCTGCAATGGCAGCAAATGCATCTTGGCTGAGATCAAAGGTGCCTCGACAATTCAGACAGAGATCAACTATTTCGACCTCAACGCTGTCACCAGTACAAGGATGAGGGTTGCCTAAGTTTGTACCATCAGTGCAACTTATGCTATATCTTGTCCCACAGGCAGCACCATTCTGAAACATATCTTCAGAAGCAGCAGCAACCATGCTAGTTGGGGTGTTGTATCCATAACATGCTGAGGCTGCAAAACAAATTTCCATTAGAAAACTTGTGTTACAGTGACAAATGATGCAAATGCAAGATTTATACAACGTGTAATTAATGTAGCATTTCTACATTAGTTTCTGCTAGTGACAATAATGGATTTTGATGCAACTATTTATGAAGATCGATAATAAAACTTACGGTTAAATACTAAGTTGAAAGTTGCAGAGCCATCATCTGCATGTGCAGCAAGAACAAGGCTCACCAGCATGCCAACCAAGACTAGAATAGCTTTCAATGGTGCCATTTTTCTTCTCTTCCAACTTGACAATGCTATTTGAATATTTGTAATTTGGTGTTGAGACACAAGAGGTCTTCCCCCTTTTATAGGAGAGATTCTTCAGGTAAAAATACACCACCTTAACCAAAATTGTGTGAACAACAATAACATTGTTGGGAAAACATTTAAAAAATATGGATAGATATCTTCCAAACAATGTGTTACGACGGGGGGAAATAATATTCCAAGGATCTAATATAGACTTAACTACTAATAATAAAATGATTATGCGTTATTGTATTAGGATTATTATTTTTCATTTTATTTATTTCATAATTTTAGAAACCACATCATGCATGTTTTGGCAACTCAGTTGAGAAAAGTAACTATATATTTTGAATTATTTCATTTTTTAATTACTTTACTTGAAAATTGAGTGTAATTAGTGATTGATTACATTTTTCCTTATCCATCAGTACAAAGAAAAAAACAAGAAGGAAATATACCTTATGGCATAGCAACTCGTTTTTGTTAAAGCTACTAACAATCAAATAAATTGTGGTTTCAAAGATGTAATCCAAACTAACCAATAAGATCATAAAATATCCTGTGGAAATCACAACCTGACTCGAGTTACTAATAGCGGTAACTTAGCAGAAACGTATTATACAAACATTCCCGAAAGTAAAACAAAAGTTGGCTCATTGGATTTGTACTGTTTCTATCAGCGACTATCTTATATATTAGCAATCTGAGTTGCAACCCAATGCCGCTTCTATATTTTTAATGGTTGATACTGTCGAGAATTGCATATGCAGACATCACTTAAACCAAGCTAGAATTGCAGGCTTTTCTACAAGGCATTGATGAGCTCATGACATTAGAGAGTATATACTTCCTGAGTTTCATTTTAAAACTAATATGCTTTGCTGAAAAGGATCGTCCATTCACGGATTGAATAAGTGGTTTCAAGCATGAAAAACAAGGCATTTGATTTCTCCATGTCACTTACATGTCTAAATACATTATGTAATTGTTTGGCATATATTGTTGTTTTTTTCTTTTTGTGTAGTGAATTTATAAACAACACTGTCACACCCCGTGCCCGAGATATAACACCCGCCATGCCAAGACTACGCTGTGACATAAGGCTAACAATATAACTTAACTGATCAGAAGAACCATATTATTGAACTCGACTCAAATACAAAGTCATGTGATGCATTACAAAGATAATCCAAAAATCAAAATAAAGGACCATCCTATACACTTTCACTAAGGTCACAAAATATCCAAAAGATGAAAGGTCCTATACAAAGATAATTAACATGACATCTTTGTTATGTATCACATCTTATCTCCAACTCTAGCACCACGAGTCGGTCCAGTCAACTTCCTCAAAAGCATCATCCTCTGCATGAAACAACAAGGGGATGAGCGAAACTAATCACTCAGTAAGTGGTGAGAGTACTCCTTGTGGCTTAAGATTGTTATCCATACATATACATTACACGACCCAAGTCATTCTAGAATAGAAACATAAAAGCAATATGGCCATTAGCACATTTTCACCAAAGCATACATTTCATAAACAAATCAATGAGTTCTATCAGATGGTTCCAATTGACCATGGATATCCAGTTATTAACTTTAACCGGTTAACACGGTCCTTAAAACCACCTTTAACCGGTTGGTGCGGCCCCAAAACTAACTTTAACCGGTTAGTGCGGTCCCAAAGACATTAGGCATACATTAAGGAACTAGTCCCGTCAAGAGTACACCACATTCAAGAACTCAGTCAATTCATTCATCAAACCATTCATTCAAGTAGGCCACATTATCATTTTATAACAATTGAAATTAATCACACTCAAGCCATCCATTTATATAGCAAATAATCAATTCAAAACATTTATCATTCATCAAATTCATTTTCAAAAGAGCAAAGAGTACAAAACCCCACTTACCTCGATCCAAATCAACTAAGGTAATCTGAGTAAGAATGATCGATATCTTCACCTATAACACAAAACGAACACTAAATCAATAGCTAATTCTATCAAAAGTAAATCTAAGACTTACATCTAGCTTAATACGCAAAACGAAGCGAAAAAGGCAAGGATTGAGGTGATCCGCGGCGTCAGCCGCGGCGCGGCTCACGTCGCGGCTCACCAACAGTGACCAGCCGCGGCACCAACCGCGGCACAGTTAGTATCGCGGCTCGGGTCAGAGGCGGAGGGCAACCCATCCGCGACTTCATCCGTGGCGCAGCCCGCACCGCGGATGACCCCAGGAGGTCACCCCCAACGAGCCGCGGTCTCATCCGTGGCGCGGATGACGTCGCGGATGAGCCCAGAAAAACACTCTGCAACCCCTGCAACAACCCAAAACCAAATCCAACTCCTCCAACTCCATCTAACACCAATCAAACACCCAAAACAGCCTCAAAAGGCACAAGATACTGAAAATACATCACATTCAACCATACAAACACATATATCATCGAAGATTTTGCCAAAATTAAGCATTAATACACACGCCTCAAACACTTCCCCACTCTCGCCTTCAATCACCACAAGACACACTCATCACTAGGCTGTACAACATCAAATCGTCTTAACTAGCACTCAAAGCATAAAACCTACTTCCGAAGTCAAAGATCTAAGAGAGAAAAGAACAAGGAGAAGAAGTACCTTGAATGGAAGATGGATCTACACCTCCTAAGCTACCACCACTTGTTGAATCTCGCAAACTTACTCCTCCACTTCCTTCTTCAAATTTGGAACCAAAGAGAGGCAATAAGAAAGTAAATTTTTTTTTTTTAGGAGAGACAAAGACAAAAGATGAATTGGCAAAAGGAAGAAAAAGCCCTAAAGCAATAAAGATGAAAGTTTATCAAAATTGCAATTAAGACCCCTAACTAATGACTAATTATCCACATGCACCCAAACTTAACAGAATTACAAAAATGCCCTTACTAAAAGGCCTTGGTGTTACAAACACGATAAAAGAATTTGGTAAACTACGCGTTTCAAGTTTCATATTTTTCTAATAAAACAAAAACAATTATTAACGCGGTATATATAAAACATTATGCGAGTAGAAATCAATTTTGCGATGGTTCCTTTCAGGAGCCCTTTATTTATGTTTATTTTCGCAGAGGTCAGAAATGTTGAATTATTATTTTCTAAGAGAGTATTTCATTGCTAAATAGCTATCTTTTTATCTAAGAGTTGTGCGTTAGGATATGACTAGCTAATTTTAAAACACAAATTTTGAGAAAAATTTTCATTATAAGCGGTTGGAATGTGCTGCTTCTAGTGTCAATTTATTTTGGGACATAAAATGGCCGCAGCTAATGAAGATATTGTAATTGTATTTATACTCCACCAATTGGTTGAAAGGAAATGATTATATTCACAAGAGTGTTTAAAGATTTTTCATAAAGTCTCCTATGAAACAATTTAAACAAATCTAAAATATTGACAAAAGAGCTGACCAAACCAAAATTAGACACTAACATACGGCTTAATTCATAATTTGAGATTACTTTGGAAAAAAATTATAAAGTAAAAATGAGATTTCAATTTTTATATTGTTACTTAGGTGCCATTTGATTCAAATTTCTCAATCACTATCACTATGAATATCATTAATTTTATTATAAGTATGAGTTTTGACTATTCTCCTAACATATCCAATTTAGTAGTGGAATGAGTATCATTCCCCCCAAAAGGGTTAATAAGTTTGATAAAATAGTATTTTAGACGAATTATAAAGACTATGATTAATCACTTTCATTATGATTGAAGGACGATAGTTATCTCCAAACATCAAGGATGAATGTTATTATTACTGACACCTATTCCCCATTCCCTTAAACCAAATACCCCTTTAGTTTTCGCAGCATGAATACTATTTTTTTTCCTCTCTTTTTTGGTCGAAAGAGTCGTTTTTATATATATGCAAACGAATTTTACAACCATTGTATTATGATATCAATTGGCAACTGCCAAACTATCAGATGTGTAGCTCTAGTTAGCCACACAAGAAGGTATCCTTCCACTTGATTTCATTAACTATACTTAAAGTAAATTTTGCAACACTATCACTACAAGTATTACCCTCTCTTTTAATAAAATAGAATGAACATGAATATGAACAACTATACAAGTAAAATTAATACTGAAAAAGCTTGTATCACTACAAGTATTGCCCTATCTTATAAACCAAAAATTTCTTTTGTTTTCACAACATGGACACTTGCAGGAAATAATAGTAAGAAGCTTGATCTATTTCTTGACAACTATACAAATAAACCGCGTTATATCCTAATTTGGGCAATCTGATAGTGTACATTCCTATTTATAAATAGGAATATTTTATCATGGATCGGGTCTATGACCTTGAAGACCTTAGGGTCTCACATTATCTTAGTTTTAATGATTAACAAACTGATGATAATGTTTACTAATGTTTTATGAAGTTATCTTTGTAGCAAAATCATTAGGATTCAAAAGAATATGAAAAAGTGCAAAGTACCACTCATCCAAACGACCATATGAATATAGCAAAAGTGATGTGGACGTCCGGATCAAGTAACAAATGGCTGAAGGTCAGAGAGCATCTGTATGAGGATCTGGACGCACCATGCGGACGTCCAGACAATTAAAACAGCCCAAAATAGATTGGACAAAAGGTATTTGAAAGCAAGTCCGAACGAGGATGCGGACGTTCGGACAGGATTTGGACGCAAGATGCAAATGTTCGGATCATGAATTTTGTGTCTAGCAGTTAGTTTCGGCAGATGACCGTTAGAGCCATTTTCAGCACAATTTGCACCTTATATATATACCAATTAGTGTAGTATGTTTATGACCATTGCCTACTTAGTTTACAAGTGTTTTAAGAGTGATTTTGAGGAAAAATACTCTTGCGTGAGTGTGTTCTTGTAGTTCTAGGTGAGGCAGTTGGTTAGAATTGTGAGAGTTTTTCTAAGTGTGGTTAAGAGCTATCAAGTGTAGTAAAATATGGGGGCTGTGAATGATTGTAAAACTCTTGGCTAGCCTCGATAGAGCTTAGTGTGACCAAAGTGAATACTTTGGGCCAACTAGAGCTAAGAAGAGAAAGCAAGAGTGATCCTCTCTTTTGTATATGTTGGTTAGCTTCACCAACTTGAGAAGAAACTCATAGTGGATTGAATTTCAAGTGGTTATACTTGAGAGTGGATGTAGGTACCGAGTTTAGTGCCGAACCACTATAAAATTCCGGTGTGCTATTTCTTGTCTTTACTTTATTTTATTTTTGTTATTGTTTTGAGCTTTATAATTGTTATCTCTATCATTTTTATTGGAAGTTTCATTATTGTTAATATTGGTTGCATTATTTTTGAAACCAACAATTGGTATCAAAGCTTGATCTCCCATTTAGATAGCTTAACCGCTAGGGAGCAAAGAATGAAAACCAATAATACTATATTTCTAGAAGGGCAATCCCTTGATAGACCTCCTATGCTTAATAGTGTTAATTATATTAGATGGAGGCAACATATGAAAATATTTTTACAATCTCTAGATGTTGAGCTATGGCTTATAGTTTGCGAAGAACCTTTTGAAGCTATTATCTTTGATGAAAGTCTAAGAAAAGTTAGACAAAAAACTAAAAGTGAACTTATTACTTTGGATAGAACTAATCTCTCATTGAATGCCAAAACTACTAATGTTTTATTTAATGCTTTAAGTGATAGTAATTTTAGTAGGATACAAGAATGTAAGACGGTAAAAGAAATTTGGAAAAAATTGAAAAACTTGTATGAAGATGAAGATGATAAAAATGCACAAATAGAGGAAGATAAAGGAAACAAAGAACAAGTTTTCAACAACTTCTATACTACAACGAATGATTGCAATTCAAAAGGAAATGTGGATGACAAAGTATGTAGAATGGAACAAATGGCCTTCATGACCATTGGAGATAATAAGATATTATCTAGCTACTCCTATTATTATAACGATTATGATGATTGTAGTGATGATGAATTTGATGATTTTGTTATAAAATTACATGATAATTTGAAAAAGGCCTTTTGCCAAAACTGAAGAACTAGTTGTCAAAATCAATTCTTTGTTGAAAGAAAATTCAAAACTTTGGCAAGAAAAAAATATTTTGAAAAAGGAAAATAAAGCTTTCAAAAACAAAATTGAATTTTATTGCAAAAAAGATAATTTGAAAAGAAGATTGGATGAGAAATCTAAATTTTATGAAACAATCAAAGAAGAGTAAGATTTGTTGAGGAATAGGATTGATGAGCTCACAAAAATTCTTTCAATTGAAAAACAAAAGGATTTTCCATAGAAAAGAGTTGGAAAAATTGTTTTGAACAAACACCACACTACTTTGTATAAAAATAATGTTTGTTTTATAAAATCTACATTTATTAGAAATTCAAATGTTATTTGTTATTTTTGTTGTCAACATGGCCACATGCAAAATGAATGTTATGTTAAGAAAAATATGAAGTTAGGCATGAAGTTCATGTGAATTGAGACAGGTTATACTAACATTTTTGGGCTCAAAAAGATATGGGTACTGAAAAATATCTCTCATTCTTGTAGGTTTGAAAATCAAAACAAGGATACCAAGATAATTCACTGATAGCATGGATTAAAGGGTAACAAGTATCATTTCTCACTATTTTCTATGTGATATATAATATATGATTGAATATGTGGTTATGAAATATTTTTCAAGATATATAGATCAAATAAATGATTTTTTTTTCATACTTGTTCATTTATTTAAAGTATTATGCTTGTTGAATGTTATTATGTTCATGTGTATTTAATTTCATTATGAGAGAAGCAATACTCCTATTTTTGAAAAATCTCACTTAATTACCTCACAAATTTTGTTAAAAAAAGTAAGTCTTGTATTTTGGATTAAACCAAAATGTATTTTTTATGATATGCTCACACTCAGGGACAAAAAATGATTTTCATCATAAAAACGTATCTTTATACTCAAAATAATATATGTATTTGTTGAGGGGGAGCATTGTTAATAAATTTTTAAACATGCCTCTAGTTTTGATGATGTCAAAAGAGGAAGAATTGTTCGAATGATGATCTAGTTTGAAAATGAGCATATTTTTTAACTTGCATTGGAATGATGATCTATTTTGAAAATGAGCATATTTTTTAATTTGCATATATTATTTTTGCTCATTTTCATCATTAGTTTGTCATTATCAAAAAGGAAAAAATTGAAGACCTTAGGGTCTCACATCGTCTTAATTTTGATGATTAACAAACTAAAGATAATGTTTATTAATGTTTTATGGAATTATCTTTGCAGTAAAATCATTAGAATTCAAAAGAAGATGAAAAAGTGCAAAGTATCACTCATTCGGACGACCATGCGGATGCAGCAGAAGTGATGCGAACGTCTGGATCAAGTAGGAAATGGTTGAAGGTCAGAAAGTATTCAGATGAGGATCTGGATACACCATGCGGACGTCCGGATGGCTAGAACAGCCCAAAACAGATTGGACAGAAAGTTTCCGGACACAAATCTAAATGAGTGTCCGAATGAGGATGCAAATGTCTGGACGGGATCTAGATGCATGATGCAGACGTCCAGATCATAAATTTCGTGTCTAACGGTTAGTTTTTACTTATGACCGTTAGAGCCATTTTCAGCACAATTTTCACCACATATATATATACCAATTAGTGCAGTATTATTTATGACCTTTTGCCTACTTAGTTTACAAGTATTTTAAGAGTGATTTTGTAAGGTAGTTGATTAGAATTGTGAGAGCTTTTCTAAGTGTGGTTGAGAGTTATCAAGTGTAGCAAAATGTGAGGGTTGTGAGTGATTGTAAAACCCTTGGCTAGTCTCGGTAGAGTTTAGTGTGACCAAAGTGAGGACTTTGGGTCAACTAGAGTTAGGAAAAGTAAGCAAGAGTGATCCTTCCTTTTGTACATATTGGTTAGCTTTATCAACTTAAGAAGAAGCTCGTAGTGGATTGAATTCCAAGTGGTTATACTTGGGAGTAGATGTGGGTATTGAGTTTGGTGCTAAACCACTATAAAATTTTGGTGTGCTCTTTCTTGTCTTTACTTTATTTTATTCTTGTTATTGTTTTGAGTATTATAATTGTTATCTTTATCATTATTATTACAAGTTTCATTATTGTTATATTAGTTGTATTATTTTTTAGGCTAACAGACCTCACATATCTAATGGTAGAGATGTGAGCAACCAAGGTTTGATGGGATCCATTGAGGTGGAGTTGTGAGTCACAAAAGCTTGGTGGGGTCCATCAAGCCTTGATAACTCATTTATCCGCTACTAGATTCACAGGTACCATTCCAAAAAAATCCTTATAAAGATCCCTATCGCATTCTACTACACAGTTAACTTTAGTAATTTTATTTTTCCAAAGAAAGTGGGAAACCAAATTTCAAGTCCGTCCGTGCAACTTAGTCACGCTTTTAATCCAAAACTAAAAGCAAGAAGAATTTTAGTGAATTTTTTCGAAAAGTTCGCTTGCAATCCTCAATATCAAGTTTTCTTTATAGTTTTAAGTCAAAGTGAAACTATACTTTCCTAGGGTACTCAATAGCCAGATAATTAAATATGGAAAATTCTTATGGATCTGGCTCTATATGTGTAAAACTTGTGGTCCAATATTTTTAAATTTTTCTTTGGCTATATGGCTAAACAAAATATATACAGAAATGCTCCAATTTTTTAATTTTTCTTTGGCTTACTGATTATATTCAATTTTAACCATCCCAAGCAACAGAGTTGGCAATCGCTGAAAAGGCCGCTTTAGAGAGATTAAGGGTTCAATGTCCATGTACTGACATATAATTAAGTAATTAAAGGTAAAAAATAGCAAAAATTAAAATATGAAAACACTCACGAGCATAGCTTATATATAACGCGGCCGTCGCATCTCAATCTGTGGCCAATGCAATGGAGACTGGACTTGCCTCTATGTCTAAATAACAAAAACATGAGAAGTCATCATGGCTATTTTCTTTAATTTGATGTATTACAATAATAACACAACAATGGATTCTGCTTAAGAGGGTTGACAAAAAGAAGAAGAAGAAGAAGAAGGAGGAGGAGGAGGAGAAGCACAGGATAGGACTGGAATTTTAGACACTGGTAAAGATATCCCATTAAAGATCTATTGCCTTTTTATATGGCTTAAAAAGGGGGGGAAAGAAAATGTGCCAAAACAAGGTGCTCCACTGATGGCTTTTGGCAAGTAAAGACTCGAATAATTAATTGCAGTGCAAAAGAATTATTGACGCTGGCCAACAAGGCAACAACTAATTTTGCATTAGATTTAGTGGAAATGGTTGTATTGCCTTAAACGTATTGGATTGGATAGTTAATCTAGCCTTAATTAATTGATGAAGTTGCATCAATCACTTCCCTTGTTGTCTCTTCTTCTTATCCCAAAGTTGCATCAAGAGGGAGTACTATTTTATAAGATTAACACATATCTCGGCCACATCCATAGCAAACAAAACAATGGGCTGTGCCGCCGTAGCGTACCGCGTCAAATCATCCCAAGAATCAGCGGACTGTTTGGCACACGTTTCCTCGCTATCTTCTTGCAAATCCGATAAGCAAACAACGAACGAAAACAAAGAAGGCATGGACCAGCTGCAAACTGGAGCCGACATAGTAATAATAAGTATAAAATTCTACCAGAAAAAATCTTCACACTTTTCCAGCTTCCGCTAAGGAAAATAGACAATCCAAACTGTACATGATGCTTATCATTTTGCCAATTGATAATTTGCATTTGACAAACCATATGCTCCACTTGCTTCTTTTCAATTCTTGGACAGTTAACTGACAGTAACATGAAGCTTCTTACATTATGAAATTATAATTCTACGGTGTTTGGCTTACATCTAAAATATCTTACATTTTGCTATTGACTATTTAAGGAAAAACTAGAACATCGTTTCCAAATCTTACCTAAATTTGGAGACCTTTTTAGCTCTTTTTGAGATGGTAATACAAAAGATTCATGGAATCAAAAGAAAATCAATAATTGTGATTCTTATCCTAAACCAAATACTAGCCTAACTCATATGCAATAATACTCCACGCATTATCCGCTGTACCCGCAACACACCAGAAGAAACAAAACAACTGTTTATATTAGTCCCTAGATTCCAACTCTTCAATTTCCTTTCCATTTTCAAAGGATGGATCCTGGCCTCAACAGTTAATCAAATAATTTAGAACATTGGTGTAAATTTTATAATAAGTTTCACAAAATTTAAAATAAATTGCATAAATGAGATTCTTTAAATTGTTTGGAGGTCATTTCTGTTAAAAAAATATCCATTTTGTTTGGATGGTTATTTTTGATTTTTTTTTTAAATCAATGAAGCAATTTTAGAGAATATTTGACAAATCATAAAAATATTGAATCATTAATCAATCAATCAAATTCGCATCTTGCCGAACCGACCCTGTTTTCTTCTCATCTCTCTCCCATCCAAACAAACAACCAAACCATCCAAGCCATTCTCCTACATATATATATAAAAAAAAAAAAAAAACACAACTAAACCATCTAAGCCATTCTCCTACATATAAATAGAGCCTCAAATGTGTAGGGGTTATATCTTCTTTTAAATTAAGCACAAATTCAACCCCACATGCCAATAATCCAAGAAAACCACCCTCACAGCCGCCATCATGCAGAAACCCAAAACCACCCGCGACTACCGCCGGCGCCGCCACCACGGCGACAGTCATATCACAATCCAAAACCCATTACAAATTCATGCCCAAGAAAACTCCTTTTTCTCTTCCTCAAATGGATAATCATGACATTCATCCTCTCCCTTTTCCTAATCTTCATTGGCTTTGCAGCCCTCGTCCTCCTCCACTTCCTCCTCACCACCACCGCGGTCCACCGCCACCTCTACCACCGCCGTCTGTTTCGTCAATCCCGCAACTATTCCCCCAACCCCATCTCAAAATATTCCATGCAAGACCTCAGTGACCTCCTCCCTCATCTAAATTACTCTGCATCAGCCCAAACCACCAGGGATTGTGCCATATGCTTGGAGGGTTTCAAGGAGGGAGAGCTCTGCCGGAAACTGCCGGATTGCACCCACTTGTTTCATAAAATTTGTGTGGATAATTGGCTTATAAAGGTGTCCAATTGCCCCATATGTCGAACCCGGGTTCAGCTGGATTATGGCGCATCTAGTTCAAGAATTCCTGATGTTGACTTGAGGTTTTGGTGGCCAGCTGGAACTTGAAGAGGACACTGCTAAGAAGTTTGGATTTTGATGAAGGAAAGGATTGAAGGCTCTTTGTTGAGCTGCAAAGTCGTTAGTTTTTGTAAGTATAGATTTTGGTTAGATATGTTCTTATCTAATTAACTTTGTGCTGTAAATACTTTTCTGGAGGAAATGAATGCATTCTTGGATCTTAAATTAGTTGTTGCATCTTTTTATAGAATTTGTTTTTGGTACTTTCTGTATATTAGTGCAAGGTTTTTTTTTTTTTTTTTTGTTTGAGTCTTTAATACTTTTGGTATTTTATAAGTAACTATAAATGATATATGATCAAATTCAAGATGAATTTTAAGAAGTTTGCAAGAGTAACGTAATGGACGTTCAAGCAAGAGGTTATTTCGATTAACACCAACAGCTTGCAACTTGAATCGATATTAATGGGAATTGAATACAGCAAAAACTTAAGAATTAGAAAAAGAATTAACTTTCTTCTTTTTTCTCAGTAGCTCATGTCATTATTGGATAGTGAATACTTGTCATATTATTATATAAGAAATTGTTGTTTGTTTATTTGCAGTTATTGGCAAGATGAAGTACTTGTCTTTGAAATGTAATTTATAGTTGATGTATTAAATTAAGAATGAATTTCCAATGTGGTGGACGCTTAAGACTGTCAACCATGAATTGATGAAATTGAACTGACAGTGAAAGTGCAAGTTGCTTGAAATCTTTGTGCTGTTTGTGGACTTATTAAACATTTTAAGTTCCAACCGAGCAGGCAAAATGCAGCTACAATGTCAATACATTTAGAAGTGGTTAATGATTGCTTAAGGTTATGAACGGCAACCACTGATGCTAATTATTTGTTTCACACTTTTAGAAATCAATGACTAGATTTGTGGACTATCATATGATGATTAGTGGCAACAAGAGTCGTTTACCCCTGTTCTCCATTACATAGTGGGTGATGTATTATTACCGAAATAAGATTAAGTAGAAGCAGACCTAACAAGTATTTAGTGCTTGGTGGCTGCTTGATTTTGCCTAAACGATTTCAATGCTGCATCTCACAGCCAACAAAAGGATTGGAGGTGGAATGAATTTTTGGCTGAGGTTAATGTTATATTTTCTGAACTCAAAAGATGATGAGAATGTCACTGATCTTGTATTTAAGGTAGACTTTTATATGTTCCTATCCCCAGTGGGGGGATAGAAAAACAAAGGGAAAACAAGGAGGAAAATATCTACATTCTGGATCGTTTACCTTTTCTTAGATGTTTTAAGGGTTGATCACGGGCGTCACGATGTACATTGGAGCAGGAAACATTTATATTGAGACTAAACTGGTTTAATCCTGGTACGTCTGCTTGCTATAGTACCTTTCGGCTTTAAAATTGTACTGTCGTGAACAGAACTTGGGTGCTACTCTTGCAGCTGATCAGTTCTATGCCTCTAGGTGGGAGAATATAGATGTGTACTCTGTTGGCCTTGTTTGTAGGTAATATGTAGCAGGTGTTGCTATGGTCTTGTTAGGTTCTTTACTCAAGACTCATCTTATTCTTGCTTTTGCTTCTGCTTCTGCTTCTGCTTCTGCTTCTGCTTGTGGGTAGAGCTGCCATTTGCTCAACTGTTAAATATCAATGATGTTAGAATTTTGAGCAAGTCTTTTTGGCATTATTCCTTCTTGTTTACCAAAATAGGGAACAATTGTAGTCCTGAGTTAAAAGGGAACAACAAGTGTAGTCATGAGTGACTAAAATTGCCACTAATCTCGTTAAATAATTTAGGTGGAATGATAGGTTCCCTGTTTGGGTCGTTAGAATTTGCTACTAATCTTGTTAAATAATTTAAGTGGAAGGATAGCTTCCCTGTGTGGGTTGTTAGCGCTACACAAAATGACCTATTGGCAGTTGCTAATTAAGTTGTAAAGTATTTTGTTGTAATCTTTTACGAAGTATATATATTAAGATGACTTTTGACCAAAAAAAAAAAAAAATACCAATTATATTTGAGAGCCACTACATACAAATAGCTGATGCCTTTCTTGAGAACAACAAAGAAATTGCTAAACACTTGATTTTTTAATAGAGCTAGCAATGGAATTTCCAGAGCCTTTTGCTGCTTTTGTGATGAATTTTGTAGGAATCTTCAAACTTCTTCCCAAAAATGGGAAGCTCATGGCTTTCAGAATTATTTTACCCTCTTTTCTCTCCTCTCTTTCCTCCTTGATTTTGAACTTACCCCTATAAATCGCTGCCCCATAATCCTATAACCAGCTTGTGAGGGAGTTCTTCGATCCTAGCGGCTTCAACAGCCCAATGAAGATGTTGACCTTCTGATTTCAGCACATATGGTCAGAGCTTAAAGCACAACAAACACCCAAAAACTTTTGTGGTTTTGTTCAAATTACATGTTTTCATATTTTTAAGAAAATTCAAGCAAGCGAAATGCACTTTTTAAGGCAAATGAAGAGTCACTAATTTAGTAATGAGCTTTAAAATTGACTTGTGGGCAAAACGATTTCCAGGACTGTATGGTTTCTTTCTCATGGCTCAAAATAAATTGGGAAAATTACTGCAACAATTCCCACTGTTTTAAAAATTATCATATTTGCGCTTAAAGTTCTAACAAAGAATTCAGTCCCCATAAATTGGGAGAATTGTTGCAACAAGTCCCTAATATGCTAAAGAAATTCTCATTCTAGAACTGGAAGGTTTAAATGAAGAACTCAGTCCCCACAAAGCCTAAAAATGTACTATATTGTTCAAAGATCCATATAAATTGTTTTATTTTTTTATTTTTGACAAATAATGCACAATTTATTCACACAAAGCCAAAATATATGATTTAAATTGTAACATTTTGTCTGCAAAATGAATAAGCAGTACACACATACGTGAGAGAATTGATTAGTATACAATCTTTTTTTGGACAGAGTCATTCAAATTCTTGCGGTAAAAAATAGATTGACATGAATGATCAATGTATGTTTTAACAAAAGATTGTAACCAACTGGGCTGGCCCAGTTGATTATGGACAGGAATTCCCGTTGTTAAATTCCGTGGTTCAAACCCAACCTTGGTAATTTAATTGTGCGAGTATGTGTAAGTTTGCTAGGTCAGGGAGGGTGCACTAGTACAAGTTATATGGTACTTTCGAAAAAAAAAAAAAAAAGTACAAGTTATATGGAGATCCACCCTAATTGTGTGTAAATGTTATATTCAAATAAAAAAAAATGTAATTTTGGTGGGTTAAAATGGTATAAATGTAGCACAAATAAATTTCGGAAGACTCTGAAATGAAGGTTAGTTAAAACTTTAGCAACTATTGCAACAATTCTTTTTGTCCTTAATTTAAAACTTTGTGAACTTTCCTCAAAAAAAAAACAAAGCTTTGTGAACTAAAACAAATCTTCCTAAAAACTTTACTTTCATCCACCAAATAGAGAAACGGAATTCAAGCATGTATACAATATACGTACTCTCACATAGAACTCTTCCACACTGAACAAACAAAATTTTGGCTTCATGTGAATTAACAGCTCAAGATTAGTAAAGGTCTGTTGCAAGTTTGACCTCTTCACTGTTGGCTGTATGGCTACAAAGTCTGTAGTAATTGGTCCTTTCAACTAGTGGATGGGGCTCCACAAAATTGCTGAGTCAAAGCTCTTCTGGAATCATTAAGAACATGATGTTTACTGTGGACCCCTTTATTTATTTATTGTGACTTGGTCATTTTGATTCAATCTCTTTTGCAACTACTGCTATTTTTCACAATGTCCTCTGATAGTTCGGCATGCCAAAAAAATAGAACAAATCAAGTAGCATTTACATAACGGAGATTCAGATGACTTTTCCAAAATACATTTTGTGTGGAAAACTCTTCCAAAAGAATACGAATTATCATATTCCTCAAAGGCGTCCACACAGTATGACGAATATTCAAGCTCATAGTTTTCTTCAACACTATTGTAGCTTGGAAAAGTTCACACACCAAACTGCACATAAGAAAATAATATTTAAAAAAAGATATATCTGATCTTATAAAAGATATTGTACTTCTTTATCCGATGAAATGCAAGAAAATGATATTTCTCAGTTAATTTTAGGTTTCAAACAAAGCCCCTCAAGTATGATAATAGACAATATCAACAATAAGGGAGTTTAATCATGAAAAGTCCGGGAAATAAAATGAGAAAACCATTATATTCGCATTCCAAATGTATGATTTTGCCAAAAAGAATCCTTGCGAAAGTTATATGTGGTAAATTTACAAACTTACAAGGTTGATTTCGAGCATTTTAGACATCAAAACTAGGTGACACCAAAGTCAGAAACATGGTTGTCTTGGGATATTCGGCTGTCTGAATTTTCTTTGCCTCATAAATGAATAAGGCTCCCTTTGTGCTCCTATGATAATTTCACGTATAGTTTTTAAAGCTTCAGATGAAACCCTGCAAAGTGCAAACTTATGATGTCTTAGATTGTTTACATGTATTATTAAAATTACTTTTGTATAGCCAAAAATAATAGTCTCTAATATCAATAGAAAATTTAAGATTTAAATTACAATGCAATTATTCTTGGGAATCAATAAAATATAGAAGAATTGATATTTAAAATTAACTAAATTTCAGTAATTTCCTTACGAAAGGTATACAAGAAAATAATTTTCTAACAAGAAAATGTAATTGAATGAAGAACTTGACTAGTCAATTTCTGAATAAACCGTGTTTCGTCTTTCAAATCATCGATTGAGAGGACTCATTCAACTTGACACAAATTATATCCTAACGCCAAATAAATATAAATATCATCTGCATGTGTTTCCTGGACAAGAGCGAATCAGAAGTAGTCAAAAACAACAGTAATTCACATCAAGAATTTCCCCAAGAGTTAACGATGAAGTTCTTGGAGCCATTTGGTGCAGCTATGGTGATTTTGCAGGAGTCCATCAAACTTCTTGCCAAAAATAAAAAGCTAGTAGGCTTAACAATTTTGCCTACCCTTCTCCTCTACTCCCTCTCTTTCTTGATCTTCGATTTCTCCTTCAAATCATTACCCAAACAAGATAATGGCCTCATGCTAACTGTCGATATGGTTACTTTTTCCTTTGCCTATTGCATTATCTCCCTCTTCTCAACAATTGCAACAATTTCACTAGTTGCCATTTCCCATACTGATCAGTGGACATTAGGCAACGAGGATTTTGATTTACTAATACTCAGATCGTGGAAAAGGCCAATGCTCACTGCAGTCTGGATCATATTTCTTATTGATATTGGTAACTCTCTCTATGTTTGGATTACTGCTAGCCCTGTGAACATGTTGTCTGGTTTTGCCACAGCTGATGCTCTCTCAACACTGATCTTGGCCATAGTGACCTCTGTGATTGAAGAAAACTGTTATGGGATTGAGGCTCTGAGAAAAGCAGGGAAACTCATTCAGGGAAAGAGGATTCAGGGTTGCATTCTGAATATTATTTTTGTTTTACTATCTATGGTCCTTACCCAAGGATTCAGCATAATTAGATGTCGCGAGGGGTCTGTAGCTGACACAATTTTTGGGTTGTTAGTTCTGAATGTCACTTGTTTGTTAAGGTTGTTACAATTTGTGGCATTCACGATCTTATATTTCCAGTGTAAGAAGAATCCGATTGAAGAGATTGAACATCTGGGAGAAGTTGAGGACGCTAAAATAATTAATATGCAACTTCTTGATGATATACAGCCATAAATAAGATCCGCAACCCTTTTTTTCCTCCAAATATTATTTTAATTCTTTTCCTAGCTTTTAACTTATGTATTCCTTTATTTAGATTGGTTTTCTATTAACTAATTGTATAATGCTCCGGTTCAAGGAGAGAATTTTTCTCCCATCGATTTCATATGGCAAACGAAACGCTGCTTAAGGTTTCTATATGTCTACATACATCTAATATGGTAAACGGCAAAAGGCAAAAGAATCAAACACATAAATAGTTTCATGCAAACTAACATTTCTTCATATGTCCAAGATAATTTAGGCAAACAACGTACACTTCATATATCAAACGAAGCATCAAGAACCTCTTAATCACGTTTAGCATTTATAATTAGACAAAATGATCTGCAAAACTTTATTATGATTTTTTTTTCTCAGGGGAAAAGCATAAGTTCGGAAATTGCTGCAATAGTCCCTAATTCTCCTTGCACCTACAAGTTTATATTAAAATTTTACTCACCAGTAAATTGGGAAAATTACTACAAAACTTCTGATTTTTGCAATTCTAAGTTTAAAATGAAGAATTTAGTCCCACTAAATCCTATTAATATGAAATGATGCTACAAGATCCGATTAATTTCATTTTTAACAAAATTAATTACCCAAGCCAAAATACAAAGGCAAAATTGTACCAGTTTATCTGCACAATGTAGCAGTATACGCATATGCGTGATAGATGTAACTGTTCATCCATTGCTGCATAACATGTTATCTTATTTTGGAGAAAAATAGTAATTCAAATTCTTTTTGGTGACGAAAGGTCTGTAGGAATAATCAATGTAAGTTTTTAGGAGGGTATGATTTTGGTGGATTACCATACTAATAATACAGTACAACCAAAACTTAGAAGACCGGGTTTCACTTAAAAAAAAAAAAAAGAAAAAAAAATTAGAAGACTGAATGAAGTTTGCTAAAAACGTATTGGTTCAAATTGTCATTTATTTGAAACTTTTTGAACTAATATAATTTTTTTGAACAGTGTGGTTCAAAGACTCCACACTGTTCAAATCTGTTCATGTCGATTTCTAAATGATAGATAACATTTTCAAAGCACAAAGCTAACTTGCAAGTACCAATTATGTGCTGATATTTAGTTCATATTACATAATGCTAACCAATTGGATGTATAAAACCAACCCAACTATTCAACATAATCTCAATCATGCAAAAAAATTTTAAGACGTTGTACGTATGTGTGTTGAATCAGAAATGTACCTATGCAACTAATTTTTACATTAACATGTAAGATAGATAGGTTCAAAAAAATTTAGTTGGGTAAGCTCTTCTTGAGCCAACTTGATCATTGGGGTGTCCCATTTCCTCAAAAGACCTTTACTCAATTATAAAAATCTCGTAGCAAGATAAAATGGAAGTCAGGCTACACATCAATCAATTACATCCAGATAATGTGTTGTTTAAAAATCCGAAACAGAAAACACTCTAGAAGCAAAGAGTCTGATTAGGCTAGATTTTGACAAATGTGTCTTTGTGGAGAAGAACAAAAACACATAAATTCGGGAAAATCAATCTTGGAAAAAAAAAATGTATATATCGTGTGGCTGTGGAAACTTTCACTGACTGCAGCTCTCTCCAAGTGAACTTTAACAGGTCAATAACCATGGTTGAGAATTGCTTTGGTTAAAAGCTTTGCAGTTAGTTCCACCTTCAACCCTTTTGGAATCCTTCTATAAAAATGCAAGGTTCATTCCAGAGAATTTCCAAGTGAGTTAAGAATGAAGTTCTTAGAGCCATTTGGTGCAGCTATGGTGATTTTGCAAGAATCCATCAAACTTCTTCCCAAAAATACTCAAAACAGAGTTTGGCCTCATGCTAATTGTTGCTATGATTATTTTTTCCCTTGCATGTTGTATAATCTCCCTCTTCTCCACAATTGCAACAATTTCTTCAATTTCCTACCCTTCTCCTTTCCTCCCTCTTCTTCTTGATCTTCAATTTCTCTTACAAATCAATACTCAAAAAAGAGTTTGGCCTCATGCTAATTGTTGCTATGATTATTTTTTCCCATGCATATTGTATAATCTCCCTCTTCTCCACAATTGCAACAATTTTACTTGCTGCCATTTCACATGCTGATCAGTGGACATTAGGCAAGGAGGATTTTGATCTACCAGTACTCAGATCGTGGAAAAGGCCATTGCTCACTGTATTTTACATTATATAAGCTACTGATGTTTGTAACCTTTTATTTGTTTGGACTATTGGTAGCCCTGTGAACATATTGTATGGCATTACCGTAGCTGATGCTTTCTCAATCTGCATCTTGTCCATATTGATCTCAGTGATTGAAGAAAATTGTTAGGGGATTGAGGCATTGGGAAAAGCATGGAAACTCATTCAGGAAAAGAGGATTCAGGGGTGCATTCTGAATATTATCTTTGTTCTGCTACTTATGGTTCTAACTCAAGGATTCAGGGTAATTAGAGGTCGGGAGGGGTCAGAAGATGACACAATTTTTGGTTTGTTAATTCTGAATGTCACTTGTTTGTTAAGGTTTTTACATTTTTGGCATTCACGGTCTTATATTTCCAGTGTAAGAAGAATCAGGTTGAAGAGATTGAACATCTGGGAGGAGCTGAGGATACTAAAATATCTGCCATGCAACTTCTTGATGATAGCCATAAATAAGACCTGCAACTCCTTTTCCTCCAAATATTATCGTAATTTCTTTTTCTATTTTAATGTAATTGTAGATTCTTGTCCTGGTTTCTAATTTATATATTCGTTCATTTTAGATTGCTGTTCCTTGTAATTGTATAAATCTTCAGTTAAAGTAGAGTAAGTCTCTCCCTGCGGTATGCATGACAAACGCAATGCTGCTTATAAGGTTTCTATCTAAACCCCTGGTGGAGGGGAGGGACAAGGGATCAAGAAGAATGGTATCCGCGGACTAGTAGTATGGCTACAAGTTATTTTAATTTTTGATGATTGAATGATAAGTTGACAGAAAATAATGAAAGAAATTAGTCTTTCTGCTATTCTTGAATGCCCAACTTTGATTACAGCAGTTACAAAGTAAATATTTGGACCCATTATATTAAACCCCTATCCCAAGTTGTTACATAAGCCATGTTGGAGAAAAAGAAAAGTTCTATTACTTCAGTAGTCAGTGGCTTAATGATATTAAAAATCCCATTTGGGGTGCCTAATAATTAATAGAGTAGATATTCCAATCTTTATTGGTGATTGTTATTTTTCTTGGCAACGTAGTGCCTATGGGTTGTGTATGTAATCTGTGCTATATTATTATCAAGCTCGAGGGCCAATCCCTATCAATTTGCTGAAGCAAACTATGTACCACTAATCGTTTCATTCTAAATTTAGTGTTTGTTCAACATACATTAATTACCCCAAAAAGAGGTTAATGAAGTGAATTCTCTTGTAAACCAAACAAACAAATTATCCTTTTTTCCCCCACACCGTATATCATGATTTATAACGTATTGGAGTATAGTGAGAGGATTGAATCTGAAAAATGAGAAGGGCGAGGTCCGTGACGGATTAGGAAGAAAGAGGCCGGAGAAGTGTGCCGAAAGAGACATTTAGGGTGCGGAGGTGGCGGGGGAGGATAAGAATTAAGTGGATAGGTCGAAGAATAAGGCCCACAAATTTGGAGTCGTTTCCAGCTGGTAGTGTCCTAGCTCACATGGCAATTTTAATCCCTTATAATCGGAAAAAATATTAAAATCACCGTGTAAAAATATTAAATGCACCTAGTGTATTGTATTGTTATGTTATGTATTAAAATCAATAATTTATCATCATGTGACGGTAACGAATCACACTAATATTTTTTGATAATAAATAATTAATTTTAGTACACCATGTAATATCGCGTAATGCGTGTAATATCTACTCCTATAATAGGATGGATCCCATTTTCCCTCAGTCAGATTAGATTCCAGGCTCCTAGTGATCCCCTCCAGAAGTTGAATCATTTCTTTTCTCTTTGGTAGGATTTGGCAACTTTTAAAGGATATATCTAATCTTGCGTGCTATCAGTGAAGCAGTGTTGTGACACCAACCCAACTTGCAAATTCGACTTCTAATAGTGGTTATCTTGTGGCCCCAGTGCTCCGGCTAGATATTTGGATTCAACAATTAAGGTCTCAAATGAGTCCAACTAGTTTAAGAGTAAAATTAGATCACAAGGTCATCAATCTCAATCCATTCATTAATAAAAGTCTAATTAAAACATAGAAATTTAATAAAATGAAGTTTAGGGGGAAAATTAACTGTTGAGATATGGGTCACTAATGAGTGAGAGAGGTAATTGTCCCTCCATATGCAATCCTATTGCAACAGCAAGTTCAATCCACAAATTCCAGATACTATAAGCATCGTTTAATGAACAAAAACAATGTGCTGCTGTAATTTTGTTTTATTGGCTGAACTACAGCAGAAATGAGGTGAAATTTTCTTCCACTGGGCACAAAATCCTACAGGTTATCGGAAGTGGCAAGTATTATAATCATCTATCAAAAATCGTAGCTGCCAAGACATGTCGTTCATTTGCAATTAGCATGCAAACCTTCACCATAAGCCAAAACAGCAAAAAATTATGTCTGTAAACAACGGCATAATGCCCATAGAAGTTAATAAAATCATAAGACAGAACGAATTTCCTTGTACCATTGCTGCTCTTCATTCATAGATGACAATTAGATCAACACTTGGTTAAAAAGCTTTAACTATTACTCTGTCCTAAAGAATCAGACTTAGTCATTTAGCGATTGATTACTCAGGACGAGGCAGCAAACTTCATGACTTATATATTACGATCCATTAAATTGTCCAACAGCATGAAAGCATCATGGATCATAATATAGTTTCAAAAGTAATGGCAAAAGCAATTCAGCATTATAATGACTTAACAAAAGAAGTCCTGAAGGTAAAGAATTTAATGTATATAGTCTGTTGACGAGGTCAGACGTTGGTATACGTAAGAGAAATACCACAAATACATCATAGAACACCGCAGTTGACTACATTTGTCAAGAAAAAATTCACTGAGCTAGTGAGCATTCAACAATCTATAAATTCTATGCCTTTCTGTAATACAGTTCGTGTTGATTGCGTCTGCTCGGGTTAGACATGTATCTCCGATTTTCAATTTCAATAGAATCAGGGCATACAGCTAAATATCCGACATAGATAAAACAGCTAACTTATATACAAATAACCCTATTAAAATCTGTTAATGTTAATTTCAAAATTATACATAATATTTTTTAAAGCACAAAACTAACTGGCGAGTATCAATTATGTGCTTAATATATAGTTCATATTTTATGTAATGCTAACCAATTGGATCTATAAAACCAACCCGCGTATTCAACACAATATCAATCATACAAAAAAGTTTAAGACGTTGTTGTACACATGGTGCCTCGAATCAGAAATCTACCCGTGCAACTAATTTTACGTTAACGGTGATGGATATCAGATAAACTAAAAAAATTTGTTGGGTCAACTCTTCTTGAACTTGATCATTGGCGTGTCCATTTCCTAGAAAGACCCTCGCTCAATTATAAACATCACGTAGCACGTTAAAATGGTAGTCATGCTACAGATTAGTCAATTATCTACAAATCCTGCGTTGTTTAATATATCTGAAACAAAAAAAAAATGTAGAAGTTGAGAGTTTGATTAGGACAGATTTGACAAATGTGACTGTGTGGAAAAAACAAAGAACACATCAATTTCTAGGAAATTGATCTTGGAAAAAATGTATGTATCGTGTGGCTAAGGAACTAGCATTGACTTGAGACTTTCCCCAAGTCATTTTAACAGGTCAATAAACATGGTTGAGACTTGAGAAAGGTTGCTTTGGTTAAAGCCTTCGTAGTTGGTGGTGCAACCTTCAACCCTTTTGGAATCCTTCTATAAAAAGCTCAAGGTATCACCAAGACCATCCCAAGAAAAATCAATGGAGAAACAGCTAAAACTAGCCTACTTCATCAAGATAAAATCACAATCTTCCCTGCTAAGAGAAGCCTTCAAGATCACCATCAGAAATGGGAGGCTTGTGCTTTTCATCACA
The DNA here is from genome assembly GCA_024721245.1 of Mitragyna speciosa. NCBI lineage: Eukaryota > Viridiplantae > Streptophyta > Magnoliopsida > Gentianales > Rubiaceae > Mitragyna > Mitragyna speciosa. The sequence continues at coordinate 9,572,169 of CM045553.1, read as the reverse complement.
TTCATCATGTTTTCCTATTACTCCCTCAAGGGTTTGGCAGATCATCTTCTCCTGTCACCCGTATTAACAAGTTTTGTGGCCAACTCCATGCCCAAAAATGGAACAACTACCGATTTTAACCTAACCTTGAACCCAGCCCTTCTCAAAGATCTTCGTTTCATTTTTGCTTACCATTTTGTAGCATGGTCTTTCTTGGGTCTGGTGTTAATGTTTGCTGTAGCAGCCACGGTGATTTCAACATACGAAGCCTATACTGCAAAACCACTGAACCTAAAAGAAATGTTACGGGGCACAAGGGGAAAGTTGAAAAGGCCTTTAAAGACAACCATTTGGATGACTCTCATCAGCTTTGCAAGCGCTGCCCTGATCTTTTTTACAATTGGAGTTGCTGGAATTATGGCTGAAGGTTCTCTTTTAACCTTTCTGAATTGGATGGTGCCGGTTTTAGCTGTGTTGTATTACGTTTATATCTCTGCTTTGTGGTTGCTAAGCCTTGTGATTTCAGTCCTGGAAGAAAACTTGTCTGGTCTAAAGGCGATTTACCAAGCCAATGAGCTCATGAAAGGCAAAAGACTGCAAGGTTTTGCTTATATGATACTTCTGATCTTAATAAGTGGAATAATACATATGATATTTTCTTCCCTAGAATCTATGATCACTACTAAGACAGCAGGATTGGTTGGTTTTGCAACCAGTATTCCAAGGATTTGGTCATATTGCCTGATAAAACTGTTTGTGTTTGCGGTGTACACACTGTTTTACCATGAATGCAAGAAGAGCCATGAAGTCGAGGAGAATCCAAATCTATATGCACCTATTGCTGCTATTGCAGATTTTTAGTGAGAATATTGTGGCCTATGTGTTTATGTAGTTGTCACATCATGAATAATGTAGCAGTGATGATGTAATCTTATCAAGAAAGGGTTGTTTAATGTTCTGTTAAGGAGATTTATATGTTTACAATATTGAATTCTCTCAAAAGGATAATAGACAAGTATAATTAGAAATTAGATATAGTTATTATACACCAGAAAAGCAGTAAATAGTAGGCAAGAATCTTGCAACAATATATAACTACTTTCAAATGGTTGTTTTTTAAAAAATATTATTGTAATAATTTTAAAAAATTTTCTCGATAAATATTTTTTTGAGATAAAAATTTAATTAAAAAAAATATATAAAGTTTTTAAAAAATATATCTTTGAAAAACAAGACCAAACAAACATAAGGAAAATGCGTGGCTCCTACAACTACCCAACAAGAACTTCAGAACATGTAAGGACTAACTCTAGAGAAATACTAATTTATAGGAATTTGTTTGGAATGAATATTTTTTGGAAAATTACTATTTTGAAATTTTTTTTAAACACTGATTTTTATTTATTTTTTATCTTTTCAATCAACCTTTTGCCTTACATAAATGCTAAGTATTATTTTTTTAAAAAATAACTTCGGAAAGTACAAATTCAATCAATTATTTTCTTATACGTATAAACTCATTTCATGCTGTTATTTTCACTTGTGAAGTACACGATGTCTAGTCTAGGTGGGGAAATATTTAGATGGATTCGGTTTACGGAATAGTTTCGTGAACTTTTTGATTCAGAAATAGCCACATCACTCATGACCTACCGTATGAATGATGTAACTGCTTCTGGACCAAGAGGTTCACGAAACTATTCTGTAAACTGGGTCCATCTAAATTTTTCCCGTCTAGGTGTACATAAGTCAATCTTATTACAAAACAATTGGTAAGACAAAACAAACATTTTATCAAAAATTTAAAATTTTCAATCTGTCATAACGGAATCAAGGACTTGAGGCATGGAAGAATATTCTAGAGACGTGAAGGAGCGGAAGCAGATTGGACCACACTGTCTAATGCAAAATTTTTTTACTCAAATAGAGCCCTCTTGGTTTAGTGTGTGTTTTAATCAAGCCTCTTTTAACTGTCAACTTTTCAAAATAGCCCTTGTTCCAATTCGCATCTGTCACTGAAGACTTCCCAATTCTGACCTGAATGGATGGATAGAACATAAGAAATAGTATATCAAAACCACACACACACAGAGAGCGACACGGCGACACGCCCCCACCCCACCGCTTAACCACCCACCAATAAGGAGAGGAAAAAAAAAAAAAAAAAAGAAAAACCTTCGGTCCCGAGATAGAAGCAGATAGTTCAAAAATGCTGCCTTGCTCAACATTGCTAGTAATGAACAAGGGTCTTTTATCTCCTGCTGATTTCCATTCTTCCACTGCTTTCAGGTAAAATTCAGCCATCCCAGTTGTCCATCTTTTGTGGTTTAGATTTCACCTATTTTATGTCTTAATCTTCTTGCTCTGTTTCAATTAAGGTAGAAAACAAGTTGTGGTTTATTTGGAATTCCTGCTTTTGTTCCAAAAGCATAATTCTTGCTTTTGTTTGTAATCTGTGTATTGATTCTAGCCTTTAATCTCGAAGCTACAGAAGGGGTCAGATAGCTTCACTTCAAGATTTCATTTTTTTCCTTTAAGGCTTGTCTTTATCTCTGAGGAATGCCGATGAATTTTGAATCTTGTTGTGGAGTAGCATATTTTGCTTGAATGGTTTAATATGCGTTTTGTTTCCAACTGTTAAAAGTTGATTACTTGGAGGTGGATGGGGTGGAGGGTGAGAAAGTTGTCTATTCACTTTAAATTGTCCTCTGTTTAGTGAAACTCATGGAGAAAAATTTGTTCTTTTCTAAAAGAATCCTATGAAAGTGATTATAACACCAACAGCTGCTTTTACCCTTTTCTAATATATTGCTGGCTACCTTATTTACCGATTGAATTTAACTTCGAGCTTGGATATGAATTATAGACGGGTATATGTGAATAGTTATCTGGAGAATGGCATTAACTATATGGTCGATTTTGATCAAAGATGCAATATCTTGTTTCTCACCTCTGAATTACACTGGCTTGATTTTCTGTTGCGTTTTCTAGTTAAGTTTCATATTTTGGAGTTTCAAATTCTGAAGTAAGTACCACTGCAATCCTGTATTTCATCTTAATGAAGTTGTTAAGGTTTTATGTAGCGTTGATCTAGAAAATTTTCTTTTAAAGTATTTTGTTGACTAAATCCTTTTAGATTTTCAAGTAACAAAGGTAATTGAATCGTCTTAAGCATTTTTTTTCACTTTCATTTTTTCAATTGGGGTTTGGGTGGGAAGGAAGGTGTAGAGGATAGAGTCAAGCATGAGAGAATACCATGAGTTAAAGGTTTCTTATGGTTATTCAAATGAGTTGGAAATCTATTTTAATTTTACAATTTCCTATTGAAAAAAATTCTTGAAAATTTCGTCTTGTCTTCTACTATTCCAAGAACCACATTTTTACATCTTGCATCTGTAATAAGGTGTCTTATAAAATGAAGAAATGCTTGTATATTTTGTTTTGTATAATTCTCTTTTTATATGACTTTATCCTCTTTCTAGATGGGGATTGAGAGAAGGACCAAATGCAATACTAAGTCTGCAAAGAAGGAAGAGCAGAGCAATTCGAGTCCTGGCGAACCCGAATGTATGCATCACCCAAGGCTTCCACATTATACTACCAATTTGTTTGGTTACAATATGCACAAAAATGTTTGTGGGTATGTCCTTGGTATTCTACTAAATGGGACTTGTTGTCATAAAAAGACTCAAGGTTATCTTATTATACATATTGCTGATTTTAGTTTGAGCTTTTTCATCAGTCTTACATAACCATATAGGATGAATTGCTATTTGCTCAATGTTGAAGGCTGATGTAGCTGGCGAGCTGAAAACAGTTGATGATTTATGGGCATCTTCCTAATCATTTTTCATAAAAAAATAAATGTGGCCTTTCACATTATCATTTCAGCTAAATTTATTTCGTTGATCAGTTGTTTCTAGTCATGGTTACCTAAGTTTCTGTCACTAAAGTACATACTGCTGAATTTTCCATTTAGTTTTATGGGCATGAATTGATGACATGAGCACCTGAATTGGTGTTTCTTCATTCTCATAGTTCAACTCTCTTGCTGGAACTTTGTTATGACATGCCAGCTTGTCCACCTTTCTTTTATTTGATGATATCCTCTTGCTCTTGGCCTTTCTTTAAACAATTCTGCTTCAGAAACTATTGTCACACAGCCTACTAGACCTATTTTATTGACAAAGAACATGCTCTAAGGAACTGCATCTTGAATAAGGTAGTTGTTTCCGCAAACTCCATAGCCAAAAAAGAAAAAATACACGCCCTTGTCTGTTTCAGGGAAATTAACTAGAATCATGATGCTAAACCTTCCCAGGGATCAGGCACTTAGAGAATGACTCTCTTATGTTTCAAGGCATGCAAAGCAGGAAACTAGAATATAAAAAAGAATAGATAAAGGTTTATGACCTAAAACTAGAATATAAAAAGAAATAGAAAAAGGTTTATAACCTAAAATTTTTTGCATGATACCAAAATATCTAAGGGGAGAAAGTGTCGCTTCACAATTGAATTGTTGGTAGTCACATGTCTTACCATATTTAGGTATCAAGATTTGTAGCCTAAAATTTTTATGCCCAAATTATCTCACGTGAAGTGGTTGAGAATTTAAAGGTTATACAATGTAATTACATAATGAATATGTTAAGCAGATGAACAAACTTCTCATAGCTCTCAAACTTTATATGCAGCAAGGTCATGCACAAAATTAAAAGTCTAGCATATCCAAGTTCCTTTTTTCTCTGGATTTCATCAGCTTTTTCCCTGCAGTAAAAAGTTTTATTTGCACTCTATCTTGTCCTTCAATTTCAGCAACAAAGACCATTTCTTTGCGATTTTGTAGGTGTCTCCGAGAAACAGAAGTTCTAGCAAAGAGGTTATCATGGTGGATCCTTTGGAAGCCAAGCGGCTAGCGGCAAAACAGATGGAACGGATAAAAGCTAAAGAGCGATTCAGAGTGAGTATTAGGATATTCTCTCTTTTTTTTTTTTTTTTTTTTTAATTCTGTGAACTTTTACTTGGATAGGTAAAGTAAAATTACTTCACATTAATTGTGAATAATTTAAATATGCATCATTCATAAAAGAGGATTTATTAGCATTATCTTAGCCTTACATGTCTCTATCCCATATATGTTTCTCCACGACTAATTTGAATGTACTCTCCAAGTGTCATCGACTTCTTTGAACTGTAATGTTTTGGATATCACGTGTAGTGTTTGCCTTTTGTGCTAGCAATTGTAAGATAACTTCCATCTTCCCCATTATGTGCCATTTTCTGTATGTGTATGAGAGGGAGAGAGCGTAAGATGCAAAAGAATCTCTTTTTCTAAGGACCTTAGGTAATGTCCTCCTACAGGGGATCTCTTTTGTCAATCATTAGTAGCAAATAAGCTCTTAGTTATTTGTCTCTTCTTTTCTGTGTGCTTTCACTTTCTGCATATTTGAACTTATTAGGACAATATTAGAATGGACCAAATGGTGGAAGGATAATTCTCATTCTGATGCATGTCGTTTAGCAGCATTATGTTATATGTCTTTTGGCACTTACTTTGGAATTAGCCTTGTCATTTGTATAATCTTTTTACATTCTCAAGCTCACATAATTTATGTTATGTTATATTATGATGTTCTATAGAGACGCCGGAAAATCGAAGCCATTAATGGTGCTTGGGCTATGATTGGTCTGACAGCAGGATTAGTCATTGAAGGAGAGACTGGAAAAGGAATTCTATCTCAGGTAACCTCATTAGTGGTTATGCTCTTTTATTTCAGAAAGAGGGATTGTTTTCATGAAGCTTGACACATTTCCTTTGTCTTGGTTTCTTTCCTTCAACAGTTGGCTGGATACTGGGCTGCATTTGTTAGCTTTTTCCTAAGATAGAACATGCAAAACTCTAGTTGAGTTGTTTTTAGATCCAGCCGTGAACCAGCTAGTTTCTTGTTGATTTTCTAGTTAGTTATTTTAGTTTCTGGTTGATTTTGTAGTTACCTATTCTTTAACCTGTACTTATGTGAATAAGGTTAAACATTGTACCATTTGGTTGCGTTGCACTTGCTAAAAGGCTCTTTCTTCAGTGCCAATTTGTCTTCTATGAACAAATGAGGAAGCAAGCAATTTGTATACAATAAAAATTATAATAAACTGACTTTTTTCTTCTGGATTCATTCATGATTTTGATTTTAAATCATACGGAGGAAACTCCCTTTGCGAGAATTTGTATTTTAGTATAGCATTTGACATTTTAAATCGAGGCAGAGACATTGGGAAAAAAAAAAAAAAAATTGCAATAGATAGTGTGTTTAGGCCCATTTTGCCAGGCTGAGGATCATTTCATAAGAGCCCAAATAGAGGAAGCCCAAGTAGATGAAACTCACGGTACAAACACGAACTTTTTGGTATCATAGGACATATGATGGCAGCCACTCTAACCAGAATATTTCTACATCATAGTATTTCATAGCAGAATTTATAGGTAATCAGTGATGGCGTGCAATGTTGTTTGCCACTCAATTGATACTAGGTAGATATAACATGATGCAAAAATTCATCATGATACTTCATTAACGTATGGATTATGATAACCTTGATCTTGACATTTGGATATAAATTTTGTTTTTTTTTTTCATTATTAGACTCACCAAGAATAAGCTTGGAAATTACGATTAATCATATTTTGCCATCTTTTTTTTATTTTGGGTCTTGGATTAAATTGTCCTTAGACTTTGGGCTTGTATATGAACAACTCTCATTCAACCAAGCCTAAATTGCTAATATTGTAACAACATTTTAACAAAGAAAAATGAAAGAGAGTAATACAAAACTAAGTAACAAAATTTACTCATTCAGATGGCATACATTTGTTCTGGAAAAATAAAAAGGTAAATTGGAATAGAACAAAGTATATGTCTAGATCAAAATACGAAAAGGTATTCGTAAAGGGCTAAAAACAAAAACTCAAAGGCATGTTATCCTTGCTGCTGACAAATTTTCGAAGTGATCCAACTAGTTCTTTTGTTTCTTCCCAAAAGAGCTGAAGAATATGCTAAAGCTTTTTAAGGGAGAAATAAAAATATGTTCTTGTTTTATTCAAAACACTTAGGAAAAAAAATACCACATTCGTAATATTCTCTGAAGATTCTTCATAACCAAATTTTATATTTAATTTTCATGTTGCCAATCTTTTATAAAAATAAAAATAAAAAACTCATCAAGAAATCCAAATCGACTTTATTAATTGGTTTCGTATGTGAAAACAGGGAAGGAAATCAAAGGTCATGAATACCCCAGGCAAAAGTACTTCATGAGAGAGAGAGAGAGAGAGAGAGAGAGAGAGAGAACAGCCTTCTAGATTTGAGGCGTGTGAGGAAGAAATTTTCGAACCTAATGGATAAGCGTTCACTGTTGGTAGTCTGAAAATTGAGAAATCTATCAGCTATCCTCGTGAAAGAAATCTGTGTGGGGCAGGTGTATCTTTAAGACCACCAAATGCTTAGCAACGCAAATAATAGAATAGTTGATATATTATTCTGAAAAATTAATAATTGTAATTCAATATATATCTGTATATATAATAAAGTTTTTGTTTTCAGATTTATCTACATTCTCGTCTTTACTTGGCATAACCTACTATACATTTTTTATAACGTTGGTACGTATTTATAAAATAATATTTACATACTTAAAGATATTATATTGTTATCGTGTTCTATCCCACTATGTCAAGATAAATATTGTTGATTTTTTCTTCTGAAGTTTTTTTTGTAATTATAAAATTATTCGTTTGCGTTTTCGTCTTTTTTTTTTTATACAACTGCTGCAGAATATTCTTGGTACATGGTTATAATTTTATAAATTAAATTTCCTATTATATCGAGCATGTGGCTTTTACTATTTTTCTCAATAATATCATCAATCTTTCTCCGATATTACTACAAAATGCCAAAATTGTTGACTGAACTTGTGTTTATACATTTTTATTTTCAATACATGCACAAAAAATTTATATAGGCAAAGCACGGAAAAAATGTAGTTTGGACATAAAGGTAACAATTAATGTTCATTTCTTATTGAAAATGATCCTTGAAAAAATTGTGTACTTTAAGCCCTCTTCAATCTCCAATTCTTGTTTCCCATAAAATCAATTAAATTTATGAATTAGAAATTATGATTAACTTTTCAGGAGATTTTATCAGGGCATGGCAGGTCATTAAAACTTTTTTCAAAAAACTTAAAAAATTAAATAAAGGTGAAATTCGTACGACTAATGTGTTCTCGTAATCGATTTGAACGAAAGATGATAATTGGAAACCTTATATTTAGAAGATTCGAAAGGAAACTTTCCACATAAGAAAAGAAGACTCGAAGGTCATCACCTTGGACATAGAAAATTGCCAACTCTGGTAGTATTTGATTCCTTTAAACTTTTACTAAAGTTGCTGAAAGGAAAAGTTTCATCACCGGAAAGATCAACTCCATAGTTTTCCTCCTAAAAAGAACTCCATATAATAGAAGCAACATTTTTCTCTTTTGCCATATGTCTGTCAGGTCATCTTCAACTTTTTCAACCTTTCCTCCTCTTTTTTTTTTTTTTTTTTTTTTGGGCAACTTTTTCATGCTTTGTTGTTTAAGTGGAAATACATATTAGTGAGATCCAAACTCAAGAATTTTATCCTTAAACATGTTCAATTTCTTTATGATTCGCGTTACAAATTTCTTTCTTATATAATTTGAAATAAAGTAAAACTCCAAGCCTTTGAGAATAAAATAGATAATAAGTTCTTCTTCATTTTTAGCTTCACTAGATCACAACCATTCTAAACAACAAAAAGTTTGGTTCTAGTGGCCCAATTTACTTAGTTTCCAATCAACTAAATGTATAAGATTAAAGAGGGGGGGGGGGGGGGGAAGCCTTTTAAATCACAATTATTTGGTTAATTCTCAACAATTAAACACCCCTTCCTTGTTTTAATTACCGATGAAGAACTTTTAGCCATTCAAAGTGGCTAAAGGCTGGAGGCCTTTGTTTAATTTGATATTGACACGCACTAAATTTGATGTTATAACTTCAAATCCATACTCAACTTTCAGCCATTAGGATAAGAACCTCGTAGGATCACCAACTAGACTTATGTTATCCACTAAACTTATCAAAATCTCGTAAATTCGCCTAACTATTTGGAGCCCGTTACAATCTTCTTGTTTTTTCTGACAATGACTTGCAATTCTGACAAGACCACCATTATTAACAATTTTTCCTGTGATGCACAAATAATTGAGAACACAAATCAGTTTGTGTTGAAATTGGTTTGTGTGACAAGGAATAGAATAGTTTGGTCGAACCCATGATGGTTCCCAAATGGAAGCAGCTTCCTAGGAAAGAGAATTGCTCAGTCACAGCCCGCAAAGACAAAATGAGATAACCATTGACCTAAAGAAACAAATGAAAATGGAGGAGTTGGCGTGTGGATTGGAAATGGACGCAAACCCAAGCCAAAAACAATTAGAAAAGTCTTTGTAGTTCTCGTTTGTCAAACTATCTAATTCCCTCAAGACACTTCTATTCTAGCTAATAACGTGGCAAAGATCAACTCCAACCATTGCATGAATTCATAGACTTTTTAGGTCTATGCTAATCTTGAAAAAGATCGTGGTGGGCTCACAAGTCACCTTTGTACTAGATATGGGGTATCCAAAACAACATTGTTGGTAATTGAGTTGAGGGCCATCATGAACAACTACGACCTGTCCATGTGGACCAATCAGACAACTAGCAGTCAACATCCTCGTAAAGAATGTATTTTTAGCGTATTCTTTTTAATATACAAATATATATTGACACTCCAATTTTTATTATTTTTCATTTTATATATTTAAAAATAGGACGTTAATAAAAAAAAATAGTGTCAGTAACAAAGAATACAATTTTAATATTAATACTCTTTTCTTTTGGCCGCCGCGCATGGTCCTAATGAAATTTATATTTCCAAAAAGTGAGAAATTGCTCCGCTAATTGTCTAGAAAGATTGACAATATACTAGTAGATAACTAAATATGACCACTATGGAAATTTTTTCCTTGAGGTAATCATATATCTTTATCCCTGATTATTATTTTGATTGGGGTCTAAAAATTGACCAATTTCAAAGAATTGTTTAATAAAAGTTCGGCTGTAGGTTTGGAATTTGCCTTTGCGTGTTCTTAGTGCCATAGACTTACTTTTCAAAATTCTAAGCAGGAAAATAAACAGTGCTAAACTCGATAGCCACCATCCATAGATATTTTAGAGGATGAAATTTGGACCAAAAAATTGGAATAATAATAAGGAAATCTGCAGCCAAAATTGAGCTGGGGTAGGGCTCACTTTCTACCCTTTACCGCACACACAATGATCAACAATATAAAATCTCCACATGAATATGCGTCTGAAAAGACCGACAAAATTCGCAGCGACGCCTCAAATACGGTAGATATTAGCTACTAAGTTGAATTAGTTTTTCCACATGCATTTGTCTAATACAATGTATTTGAACAATCATAAATACATGGAGCTACTCCACTCTGTGGGAAAAGTAAATTAGTGACAGGTAAGTTAATTTGTAAAGGGCTACTTGGCTAACGCCAACTTGCAGGTCCAAGAATTGTAATATTAATGCATAAAATTAAAGTAAGAATTAATACTAGTAGTTGCCTAGAAAAACAATAATTGACACTAGTAATTGAATGTGTACTTTCGCAAAACGAGGGAAAAAAAGAAAGAAAAAGGATTGCTGCCTTTCCTTATACTGCCCAACTTCCTAATTCTCAAAACAGAAATTAAAAAAATAAAAATTCTTCATAGGATATATATGTTTTATTCTCGAATATATACATGGATCGAGGACAACCCCGCTATAAGAAGAAAAATATCTTGTAAATTACTAAATACATATGAGCAAATAATGGTGATGGACCGTTTATTATCATTACTTAACAATAGGTAATTGGTGCTAGTGTGTTACATGACGTGAAATATGATGCACAATATGCACCCAATGCCTTCCTGCTGTAAGGTATCCCGATGTCGGCAATTCTTGGCGTACCGTTAGAGTATGACATTTTGGGTGAACATTGAATAATTATTGGTCCCTTCGACTAAAAATAGTAACATTCATGTCTCTTAGTTGTCATCCTCCATTATTGAGTTCAATATTAGGACATACACATTGCTACATCTTGAGAAACGGATTGTGTTACATTGTCTACAAATAGGATCTTGAAAGCCAATATATAAAATGGTTTTCTTTCCCATTTTATTTGTAGTAATTAGAGTAAAGGCAAAAAAAATTTTGGTACATATACTTGGGGTGGTTACTGATACATATTAATGATGACATCCATTTTTTCTCTTATTTGGTAGGACTAAATGGGGAAAAGCATAGCTTTTCCTTGGTTCCAACTTAAATGTGAAATCAAAATTTGTGGCTTATAAATGTTAAAGTCCATAAGGGTTTTTTATTTCAACTTGTAGCTTATGTATTAGTATGGCCTAACATCCTCAATGAATGTAGCTAATGTAATAGTTAACAATATAGGGTCAGAAGATCGTTTCCATGATTCAAGAGAACAGAGTAAAAGGTGCATAAGACATTTTTCTTAAAAAAAGATAACAAATAAGAGCGGACCATTAATAGGTTTCATATGTTACGACTTAGGAGCAAGTGAAAAAAGTCCTTATTATATGGAAAAAGGCTTTTCATATGACTAATAGGTTTTCATATTCTGCGGCGTATATATATGTGTTTTTGTATGTGTATGTATATGTATATGTTCTCTCATAAACAATGTACATTTGATTTTAGTGTTAAATAGCCCTTAATTTTCACTTGTTTATTAGACTAAAATGTCCTTTTTATGAATGTATACTTAATAGGATTATCTTAATATATACTTCAAAATTGTTTCCTTTATATCACTTTTCTCAAAAATTATTATCGAGAAAGTATCTGCTTTTCCTACCATAAATTTTTGTCATCGTGATTTCAAATTCATTAAAACAAGCAAGACATCATTGTCCTAAAGATTAACTAAATTGCATCAAGCAAGACATCATTGTCTTAAAGATTAATTAAGGTACATCATGGTATATTCTGCATAAGAGCATGAACCGAACATATTTCCACAAAGGTTAAGTCACATGCAATTAACAAATGTGTCGATACACTACAGACAATTGATTGGTCTCTTGCTCTCTTGCATACTGAAAAGGCAATACCATGTCTTTAATATTTTGTTAACCTTTAAAACTTTGTTCTTTGTTAAGATGAAAAAGTTGAAATAATAATATAATTAATTTGAAAGATTAAGGATCAGCATAACTTAGTCAAAGATGTCGAGTAGTCTTGAACTTGCTACGAATTTTCAATCATTTTAGGAGCCTAACGTGTAGCTGTCTACCTTGAAAATGACATTTGGAAAATGGGATACAGAAATGATAAAAGAAAGATAAGAGCTGAGATAAAGATCAACTTAGAAAAAACTTTTGGGACAATTAGAATGGAACTATCGTGGAAGTTGTTATTTCCTAATAAGTCAAGTCATTGTTTAGCTGCCTTATATAAAGAAACTTTCTTTTATAGTGGCTATGTATAATCCAGAAGGTAAGCAAGCACCAAGAAGAACTAAAAATTATAAAAGACAACGTTGGAGAATATTCTTAGGAATAAAACCATTCAATGAATTGGAGCTTAGAAACAAGAAACATATATGACGTCGAAATACAATATTAAACTAATCTTGTTCTTTGAATACTCACTTTTTATTGATAAAATTTTATGCGTTTTGCAATGCGCCATTGAATTTTCTACAAAGACAAGTTTTTCCAATATACACTCACCTTTATGTAAATTTCTTCTTTTTCAATTTTTTTTTTTTGGTGTGTGTGAAAAGAGGGGAAGGGGGGGTGTAGACGTTCATGTAAACTTCATGTATTACAGCTTTGTACTTTTTAAAAACATAAATATAATAATAAACTAGCATCTTTATAATGCACATATTTTTTTCCCTTTAAAAGAAGTGAATTAATAAGTACATAAACTCACTCGTCTTTCACATAATTTAAAATGATGATTTATGTTATCATCTTTTTTTTTGGGGGGGGGGGGGGGGTAAGTTGAATTAAATAACAAGAACATCAAATCATATTTGTTTCCATAGAACAAAATTATCATTTAAAATTATGAGTTAGTTTATTAATTTTCAATGTTAAACAACGAACGCTCTTGTACTTTTGTTGGGAAGTGACCTACATTGGCCGGCATGTCACTGGGGTGATGGCAGGAAGCGATAACTAGCAAACTAAGTTAAAGCATTGCACCAATCTTATGAATGATAGTTGAGGATATAAGAAAATTTGTTGATGAAATTCAAGATTAATGTCATTAATTATGTTCTAAGATCTACACCATTTCATGAATTTTGATGAGTTGTTTGATGCAGAAAGATAATTGTGAACAAAATTTCAGATTATCAACAATTAATTTATAAGATCTACATCTTCATCCATTCTCACCCTAGCATAAAATTTTCCCATTTAGTATGCATAATGGTAGGAATGTTCTTAGGCAGTATGCTTGTTAAGTTGGCCACAGTATACTGACATCAACAACTAAAAAGTCTCAATGGACTGGATTCAGCACAAAGAACAAACTTCCTTTTCTTTTAGAAACTTTTGATAGGTAAGCAAAGCAGGCAATTGGTCGCAGCCATTTATGAAAAGGGCTCGCTTTATCAGAACCAAAGTGAATACTTTTCTTTATGTGCTACTTTGCCATGTTTCTTAATCTTCTTACTTTTCTAAGAATTATAATCAAGTTGGAAGGAGAAATCAAGGGATAAAACTTATTTATCTATATATTAGAATTTAATTATTATTAAGTCAGATTTAAGTATCACACATCTCTATTAAGATAACTATTAATTAAGTTAATAATTGATTGGTGTGGATTGGTGTGGAAGTGTAAAGCTTGAACCTAATCCAATATAAATCGCCAGTCTTATTGACAAAGACGTAATAAAAGCATTCTTTTTTTTTTTTTTAAGTTTTTGGCAGGATAAGAAGAGAACTATCAGAAGAGCGTGGCTTTCGTTCCTACATTAAGATTATTATCCACGCATCAAAACATGTTATCTGGGTGAAACATTATCTAGGATTATCTAAATTGCAACAGTTGGTTTCCTAAAAGACAAAGAAATTTGTAACAATTGCCAAGGTAAGAAGAAAACATATTGGATAATTCCATAAAGATTCGAGTTAGTAAAGAGTAGAGACAATGGCGAACAACCATTGTACATAAATTGTGTTTGTGTGGTTTTTTCGTCGTGTCCTTAATTACTCTATTTTTCACTTTTGATATCGACAAAACGAAATGCCAAAATCCACGTAAATATGCTAGCATATTCTTTTGTGGCTATTGATACGATTGTTGTTTTCATGCTAATTATAAAACCATACATGTTAATTAATTAGTCAACTTCATTGACCACTCTTGGAGTTTTATCAATATTTCAAAACATGCTTGTCTTGTTTATGAAATTACAAAGAGATATATTAACTTTGTTTCATCTGCATGTTATGTAATCTAATTTTAGTAAAGGTTTTAATTATTTTTTCGATATTACTCGAGAAAGTCATGAGAAAAAAGGATCAATGTAATTACAGCTTGAGAGAAAAATGATATACTATATTGTACTCTTCTATCTCTCTGACAATATATTGTTTTTTAAACTATACATACGTGTATATACTCACGCATATATATCTTCTTTTCTGTATCACTTAAAACAGTACTAAGATTTTTCTTTTAAAAAATATGAAATACCTATCCAAGAAGTACACTATGCAATGTTAACGAGCCGCTCTTAAGCACAATAAACTAAATTTTCATAAATTTATAAAAAAATTTCTATATATGATAAATGACACTATTACACGAGAAAGGAGAATTTGGCTGGCGTTGGTAGAATTCGATCCCGACCTCTAGAATAGAATTATAAAACTTTAACCGCTCAACTATCTCTATTCGTTCCCAAAAAATTTTTATATAAAATTTATCAAACTTGATCCTAGACTTCTTTATTTTTGTTTCCTGACCAGCAAAATGGATAAAGTGGACCCCACGGCAAATGCTGATCATGGCGTGGGCCCCACTTCCAAGTTCATCTCGGATAACCATATTAATGATCTAAAGACTAAATCCAGACAACCAAAAAAATCAAACCCATCTCACCAGAGGGGAAAAAAATTAATAGAACAAGAAAATTTACTGACATCTGACAGCAGCTTCCGTGAAGATTAAGCCGCGTGTCCAGCAGAAGTCATCTCTCCTCTGCCGGTTTTGTTTGGTGAGAATTGGGTCAGCGAACAAATCGGGCCGTTGGATGCGACTACGTGAACCAATAACTAAGTCAAAATCCAGAACTATCCGAGTCAGTGGTCAATGTTAAAGAAAAGGGCAGAGAGAGAGAGAGAGAGAGAAGGGCAGCCTTGACTGACTGTGACCGTGAGCCAAGCGACTCTCCTCTTATCCGTCTACCCTCGTACCTTGGTTGAAAAATTAAACATCGATTCGGACACGCCACGTTTCAGTTTGGTAATAAAAAAAAAGTAAAACACACGTGCCCGCGTTCTAGAATTGGTCGCCTTCTTAGGATCGCAGATGATTTTGGCGATTTCTTCAAACCTTTTGGGAAGGATTGACGTTAATGTGATCCGTGTGAATAGTCTGTGGTAGTAGATTTTTTATGACTTTTATGGTTGGGTTGGGGGAAGTTCTCTTGTGAATGAGTATCTGCTACACCACCAACTTTCAAAATATGCAACTTTTTTTTTTTTTTCCAAACCTATTTACACGATTAAAGTAATTAAATCAAGATGCTTAAACATCCTTATCCCAATCCATCTTTGGCTTCCACTTACCTCCTATAGCTATAGTATTTTGGTATAGCATCTTGTATACTGTTATTACTGTTAAACTAATAATAATAATAAAGTTATTATTGTTGTTGTATACAGAAGATAATGTCTCACGTTGAAATACAAAGGAATTTTAAACTAATTAATAAAGTTTATGAGTCACTTTATTCATTATCAATTGATTTTGAAATAGAAGCTCGAGTTCTTTAATAATTATACTTAACAACCTACTCTTGATAAGTTGGAAATATTAAAGATATTCAAGCTTAATCCAACTAATCTGTAATTTATTCTCAAATGATCTTTATATAGCGAGGCTTCCATCAAATATGAAATAGGTTGATTCTTAATTCAATCACGTATAATGCAAAGCATTCTTGGCATTAAGCTCATGCAATAATACTTGAAGAAAAGGAAAATTTAAACGAAAAACTTCGCATAGGAGAAACATAAAAAAGTGATAGTGAATTTTTATTTTATCGACTTCTCCACTGAGAAAAACAAGCGAAAACTCGGCAAAATAGAAATAACAATCTATTGTTTCAAAAATCAAGTGTCTCATTGCATCGAAAAGTTTGTTCACATGAACTGCTGATGATTGGTGTAAACTTTTGACTTTTGTGAGATTGCAGATGTCAACCGGCCCAACTACAAATGCAACAGGATACAAGACAAGACCTAGAGTTTTCTGTTTTTTTTTTTTTTTTCCAGTATATGAAAATTTATATATTTATGCAACCATAAAAAATTCTTTGTATGAAAACCAAAAATGTATCAAATTTCCTAAGTTTTTTAGCCAAAAATGAGCTTTAAAATCCAATCCTTCCATTACCATTTGCAGTTGTGGAAAACCAAAGGTCTGAACATGAATATTTAATATGAATAAATCAGTTCGAATGAAAGACTAATATTGATATGGTCACTGACTCAAAACTCGTTTTTGCTAGGCATTAAATTAATACTATTACTAGGTCGAATTGAATGTATTAACTCTTTCTGGTTTATAACTTGTGAAAAGTTTGACCTTATCCAATGGGTCAAAAAATACGTTGATTAGCAACTATTACCATGTTTTTGACTCCTCAAATCCGACCACTCCAAAGAAAAAAAATGAAAAGTCTACCATATTTAACTAATTACAAAATAATAATATAAAAAAAGAAATAATCAAGTCTACCTTGGTAAATAAAGTCTGCCAACATCCAAAATTTTCAACACAATCTAGGAACATCGTATGTACGACTCTCTTGACAAACACAGTCAATATTCTTGTTTTCCCCCTTTTCTTTACAACAACCGTAGTCAACGTTCTTCGCATAACATACCAAAAGAAATTTATTTGGTGCAACTAACTTAATTGCACGTTAGAAAACTCTATATTTGTATAATCCCTCAAAGATGAGGGTTGGTTGAATGATTTAAGCAATTCAAATCCAAAACGTTGAATGCTTGGCTTAAATGCCATTATCATATTGGATTAGCATAAAAAAAATATTATGGATTAACATAAAGAAAAAAAATTACGATAATATCATATTAATATTGACACGCATGAACACAGGAGGAAATAATAAAAAATATCCTAGACGAACTGGATAAGCAAGTACAAAAAATAAATATGCATCCAAGACACTCTTAGGGTATGTTCTCAATAGCTTTTTTTTCCTACTTGATTTTAACTTTTAATTTTTGAAAAACTTATTTTGTAGTGTTCTCAATTACTTTTTTTTTACTATGTTTTTGAATTTTTTTAAGCTAAAATTAGGAGCAGTTGATTTTTAACTTTTCTAAAATTAGTTTTTATAAAAATTAGAAATTATTGAGAACAAGCCCTCAATTTCAAGTAGAGAAGAATAAAAATTACCTAGATCTTAACTTGAATATATTTGTTTTCTTCTTTTAATTTGTATTAAAATAATATCTACGTGACAAATTAAAATAAAAAAAAAAAGTTCTAACATGCTTTTCATTTGTTTTTCTTTGCATTAACTAACGCGATCGTGCACATCATCTTTTTCCACTCTTTTCTGAAATTTCCAAGCTGTTTCAACTCTTCCAAGTGCCAGAAATCTTATAACAGTAGTTTTTTTTTTTTTTTTTTCTGATGTAGCAAGTTGGCCATATTCATTTACTCGAAAAAGAAAAAAGGGTTGACCATATTTATAACTCCTAATAGACAGATAGCTCTGCAAAAATTAGGTAACTTCCCCATTAAATTCTGTCTTATTGCATAATTTGACATGGTACAACAATATTTTCTCATATCACATCCACCATTTTCTAACTAATAAACAATTACACAAGTCTTTCTTGGTTTGGTAAGTCAAACCTAAAAAGCATAATTTTCCAAACTGGAAGAAGGGTTCGAAGTTTCCCACTTTGGATTTGATTTTAGCAAATCACTAGTAAATTTCCTACAAATTCCAATCCAAAAAAGATAAAATTGTGTGTGTGTCAAGTTTTGACATCATCCACAAACCGTATGACGAGGCTAATCACACCCTAATTACGCCAATTAAAGAAAGAGTCACACGGAGTGAATATTGTTTGGATAGTTTGAACCGTGACTCCTCTCTCCATTCGAGCCAGCTGTTGTCTGTATCTGCGACCCAGTCAGACCTTAATCTCACAAATAGCTGTAAAGTCCTTAGGACATTCCCATATCCAAGCACGTGCTTTTTTATTATTATTATTAACATAATCTAAATCTAAAACCTAAATCCCACCTTATAATTTTTATTCACACCCACAACCCTTGATTAACGGATCTCCCTTTTCTCAAAACCACACCCCCCCCCCCCCCGCCCGGCCCTCCTCCCTCTTTCCCTCTTAATTTAATTAATTGAGTAATTAATTTAATTAATTACCATTTCAGTTACCCATTCCCTTTTGTTTGCAATCCACCCCTGTCCCGCCAACCGGCTATAGCCGGTAACACCTGCCAAAACCTAAAACTCAACAAGAAAAAGCTCGAAAGCACTTCAAGAGCCGAGTAGCGTGTTGTTGCACCTCGGTCACATTATGGGCCACGTTATTTACATGTAATGTTGACACATAAACTCAAGTACTACCAAACCTCCTGCCTACAAATGAGAAGAAAATCATTCACAAGCCGGTATGAGTTAGAAAGGAAAAATGGTAAAAATAAATTACTTGGATATATATGCTCTACTATATTTTGTAGTGGCATCAACACAAGGATTTGGTGGACCATATTTGTAACCCTCTAATTTTGAGACACTTTGCAAAACAACTAATAAACTTTTCGATAATGATTCTTGCTGCATAATCTCGAGTAATACAAAACGTTGTATCATCGAGTATGTCCTCCAAAAGTTATGTCAAAAAATTAAAGCTTTTGGAAAATCTTATGAGAATATAAACTTCCTTTTTATTAATATTATTATTAGATTTTCCTTTTATAATTTTTGTAACAATATATATATATATGGTAGTATTACTAGTATTTATTATTATATATATCGATGAATATGAGGATGGTGAGGGAAGTCATTAGTCAATCTTGGCCGTCCAAACAACTCAATTACGTAGTCCCATATTGGTAAGTCGGTCCTCCTCTTCGTTCTTATCCTTTGCCACCACCTTGTTACTTCTTCATTCAATACAAAATATTCATTTATATATTTTTTGCTCAAGATTTTTCTCTACTTTCCATATAAGTTCTTGGATGAAAATTCCATATAATAACTCTTGCATTCACATATTCATGAGGTATATGCTTTTTGTTTGTAACACTCATCGATAAGAAGAAGAAAATAGCTTCCCTTAGCCATAGCCAATACAGCAAGAAAATAGTACTTGAGAGAGTAGTAGTAGTACTACAAAATTAAATAGATAACAGACCACCTTAAACTCCTGCTTCATTGAACCCTGTTCTCTGCTTCTTTGTTCATAAAACAGGATTTGGTTTTGTGGTGTTTCTCATCATGTTGTCGAGATCTTGTTTCAATCTTCTCAACCTTGATGATTATTCATGTAGTGATTGGACCAGGATACCAAGAGTCATGACTTTTCCTGGGATTATATCAGATTTTGATGACGAAAACAATGGTGATCAGGGCCCAACGGAAGACAACTCTGAAACTGTTTCATCAGTGAATCAAGAGAGGAGGGTCATTGTTGCTAATCAGTTGCCGGTGAAGGCTTACAGGGGCGACGAAAAGAACGGAGAAAAATGGTGCTTTGATTGGGATAAAGATGCATTGGTTTTGCAACTGAAGGATGGGTTCCCTTCCGATGTTGAAGTTGTATTTGTGGGGTGTTTGAAGGTGGAGATTGATCCAATGGAGCAAGAAGAAGTGGCTCAGTTGCTGATGAATAAGTTTAGGTGTGTACCCACTTTTTTGCCATTGGATTTAATCAACAAGTTTTATCATGGGTTTTGTAAGCATTATCTTTGGCCTTTGTTTCATTATATGTTACCTGTGATATCCAGCCATGGCGTCAGGTTTGATAAGAGTATGTGGCAGGCATATGTGTCAGCTAATAAAATCTTTGCTGATAAAGTTATGCAGGTGGCCAATCTTGATGAGGATTATGTCTGGGTACATGATTATCACCTCATGGTATTACCCACTTTTTTAAGGAAAAGTTATAGTCGTGTAAAGCTTGGATTTTTCTTGCATAGTCTTTTTCCATCTTCTGAAATTTATAGGACATTGCCTGTTAGAGAGGAGATTTTGAGGGCTTTGTTGAATTGTGATCTTATTGGTTTCCAAACATTTGATTATGCTAGGCATTTCTTGTCCTGTTGTAGTAGAATGTTGGGATTGGATTATCAGTCAAAAAGGGGCTATATTGGGCTTGATTATTATGGTAGAACTGTTAGTATTAAAATCCTCCCCGTTGGCATCCATATGGGACAGCTTGAGTCTGTTTTGTCATTTCCAGACACCGGTGAGAAGGTGAAGGAGTTGAGGCAAAAATATGAGGGGAAAATTGTGATGTTAGGTGTTGATGATATGGACATGTTTAAGGGTATTAGCTTGAAGTTTTTAGCAATGGGACAGTTGTTAGATGAGCATCCAAAATATAGGGGAAGGGTGGTCTTGGTTCAAATCATGAATCCTGCAAGGAGTCGGGGCAATGATATCCAAGAGGTTCAAAATGAGATCAATAGAGTTGCTAGTGAAATTAATCACAGGCATGGGAAACCAGGATATGAGCCTATTGTCTGCATCAGTGATCAAGTTTCAACCCAGGATAAGGTTGCATATTATGCTATTTCTGAGTGTGTTGTGGTGAATGCTGTAAGGGATGGTTTGAATCTGGTTCCTTACAAGTACACGGTGTCTAGACAGGGTAGCCCTTATTTGGACGAGGCCTTTGGGCTTTCTGGACCTGGAACACCAAGAAAGAGTGTAATCATTGTTTCAGAGTTCGTTGGATGTTCTCCGTCTCTAAGCGGTGCCATCCGTGTTAACCCTTGGAACATTGATAGTGTGGCTGATGGTATGCATTCGGCAGTTGTAATGCCAGATGTAGAAAAGGAAATGCGTCACGAAAAGCATTACAAGTACATTTCATCTCATGATGTAGCTTATTGGGCCAGGAGTTTTGACCAGGACCTAGTAAGAGCTTGTTCTGAGCATTATCTTAAGAGGTGCTGGGGCATTGGCTTTGGTTTGGGTTTCAGGGTTGTTGCTTTGGACCCTAATTTCAGGAAGCTTTCTGTGGAGCATATTGTCTCTGCTTACAACAAGACCTCGAGCAGGCTAATACTGCTCGATTATGATGGTACAATGATTCCTCAGGATACAGTGGATAAAAGTCCAAGTGATGAAGTTATTTCAGTCTTGAATAGTTTGTGCAGCGATCCAAAGAATATTGTGTTCATTGTGAGTGGCAGAGGAAAAGAATCTCTGAGCAAATGGTTCTTTCCATGTCAAACACTTGGTCTATCTGCAGAGCATGGTTGCTTTACCCGGTAAGTTCTACTCCCCTAATTTATTTCCCAGTGGTTATGATTCTTTTTTAACATGCTAATAGTTGTTCTTCTCTCTGTTATTTATTTTTTCTATTTCCGCTTGATAGGTGGACAAAGGATTCCCCGTGGGAATCTTGCATATCAGCATTGGACTTAGATTGGAAGAAGATAGCATTTCCTGTGATGGAGCATTACACAGAAGCAACTGATGGTTCTTCTATTGAGCAGAAGGAAAGTGCCATTGTTTGGCACCACCAAGAAGCTGATCCTGACTTTGGCACTTGGCAGGCAAAGGAGCTGCTTGATCACTTGGAGAGTGTGCTTGCAAATGAACCGGTGGTTGTTAAAAGAGGCCAGCATATTGTAGAGGTCAAACCGCAGGTACAAATCATAAGATTATTATTGACACGATACTAGTCATTTAGTTAGAGTTTCTTTATTAATTTCATTCAGTAACAGGTATTTGCCAATTTAAAGGCAAGAGTACAACTGATGTGTGAACTTTATAATGATTGTGCATTTTATCTTAGTGTGAAAAATGATAATAATCTCTTGCTATTCAAAAGTTAAAATGCTTATTTAATTTGGCATAAATACTATATTTCTACTGTGGCAATGATAGGAATCGGTGACTGAGTTTTTACAGTTGTTGTAAATTGTACAAATTTTCGATTGAAACAGATTTTGCTTATCATAGATGCCCAAGTCATTAACATCATTTGCACTGCAGGGAGTAAGCAAAGGTGTAGTGGTTGAGAAACTCATTGCAACAATGAGTGGTAGAGGAAAGTCCCCAGATTTTGTGCTGTGCATTGGGGACGACAGATCAGATGAAGACATGTTTGAGAGCATTGCTAGCTCGGTTGCCAAGCATTCTTTGCCCGAGTTAGCAGAAGTGTTTGCCTGCACAGTTGGTCAGAAACCAAGTATGGCAAAATACTATCTTGATGATACTTATGAAGTCATAAAAATGCTTCAAGGCCTTTCTGTGGCATCAGCACGGCTTCTGCCAAAGCCTTCCCATTTTCAGGTCTCGTTTGAAGGTCCTCTCTGAGGATGGACAAGACAGTAAGATGTTTAAAGTTCTGCTTTACCATGTGAATTGCCTGTACAGGCACTCGTCTAGAGCTAGAGAATACATCTTTGTACAGAAAAGATACGTTTTATAGTTTGAAAGCCATAGCAGGAAAGTTAACGATACTTGAAATCAAATTATCCCCAGCTTCCCATGTCATTAGTGAACTCACGTTCTGCCTGACCAGTAGGAATTCAATTTTAGCTTTTAGCATTTCACTGAATTGGTTTAGGCATCAACAGGAGAATGTTCTTACATATTTGTTTAATCTTTGAAATGGAATTTTTTTTTTTTTTTGTTGCGACACCTGTATTCATTCTGACCAAGATATTCTTGTCTTTTTTCTTGTTTTTGATAAATAGATATTATTATCTAGTAATATTAAGTATGTGGTCCAAACTAAAAAAGATGGTGGCCAGATAACGTAGCTCAGGTGGAATGGAAGTCTAGTCTGATTCATGACGCTTATTTTGGCTCTGTCCAAGTGAAATCCTTGTAGATATTAATTGGGGCTTTTTTCGTTATAGCATATGGTCATGAGATTTTCTATACTTATGGTGTTACTCACCTAAACTCTTCTAAGCGATAGATAGTATTGCTTTGATTAAATCTACCTAAAAGAACCCATGAATGAGATGCCCCGAACTCATAGATGGTTCGTGCACTTGTCTCCGAGAACTTTGAGAAAAATGGAACTAAATTAAAAGAAGAAGTCTTCGAATCTGGAGTTTTTACGCTCTTGGAAGCCAGTCTTAGATCAAAGGCTAATGGCAAGGCACGTTGCAACAAGTTTATGCCATTACCAAGAACAGGTCTTTCCATAACATTCTTGTTTGCCAGAGACTACCTCAGTTACTGTGGAACCCAACTTCAATAGCAATTTATTTCGTCCATGTGTTCCTGGTTTTTTATTCGATTATGCAGTTGTTTTCTGGGTAGCATCTGGACATTCTTGATATGTTTTGTTGTTAAATAAAGATATCTTACACAACCTGTCAAACAACTTTGACCTCTGTCCTGGTGGAAATAATGATAACTCTTTTGTAGTGCTACTCACAAGAAGTTTTACTTTTCCTTCTCTTTTTTTTTTCCCCCCCGTCCAATGGTTGTGATGTTTAGTTCTCACAACTACATTCAACGAAATATTGGAGTTATCGAAAAAGCTTTAACGAAAGAAAAGAGGAATGTTGCCTGGTTTTGTATGAGCAAATTACTTGGATATTCATCAAGCTTCGGTGAATTTATTCAAGAGGGCCATATGACTAAAAGGTCTAGTAGACCTGATAATTCGACTATTTCATTTGCGACGAAGGTTTAAATAAGTTTTTGGCATCAAAACGTCATGGATTACAAACATGAATCTAAGTTATATCGTCGCTTATAATTATCTAATTTGATATACGATAAAAATTGTATTAGATTTTTTTTTTATGTCAAGAATTTTCATGGAAAAGGGGATAAACCTAATTCCTCAAACCAACTCAAAAGGTAATTGCTGACTTTTGAGTTGGCCCAAGGGACTTATCTACTTACCACTCGACTCTATTCTAATCGATGTGGGATTAAGAGAAAGGAAACTTGGGAGCCGCTACTAAGGGGTAACCACCACTCACTCACTAATGTTGTTAACCTCTTCACAAGTCTTACATTATATCCGAAAATTGTATTAGAGCTGGTGGAAATAATTATAACTCTTTTGTAGTGCCACTCACAACAAGTTTTAATTTTTTTTTTTTTTTCCGTTCCAATGGTTGTGATGTTTAATTCTCACAACTACATTCAACGAAATATTGGTGTTATCGAAAAAGCTTTAACGAAAGAAAGGAGGAATGTTGCCTGGTTTTGTATGAGCAAATTACTTGAATATTCATCAAGCTTCGATGAATTTATTCAAGAGGGCCATATGACTAAAAGGTCTAGTAGCTCTGATAATTCGACTATTTCATTTGCGACGAAGGTTTTAAATCAGTTTTTGGCATCAAAACGTCATGGATTACAAACATAAATCTAAGTCATATCGTCGCTTATAATTATCTAAGTTGATATACGATCAATATTGTATTAGATGCCCCCCCCCCCCCCCCCCCGGACCCCTTGCTGGTCTGTTAGTCGTGGTCTTAGCATTTATTTCCATATTCTTTTATTACTATATCCGAAAACACTGTCAAGACATGCTGCTCTTTTATCTTTGAAGAGTCGCAGTATATTATCAAAATGTGATTCAACCTTGATATATTTGAGTCGAAGTTCGAAGCTCTTGCCATCGCTGACAATTTAAATGGGAGAGTATGCTTTGTTTAATATAATCCCATCTCCAAAAAACTAACAATAATGGCTAGAAAACAATTGCACCAAATTGTTTGTTACTCTCATCTATGTTTTTTTTCCACCTTTATTAGTACTGAATAAGATAACATTTGATGTTTTTTTCATTATTCTTCTAAATAGACCTTGATTAACAGCTTTTCTTGGAATGTGCATTTTATTTAACCCCAAATGAATAAAACTACATTTCGTACTTAAAACTTTCATGTTAACAGCAGGTGGGGCAACAGTGGCAACCTTTATTAGCTTTCCCGTCCATCACCTAAAACAACCTAAATTGTCAATCTTGTACTTAGCTACTAGTTTTCTCTCTAGTATGCTTTGTACGCACTAGTGTTTGGAAACTTTCAAATAGGATAGTGGATGGATAGTTAATTCACAATATTTTCATTAGATTTTTATTTATTTTAATGCTGAAAGTGATAAAGTAGCATACTAGGTAGAGAGTAGTTTAAGAAAATTATTAAAATAAAATAGCATACTAGTAGACAGTAGTTTAAGAAAATTATTAAATACAACATTACACCAAAATCATCCTCTATGCTCTAAATTGATTATTAATTTAAAGGTATTAATAGGAGAAAATAGAAAAATACTAAAAGTGGATATTTATTTGGACAGCCCGGTCTATAAAAATAAGGATAATAATTTTTGTTGTAAAACTGATCTAATAAAAGCATAATTAGATAGTTTTGGAGGAGTAAAATAAATTAAGACTGTGCATCACATCATCTACGAGTTTGATCCCATTGTGAAATAATATTTTTATAGGTATTTTCTTTAATTAATCCTTTGGTATGATAGATCTCAATAACACTTACATGCCTAAGATTAATGGAGTTGTTAATTGGACTTGGCGAACCACACTTTGATAAGCTCAAGTTCAATCCATTTTTTGAATACAGATGATGGATTCAATTTTGACTTTAAATATTAATGGCATCAAGGGCCCAATTCTTTCATATATGAAGATCAGCCTTTGACTTTAAAGAACCAGTAGACCAAGCTCAGACCGGCCTGGTCCAATTGACAAACTTACCACGATGTGAAGAAATTTTTGAATTACGATTGTTTATATAAGAAGACAATATTGGCAATTAGTCGGTACTCTATTTATACAAGTGGACCAAATTAATACTATACGCATCTAAAGGATTTGGAATTTATACATGTATGCAAATAAACTTTACACGAAGTTTAATAAATATAAATGATTTTAATTATGATTGAGGTAGTTTCAATTTGTTGCATTGATATATTTGCATAGATTTACAGATGAATACCGGATCAAATACTCCATATATCATTGTAGAATAACTTAATGATACAAAGCTTACTTTATATTTGTACTATTAGATAAAAATAAAAAGTCATGACATGCTCTTGTTCATGTGTTGTCAGCAAAATTGTAGGGAAAAAAAATTCCTAAATAGAAGGATTGAACTTATGAATAAATGTCATATACTTACCAGCTATAATCTCGTCTACGGGTACACGTCTCTTCCTAAGATAGTAGCTATTAAAATAATTTTGATTCAAAATTAAATATTAAAATTAACTTTCTGTAGGATTTATAAGTAAATTTGGACTAAAATTTTTAAATGATTTGATTAGTACAAATTTATTAGATTTAATCATATATTTATCAATTATAAAAATAATAAATAATTCAACACATATGAGATATGATTAGCACTTATACCCCTCCCAAATATACATGAAGTTTTCATATCAAAGTATAAGTACTTGAAAATATGATATTTAAATAAAATAAAATAACATATACACAATTATATTACTTTAAAAAGATTTTATATAGTATCTGTATGCTTTAAAGAAAAGAATAACTATAACGAGAAAATAAATGAATAAATTAGAGAAAATAATACTAATTTGAGTTTCTTCTGTTATCAGCATCATGACTTTAAATACAAGTTTAAATGAAAAAAAAAATTTGTATGGCTTAAGAACAATAATGTACTGATAGTCAAAAAAGTTATTAACATGAAGGTATCATACATGTACATGTATTCCAAAATTACATAATTTTAGTCTAAAATTTTCTATAAATTCTATAACAAATTAAATTATTTAAGAATTTAATTTTTTTGTTTAAAATTTTCTATAAAATTATTCAATAAAAACAAAATTTTTTTAAGATCTTGAAGTTTTTAACATCTTCTTATGTGGCTCCTGTGGTTAATGCTACGTGCCTACAAATCAAATGTTATTGGGGACCGTAATTTCCTATATCATATCAACTGTATCTTTAATTTTTTTTTTTTTTTTTTTGATGAAATGACTTTATCTTTAATTCAATTAAAACAATAGTGGGCAAATTCCATTGATTGCTAGTGTTCCAGCAAATTACACCTTGGGCCCTCTACATAGTAGAATAAGGAGTGCATGGCGGAGAGTATAGTAAATTACAACTTGGGCCCTCTACATAGAACAATAAGGAGTGTATGGCGGAGAGTATAATTCGGGCCGTGAGTACTATATCTGTACATGGGAGAAGCCCAAAGATGGTGGCCCAGAAAACCACAATCATTTCAATAATTGTACAAGATTTCCTGAGCCCATCAATTGGATCGCAGGTCAACTGCTTCTAAAATCACGCTATTGGGCCCCGAAAAACCCAAACTATTTTTTCGGATCCAATTAGACTGGTGGACCTTTTTGGGCGGCGGAAGTTCTTCCTTAACCCTTGTTAACAAAAAAGCATATAAAAAATGTAAAAAAAAAAAAAAACGAAAAATTATTGCATAACTGGTTTTTTTTAATGAAAAATTATTGACAGTCACGTTCAAGTGCAACGTGAAGTAGGCCAATGAGGGCCGTTTCATGTTGCCATCGAGATGAAGATATGGTGTGGAGGAAGTCCAAGACAAAATCAATTGCAATATCAACTTGTTGATTTCAATACAAAAATTATGACATACAAGTTGACAAGTGAAGCCAAGCAATGCCAAGAAGATCAAGATCTTTTTGCCCAAAAAGAAAAAAAAAATGGAAAACAAAAAAAGAAAACAAAGATCAAGAACAAGATTCACTTGAAAATAAAATTTGTTCTTTGAATTCATAGTAAAAGCTTTCCAAAAACTTAATAATTAATATTATAATAAGATAGGGAAAAAACAAAAAGATTGAGATTTATGTGGGGACTAGTACATTACTTGCCCTTTTAGCTATTGTCCCCATTTTGGAAAACCTTACCCAAACACACATGATAATTTCCCCTGAGATACAACCCCAACAGGGATTGTTGAGATCTCTACTTGATTTTTTAATTGTACATTATCCTCATTCTCTCACAACTTTTTAAGAGATTTGAAAATGGATTCACATAACAAAACTCTTCATCAAGCAATGATACTGAATATTACATCATTGTCCTTACATACATGATCGCTGATTCAACTTTTCAATTATGATTGTTAGAATAATGTTGATGACAAGGATTTGCTTATTTTCAAGTAGCTAAAAATTAACTTCAAGCCTGTTGAAAAGTTTCTTCAAACAAAATATTTTGTTACATGAAGTATAAGAAGAAAAATGTTTTTTCGAACTAATTACATTAATTCCTAAGTTGTAGAATATTGCAGCATCTCAAGTTTTTCAGTAGAGAACAATATGATATCTCTTTTAGCACGTTATATTTTCTTTAGACTTTGAATTTTTAGGCCATAAATAGGTCATGTTTCTCAAATATTTCTTTGAGTTATAATCTTGTGCAAATGGAAAAATATAAAGAGCCAAACCTCAACGTCTACTTCTAAAGGGGAAAGCAATTAGGACAACTACACTGGTGCATTATTTAATTTTGTCTCCTTCACTGAGTTTCAAATTTGAAATATGTTCAACAGTTTACAAACATGCATATTAAGTGGAAATTCAGTTAACAACACAAAATGTAAAATATATTTGAGCTTAGTCTAGTCCTATCAACAGAAATATGTGGGCTTAGAAGTCAAGTAATCCAAAATATAATTATGTGATACCAATTCAGAGAATCCTATCCTTTTGCTTTAGAAGTTTTGTAAGTGACATTTGTGGGGAGCTATGCTGCTTTATGATCTTCCTACTTGAAAGTTGAAAGGCCCTTTTGACAAAGGTGTTGGCCATGCATATCTTTTTATTGTTGATTCCTGCCAAAGTAACTAGTACCTGTCAAGAGTACCATAAAAGAGGCAATTGAAGGTGCATAATATTATGCCTTGTTTGGTTTGTGTTTCTACTCATGTATACATGTAAAACACAAAATTGCATCTTTTTGAGTAAATTTTCATCTGGGCCATGTTCTTGTACTACTATATGCATAAGAAAATCATAATATACTGAAATTTTGGGACTAAATTGTGCAAAATTTCACTGCCAATTAGTATTACTTTCGTTTGTACACGTGTTCAACAACATTGGAACGACAAAACTTTCCCTCATTTTTGCAAAATGCAAATTGAATATGGACATTTAAACTTTACGAAACTTTTAGGTAAAAGGTGGGAATATCTAAAGTTAAAAGTCAAAAACATATCTTTTAATAAAGTAGGCACCCTTTAAGAAGTAAAGTTTACTTTTTCACATTTACAGGTACTGTTTTGTAATCCACGAGTTCGGAAATGTGAATCAAAAGTGGGAAAAAAGTGAGAACCTCATCCTACTGAGATTCTCATCTGAATCAAACTTTGACAGCGGTCCACCTCTAGACCTGTGCGTCATAATTGTATCATTAAAAAGCAAAGGTTCTCTCGGTCCCTTTGGGGGGTTGTCCATCAACTTCAATAATGCAGGCCCTTCATTAATACTATTGCAGCTGACACATTTGTGGCCCAGAAAGAATTGGTCCGAAGATATTTGTTGGTCCATTAAATATAGACGGTAGCGTATACCATTAATGAAACATAATTAGTAAATTATGCTTTGAGGACTTATCCAGACTGACTTTGTTTAGTTTGATATTCAATTCAACTGGTAAGGAGATTAATTAGGTACTTGTGAGATTTTTTTTTTCTATTGACCCTTAACCTTTTTTGGATCTCCTTTCTCCTCGTCAATTTTAAAGTCTCTCTTAAACCAAAGAAAAAATATATATTGCTGACTTTTTTTCCTTCAAAAAAAGAAAAAAATAACATTAGGTTATCTTGCTTAAGCAAACAAGTTTAGTTGTCGCAAAATCTCTTCCTTGATGTAAGAGAAAAAAATGCTTGAAAGTCGTAAATAACATGCCGGCAATCTTTATTTTTGGCTTGCTCTTTCTTCATAACTTGGCAAGAGAAAAGAAAATCCAAGTCTACGCTTACAGCTTTAAGGAGATGGCAAACAAATATGCAAGTCAAAAAAAAAGATGCCGGCCTAAATTTTTGACCAAGCCTTGCAATCGTGCGCCACTAAGGAGAAGTTGATTGGCCTGTTAGACCTAGATTTTATTTTGGTATTGAGGACCTCAGTCAAATATATGTTTCGTTCAAAAAAAAAAAAAAAACACGAAGAAAAGGAGATAGTTATGATTACTTGAGTAGAAGCAAAAGTAACAAATTCCTACTTTGTTTGGTTTATCTTGAAAGTGGTTAAGTATAAATTTTAGGATGGTGACTAACGTCAACAATCTTGTGATTTTCCATCAAAGCTGGTAATGCCTTCAATCCAGATTACTAATAACTTGTTCTAATCCTCACTTTTCTGTTGTTCATTTTAATCGGTATTTTAGGAGTAAAAGAAAGAAAATCATTAAATAGACAATTACGATACTAAAAAGTAAGCACTCTTTTTCTTCTTAAAACATATTAAATCACATTAAGTAAAAAATCTCGAATCAAGAAAGTCGAATATTCTCTCTCTTTTTTTTTTTTTTTTTTTTTGGTGAACTGTGACGCGCATTTAACAATTTTGAATGAGTCTCACAATCCGAAACTCTCTCTGTCAAGCATTATATTATTGTCATATATATGACAAGGTGGAATGAACATTCAAGAGAGATTTCCCTAATTTTCAGCACTCAATTAGATTATAACACTGTCCTAGTAAAACCCAAAAATTACATTATAACAGTGTACAAGTGTCTCATAGCAAACCATTTAAAGGTAAATAATTTACCAACGAATGTATTACTGTTTATAATTGAACATGTTGTGCCCCAAAAAAATAAAAAGGGCATTATCAGCTATGAAAATTTTCATGTCAAAATCACTTTATCAAGAGAACAGCAAAAGCATTGATGCAAAGCGTTGAAAAATTTGTGGCAAACATATGCACCGCCCACGCAAAATGTATGAGGATTTTATGCAACCTTTCACTCGCCACGCCTTTGGAAAAGTCCTTTATGAATCGGATCAATGGTCCAAATGCATACCTAAATCCTTTTTTGGTTGATTTTGAGCAATAGATCCCTTTTCCCCTTCAAACCCCTCCTTCCCCGCCCGCTTTTCTTTCCTTTTTTTATGTTCCTTTTTCTTTTAGAAATTAGAATCAAACTTTTGGTCTGGTACAAATTACTTTTGGTTCCATTAGGTTTTGACTTATTGCACGTTCAAAACGCGTTTATGTGATATCCTGAAAAAGTTTTCTTTTTGTTAGGTCATTTCTGATTTCTGTTTTTGTCCATGCAAATGCTGTATCTGATGGCTTATTCTTCTTCTTCCTTTTTTTTTTTTTTTTTGGCCATTATTCTTCTGTTTAACAGAATTGACTTGCTATCTAACTAGTTTTCCTTGATTAATACTCAACTAGTTTGTCATCCAATTTCAACATTCTTGACCAGCTAACTTTGCAAGTATAACTCGCTACCTGGTTTAATCCAATTTTTAACAATTAATCACAACCATATATTGATATTGACATGAGTTGTTAAACATGAGCACAAAATATCTCATTTTACTAATCAACGGAGGTGCTTTCAAGACTAAATCAAAATTATTTTGCCCCTTTTTTGGTTGTCGAATTTGCCTTGATTATTTCTGTGCACAACTGTGGATATATATATCCAAGGCAATTACAGATGCATGCATGGTTAAAACTTGCACGAGGCCCGCACCGAAACCCACATGCTGCATTGATGTAATTCTGCAAATTCAACGTAATTAAATATAGTTAAACATCATTCAACACGTAATTGTCTTTCTTTATTATTCATTAAAAAAAAAAGAGTCTCAAAAAGGTGGAAATAAATAAAGGGCTTGTTTTGATTTGGACATGAAGGGTTCTGATCTCACAGAATTAAATTAATCTGGTCGTGGGTGGGGTTGGTTGGGATGGGATGAAGAGTGGTTGAGGGGGGTTGCTTGTCTTTATTTCAAAAAGGTTGATTTGACATGCATGGGAGCAAAGACAAGTAGTATAAAGTTGTAAAGTTGATGTTGTAGGGTTGGAGAGGAAAACGCCACCCTTTCTTCTTTACTACTTTTTCTCTTTCGCTTTTTGTGCTTGCATACAAAAACAAGTGGAGCTTTCCTTCTGAACAAAGCATATGTTACACAAATGAATAACAACTACAACCTTATCAAATTATCCCCCCACTTCTTTTTTCTATCAAAGTTGGATTTGTAGACGGAAGCATTAATCTAATCATGATTTCTATATTGTGGCTAAGTAATGGACAATCAGGAGAGAGTAGTTGGTCAATTAAGTATAACGAATTAGTTCTTTTGTTGTACTTCTTTGTTTGTCTTTGGCACAAAAAGTTGCATCTTCGTCATCTTTTAGTATTTTTAATATTGTTTGGCGTGCATGGTTTTCTTAGTTTTCTTTAGATTTATCCGTAGTTGAATGGATCATATTAAGTCTGACTCATAAATTCTATCGTTTAGTAAAGACAAAGACTTGAGCATAAAAATTAGACTAGTATATTCCATTCCTGAATCCGGTCATGCTCGAGTAATTATAAATTCAACGGAAATATTTGTTTAGAGAAAAATAATAGATTTTTGTTGAAAATCATAGTGTCAGTAAATACTTGATGTTTTTTTACCGTTGTTTTGAAGTCTTGATTTGCTTTCTTTTTTTGTTTCTTATTTGTCGGGAAAAAAAAGAAGAAAAAGTTCCACTAGATTGGATATAGTTTTAGCTCCTATATGAAATAGGCAACAGCAATAACAGACGATGATTTTAAATTTGTGTTGTGCCCATGTTTTATGAAATTGTGTTTCATTTTCAAGGAAAAAAAATGGAATTGTGTTGCAATCATATGAAATGTCTAGAGTAACTTCTTTGGGACGAAGTCTGTTTTAAGGATGAGTACATACTTGATTCTCAAGTTTAATATTGTGATTAATTGGGGGATGAAGTATTTTGAAAGTAGACACAAACTTTATTCAGAAATAATTACATCAATTATCAGATATATTAATCCATACCAAATATTTAGAAAGTGCAACTCAGAATGATCAAATAATCATGACTTTTGAATCTGCCAAGGTACTTAATCAAAACCAATGAACAATCTTGAATTATATTAATACCATTTAGTGACGCCCTTTCTGATTCTTGATTGCTTTTTTAAGATCCCTAATAGGCAAAAAGTAGGAATTTTCAAGTTATAGCATAATTTGGCATTATTGTTCTGATACTTAAATGTAAATGAGACATATTCAGAAGGACATTTTCAATTTCTAGAAGCCTGAGAAAAGAAAGCAAATTGATTTGGAACTTTGCGTTGCTGAGGAAAGTGTAATTGATCTCTGGACCATGCATCAATGGCGGAATTATTTTTGTCCTCTTATTACAAATGCTGCTGATTCTCTCTAATCTTATCTACATCTATCACTCGTCTTTGTATCTTTACCACATCTGTATATCTTTATTTAAAGATGAACATTTCCTTGCAATGACTTAATTATATATTAGCTGCAAATATGTAATCGTCATATAAAATATATGGGTACCAGAAAGAAGAATATATATATATGGCGATAAAGAACCAATACAAAAGGGAAAATAAATCCAAAAACACATGCATGCATTATTGGAAAGGAGAAAAGAAGGAATAATTTTGTCAAATAATTGAAATCTAAAAGTCCATCCACGTCCTAGACTCAAAATTACTTGACTTCTGCTTGTTTTTGCCAATAATGAAATGATTGAAGCTATAGAAACTAGACGCAGAAAAATGAGTATTTTCATAACGCATTAAGAATTTTTTCCTCGAAGATTCTTACAATTTCACACTTGTTTTGTTTATGTTTGACATCTCCACAATTGCAATGTTTTACCTTATCTAACACGCAACTAAACGTGTATCAGATCAGATATTTAGTCACACCTATTGTTCCTCTTTTTCTCCTTTTTTTCTTTGTAATGATCATAACTTGACGTTTAAGATTCACAAAATTCTCTCTCTCTCTCTCTCTCTCTCTCTCTCTCTCTCTCTCTCTCTCTCTCTCTCTCTCTCTCTCTCTCTGTTTATACCTTTCTGATTTTGGGAGCAATTTAGCTTGTCAATTGCGTATTAAATACTCAAGTTTTCTAACACTTATTAATGTATTGCCGACACTAATATACCGGCCAAGTATATGAACATTGGATATATCCAAATTGTATATGCTCCTTCTTGAGATCCTAAATTTTTGTTAAATTTTTGCATATGAAGTTGTACATTTTCAACTTTAACGCTTTATAGAAATTATGCAAAAATTATGTCCTCTTTATTCATTGCAAAACTTTCACGCTTCTTATCATAAAATTTTCCTTTAGTTTATTTTTTTATCTTGTTTTTATTGATAAACATGAACAAAAAAATTATTAACTTTTTGAATCCTAATTCTGTGAAGAAAAAAATGTTTTCCTTGTTTAAATAAAATATAGAATTATAAATTAGTAGTTACCGATTCTATTTCCAATTAAATAAAATTTAGAATTACAAATTACAAGTTACGAATCTGTTCCCGGTTAAATAATATCAAGAGGACATCTCTGTATACATAAAGCAACATTGTACCCCTTTTCTTGAATTGTTTTTTCATCTTCTTTTCCTTAAGAAACTTGAACAAAGATATTATTATTATCTTGTTAACTTTTTTTTTTTGATT
This sequence comes from Mitragyna speciosa, assembly GCA_024721245.1. Taxonomy (NCBI): domain Eukaryota; kingdom Viridiplantae; phylum Streptophyta; class Magnoliopsida; order Gentianales; family Rubiaceae; genus Mitragyna; species Mitragyna speciosa. The sequence continues at coordinate 9,536,869 of CM045553.1, read as the reverse complement.
TCCCTTCTTCATTGTTATCTGATTTCATGTCCCATAATTTTAGACTCTGTTTCTATTCCGAATCAAAGGATGAAAGTCATCTTTTAGTCTTTCAATCATGTATGTAACTGTCAGCGGCATTTTACAACCGCAGTGAACATTTATCTAGATTTTTATGTCGGCCTTGAAAATATATATAAATATGGCATTCAATTTTATCCAACCCCTCCTAAGTCTGATCGCACAAGGAAGATAAGATGGGATGTTTCATTTGAAATCTTTGCATTCCTTTTGAAGCAAGTATTCCTATTAAGGATCTTGCTTAAATGAAATTGGACTTTACTCACATATCCTTTTCAGCAACTAAATAACGATCGATGAAATGGAGGCCAGCGGTCTAGCTAGTAGCATCAGGTAGGGACAATTTAGAAACAGTGACACATACATAATAGCGATCAATTTCAAGGAATTAATAAACCAGAACACATGCAATTGCAAATACGGCTGTTTCCCAGTCAAAAATGGGCCTGAGAATTCAAGTTCAGAATACAAATTGCACAAGCCATGATGGCAACATATTTTGTCTTGATTTGTTAGTAACTTCATTTTCTAAAAGTTTTCTTGCTTTTCATTTTGCGTCTAGATACAGAGAAACTGTCAGTTTTGAGATGAAAAGTTCATCATGCATGCATTAATTGGTGGGGTTTTCTGTGGGGGATGTGCGATGGCTTTTGGTTGGACTTGATCATTTGTGTATTTCTGCCTTGGAGAGTTTCAATTCAAGTGGGCAACAAGAATGGTGCCGAGGGATGGGCACATTAAAGAGGTCGGTTGTCTGTTAGTTGTGATGTGGTCTCTAGCATTCATTCCTCCTCCTAGGCATGAATGAGAGGTCATCACCTACATCAGCACTACTAAATAGGTAACACAAAACGGTTGCTGATGTAGATCATACATTGATTTATGTGGTTCTTACAATCCGACACTGGAGATTCATATGTTTGTTCGCTATTTTTAATGGCTTAGTATTTAGATCAGAGCCAGACACGTATATAGTCATAGACTTTTCCAACTCTTTGCACCCAAACTATTTTCTTTTTTATTAAATTTCATAGGGATCACATGAGGAGAAGATCTTCATGTGATAGAGTCAGCCATTCAAAAAAAATTATTAATGGAGGCATTGACTGACTGAGTTGGAAGGAAATCAAGAAAATTAGGGCCAAGTTTGGTGATATTACGGCATCAAAACGTGGTTCCCAATATTTTCTATTTGTAGTAAGGGGGAAAAAAAGTCATAGATAGTTTGCTTCTCAATGTGAAAGGCATCAATTATCCAGCATCCACCAAGTATGCCCAACTTGCGATAGAAGCAAGCAACTAACTTGGTTTTCTCACAATTGAATCAACATGTGAATAATCAGTGTTCCCAACAATTGAATTCTTTATTTGTAAGAGATTAGGAGCCAAAAATTGCCACGAAACAGTTGATACATGATTTAAAATAATTTCGTTAGTATCACATTTTTTTTCTTCTTTTGAAAACAATGAATTCTTGGGTAATTCTTGTCTGGTGTAAACCCAAAGGATACAAAGAAGTGGCATGTAAAATATCCCCAAAGAGTCAAGACAAAGCAATTATAGATGCTATTTAGCATTTAGACGTCTAATACATAGGAAAAATCACAGTTCTTTAGAGATGGAAATGACTAAAAAAAGATGACAGATGACCATAGTTATTTAAATCCATTGTACAATGTTTGATTGATTCATGAACTGCTTTGATACGACCTGTGCAAACTTGTCACTATTGGGCACATTGAACTGTAGTAGCCAGACTAAATTCCCTCATCATCATATTCAACAACTACTGTACCGAGATCGAATTTGGTTACATATCCATCATGAGAGAGAAGAGTCTTAAACTTTTTTTTTTTTTTTGAGTAAAGAAGAGTCTTAAACTTGACGTCCTAACTATTGCCAACCGGGCCATCATCATTAGCAGTTTACCCTTATCCACGACTACGGATCACACATACACAGAAAAAAGAAGTGGTGTGAAAAATGTCCTCAAGAAAAAGCAATTACATTTGACGTGTTTATGTGTCCTTTTTTTTTTTTTTTTTGGTCAAAACGTGTTTATGTGTCCAATATTAACGGGATAGAAATGACAGGAAAGGACGACACATGGCTTAGGTGTTAAAAACCATTATAGGATATTCGAATTTGAATTTTAAGTACTTAATCTGAAATGCATTTAATTTGTCACTTAGGTGTGGATTCATGCAGCTAGCAGTCTTTAATTCCTTGCCATCAATTTTGGGTACAGATTTTTGGACACCCTATCTATCGTAATCGGATTTTGAATAGAGGAGAATCACGAGAAAGAGTCTTGAACTTGATATCTTAACCACAAACAACTGAACCATCATCACTACAGGTTTCCTCTTACGTACGACTAAAAGGTAAAAACACAAAACTTAAATGGACAAAAAAGATATTGAAACCAAGAAAATGACTTCATACAACACTAGCGTCCACAGTCACCCTACATTTCCAATCCACACGAGCCCGAGTGAGACCAACGAATCGTGACCCCCAAGATAACAAAATTTTGGCTACATGAAAGGGAACCTATATATATATATATAGGTAAAACGGCCAGAGACTAACAGATGTAAATCTGTACCAAAAAAACACAAGCCAAGAGGGAATGAAAGAGATTAACTTTGCCAATTACTACTGGTTTATTTAGGCTCATAAACGACTACAAATATGTATGGTCCACCACTGAGTTTCCGAATCTTACAGCTTTTTTAAGCCATGGATGTCGACACGTTGAACATGCACAAACGTGTCTTCTGCAGACTGGCACCATCTTAGCGGTATTTCTTCCACTTTGGTCCCACCTTATATGCCCAAATCATCAAACCAAAAAGTTCATTTTTGACCGTTGATTGGTACGACTAGTCCTCCTTTCTATTATCACCACTACTACTGCTACAGCTGATTTCTCAGAACCTTCATCAGATCAAAACCATTTTCTTTTTTTCTTTACATTCTATGTCCCACACTGCAAAGACATAATCATAACTGCTCAAAATAGTTACGACATTACGCAGTTTACAAGTTACGGCCCATTATGCTCTAGAGTACATAGATTTTTTTTTCAGGATGTTCCACCGAAGACTAAAATCATTTCAGACAGAAAGATAAGAAATTGAAAAAGAAAAAAAGAATATAGATGAATGGTACAGAGGCGGAATTCCTCATTCTTATTACCCGTTCTTCATATTCATAGAAATAAATATTACAGGATATCATGACAAGAATTTAGTATATCATCATGCACTCACGCAGGGAAAAGTAAATTAAATAAATAATAAGAAAAGGGTGAGAACATTTCAAGATGTCTGTTAATCTATCAACAGCCTCATTGCCTAACGGTTTTTTTCTTTTTTCTTTTTTTAACTCTTTCTTTCTTCCTTCATTCTTTACTTCCTTCCCATTACATTTTCATATTTACACCTGTACCCCTGAGAAACAAAGAAATTCCCATGATGTCCCATCAGGTTGATACTCCATCAACAATTACTGAGACTTTACTGGGCAGCAAATCTCCGTTGCTCCGGCTATCCAAGCTGGAATTGAGTTCGAGCTGAAGCTGTACTGCTGTAGTTTCAATGGTGGATGGTAGCCGGGTCTTGAGTTGTTCGAAACTAGGAGCTAAAGCGTTCTCTACCCACTCTTCTAAGCTGGACCGCCCATGCCATAGCCCACCTATGATTCTCTCTACTGCATCTTCTTGCACTTGAATGGAGACCCTGTCATCTACAACCATGGAGAATTTCGTAGCAATGGTTTTCTTGATCTCACGCCGAACAAAGGCCATATTGACAGGCTTGAACTTTATGACATCATCGACTGCATTGACTAGCTCATGAGGCACCGATATAATTGAGAATTGCCTAGTTTCAAGGCCATGCTCTTCCTCGTGATCAACTGTAAGGTCACTGGAATTGTGAGACCCATCTGTCCTATCATCGTCAACATCTGCTGCTTGATTAAGGTCAAAACAAATACCAGAACCAGCTTCTTTCCTTGGTTTTGTTAGTCTATTTTCATCAGGAAACCAGTTCGCTCTTCGCTTTGCATTCTTTTCCCCCATTGTTAGCTTTAATCCCCAATTATCACTTGCTATAGAGGCAAGCTTCCTCTCATCTATCAAATTGCCATCATTGATTGTCGACCAATTTCCAGTGAGAATGAAGATGACATTACCAAGACTTATTTCGCGGCCATGCGAATCAGTGAGCCTGCCCCTTTCCATTGCTCGTTTTATGTTCCCGCGCATCAGCAAATCTGCTTCATCAAAATCTTCCAACATAATTACTGAAAATGGGTTCCTTCGAACAGCCTCAACAATCCGATCCAATGCTGTCTTACCACGGAAAATCATATCTGGCTCTGCATCATCACGTCGTGAACCAAGAGATATCATTATCGGACTGACCCCACATATTTGCTCTGATAGAACAGATGCCATCTTTCTCTTTGCAATCCTGTCAGGACCTGTAAATAACAACCAAACATCACCCTTTGATCCAGAACCCCGCCGATTTCCATTGCCTAATCGACACCGTGTCACAGCTGAAGCCACATCAGAGGCTGCATCTTGCTGCCACCAAGCTTTCCCCATGAGACCCTTGAGAAGCTTTTTGAATGAATCAGCATCTAATGCACTAGCAAATTTGTCAAGCAGTTTTGTCTGAGATACAGAGGAAAGGCAGCCCAATAAGTCCTTTATATGATCTTCGCCAGTTTCGCGAGTCTTCTCAGGAGTTGTTTCAGTAACTTTACGTCCAAGAGCAAGTTCTGTTCTCACTGGACTACCAGGAGGGGTACCAACACGATTTGAAGGTTGGACAGCAGCTAAATTTGGGGTAGCAGTACGCTCTGAAGATTGTATAGTTACTTGATTTGCATTCAATTGCAATGTATCACCAAATATCCTTGTAGTCGGCAACTTAGATTGAAGAGGTTGGCGTAAATGTAGGTTTGGATTGTACAAGCTCATAGTGGGGAGAGCTGGAGAAGCAATTTTATCTGAGCTAACATTTTGATGGAAGTTAGGATGCTGGCGCAAGCATGATTCATTCCATTTTCTCTGTAACTCTTGAGTCTTCTGCTTTAAAAGCAATTCTTGATCCTTCCTCTGTAAAGACAAGAGAATCAATTATCAACTTTCTAATTCATATTGATTGTTAAGTCTAATGAAGGTAATCTTCAAGCAAAGCATACCTGAGACTCATCCGTTGCCTTGACATCACTGTTACAGATTTTGGCATTCTGTAACCACTGTGGCAGAGGAGGTTTTGCCGCTTCTGATTTATTTTCAGGGGATAAATTTTCCAACTGTTTCCTCAGTAGTTTTACCTCTTGTTCATATTTCTCTTGACATTGAGGGCACCAGGTTGTTCTTCGAGAAGGATCCAAGTTCTCAGTCACACCCCTTGTCAAAGCAGGATTCACAGTAGGGAAGTTTTTCAATGAATTCAGAGGCTCAATGGAATTACCCAAAATTCTCTCAGTTCCCAATCTAGATTGTCAAAAAATCTCATGATAAATACGAATATAGTAACTGTATAACAGATTAAGCTAAAAAAATGAAAAATAAATTGATATCAGGAACTAAAACTTCATAAATAGATGTGCAACAAAACTCCAGAAGAAGAAGTTGCTTAAAGCATTTTCACTTTTTGCAAGGATGAACGTTTTCTTTTGTAGCAAATAAAGTACGCTTAAACAGCCTAGGAAACTATGGTAAAGTCAGAACATGTTAGATGTTATCATCAACTTACAAGCAATTCAGCCATGAAATTAGGCCAATTTAGAAACATCCATGAACAATCTGCAGGAGCTTTTGCATAATATTTGCAGGAAGAGAAAGCAGTCCTTCAACTCAAACAACTTTTATACCAATTTTACCAATTTGTAAAAGAACTACTAGTATCAATCTTCTATCCACAAGTTGTCAACAAATAATTCTTAACAACTACAACCATAACTAGAAGTAATGCAATAGGCACTAAATATAGTATCAACATACCTCGGGAACACCCCCGGCATAGGCGATCTGGAAGCAATAGGAACTGCCTGCAGATCCCAATCGTTTTCCATTGTTGGATGATAAACTTGACACCTCAAATAAGTCTCACATGTAGCAGTGCCAATTAACCAAATCTTACCAGCACTATTAATCTCCGCAAACCTGGCCAATAACTTCCCCATTTCCACCACGGCCGCCCTGCCGGCCTCAGAAACAACCTGCTGCTGCGGCTGCTGAACCCCACCAGAGCCACTAAAGTACGCAGCAGGCTGTTCCACAAGCCATTTCAAGTCCCCTAAATCAAGAATCATTCCTCCACCATTCCCGCTAAACCTATTCTCAATCAGTCCTCCCAATTCCTTAATCTTCTCAGCAATTTGATTCTTCTCCGAAACAAATTCTTTTTCAATCGAAATAATCTGAACATCCTTGAGAACCGCCCCTTCAATACCCAATTCCCCTTTCTCAATTCTTTTCAACAACTCCTTTACCACTGCCTCTGGCTCAGCCTCCCCAACCAAAACAGGATTTCTTTTCTTGGTCCTCATCAAAATATCCAAAACCTTCTTCACTTCATCATTCCTCTGGCTTCCCAATTGCCCAGAGGCCCCTTCGACAAGGCGTCGATTCATATACATACTTTTGTTAGGCACAGGAACAACATTAGCTGTTGTCGGGGTCGGTATTGATGTCGAGCTCGGAGCAGCTGCTGCGAGCATCCTTGGCCCCGCAATTGATCCAAATGTTCCTAAACTAACATTCATCCCGTGAGGATGAGGATGATGATGATGATGCGGATTCGAAGAAGAATTATTCAATGATTGTTCAATTGTTGCCTTAACAGCCGGACTCGAAAAACTAGCCTCTCGCATCACTCTACTAACACTTGGGTCATCCAAGATCGAGATTATCAGCTGCTCAAGCTCAACCTTAACCGCTAAAAGGGGCTGTTGTTGCTGCTCAGGACAACCCCTCCTTTGATGCGCCTGAGCCCTCTTCAGCGCCGCCATTAGAGCATTAGATATCGGCGGTTCCATCCCCGGAGCCATGTTCTGGGCCGTCGGGAGCCGCTCTAATGCCACGCTGAAGCAAAGCTCTAGAGCTCGGCACTGAAGAGGGTGGGATGAATTTGGATGCGACCGAATACACGCCTGTCTCAAGAACCCAGATGGGGAAGCCAACAGCGTCGCCGCCACATGCAGCGGTGTAGTCTGGCCGTGATTCCTCCGGCCAGCCTCCGCTATAGAGTGGTTCAGCACGCTGGCAGCCTCTGGAGTCAAAGTCTGCTGAATAGTACTCAACCCCGCCCTCATACTCCTCCCAATAAACAAAATAGTTGACACAATACAAATTTTCAAGTAAAATTTGATGCGCCCCAGAAGGAAAGGACAATAATTGAAGGATGAAAGTGAGAATAAACCCACCGAATAATTCTAAAATCGGGGAAGGATTTTCCAAATAAAAAGGAATTAAGGAAGAATACTAATAGGAATGAAGGTTTTGCTATTGGTTCTTAGTCTTGGCTGTTTTGATTGTGGTTGGAGGATCTATCTTCTTCATACACAAATACAAATCTTTCATCTTCTCATTTCTGCATATGGTTGTTTACTTGTTTTTCTCTCTCTCTAAAAACTCACACTTTAAAGTTTGTGTGGGGAAGATGAGGAGGATGAAAAAAGCAACGAGCACATATCAGGGACTCAACCCACCGTCTCTTTCTCATTCAATACTGCAAAGAAAATATCAACTCAAACCCCCCACATAATAATGAAAGAGAAAGAAATAATTTTTAAAAAAAATTAAATAAATAAATGAAGTCTGTGTAGTGTGTGAGAGAGAAAGAGAGAGGGGGATGATCATGAAAATGTGAGTATAAAACAACTTTTTTGGGCCTGCAAGGAAGAACAGAAAAAGCCAAGCGAGGTAAATTTTAGTTGAGGTGGCAGGGAAAGGGGAGCATGCAGTGTTGGTTGTCTTTTAGTAGTGTTGTGGAGAGAGAGAGAGAGAGAGAGAGAGAGAGAGAGAGAGAGAAGAGGAGAGGGAATTTATGGAAAATAGAAAAGGTAGGAGTACTTTCAGTTGCAAGAATTTCTGGAAAATGCTTTCTGGGCAGAGCAACCTGCTCTCCTTTTTGTGTCCTCTTTTACTGTTTTCAATTTTTTTTAACCATTTGAATATTGTAGTTATCTTTCTACTGGTACTATTAAAATAGTGGTATTATGCAGTACTTAATAATACCATTATTTTATCTGCTTTTGAAGATTGAGGGGTTGGGGTGGTTGAAAACTTGAAGGGAGGGGGTTTTTTTTGGTGTTTTGGGATTGTGGTTTTTTTTTTTGGGGGGGGGGGGGGGGGGGAGAGGGGAGTATGGGTGGGGGAGTTTGAAGAGGGGTCTAAAGAAAGATAAATGAACCTTTTTAGACAGATGAGGAGATTCATGAGTAGATTACTTTACTTTTATGACTCACACACACAAAAAACACACTCTACTTTTCTCTATCTTCTCTGATGACCAAAGATAGAGTGCCTTTTTAGCTCTTCATTTGTCTTGCATTAGTTTTCATCTAATGTTATGGAAACAGAAGGGCCAAGAGATTCCCATTCTCAATTACAGCGCGTTTTAACCACTCTCCAGAACGACAAGTCCATTTCCTGACGTCGTGACGGGCAACGAGTGTTTTCTCGCGTGGTTTTGATGTCTATAGTTCAATGGCTTCTTTTATGTGCCTTTAAACCAAATTTTCTGCTTTTCACACGCAACCTCTGCAAAGGAACATAAGCATGGCTAAATCACTATCGCCTTTTACAAATTTCATGCATACTTTTGCACTCGTTTCTTTGCTATTCGTTAGCAAATCATGAAAAAGGGATCAATTCTTGTGGAAAAAATAATATCCCAACTTGTTTAATAAGTTTTTTTTGTGCGTGTTTTTGGCAATCAATTAGCTAAGGGTTTGGGTAATTAAGGCATTTAAATAATAAATAGTAGTAGTACCAAAGGAAATCAACAATAAAGAATTAACAATAAATGCAACTGTCTTTTGGAAGGGTTTAACTTGTAAGTAGTGGTCAAATTGGACTTTCCTCGAAGTTTAATAAATGAGCTTCGTGCAGAAACAAATTAATAACAGTAGACCCCTATAAGGTTTGGCATAATTAGCAAAAGACCTCCCGTGTGATTTTTAATACCATAGCATCTAGAGTTGTAATTCGAGCCGAGTTGTTTATAAACGCAGTTTGACTCGCCTTGTAAAAGTTTGAATTCGTCTCCTTCATTTAACTCAACGAATCAAGATCGAACACAAATTTTGACTTATTAATAAATGAGAGAATTCAAATACGAATTCAAATATGAGTACTCGGCTCAACCCGACTCAAATAACACCTCTGATGGCAACTTCTCTTGTAAGGCTTATCAAGTCGTACTTTACTATCTTGTCCAAGATGATCTCTCTTTTTACAATATTTGAAATATAATTTTGGCATTTTGAAGTGCATTTATGGTAAAAGTAGCCTGTATGGAATATTTATTTGTGTAACAAGATATGAAACTTTGAGGGGGATAATTATAATATCAAAAACCAATAGAGAGTTCTTTTACGTGTGACATATTTTCGTTAAAGTTCAGTGTAATTTATTTTAAATTTTGAAATTTTTTGTTTCATAGACCTGGTAATTTAGTACTTTTATCTTGTTATGAAGCTTTTGGTTTTTTATTTTGCATTTGTATCATATTTATACATTTTTCAACAAATTTAATTATCTAAGAAAATTAAATACAAATAATTGTCAATATTCACTCAAGTTTTAAGTTATTATTTTTTATACTTAAAGGAAGAAAGAAAGAAGGAAGGGATTTGTAGTATTTATGATAACTAATTTACATATTAAATATCGGTATATCTTTTCATTTAATATTTAAATTTTTTTTTGGGTGTAAAAGTACACATCCTTTTCTTTCCCAACTAACTTTAACGTTTGCTTAGTTTGATTCAAATATGCCTATCGAGGAGATACAAAAAAATTCAATACAACCATGCAGAATATAAAGTATAAGATAAACATATTGTAAACAACAATATTGAACTTTTTGTTTTAGTACCATGCCTTGTTGGTATAAGAATTAGTATTTCCGGTTTATCTTTGATATTTTCACCCCGTGTAACTTTTTCTGCAAAACGAGATTTATTAGAGATCTTTATCTGTTTGTATCATCTAAGGTCGCAAATTTTCTAGTTACAAAAAGTTGAAGATTCAAATATTTACCAAGATTGAATCGATAAACTACACAATTATTTAGAGGATATTTGGTTTAGGGAATCAAGAGTGGAATAAGTGTCAATAGTAATGACACTATCGTTGATGTTTGGAGAATAACTATTACTATCCTTCAATTGGAATAAAAGTAATTAATTGGGATATCTATGATTCTCCAAAAATATTATTTTATCAAACTCATTAACCCTTTTGGAGGAGGGAGGGAAGATACTCATTCCATTACTAAACCAAATATGTTCAAAATTCATACTCATAATATGATTTATAATATTTATAGTGATAGTGATTGAGAAATTTGAATTGAACGGCTCCTTAATGCCATACACAAATTTGATAATAGAAAAAGCAGCACTAATTTTGTGTACTTGTTGATTCCAATTCATTAAGCCCTTGGAAACACATAGATTATATATGTTGATTAGAGTACAAAAAAAGGTTGAATAACACCAAAATAATTGTATGGAAACTTGGGGCGTGATTCAATTAAAAATTGTCTAACAGGATTAGATACATAGGAGGCGGAGGAGATGATGACCAATAGTCCAATATCATTGGGAAGATTGAAACATGAGAATAGAAACAAAGGAATTATCATTAAAAGCAGATAACATGGTGGTTTCTAATCTTTACCCTGCCCCCTGGCCCCTTAATTAAATTATTATTATACTTAAACCTCAATTAAGAAAAGGTTTACTTTCCTCCAACTAAAACAAAATAAAAAATATTCGTGGGCCCCATGAAATTTTTTTTTGTTTTTGCATTATTTTATTCCTAGCACTGTTTAAGTTCCACCAAATGATACAAATGGTTTAACTTTTTTGGGATTCTTAACCTTTTTCATTATTTTCCCTTCACCACCTTTTGCAAAAGACTTGAGGAACAAAAATGAATCATCATCATCATCATATTCCCTTTTGGTAACGCACGCTCTCACTTGCCTTTTACGCGTTTTTTCGAGTCTATAACCCACCTTTTCACCCCCCCCTCTATTCTATCTTTTCTCTCAATCTTTCACTCTCTTTTTCTATCTAAAGAAGATGGATGGGTCATCTTACTTTTTATGACCTTAAAGGAAATTTAATTATGTCTTAGTCATGATACATTATCATAGACTCATAGACTTAGAGATTATCTGTTTTTGGTTTGAGATTTTGACTTGGTCTATCTTGACATTCAAGTTGATGGATCAATTTTTATTAGTTTGGAATTTCTTTGAGGGGGGTGTGAGGAATCATCAACCAACTAATCCAAATGATTCCTCTCGCAACTAGAGTACAAAAATAGTCATTACACAACTTTTTTATGCTATTGAAATTGAATGCCCTGTCGTTCTTTATACTTAAAGTTTAAGATTGCAGCTTTTTTTTCCAATCTTTTGGACAGGTTAGAGGAAAGTATTATCTCAACATTATCATTGGAAATTTTCAGTATTCTTACCATTTTACATTATTCTTGACGTACTAACAAAAAGTTGTGTAGAGGGTTTAGTTAGGATACATACATACATGCTACGACAGTCGAAAGAAAAAAAGGGACATGTACATACTACAAAAGAGTTAGTAGGCGTGGATGTAGCTTTCCTAGGCTTCCGACTTTCTTTTATCCTATTTGTTCTTTGTTAATGTATTAAGACATCATAATTTGAACTTCATCAATTTTATATTTTTTTTATATTTTTTACTTTTAAAAATCAGTCAAAGGCATTTGATTTGACTTAGACATCAATTAAGGAGAACTCCACATTAGTGCTCATTCATCTTTTTTCTAAAAGTATAAACCTTAAGAATGCCCTAATATATCACTTTGTTTGGATGGTCTTTTTTAAGGTGTTCTTACAAAAAATTCTTTTAATAGTTTTAGAGATTCCTTTTCATAAATGTATATGTGAGATAAAAAAGAGGTTAAAAAAATGTGTTTAAAATTTTCAAAAACATGTTTCTAAAAACCATGCCTAAACAAACCGTGTGAAAATTTACCCTTTCATTTCAAAATCAGTTAAATAATTACAAGCAATTAGAAGTCTTGACTAATTTAACAAACAAAAAGCTTTTCAGTATAAATAGTGGAAAGAAGTTTCTGATTGGTTAATTTCACCAAATAAAAGACCAGTTACAATAATTATTTTCACCCAAAAAAAAAAAGAGACAGAAGTTTCATATAGGTTTTGGACATGTAAACTTCTTTTAATGAATTGTAGTTTTCAACCATTAAAATGGAAAAAAGAAATTCAAAATAGATTACTAAATTAAGTACTACAAAAACTTTTGAAATCGACAGACTCAATAAACGAAGAAAGCAAAACAGAAAAAGGAAAAAAAAAAAAAAAAAAAAAAAAAAAAGCAAAATCATATCCCAACTTTTGAAGGGAAAGCCTGCAGGTCATGTTGGATTGTCCAAGCAAAATTCCCTGCCTGATCTGATGCATGTCTTAAAAAGCAGGTTTTACTGACTTGCAGAGAATCTAGCGGTTTGATGCCAACGTCAGTTGATCTTGACCGTTAGTTCACATTCACACTTATTCCTACTTAGCTTTTCAAAATATCGCGACATGAATTAGCACTCTACTTTCTACGACTAATTGGCTTCGGTTTATTTGCATTTTATCGTTTCCAGAAGTTTTGCAGTCCAAGCTAATATTTACCAAAATAGACTTGCTAGAAGAAAAACCAAAATACTATAATCAAATTCTCGTGAGATAGTGAGAGAGAAAGAGAGAGAAAAAAAGTAAAATGAGGCGTGAAATGTAGTCCATCTGCTTTTTCAGTGGCCAAGAAAAGCAAAGTGTGAAAAAGTTGAATAAGAGAGTGTGTGTGTGTGTGTGTGTGAGAGAGAGAGAGAGAGAGAGAGATGGTGACTTTCAGCTTTTCACATTTATTACCATTCACGTATCTTTTCTTTGCATAACTTTGTTGTTTGTTTGTCCCATCATATTTTGAATTGTCAAAGTCCTTGAGGGGAAAATTAATTCGTAGTGTAAATGACTATTGACCTTTTTATTATGCCAAATTCTTTTTTGGTTGCCAAATAAAGACTTGTGAGCTCTTGTTTTACCTATAGAAGTTCTAAAATGCCCCAATTTGGATATTGAAGTCAATAATATTAGGTTTACTTGCTTGTAGATTTGATTAAAAGCAAACATTTTGCCTACTTCATTTTGGTAACTCAACTTTTAATTGTACCTTTAAATAACTAAACTTGTTGTATCGTAATAAATTAGTTTCACACTAAGATTCTGATTGGAATGAATTTATGAAATTAGACACATTTTCTATATGTGGCAGTATAAGTATTTTCAAACAAAACTGTTTATATTTTAATCCAAGATGAAAATAAAAATATAATCGAACAGGTCCCAATAGTGCCATTTACTCATTACATTCTACTATTAATTGGCTGAGTTAGACGTTTAGTTAACTTGGCATGATATAGCTTCGAAAGTAACCAAATTGATTTGATGGCGATTTATTAATTTAGTCGGTTGAGCGGTAAGTCAAGTTTAGTTAAAATCCTGACGAATGTAAAAGAGGAAAGGAAAAAAAAAAGAATTATATTATATCCATCATTTAAATTTTCAATGCTTTTGTTGGTGAGTTTAATAGAGCCTTGATCAGTTTAATTTATTGCTCAATACAAATAAAGACTACCATACGATGAAGTGACTATTAACATGTTCGCAGTAAAGACTATAATAATATATCATTGAAAATCCCTTTTATATGACCGTGATATTTACATATAACGTGCCAAAAAAAAAATTGGTGGTATATGCCACAATATATTGCCACTCAAAAAGATCTCCAAGAAGTTTATTCTTTTCAAAATATTTGTATCTTTTTATTTGAGGAAATTTTTTTCAAGATTATTTTAGAGGTGTTTGGTTTAGAGGAATCAATTAGGGGAATAGGTGTCATGAATAATGACACCCATTGTTGATGCTATAAAACAATTATCACTATTATTCAGCGGGAATGAAAATGATTAATTGGAGTTTTAATAATTCTCCCTAAAATACTATACTATCAAATTCATTAGCTATTTTGATTGAAGTTAAAAACACACCCCCTAAAAAAGCACACATCTTTTGAGCTACCCATCCCTAAAATACTATTCTTCTTTTCCCTCCCTCCCTCTCTTTTGGTTCTCACTCCTCTCTTCTTGCTCTTTGCTATGTCTTTTGATTTTGAATATTCTTAATTAATTAAATTTTATAAATGTTGTCTAGAAATTTTGTTAAATGCACGGAGAAATGTTAAGGAGTAAAAGAGAATGCATTAGAGGGAGTTGCATTCAATTTTTTATAAAAATTTGAACTAAAAATCAAATATATTTGGTACTCCATATTAATACAATAAAAATGACTTTTTTTTTAAGTTACCATTTGCATAAAACTCAAATTAGAGCATGGCTATATTTAAAATTAAAGAAGTATTTTTAGAAATTTTCTTTAGAAAAATACAAAATAAGAAATCTAAAAATTATATATATCATAAATAAAAGATTTTAAAATTTTAAAATTTACTTGAAAATTATTCCAGTAAGCCAAACAAGTAGCTTTATAATAATATCTATTCCATTATTAAACCAAACAGGTTGGGGGAAATAATCACAAATCATACTCATAGTAGTATTAATGATACACATAGTGATAATGGTTGAAAATTTTGAACCAAACAGTCCCATAGTAAATTAGATTAATTATAACTACTACTAGAAGTAACCCTAACTTGACCTGTATGCTTAGCATTGAAAACCTTTTGCACATATTTCATCTGGTATTTGGTATTATGTTAAATCAGAAACAGTTGTTCAAATGATTAACAGAAAGAATAACTCAGGTGAATTGTTCGTTAGTCCACATAATTGGGTAGACTAGTACAAAATAATTGTTCCTCGTCTTAGTTCTAAGATATTTCTAACTAATTAACGCTTTTTAAACGAGGTGCATGAACAAAGATTAAGGTTTACTTGGCATTTTTCGAAAGCCAAGTTCAAAGGTCCTAAAAGCACCATTAATATCACGACGGCTGCTTTCCATTGCATCTCAAATTTTGAAAGAAGAAAATAAACTGCCTGTATAGACCATTATTGTCAAGTCAAAATTTTAAGGATTATGTCAATTCGCAAATTAAACTACCTGATAGTATGGCAAGATTAATTAACCGTCCTTAGTTTGTTTGCACAAAAAAAAAATCTTCAATTAAATTTTCTTTCTTTTCTTTTCTTTTTTTTATAGAAAAAATCATCTCTGTCGTTTGTTTCCTTGTCGAACGATATTGCGCAAGGAGTATGTTTAGCAATTAGCCACTTGACCGGTATTTAAGTCTTTAAAAATTGTGATAATCCAAAGATGTTTTTTATCTTTTGAAAATGTTATTCTCCTTTAGATTCTCCTAATTTAAAAGAGTTTTATTTATCGTATTTTTTGGTATATTTTGCACTATGATCTTCTCTCCTTATATCATTTATAATGGGATGATATAAAACTTGGAATGAAGTTAACATTGTTTAAAAAATTTATGGGAATATTTCAAAAATATAATTAAATCCTAGGGAAGGTCTGTGTAAATTACCTTATTCGACGAGGGGAAAAAAAACCAAATTAATAAACTGCAAATTAAGTAAACTTAAATTCAAGCTGCAAAGTTAAAAAAAAAAGAAGAAGAGAGGATCTTTATACATATGTATTTGTATAAGCAAGAAGAAAATAGGTTTTTTCTTTTGTTTTAATTTTTCTTTTTTTCTCTTTTCTAAAAGGTTGTGGGTTGGTGGGAATTCTTTTGATTAAGCTTTGCTTTTCTTTCAAACATCCCACATCTTAAGCATGATACCATAATAATTCCTTCCACTGTAAAAAGCTCTTCAGATATCTTCATCACCCTCAAATCCAACTCCCACGTTTGATGCATCAATTGAATTTTTTTGTCTCATCATTCTACCTCTTCCCATCTAGCCTAAATTGAACCATACACTCTCAGTTATCATTTCACTCGAAATCAATAACAGCTGTTACTTCGTACTTCAATATCATCCACAAAAGATAACTTTTCTGCCACTACACCTTTGCCTTTCATGCCATCTAATATTACCAATAATGGAGGAACATGATTCAAAAAATTGCCTTTCTAATCTGAGTAAAGATTGCTAAAGGAACTAATGCCCTCCCCTCGAAGGATTGTCTCCTTTTGAATTGCACAAGTAGCTTTTATTCCTACTATAAATTCATGAGCTATCGATCTATATATTCAACCTAATAATTCGTTATAACTACATTACTCGTCTAAAATTTAAATCAAATTACTAGTAACAAATATATTTCATAATTTTTATAAATTACTAGATCAATCTCTACTTAAAAAGTTGGAAAAGAAATTTTTTTTTTTTTTTTGTTGAATTCTATGAACCACCTCCTTAAAGCTTGAGTTCAAATTTGCCATTGATAGGTTTATGATCGTTAAAAAGCTTCTCTAAAGGCTAATTGATGGAATATTATAAGACAAAAGGGCCCAAAACTCTTTTCACTAGTGCAAGCCAAGCCCCACGTCAATTTTATGCACAATGTGTAGATCGGTCTCACTTTAGTGTGTGAGTGTGGGTAATCATGGCATGAAGGTCAAACTTTAAGCAAACATATGCATAACAACTACTTACTCACAACAGCTGGGGAGAATTGAGAGCAATTCCCTCTCTTCTCCTCCAAAAGGTTTCGGTAGCTTCTTGTAGTCAAAGCAAGCAAGACTTTGAAAATCCGTCCTTTTCAATCTATCCTATATGTCGTAATTTATAATTGGTCTGTTCTCAATTATTTTAGATTTTTCAAAAACTAATTTTGAAAACTTTTAAAAGCGAAATTGAAAAATATGTCTCTTCTTGCTTAATTTTAGGTTAAATAGAGTCAAAATAAAAAATAATAATTGAGAATATCAAACGATAAATTATTCAAAAATAAAAACGTTAGCAGCTAATTAAAAAGTGGTTGAGGACATATGTAAGAAAGTGGTTTTGCTTTTTGATCACAGATGAATTAGGCAAAGAGGGACGCACCAATCAAGCAAAAGATGGCCATTTTGGTTCCCCCTTTTCACAATAGAAGTATTATGTCATCATTGCTAAAAAGAATTAGAGAAAAGTTGGGATGACTGAGATGTAGACATTGTTATTAGTTCTATGTCAATATTGCTGTACAATTCTTTTGGGATGGGACTGCACAATACTACTTTTGTGAACCCTCTTCACATTTGATCATATTTGATTTTCCCTACTCTCTATCAATAATGAAAACTAACTACATAAAAGGCAAGAAAGAGTAACAGTAAAAAAAAAATCTTCTCCTTCATTTCATTTCAACCAAATTAAACCACTCATTTTTTTTTTGGATGGAAAAATTTTCAAAAAATTAAGTAGTGATAAAGTTATTCTTTTCAGTATCCAATTTTTATGAAAGAAATTTGTGATATATTAAATCGAATCTAGATCTTTCCACGATGTTACCAATTGATATATGAAAGTGTCCATGATAATAAGAAAAATAATGTGACGTGAGTCCAAATTTGAAGGATAGTTATTGCAACACTAAAAAATTCAGAAAATATAACAAGTATTAATAGAGGTCAATATACGTTGTCAAACAACTTTTTGTTCTAGTAAAACAAACGTGTGCAATCACATCTTTAATTGAATTCTTGAGGTTGGATTGCGTGTATGAACATCTCAATCTATATTAATTTCACATTGACAAAAATTTTAGCAGAATTTAAACTCATAATTCAGCAACAGGTGTTTGTATATGCCCAAGAATTTTTTTTTTTTTTTTTTTTTTTTGTATGTGATGATGAAAGCATCGGCCCATCATAAATCTATTCAGACCACCTTTCCGTTCTACTGCTAGGATGTAGGGACAATGAAGAGATGCCAAAAGCTTAGTTTAAAAGAACATGGCATCTCTACTTTACTTTTTTAAGTACACTAAAAGTTTCCTTAGGAGTTTCTAACATTAGAAAAGTCCCCATTTAAAATAAAAAATGAAGGAAAAAAGCCAACAACTTTTTCTTCACTAATGGTGTTGAAAATTTGATGTTTGTTTATCGTCCCTAATTAATCCCTCTATGCTTTACACACAAGCATTCAACTTTGTAGGAGAAAATAAGAATAATCCACTAGCTAGGAATCACTAACCCTTTTGGATGGACATGTAAAAGGAGGACAAAGCTAACGTAAGACAATTAAACCTTATTTTAAGGCGTGGAAATGAAAGTTTAGGTTTGATTAACTTAGATTAGTGATCAATTAAGCCTTAAAGTTAGGGTATAAATTCTTCTTTTCAAAAGTTAACACCAAACCTTACCTTGTATCCAATGTGATTGTCAGTAACCAAAGGGTCCTACATTGAATGATTAAGCGGTAATTGGAAGTAAGCGCTTTCTTGAATCCACAGGTGAAAAAATGTACCACTCATTAACGCTTGAAATCCCACGCCTTTTCTTTTTGATTATTTCTTTTCCAATTATTAACTGGTATAATATTCCAGTAATTATTACTATCAACCTTTTCACGTTGAACGTGTCAGCATATGATATAAAATCATCTTTTAGTGTTATATACATACATACATATATAGATACACATACATATATAGATGTATATATATATATATGTATATATGTATCTATATATCTATATATGTATATATCTATAAATCTATATATATATGTATATATGTATCTATATAGATATATATATACATACGTATACACATACATAAATATGTATATATAGATGTATATATATACATATGCCTATATATATGTATATACACACACACACATATATGTATGTATGTGTATATATATATGCATATATACATACACACATATATATACATATATATATGTATATAAATTTGTATATACATATATATATACAAATATAATATATATATATATATATATATAATATGTATATGTGTGTGTGTGTAACGCTTGAAATCCCACGCCTTTTCTTCTGGATTATTTCTTTTCCAATTATTAACTGGTATGATATTCCACTCCATAAAAGAAACCGTATAGAGTGGCTGGACATGACATGACCTCATCTCTCCTGGTTCATGTATATAACTTAATGAAAAGATTTTCTTATAAAAGTGAACAGATTGAGCTCACAAGATACTGATATATGGTGAAAAATGAATGAATGACCCTACTTCTGTACTGGTATGTTTCTTCAGATTAGATGCCAAGTTTTCTTCAGTTATCAGCCTACTTGTGTCAATTTCACACTTCCAAGACATTCAATTTCCATAAGCTAAGATCATTATCTTTAGCTCCAATTTGAGGTGTCATTTCGGTCATGGTTCTGCACGCCAAAGAAAATAGAAGAAGCTGCTAGTTGATCTTGATCACCTCACTTATTAGCATCGTCTTTTTCCATATTTAAGAATGTCGGCACTTGGATGCGATGTAAGATGCCTAGCAATGTTTTTATCGACTGTGCCGTATCTCGAATATGACATGCTTGTATGCTTCTTCCCATTTTCTACAGGCTGCGTCTTTGTATCGGTTTTTTGTAATAACTACCGAGAAATTTGGAGTTTCTAGCTACGTCAATTGTTCATATCCACCATCATCCTTTCCTTTTCTTTTCGCTTTCTTTTTCTTTGAATATTTCATTGAGAATGCTATAATACATATTGTGAATATTTTTGGTGTTCGGCAAGGGTATATTTAAATTATGCATACTCCATACGAACAGGCGAAAATACACATAATTTATTTTCAGCTGCTTGTTTGGACTTGCTTTTAATTTTGTTTTTAAAAAATTGTTACATGATTTTTCAACTTTTTTTCCGTGCTTTTGGCATTTTTTAAGCCAAAATTACAATGAGCTAGAGACCTGTTTTTGGATTATGATTTTTATCTTCCCTAAAATTAGCTTTAAAATGCCTTGAATAATCATTTATTAGCTGTATAATCCTTCATTTTACTCTAAACCATCTTTGTCACCTTTAGAAGTTTCGTAGTATAAATGCAAGACCAGATAAAAAGTTGGCCTATAATAATGTTTGATTTTCAAGTCAAATGGAGAATGTTGTTCTTTTTGTGTGAAGTAACTAATACCCAATCAGAAATGCATTTTAATAAAGTGTATTGGTTGGTTTTGTAGCTTTTGAATGTGGTAAAGTTTTAACATGACAACTGTAAAGGCGTGCGCACACACACACACATATATATGTATATGTATGTATAGTATATATGTGTGTGTGTGTTTTGGGGAGGGGGGGGGGGGTGCGCGCGTGTGGAGATAGAGAGACTGTGTTATTCTTTTTTATCATGCAAATTGTAACATTTAAGTCATCGCAGAAGAAGAATGCAAATTGAAGTTCTTTCTGACCATGCTTACAAACTTTTTTTCGTACTATTCTTTTTCTTTAGGCTTAATTGAAGTGTTTTTGCTGATTATAGTATAAAGTCATGAACGAGATTGCTCTAGATTTGTCATGCAGATATCTGAGATAAAATGAGTGGGAATGTGTTTCATCATTATAGCCACATCTATATATCAATAAGTAGCACTGCTCATAATTGAAAATGAATTAATAATCAGAAGGAGCAGAACTCACTGTTGAGATGTCTATCACTATAATTGCATACTGGGCCTTTCTTCTTGTCCTCAACATTCAAGTTGTCTAAATATTAGGTGCAGATTCAATGCTAGGAACTTTGTTAGCTATCAAAAAGTAGTCTTTTGTGTCCACATCCATGTTCCAATACTTATTTTCTTGGACCATGTTTTGCTACATGTATATCTTGTTGTATAATATCTTCATTTCTTTCATTTTGAAAAAAGATTATGTATCAACCAATAGACCCAATAACCAAATTAACTCTGACAAAGTGTCCTTTTTTTTCAAGTCATAAAACGGAAGTGAATCATGTAGTTATTAATAATATATCAATATACTTGTTAGCCTGGTTTGTTTAATTGATTTAGCATTACTCAAGTCTCAAACAACTTTGTTCATAATCTGATTCAATCTTTGGGAATATCACATTGCATTAAAAAGATATTTAAGATCCAACAAATGTTCAATTTTAATTCGTTTGATTGCCTATCTAGTACAAATGATATTTTCTCATCAAATTATAAGATTTGAAGATCAACATTAAAATAAATATCTGTAGATTAAATTTTACATCATAATGAGAGAAGGTTCAGTCATTATAAAGATTGACATGAGGAACAACATTGACTTCTTGTCGAAGCACTTAGCATAACTAAATAAAAAGCCACATGCATCTGAAATTCTCCTTGTCTAGACAGGCCCCATAATTTGATTTTTTCTCCCAAAGTTTTAGTACAACAAAAGAAATGAAAGATTAAAATTAATGAAGGGCTATGCTGAAGGTTTCAGTGCATTATATGACTCTGTTGACGGCCGCCTGTGGGTCGCCGTTGGGTGTCCACAATTGGTGAAGATGTCTTAAAGTCAATCAAGTAAACCCTTATCTATAATTAGCTAATATTCATAAATGCTTGTACTGGAAAGATAAGAATATCTCTAGAATCTTATTATGCTAGATGAATTCAGCATTTTCCAAATATTATAAATTTTAATCGGTACAATGTAAGTCTTGAAAAATGACACCTTCTTATACAAGTGAAAACATTGACTTGGCTATGGCTTTATTCATACTACTTTATTTATTTATTTATGTTTTTGGGAAGTAGGAGAATGAAATTGAGAAAAGACTATGTAATTTGGATAAATAGATTTCACACACTATATACATACTTTACTCACGTTCCTATGTGTGCCCTTTAAGTGACAAAAAGTCCTCCTTTTGCTTAGGGTCCGAACAACTAAACCTAAATGTAACTTTTTGCTTTCAATGTATAGCTCATGTTCGATTTTTCAAATGGGTTTTGATCGTTCATTTTGTAACCAAATGATGATTTATAAGAAAAATCAAACTATAGAGACCAAAAAAGAGTGTTGTGACCACCAGAAATCTACATGTATAAAGAGTTGAAACTAAACAGTTTAGTGGGAACATTTTTTTGGTACAGGATTCCATGCAGAGATCAATCAGTCATCTCTGAACACGTGCAAAAGCGAGGAATATCTGATGCGAAAACTTCTGAATCCAATTGGTAAAGCTTTCGGTGCAGCCAAAAAAAATAAAAAAAAATGATAAAGCTCTCGGGCTTTGATTCTACAAGATTTAAATCAAGAATGCATGCATGAAAATCCACTACCGTGCATCTATCCCATCCTTCCAACATCTTTGGCTACAACCACAACTCAGGAAAGTAGCTGAGAATGATGAATGACAACTAGTGGTCCTATATATTTCTAATCAGCAATATTGCGTAAAAATCACACATCTGGAATCTTTTACTACACTCGATCTTTTGTTCAACAGTCTCAAGAAAGATTTCTTGCTTTTCTTGTTTTTTATTTTTTATTTTTCTCCTACAATGAGAGTTATACCTATATTCCCCTTATCAATATGAGCAATTTCATTTGTTCAATAAGTTTGGGAGGAAAAAGGTCATTGAAGAAATGTAATAAAGACATTGGATTTTAGACTCCTTTCAATTGGAAGTAAATGTTTAATGCTAGAAAATTTCTTTTTTGAAATAGTTTTCCTGTAATGTTTAGATGTTCGGTCAAAAGCAGGATCGGTCACAAAAAGTGGAAAAATCTACTAAAAAATAAATAAATAAAATTTTGTTGATCTTAAAAATAAGGGTAACCAATTTGGATTCTGAGAACTGTTAAATTAACTAAACCTTATTTGACTACGTTTAACCGAAACTCATCTACACGTATATCTTAAAAATTATTATATGTAACAATATGGAAGAATTGAGAACTAGTAGTTTATGCCATATTCGAGTCTAAGACAAGTCAAAGATCCAAATATTTTATTTTTCTTTTCATTTTACGTTTTGATTTATACACTGTCATGTATTCTCATGCTCTAATAATTCTATATTTCTAGTTATTAAGCAAAAACTTATTTACATATACCAAGATATTAAGCATGGAATATACAAAATCACTTTTCTTGTGTTATGGAAGAATTCTAATTTGTAATCTTCTTATTGTACCAAAAAATATATAGTTGCAAGAGTATTGATTTGTAATTTTCTTATTGGTTTTGCAAAGTATGTTGGAATCATAAAAGTTGATTTTTTTTTTTTTTGTAATTCGGACATGTATTTATATTGTAATGTTATCTCTGGACCATATTCATTTTTGTTTTTGTTTTTGTTTTAGCTAAACATATTAATATCATGCGACTCTGGTTACTCATGAATCCAATTCTCTTTAACCAAGTGACCTGTTTAGTGCTTATCAAATTAAGAATAAACATAGCTAACAAATTAGCTGAACCAATAAGACTTCATTTGGTTAGAATATTAGGTTTATGGACCTATTAACCGATCTATATCTTTGTATGTAAATCTTTTAGAACAAGCTTTTACTTATTAAAACTATGGAAAATTGTAGTTATAAGGAGACTTGAGTTGGAAAATTGTAGTTATAACTTGAGTTGTAATGATCGCGGAAAACATAGTTGGGTTAAACTAACATAATGCGTTGGTTTATCTTGATCACCAAGAATCCACAGTAGTTTTAGAAATATGAGATCCATGAAAGAGTGGGGAAGAGAAAAACTAATTATAATTGGAATTCGTTTTTTACTAGAAGTATGGAAATAGATTTGGGTGACTAGATGTTTGTTTTTTAATTATTTAATAATAACTAGAGCTCAAAAAATTTTAAAAACATTTAGCTCACACATTTGGCTAGACAAAAAATGCAGATTTTTTTTTGGAATATGTAATACTCAAATGATATTTCAATTTTACATTATTTATTGACTATTTAAGATATGTACTGAATCAAAAATTTCATAAGATACAATAAACACTCAAAACTGAATCAAACATTTATCAGGTAACTAAACACTCAAAATCAAGATTGTTTAGGATAATACAAAATCACAAATTTGGATGCTAGCATGCCAAAAAACTTAGATAAACGGTATTGTACCACTTAGATAAACGGTAAAACAAGAACATCTAGGTTTATTCCTTGCTAAGCACATATAAACATTCCCATATTTGTTAATGACATTCTTTTTTTTTTTTTTACTTTTTTCCTAATATAAATAAAACAAATATCCCTATCTTTTATTGTGAATACAAGCATTAACTCAAAAAGTAATTAGAATCAAAATTATTAGTGATTTTTTTTCTTTTTACATGAAAAAAACCTCAAAGGAATTGTCATTAATAAATATGAGAGTACAAATATCAACCCCCTAAGGCTTAATTCCAAAATTCCCTCTTGTAATGTTGGATAAGGAGCAAATTACCCCCTGTGTTTAGGAAATACACAAATTACCCCCTGATTTAGTAACAAATTGCCCCCTCATGTACATTTCATCTTTATAAGGACAAATTTGCCCTCATAAATTTTTAATATTGTAATTTTTTTAATATGCTATGTGAAAAAAAAAAAATAAGACCACTATTCTAGGCCAATATTAATGTTGCACTCTTATATATAAAAAAACCAAAATCATGACTCTAGAATCGCAAAAGTTTTCATTACAAAATATTCCTATTATTTAAATTCAAGGTGTAAAAAAGTATGAAAAAATACATGAATAATTTATTCTTATCATGATGTACAACGAGTAGCTGCAAAGCGAAGAAAAATTTGTGATTTTGTCAAATACATTTAAAATAGAGTATCAATAAATGCTAACAATGTTATTCCTGTCAATAAAAAATGTAGCAATTATAAACCTACGTTTCTAACCAAAATAACATAAGGTTAATTTGATCTAGTAATAAAAGTAACAATACTTTTTTTAAGTTCATGTGTTTAGGACTTCTCTCTCTTTTATCATTATGTTTACTTGCTCATGGATGGTACAAAAATTTTATGTTTTAGCATGAAAAAGAGAAATTTGAACAGGTATTGTGAATAGAAGGGCACAAATGTCTTTTATCCATTAAAAGGAGTAATTTGTATATTTCCTAAATACATGGAGCAATTTGCTACTAATTCAACATTGCAGGGGGTATTTTGTGATTTAGCCACTCCCTAAAAAAAAGCTAATGACAAACTATGTAATTTAACTTGAGTTATTCCTAAATTTCAGGAAGAATATTTCTCTCATCAAGTAAACATCCATCACCTCCTTAATCTTCTATACTTTTGAGTAAAATATCTTGAATTTTTTGCAAAATCAGTAGATTTTATCATTATTAAGACATTTTACTTGTGCATCCTATGAACGCAAGTTAACAAAAAGTCAAGTCTACAGTTAATTTTGAGGTGGGATAATTACCAAATACCAATAAAAAAGTAGATATTGTCGGGAAAGTATGTAGATTTTGCCAGTGTATTCTAATGCAGATCCCGCACTTTTCTCACATGACAACGAACGGAAGCCATGTCGGACGCATATTATTTAAAGACTTATAACTGCTTTGATTAAGGGCTTTTCGATCAAGCTTTATTGATCTAACTTCTTGTGGATTAAATTAATCTTTCAATATCGTATTAAATTTTCCCCCCTTAAATGCAGACTATTACATAATGAAATAATAATGTACTTTGGCAACTTCTTGTGGATTAAATTAATCTTTCAGTATCGTATTTAATTTTTTCCCCCCTTAAATGCAGACTATTACATAATGAAATAATAATGTACTTGGATACAAGGTTTATTTATACGAAGAGTGGGTATAGTTGGGAGACAAACATATCTTCGAATTGAAGAATCCTAATTAAAGAAAGCATAAAGCTATTAAAGCTTGCTATGTTTGTTTTTTTCCTAAAAATAGAATAACATATGGTGACTTATTCGTTGGTTTGACTGTCTTCTTCTTCTGTTGTCTGAAAGAATTTAAACCTTTCTTAGAATCTCCATTGATGAATTAAATGCGCGATTAACATGCATTAAGGTTAATACTACTTGAGCATTTTTATTCTAATTTTCAATTATTGCGCGATCAACCCGCATTAAGGTTAATATTGCTTGAGCATTTTTATTCTAATTTTTCAATTTTTCTCATTCTTGTTATAGACCAATATTATGTTTTCTCATACTTCTAGAGTACGATTAGGGGAAAAAAAGTAATAGTTACACATTTTGACTACTCCACCACTAAAATATGATCAATAGTTTAGTCCTCGATTGGAAATGTTTTTGGAGTAGTGCCTATATTGTATAAGATAGAAAGGGAGTGCCTATGATTATGAATTTTGAAGCTTTCTTTTTCCTTGACTTTTGTATAATCTATTATTGTTTTTCATGAACCAAGTTGGAAGATTTTAACTAGTTGGAGTGGTCGGCAGCCATTCTTTCAAAGACGTAATCAAGCATTGCCGGCAACTTTTTCTTTTAGTCTCTTTCCCGGTTTTTCTTCTTTTATGTCTATATAATTTATGAGAATGTAATATCAATACAACTTCACTTGGGAAATTCAAATGAAAAAAAAAATGATTTATTTAATATTGAACAGGGAAAATTTTCTTCTCTGTTCCTCCATGTTTAATTCTATGTCGTTTCAAGATGCAGTACTAAATGGATTCTTTCGCAAGCCAGAGAGAGAGAGAGAGAGAGAAGAAAAAGTAAGTAGTGATTGATGAAAATGTAAGAGTGATGAAAAAACTATTTTATTGTATCTTGCAGTTTCGTTGGGTCACTTAGTTAAATAACGACTAGATGGAGAATGTTGTGTTACTGTGTAGACATCGGAAATGATAAAATTGTGTACAAAAATAGCAAGTTTAAAACTTAGCATGTTCTTGTCATTATGTGCTTCCACCATGGCATTGGCCAACATGTATGATCTTGTTTAATAATATAATTAGAAATCCTTCACTACAATGTGTAGAATAGTATTGCATAGATTTTATATATTGGATGTTGAAAATATTGCTACACACATTAATTGATCACAACAAAATATATCATTTATGCTTATTATCAATTTGCTAACTCAACTTGTACAAGTAATAATTGATTGGACTGTTAACAAGATCGCATTTCATGCGCAATGTTTTTCAAATGAAAAGACCACTTGAATGTTTTATTCGTTTTCTTCTCTCTCTGTACTTGTGACTATACAGGTAAATGGAGAAAGAAGTTTATAGAGCTATTTAAAAAGTGCACCACCATTTGGCCATAACTTGTGGTGAAAGTACAAATGTAGATTGAAAGAGAGTTTGAGTTGAGTATGCTTAATGACAAATATATATTCTATGCTAAAAGTGTTGTGAATACATTTATAAACTTATCATGGATTCTGTAAGTGGGAATTCAAAGATAAAATTCTGACATACTTTTGATTTTATATTTCTTAAAATGATATCTCCAGATGCCACAATTGCTAGGATTCCCTGTACCATGATGTTGAAGTGCTTTGAAATTTACCATTTGTTCAATCTCCAAGAATCCTAACCTGCACAATTGAATATAATTTCTAGAGAGTAAAATTTTGAAATATAAGTTCCTGGAAATTTTTCTCCTTAGAATTAGATTCCCATCTGTCGTGTATTCGTTTTAGTTTCAATTTATCAAAATAATGCTTGCTGAAATGGCAATAATCTGCTTATTTTTTAAAGTTTCACATAGAGGAAAATAAGAACTGGGATGAAGAAAATTTTAGGGATGTTCATATTCTTGGTTAGAAATAAAACTCTTTCCATTCTATTACTGTTTATCAATATGACAATTCTTAGTAGTGACTCGACAAAAAACAGGAAAGTGAATAAAAACATTAATTCAAACAGGTAATGTCAAAATTGAGAGAGAGAATAATAAAATCCTGAGTTTTTTATGTCCATTCTATGATGGTTCTTCACCACACGGGCTAGCTAGTATATAATCTCTTCTTCTATTTTTCCTTTCTTATTTTTGCTCACGAAAATTAAGGAAACTTGCAAATTAACAAGAACTTTGCTTTTATGATCACTTGCACAAAATATATATCCTTAGGGGGCGTTTGGTTTAGGGGAATCTAGGAAGGAAATGAGTATCACAAGTAATGATATCCATTGTTGATGTTTGTTAAACAATTATCACTATCATTCAATGGGAATGATAGTGATTAATTGGGGTGTTAATGATTCCCCCAAAATAATAGTCTATCAAACCCATTAACCCTTATGATTAAGGGCAAAAACACACCCACTAAAAAAATACATATATTTTGAGTTACCCACTCTCAATATACTCTCTCTCTCTTGTCTTTTGATTTTGAATATTTTTTATTAGTAATTTATTAATTTTTTTAAAAAAATTCTTTTTAACAATTTTTTTTACATTCAATAATTTTTATAAAAAATTAAATTGAAAATCATAGATATATAGTACTCTCTGTCAACACAATAAAAATGACTTTTTTTCTAAGATTATCATTTGCATAAAACTCAAATTAGAGCATGGCTAAATTTAAAATTGAAGAAATCTTTTTAAAAATTTTCTTTAAAAATATACAAAATAAAAAATCTAAAAAATATGTATATCATAAATAAAAATTTAAAAATTTACTTGAAAGTCATTCCAGTATACCAAACAAATATTCTTATAATGATACTCATTCTATTATTAAACCAAACATGTTGGGGGGAATCATCAAAATCCATACTCATAGTAGAGTTAATGATACCCATAGTAATAGTGATCGAAAAATTTGAACCAAACGGCTCCTTAATCATACCTGCGCAGACCTCTCAAGATTAGTGGACAAATTGAAATAAGCGATAATATCACATACCTCCCCTAAAGTTTGTCATAATTTCACTCACCTTCCCTCACGTTTTAAAAATTACGCTTATACCCCCTGTGTTTATATTTTGCATAACAAAACAAGTCCATTTTGATAATATCAGCCAAAAACATAACTAAATACCTTAAAATATCCTGAATTGCTTTTAAATTGGTCATCTCTTTCTTATTAATATATTTGTTTGTAAAATTTTAATAGATAAAATAAATGTTATTTAGATTAGTCAGATAATTGAGTTTTGATGAAGTGATATTTGGTGGAGATTAAAAATTTAAGGTAAGATATAAATACTTTTGACATTTTTATGACTAATTAATTAATTATTAATATTTATTTATCTTTTTTAAAAGCAATTAAACATATTTTAAAGTATTTGGTTGGTGTTTTTGGGTGATATTATCAAGATAGACTTTTTTTATTATGAAAAATATAAATAGAGAGAGTGTAAGTGTAATTTTTAAAACTTGAGGAAAGGTAAGTGTAATTATAGCAAACCTCAAGGGAGGTTTGTGAAATTTTCCCTTGAAATAATCCCATCATCGGAATTAAGGAAAATTTTTTTTTCTTAGCAAAAGGAAAAGTTAAAGAGCCTCACACGTATAACTATCGGACCACCTTTTGAAACCGTCGCATTAATTCTAGAGCCAAATAGTCAAATAAGAAGCCAAGAAAAGGCAACGTTGGCAGAGAATTTTGGACATTTTACATAGTCAGAGACATTGAATCCAAAACCAAAATACAAAATCCCAATCCCACCCCCCACCCCCCTTTTTTCTAATATTCTCCATCTGAAATTTGGCATGCAAATAAGAAGCCAAGAAAAATACAAAAAACCAGTAACTTCATCAAAGGGACCAAATATTAAGAAATAAACAAATCCCAAAATTCCAAACTTCCAAAAAGAAATAATATTAATAAAAAGGAAAAGGAATTCCACAATTACAACTCAGGATACTTGGCATGTTGCATGTAAGCAACAAGTCACGAAGACCAAAATGGCCATTCAAATCTTTAGAAGCCAAAGTGGCTGCTATTTAATCTTTAGTCAGCTTGTGTGTGGATGGGGGATCATTGGAAACACACTTCTTATATTTTGAGGCCACAGAGGAAAGAACTAAAAGATCAAATCCCAAAGAAAACTGGCTTGGCATGCCAAATAGGAAAGACAGCTGAAATCCCAGCTGCAAAAACACAAAATTCAATGGCTGCCTGCCATTGTTGCAACTTGAAAATGGATCCCCTCATGATGCATAATCTGGATTTTGTGTAAAACATGATTTTTTGTTCCCAGCTAAAAACAGTTGTCATGCACCTAAAAGTCCGGAAACAACAAGTGGCAATTTATATGCCTAACACGTAAGGTTAATCATTTGGGAGATTTATTTATTTATTTGTGTAAATTGCACTGTCCTCCCTGAGGTTAGCTATGATTGCAAGAACTTCCCTTCTAATTCTTTGAATCTCGCTCAGGTCCTTCATTTACTTTTTTTAGTTTTATGATTTTGGCCTCGTAATGCAATTACTAATTTTAGAAAGCCATCTGGGGTTAAAATTCTCTTCAACCAACAAATCTCATTCTAAACTAAAATTTCCTTTAACAAACATGGTTTTTTTCCCCTAACTCTAAGCTCATTTTTTTAGGGGATGTTTGGTTTAGGAAAATTAAGGAGGAGAATGAATATTAATAGTAATGGCACCCGTTATTGATGTAAAGAAAATAATTAGCACTATCCTTCAATGGCAGTAAAAGTGATTAATTAACTTTTTATGATTCCGTCAAAATATTAATCTATCGAACTCATTAATTTTTTTTGAGAGGAATGATATCATTCAATTATTAAATCAAACATGTTAGGAGAATTATCAAAATCCATACTTATAGTTGAGTTAATAATATATATATATATAGTGATAATAATTGAAAATTTTGAACCAAACACCTCTTTAATTTTTTTTGTCTAAACTAGTTATTTTGTTACCTTTATTATCCCACATCTAGAACGTGAGTCATTACTACTAAATAGTACCAGACATGCTTTTACTTATTCATATTTTGGTGGTCAGAATACAATTGACTGGAGATGCATATGATGAAAGTTTCACTAGCAACAAGCCTTTTCCGTTGAGGACTGGACATTCATTGAATGTTTTGCCTAAGAACATGTGAAGTCAACAACGTTGATTTCCACATCCACTCATGATGAGGATTGGAAAACGTTGTCATCCAAGTTTTCCTTTTCCCACCCTATTAATCGGCCCTGTGATTTCAGTAAAAAGGGCAGGAATTAAACAAGTCTGCCTTCTTTATACGTTGGTCCATCAATAATTAAACCAAAAAAATATATATATACTGTTCTCATTTAATGCAAAAAGTGAAGTTTGCAGCGTGCTTGTCCGTAAAATATGCATCCCCGGAATTCTTGTGGAATGGTGTTATGGTTTGGAGATGCAAAAATAGAGACTTGCACCGTCATTTTTTACGGGGTGAAAAATTGAATCTTGATCTGCAATTTGCATTCACATGTCCATCTGACGACCTTTTTGCCTTTCTGGGATTAAACGTGTTCATTTTATTTTTCGTACAAATGTCAACTTTCAATTCTCACCTGGGGAAATTTCACTAGTTCGGGTTTCATTAGACTTTGATCTTCAAACTTATTTGTGAACCTCAAAATTGGCGAAGATTTCTATTGTATGTATATGTAGACTACATAATATTGATCCAGAAGATATAGTCTTCCCACCATATTGATCTAGAAGATATAATCTTCTTGTTTAGAGCACAACTAAAAGTTGTAGTCACAAAAACTCAATTCCTAATAAAAAGAAAGAATGATAAAGAATGAGTTCATATGATTAAACATGAAAACACAAGTCTACTGACTTTGTCTAATTCTTGCAAGGCAGGTCAGAGTAATTAAATTCATCTCAGTCATCATTACTAGATTCCACTGTCTATTTTCAATTTCCAAGCTTCAACTAGTTGGGAAAAAAAAAATTGGAGAAAAAGTGGAGGAATATTATTCGTTGGGGATAAAAATAAGTCAAAAACAAGCCGACCTTAGCTTAATGCAAGCCATTGGTCGACTAAAGTGGAGACATAAGTTTACCCAATAAGAAAAATTCTGACCTCCTTCTAAACTTTTGCTATGCCCGTTGTCAAACTTCAATTATTTTGACTTTCATAAAATAAGAAAGATATCCCACAACTCGCAAAGCCCCCAAACAAAAAGTTAAAAACAACATTTTTTATTTCAGGTCTTATCCCAAGCCAATGGAAATTGGGCTAATGGCCATGTGTTCGTACATCAATGTTGAGCGGGCCGGGCCCACCAACGTTCTATGTATGGGTTATGCTGAGGGGAGTGGAACTGTCGTATACATGGGCTGAGAAGGTGTTGAGCTTATGGCCATGTGAGCCGTACCCCAATATTCGGCAGGCTAGGCCACCCAGCATCGCATCCTATCTATGGGCTCTGCTGAGGGGACTCGAACTATCTTGTACATGGGTTGAGCTAATGGCCATGTGATCGTACCCCAATATTCGGCCGGCCAGACCCACCAACTTTGCTTCCTTTGTATGGGCTACGCTGAGGGGACTCGAACAATCGTGCACGTGGGCTGAAAAGGAGTTCAACTAGAAACAAAACAGCGGGCCGAATCAGATCCATAATGATATTTTATCTATGTTTAGTTGATATGGAAAATCAATAGTTACAATCAACTTTATTTTCATGCTTGATGGGGGTTGATTCCGTGGAGATACAAGAAATACATTGTATGATTGATTTCAGCAAGGTTATAATTTGTGGAATTGACTTCTATAAGTAATAAGTAGAATGGTTGAGGAATTTATTTCTATTGGTATCTAAATCAATTCCGAAATTCAATTAATGTAATAGGAAATTTATCCTTTGAAGAGTATATATTCAAGTTCACAATGAAAAGTTGTTACATATAAAATTAAACACAGCTATACAATATTCGAGTGATCACTCCTAATTTTGTGTGATCTAGGTAAAAAATTAGACTGATCGATGACAAAAAAAATTTTCACATGATCTTGTGTATTTAAAGGGTATGGAGTAAAACGCATACTATAAATCAATAGAAATGGAACCTCAATTACTTAAAGACTTAGTAGATTGATTTCGCTAATGTAAGTGCAGTTAATCACTAGGACTCAATGTATCCTAAAGGTTAATTAGTGTGCTATTTTGCACTTCAATTATGGTATAGATATATCAGACGTTAATAAAAGTGACATTGTAATGCATCTTGAAACTAAGTCTCTTGATTCAAAATTGCAATATTGTAGTATCAATGTGCGTCGTTTGATTTTTTTGCTCTAACGGAATCTTTCATACAGAATTGACTGCAAGAGCAGCTTTCTAGTTGAGAAAGTTGCAGTTCATCTCAAGCTAGATAATTAGGTTAATTACTTAATATTTGATGCTATTTCATCAACTACTTCTTATGCCTGCAATTTAGCAGTTCAAATTTTTATAGCATTTTGGTTTTATTAATCTTATTTGATCATCATAAATGTACCAGGAACTTGGATTTTCATCTCAAATCAATCTGCAGTGACAGGAGTACTTGAGAAATAGATATCAGATATGTATACTTTTAACGATATGACTGATTGTTCTTTGGTTAATGCTTATCCATGTACTGGCTTAGTTGATCCAACGCCTTAGAATCCGTACACTTTTTTTCCCCCCCCTCCATTTTTGATACCATGGAGGGTAAATGAATTGAACCTTCTCAGGTTCAACCCCCACTCTCAATCTTAATAATCAGAGCCCAATGGCAACCTGGAATAGGATACCTAATTGGTTACAAGAGAGAGAGAGTTGTGGTAGTAATATGGAAATATTTTTAAATGGATACAATTCACGACCTCACATATAGATCTTATGGTCTAAAATAAAGTTACTATGAGTATCTTTACATTGCTTTTATTATGTCAGCATACATATGATGCTTGTGTGACACTCTTTTATACTACAAGGTCTAGGTAGGGTCGTGAAATTAGTCTACCTAAAAATCGTCTGTAGTAATCATTTCTGAACTTAGGAGTCCAGACTTTGATGTTCAAAATTTTGCCTAATTGGACACCGAACAGCTGGTCTGAGTTATCGAACTTAAGATATGTAAAGTAGTTGGGAGAATTGCGCACACAGTCCATTATTAAAGGGGTATTGATTACTGGGCTTAAATCTCACCATTCATATCCCTCTATTATTGGTTCGTGCTTCATCTTTCAATCTCACCTCTCCTTCTGTTAAATCAAAAATAAAACCAAAAAAAAAAAAAGGATTCTGTTTTCTTGTTGCTTGTCGCGATACTAAACCATAATTGCTTCACCTTCTTGGCACTAAAGGGCCAAATTATCACATTACTTTTAGTCGGTGGCGTGTCATTTGTTAATCAATCGTTTTCACCCTTTTTGACGTTGTTGGTGATATTACTTGTAGCCAAAACAAATGAAAGAGCTTGATGTTTTACAATTCCCGTTTGAATCAATGTATATATTGTTACACTACATTTGTGACAATCCTTCCAATATGTTTATTGAAATGGAAGCACCAAATCTTGCTATATATAGTTCCTTATTTTGCCCTTTTTCTTGAGCGAAGTATCCTTAATCCTAATACTTCAAAAACACATTATAATCAAAGATTTTTTTTTTTTTTTTTTGGTGAGTAGGGAAAAAGGTAAATTTTTACAGTCCTTCACTTTCTTCATTTTTGTTTTTCATGACCAAAAATAAAAAAGGAATTAAAATGGTAGATAAGGTACAGGAATGTATATGCCTTCATATATTCTCTGATCTGTAAGCAATGGTAGCTAGCAGTATTAATGATATATTAACACAAGCAGACCTAATCACCTAATGCTATTAAGGCCTTCCAAAATAGTGAATCCAGAAGGGTTTCTGATGTTTACTCTAACCGGGCCTGTTCTGAACTGTATCACAAATGTATCAATGGATGGTGCCATAAAATACAGGAATTTAATGCATGGTTTGTCCATCTTTAATGTGATTGGTGTATTCACTTCAGCCACCACCACTTGTGAAATTTGTGATGGAGAGTTATCACAGTTTTGGCAAAGCCAACTTGTTAGCGGTCCACTTTTGCTGGTGGTTGCCTCTCCTGCTGTTTTGAAAACGCCACATTATGGTGAGTGGAATTTCCTTTCAAAGCATTTCCCAACCAAATAATTTTATTGCCTTTGCAGTTGAGATTTTAGGAGACAGCATAAATAGTCACTGAGGCTATTTTATTTGGAATATAGTCATAAATGAAATCATGAAATACCCGTTTAATATTGTTTGGGAAGTTTAATATTATTTGATACTTGTATGCAAATAGGAGATATTTTATTCTGTGACTTAAGGACACGAGCTAAAATATCCCAAAAAAATAAAAAATGGATTCACTATTTTATTAAAATGGTGAAATTATTACTCACCCCTAAATTCTAGACACTCTTGTGAAAAAATTTTAATCCTTCAGCCAAAAAAGTGACAAGAAGCCTCTAAGGACACAAAATAGATGGACTCTATGACCAATTATTTAGATACATTGCAGTAAGCTTGTTCTTTAATTAGACTTCAGTAAAACTGTCGGTTTTGATTGGATAATCTTGATAATTCCAAATTGCGTGTCTAATACTTAATAGACCAAAAGATTTGTTGAATTTTTTAATATGATTTGGAAAATTACCAATATGTAGCAATAGGAATTATTTGTCGTCAAATAAAAATGTTTGTCATCAAGTCTGGATAAGAAAAACGTCTCCTTTTCTGAAGTGATTGACAAGGTTATATAACCCAACAAAACTGATATAGTTTAAATAGACCATTGACAAGAATTCCAAAAACAAAGTAAAGACATTTGTTTTAGACCCGAGAGAGCATTATGTAATATTAATGCCTATATTACAAATTTCTAGTATAATTAATCTAAAATTTAGTGTTAAACATCACCTCAAATCATGCATTGAAAAAGAAGGCATAGGGATATGAAATAATTACTTGAACACACATCTGAAAATATCATGATAGGATTAACATAATAAGATATTGACCCGTCCAATTTGAAAATCAATTTGCTATTATTTCACATTTAGAATATTTTAAGGTTAAACAAATTCAATAGGAGAAGTAGTATAATAATATAATTCTCAAAACAACAGCTTTTAAAATGCAAAAACAAAATGCGTTTCCAAATTTTTTAAACAAAATTTTCAAGAGCCACATTTCTTAGTCCTCTATAAAGAAATTTTAAAAAATTAAATGCACACAACTCGTTGTGTATCAATTTAATTAAATGCTCCATAGAAAAGGACATATTTTAAACAAATCACGTGTTTTTTATATAGCATCTAAAAAGATTATGTTTGGATAGTTTTTTTTTTATAGTATTTTTAAAAAAACATTAACATAGCAGTTTTAGAGTTTTTCAATTAATGTATTTGTGAGCTAAAAATTAGTTGGAAACCCTGTTTGAAATTTTTTTTTTTTTTACGATCTGTTTAAAATTTTTAAACATGTATATGAAAAACAGAGTTAAACAAACAAAGCTAAGATAAGTTAATGAAGTATATGGTGCGAGTAAATTTTAATTGTCCATATTAGTTTAAAATTTATATTTATTTATTTATTATTATTGTTCTTTTTCTTCTTCAACCAACCAATATTAAGTTAGAGAAAAAAATTCCTATGCACGACAAAAGCTTACGTGACAAGTTAAAAGAAATTGTGACAGAATGATTGATCTTTTTTGTCAGTGAAAATTTTCGACCTGATAAGAAGAAAGAAAAAAAATGAATAGCTTGATAGTCAATAAAAAATCTCATCTTCCTAGATTTGGGAACGAATATTTAATTTTCAGATAAAAAGAAAAGAATAAAAAAAAAAGGAAGAAAAGAAAGAGAAGGAAAGGAATTATTCCTAGATTTAAAACCACGCAATTAAAAAGCCGACTTTACTTGAATGACGACTCAACAATCATTACATCACTCCATCTGGCTGGATCGGCCGTGTCAGAGAACTCAGAACTCGGTACGGACATCCCTACGGAGGAACTTGGAGGCGTGGGATTACCATTTTACCCTTACCCCTCCTATCAAATTAATTGTTCACTTTCCCATATTTGTCCTTGCGTTGTTAGCTACTCTACAGGAGCCCTTGGTGCCATTGTTTTCCTTTTATGGTAGGGATGCACACGAGTCAGATATTCAATTTCTAAGGGATATTTTTTATTCGAACCACATTTAAAAAATGTGATTCCTATCCATGTTTGTATGTGTAGATATTCACATGTTTAGATACCCGCATTATGCGGGTCAGATATCTGTATTATTCAACTCATATTTAGAAATAAAATAATAGTCAATTGTTAATCCTATTTCTTTAAAGATTCTGGATTAGAGATGTAATCGAGTCGAAGCGAACTCCAATACTACCAAACTTAATCTCGAGCTTGTTAATATTACTGCTGCTCAAGATCGAATTTGAGCTCGATGGAGTTTGTAATTTGAAACTCGAGGTGGACTTGTTAATTTTTGGAAGAACTCAAACTCGATTTGAGATTGTTCATGAAAATACAATTAAACTTGAATTCGAACTCAAGTTTGAGCTGGAAGTTAAATTCATATACAATTGATATGAATAAATTGGTAATTTTATATATATAACATTTAATATCTATATGTATATATATATTTCGAACTGTTTAAACTCACATTTTACTGCTCGAATTCGAGCTCGTTTAATACACCATCTACTTCAGCCCGACTCGAGTTCGGTCAACACCAAACTCGAGTTGAACAATAGACCGAACTACTCACGAGTTGCACTGTTCGTTAACACCTCTATTCTGGATAATTAATAACCATCAAAGAACATACGATGGACCAATCACTTTGTGTATAAATTAGCTTTGCATATTGTAGAAAAAACCAATCCAATCGTAATTCAATTAAATTGAAGATAATTTATGGGTTAAAATATTTGTGAGATAAGATGGGAATTCATTTACTAATTACATGCGTACAATTTATTAATTAATGGAATGTTTGGTTACATGTGTTACATCGGTAGCTTTTATATCAGATATTTTTACCTCGATAGAAACTCTATCTCGGTAAAATATCTATTTGATTTCTTGAGAAGGACAAGTATCAATATCCATTTGATTTTTTTTAGAAGGGCAATAGAAATTTTATGATATATGTATGGTTTTTATCTGGATAGAAAAAAGAAAATAAAATGTAGCAACCACCATTAGGCAACTAATTTACACACGCAATTAACTTTTTCCTAATTAAATCACATTTAGCTCCTTTGAATCTTCTATAAAAACGTAGACCTCTTTTACTTTTTTTTTGTCAAAAAAAATTTATATTGACCATATTTTGGAACTCATTTTGAAATGGCTTTAGCAAAGTTGACAATTTAAAATCACAATTGGTATTTTCTTTCAAAGAGCTTTATTTGACAGCACGAGGCCATAAAAACTTGAAGGGAGATTAGTGTTATTTTAAAACGTTCCAATTGCCTATTCTTCTACATCCCGATAATTAAGGAAAATCTTTCCAGACTATACTTTTAATTTTGTTCAAACAAAATTTGCCTTATAGCCGATCAGCTAACCTTCTCAATCGTGGAATTAGTCCCCCTTTCCCACTACAATAAATGAACTATTTACTTTTTTGACGATCGATAGTGGTTCAACAAAGACAAAAATCTGAAAGGAAGTCGTTACTCCTATGGGCAGTCTTCGTCAACTTGGCCAGTCCATACCAAAGGTTAGCAGAAAGAATTCCATGGATTGAAAAGCTCGTCACTTTGAAAAGTTCTTTTTTTTTTTTTTTGAAAAGCTCGTCATTTTGAAAAGTTAGTTCCATAGACTTGACTTTGGCAGTTTGGCTTAGAATTTTCTTATCAAGTTTTCAGTAAAACAAGAAAACACGTTTCGTTGGATTTCACAATTCCGTGTAGTCGAAGTTGAATACCATGCAAGAAGATACGATGACAAGATCAAATTTACCTACTTTTGAAACCACAAGTAAAAGCCATGTAGGGATTTTTATGTAACGAAAAGTGTTAAAAAAAATGTAGAAAGGTGAAGGAAAACTATATATATATATATATATATATATATATTCATGTGCTTTTGTTGCCAAGAAAGCTAGATCGTTTTTTATATTTTCCCTCACTATCCTGTATTTTATATCCTGCAAAATTTTGCAGAATTTACGAGAAAAAATGTTAGACCGTTAACTATTTTTTATTTCTCAGAATTCTTTTTGGACAAATAAACATACACAAGAGAGTGAATTTCTCTTTTCTTTACCTAACTTTCCTATAACTTTCCTTACAATTAAACAAGCCTAAGTGTAAGATTGAAAAAACACAAAATTCATGGTCAATAGTTAAGATTTCGAATCGCACAAGTTAATTGCAAAACAGTATATGTAGTCGTTAGGCTATACAAAGCATCACTTGTTAAGGTTGTACAAAGTAATTAACTAAAATTCACAATATGTAATAATTTGAATAGGCACTATGAATCGTACGTCCTACATGCATAGATAAAAACTAGTATGTAGAAAAATTTATTTGTGATCAAATTGTAGCATAATTTTTGAGTGTATGCAAATTCTGGTCCCCATTGGCGTGCTTATTAAGTATAATGAACTTGCAATTATGAACATTTGCATAATTTCTAGCGTGACCTGCGGAATCAATGAAGACCTAGGTATACTCCATACTAATGAGGCATTTTTTTGGCTGCCGTCTCAATTCTCGTTGAATGCATCCACTGGCCTGCAATGCAATTTCATATTCCATAAACAAATAATTCATTGTAATCTGCTCAAACCATCTATTTTATTTTCATTTAAATGCTCATTTTCTAACTCTACTATTTTTGTTCTTTGTGCAGCATAATTTGCCTTTTGTTTTTCAATAAAATATGAAAACAGTAATATGAGTCTACAAGACAATTAAAAACAATTAGGGCCTGAAATGACCTAATCTAACAGAGTTTGGAACAAATCAGTCTTGCCCAAAAACTACCAAATCTTCCCTTATGTTTTTTTGGATCTCTTAGCTTAATCTAAGCTGGTCCAAAACCTAAACTTACAAAATCATTTTTGCGAGTTCCTAAAACCTACCTACATAGAATCACAAGATGTAAACCACTTACATTAATTTATGCATAAATGCAAATGGTCTTGGACCATTTTAAAATCGTAGGAAAAATGAAAAAAAAAAAGAAACGGAAAACAATTCTACAGCATAATTTAATGTAACGCTTGAAAGAGAGTTAATTAACCGGCAAAAAAAGGGATAATTTCATAAACCACCCCTAAGGTTTCTGATAATTTCATTAAACACCCCTTTAATTTGAAATATTACATTAACCTCTCTTGATTACATAAACGGACTATAATGATCTAATGGTAATTGTAGTTTTAGTCAAATTAGTTTGATGTTGATTTTGTTGAAAGTTGATAATTTGGATTTCGAGATTTTCTTTATTCATTTGTTTTTGGACACATACAAGGCTCAAATCATATTTATTGTATTTATATGATATCGAGTTAAAATGAGTAAGTAATTTGTGAAGGTTGATTAGTGCAAGTCGAGTGGTATCATGGTTTATATGATATCAAATTAATACGAATTTTGTCATTAATTTTGGTTGTTGATTAACGGCAATTCAATGGTGGTCCAAGTGATAGTTTTGCTTCTCACTTACCGTTGTGCTTCTCATAGTGACAGTTATTTTAGTAGTAAAAAGGCAGTATAGGGTAAGCTTTCTCTATTTTTTTCAATAGAAAGGAAGTTTAAGATTTTCATTTCAAATGTATGCTGTTTTTTAAGTTTTTTTTTTTGGGTTACACATATAATAAAACCGGGGGAGGTTAGTGTAATATTTAAATTAGAGGGATGTTAGGTGAAATTGTTAGAAATCTATTCAAAAAAAAAAAAAGTAAGTAGGTGAAATTGTCAGAAACCTATTAAAAAAAAAGGAAGAAGAAGAAACTAATTCCAAGTTGGGAGTTTGGGGACCCCCTAAATATTCCAGAGGATTTTCAATTGCATCCAAATCCAAACACACTCAAATTGTCACATGTTGGATGTCACTGCTCACTACCAAACGATATATGCATGTGCTCTAATCCATGCATGATACCGTCCATACAATCATCAAAACTTCAAAAACAATTACGTCATTTTGTATACAACAAGAAAAACAAAAGAAGAACCTCCTAGATCTTAAATGCACAATTAAGAATTTTTAGTGGTAGTTTGTTCCTTAATGGCCACATCTTTGTTTGGGAGAGGAACATGACAACTAGACAAAAGGACGATGCACATAAAATCTAATTCCATAATGAAAAAGCCAGGTAAGTTGTAACATAAACTAAACTAAACTAATCCATGTGTAAATAATCCTATCCCATTAACAAACAAAACAAACAAAACCTTAATCCACCTCTACATGTGGTCATGTTTGATTACTTCGATGTCATGACCTCACAATACTATTGTATAATCTAAATCATAACATTATATATTGAAACAATTAAATTAAACTTTCCAGCCATGTCCGAAACAAATCAAACAACTCAAGCTTGATTACAGCTCGAATTGATTTTCCATTAATAAAATCCTATATTGTACAATAGTTATATAATGCGTAATATGCGTGTTTTGTTAACTATTACAATTTTTCAACTGATTAATGACTAATTAACTTAGTTTATTTACGCGGAGCACGCGTTATGTCAGTTGTTACAAGCATATCTAATAAGTTCATAAAAATATGTGGAACCAAAAAAAAAAAAAAAAAAAAAAAATCATAGTTGGAATGGTGGCATTTTTGTAATTCAATAAGAATTCAAGGGCAATCTAATCAAATCTAATAAATCTCCATAAATACAAACAAACAAATTCACATTTCAACAGTATCCAACCATTTCCAAGTCCCCACGCCACCACACCACGCCTCTTCCTCCTTGGCCAGCCAGACTTTCCATCATCTTTCCTCTTCTTATACGCCAAACTTGTATACTCTACTAATATATACGTATAAATATACGTATAATCATACTCACTTTAAATACCTATAAATAAATCAACCAAAAGCCAAACTTTCCCTTCATCTCGGAATAGATATACAGATACAGGGGGAGGGGGCGTGGGAGAAACGAAGGGGCCAAAAAAAAAAAAAAGAAAAAAGAAAAAAGGGTAATAGCGTAACTTCACACTGCCAAATGGACTCACCGAGGACGAAAGATTCCTCGGCGAGAGACACGTCATCCCGGCAAGCACTGGCGGCCACTGCGACGCCGTCGGGAAGGTCGTCGGTGATCGACTCGTTGAAAGGCTGCACTTTGGCGGGTCTTCGGATCCCAAAAGAGGAGCTCCGGAAGAAGATTACTATCCCTGAATATTTACGGGTGGCCATGAAAGAAGCCATTGTGGCCAAAGATGTTAATGCTTCGAAGGCTAAAATGCTTTTCGACGCCGCTCATGCTGCCGGCGCCGAGTTGGTCCACCCGCCGGAGGGACCCCTTGTGGTGTTTATTAATTCTAAAAGCGGTGGCCGACATGGGCCGGAGCTTAAGGCCCGGTTGCAAATTCTCATGGGTGAAGAACAGGTCTCAGCTCTCCTTCATTGACTTTTTTGCTTTTTGATTTTTTTTTTGGTTTTTGATTTTTTTTGATATTTTCTTTTGCTATATTTGAATCTGCATATGTGCATGTATATTTGTGTGCGTATTATGTGTATATGTAGTGCTGGGCCCCACTAAGGAAGCCGTGTGAAGTTGTTTAAGGTTTTATATGCATTTTTTTTTTAATTTTTCGTTTTTGGAGTTTATTTGTTGTTTGAATGAATTAAATGTACTAATTTTGAGTTTTTTTTTTTTTGGATGTTTGACTGTAGGATGGGTAGGTTCGTAGGAGATTTTTTTTTTTTTTTTTTGGGCACATAGTGAATGCGGGTTCATGGTATGATTTAATTAAAATTGGTTTTTGAAGTTAAAGCTGGATGAACTATCTTTTAGCCTTGTGGTAAAACATGTGTATCATTAATTTTTTTTTTTCTTTTTTGAAGGGGAGGGGGACAGTGAGAATTGAATAAAATCCCATTATAAGGCGAGAAAACTTGCAAAATGTTTGAATCTTCAGTGAAAAGTTCAAAAATTTTCAGTAGTATCTAAAATTCTAAGAATGAGGAAGGGAATGCTTTGAAATTATCAGTGTTATATATTATGTATTTGAAGTGAGTAGATCATATTCTTTTAAAAATTTGGAAGACTTTTGTTTCTTAGTATGGTATTTATTATTATTTTTTGTATGGTGTTTTTTTTAATGTTCTTTTAGATGTTTATATATGCTTTCTTTCATCTTTGAGAAATTTAAATATCTGAAATTTAGGTTGAGTTCTCGGAAAGCAAAGGGCTCCCATGTATCGACTTTCATTTCTGAAACTAACTTGCTACTTAGCACTTCATTTACTGGGCACATCTAAATGTGCTTAATGGATCCTTTTTGCTTTAAACATGGGAATCTGGTGTTTCATCAATGTTCTCTTTTGCCATCATAAAAGACTTGGATTATTAGACGGTAAACAACTTTTAAATGTTATCATTGTTAAAAGATTATTTGTCATGTACGCTTGAGTGAACGAGTACAGTAAAATCTGCTAACATTTTAAATTCTTGCTCATTTTGCGGGATATTGGGAGCATGAAAGAATCCACTGCAAGTAGAACAAAATAATCAGGAGAATTAATTACTGAGCTGCAGCTGCTTTTGTTCCTTTAATGTTTCACTTGTCATTTTAATTTGTCCTCCATACAGTTAATGGTAGTGGAGTTTATATAAGTTTATATAGCAGAATTACATAATATTGAAGGCTTTGAAAATGTGAAAATTGTTTCTTCCTCTTCCTCCCTTCTCCTCCCTCCCCACTCCCTTTACCCTTAAAAAATTGAAAATTTTGGCTTTGTTGCCTTGTGGCATTGCCATTTTCTGATAATCCTGGATAACATCATTATGATTTTCTTTCATCAAAACTTGTTATATATGTATTCTCTGGCTGTGTACTTATCTGGTGCTGGAATGCAAAGCTTGACTGCTTGAATATTGGTCAGACTGATCTTTTATGTTCTATTTGCCTCTATATCTGGATCTCTCAGATATTGTACTTATTCTTTAGTGTAATTTTGGTTTCTTTCTTTGAAATGCTGTCAGGTTTATGACCTTTCCCTTGTCAAGCCCCATGAATTTGTTCAGTATGGGCTGGGTTGCCTAGAGAAGTTTGCTGATCTTGGGGATGGCTGTGCTAAGGATGTCCGAGAGAAGCTGAGGGTGGTGGTATGGATTTCTAGATGAATTTGAAGTTCTTATTTGTATTGGGTTTTAGTATTATATATATATATATGTTCTACATATATATTGTAAGTAGCATTTTGCTTATAGGTGGTAGCTAGAAGCCAATTATAAAACTTGTTCAACTATCTTCTGATTTGGAAATATATCTCATTTGGGATTCTAAGTTGGTAGGTTAGTTTGACAGGTGGCAGGTGGTGATGGAACTGTAGGATGGGTGCTTGGGTGCCTAGGGGAGCTGCATAAAGAGCACCGTGAGCCAATACCACCTAGCGGGATTATTCCGCTTGGTACTGGAA
Source organism: Mitragyna speciosa (assembly GCA_024721245.1). Lineage (NCBI taxonomy): Eukaryota > Viridiplantae > Streptophyta > Magnoliopsida > Gentianales > Rubiaceae > Mitragyna > Mitragyna speciosa. Next base: position 9,491,962 of record CM045553.1, on the reverse strand, counting down.
ATGATCTATCAAGGAGCTTTGGTTGGGTAAGACTTCCATAGGCTTCTAGTTTCTTGTGTTTGTTTCCCTCTGTCGTTCTGAGATGTGTCTTAAACTGTTTCTCAGGGTGGTTCATTTCCTTTTAATTGGAAATCAGCAATCAAAAGGACTCTTGATAGGGTTACAAATGCTCCGACATGCCGTCTTGACAGGTCGGCTTTTCGGTACTTTGCGCAAATATAATATGTGTTTCATGTCTGGTATCATCTATATATCTCCCCTCCCTTCAGCAATCTCCTCTTACCCATTAGAGCTCTCTCAAATTTGAAATGTAATGGCACAACCAGATTTTGAACAGCATTAGGTTACTTGTTTCTTCCATTTCCTATTTGTAGAGTAGTGAGGGGAGGAGGGATGTATTTCTTCCATTCTATGTGAAATATGAGCAATAGAGGTCTCTTGCATTTTGCTGCATTTGTTTAAATAGTGAATCTATTAATATAGCTGAATATATTCTTAGAAAATAGCAAATATTTTTGTAAGTAACCTAAATGCTTCTCTTTTTCATTCTGTTTTAATTTTTCAAAAAATTCATTTTGTGGTGAATAGTTTCCTAGATGCATATATGTTCATCATGGAGATGCTTGTACACATCGGTGTATGTATTTTCTATGGCCATTTATTTATTTATTTATTTTTTTTGAAGCCAAAATACCTTGTGAATGGTATCTTCCTAAAAATTTTCTGAATGTAACTTGCATATGCAGTTGGAATCTTGTTCTATCAATGCCTGCTGGCGAAGCATTGGAAACTCCTTATTCTTTGAAGCCGTGCGACGAGATATCTCTTGACGAGGTTGTTAAATGTTTCCGATGAGAATTATTTGGTTGTTTGTGGCTGCTTTTCATAATGTAGTTTGTAATTTTACTCAATCCTCTTGAGTGTAGATGTCATGATAATGATGATTCTGTGGAACCTTAATGTCTAGTAACTCATTCATCATTTCGTGCTAGTTTCTAGGTATAAAATAGGTACATGTGATGAAAAATAATTTATAATGTGTTGTGGGATGTATTGATCTTGTTGATAGCAAGTCTTAGGCTTGTTTAAACGTGAATAGTAGACACTGGTTGTCTCCTTGTTCTTGTGTTTAAAACAGTTCCAACTCCATCTATCATTTGGACTTTTGAGGTTGCATCTGTGTTAATAGTGTTCTTTGAAGTTCTAAGCTAAAAGTTTAACAAAGCTAAGTCTTTTCAACCGGTACAAGTAATTCTGAGAAATTCAGAGATGATATTGATACTTTTGCTGCTTGTATCTTATTTTGCTTTAGCTTAACCAAGTGGCTTGAAGGTGTGCTTGAAGTTGTTTGGGGGAATTTTGGTATGAGATGCAAGCCTCACCCTTTAAGATTTATACTTGCTAGTCTTTGCACAAATAATGCAGAACTTGGTCTCCTGTTAATATCTTTTTATTTATTCATTTAACAGAAGATAAGTTAATAGGCTGAAAACTGTTTGTTGGCTTTTGTGGTACATTGGTGGGGCCAGAAATTTGTAATTTTGGCATTGTGGGAACCAATCTGTCCATCAGGGATATGTGTATTGGTTGATATTGTTATATTTGTGTATTAATATTATTATCTTCGTGTATATGGGTATCTTGCTTGTGTATATAGGTATGAGTACATGAAAATGAGTAATGAAGCACTTTTCTGCATTTTCGTCTTTATGTCAGCTGGTTTTAGTCTACACTGCATGATCTGCTAATAATTCTATCTTTTTCTTTCCTTTTTTCAATTAAGTTATTTTCCTCAAATGAGCTTGATTTGTGGTAAATTGTCTGTACTTGGTTTTCTTTATTGTGCAATTTTAATCTATATTGTGAAGGGATTGGAAGTTGAAGGAGTGCTGCCCGAGAGGATGTCTGGCTATCATGGGGTCTTCTATAACTACTTTAGCATAGGTATCCCTTTAAAATCAGAATTGCAGATATGATTACAAATTTGCTTTTGACTAACGTTGGCACATTGTTGTTTCCTGTGGTTGATCTCATGTATCTTAGTATATCTGCTGCTAGTATGCTTCTTGTATTTGTATTGTTTTCTTCTGTCAATATTTGGTGTCACAAACTGAAGCTTTTGCTGTCTCTAAGGAAAATCTCTTATAGGCACAAATGAAACTATTATTTGTTATTTTTGATTGACTAAAGTTGTTATACCTAGATCTAAATTCCTCTCTGCTGATACTACACTGTTATAGAATGTTACCTCAACCTAGCAAGCCGTCTCTTGCATATTCGAAGTTACTGGCAGGGTACAATATTTTTACACCTAAAATCATCTTCCTTAATTTCATTTTTTTTTTAAAGAAATAATTTGTTTTACAAAAATCTCTCTTTTTCCAGCACCCTAAAGCTGAGCCTTCAATCTATACCTCCATCGAGGAGATAAGGAAATAAAAATGAAATACAAAAAGAGAAAGTTGGATAAAGCATAATAATGCATATAAATGTTGTCGTCGATGCTATCTTTGTGATTATTGCAGTATTCTTTAACATTTGTCTGGCTCTTTTGGAAAGGTGGTCTTGGTCAAGTTATTTACTTTTTCAGTTTCAATGCAGGTATGGATGCCCAGGTTGCTTATGGCTTCCACCATCTACGCAATGATAAACCTTATCTTGCCCAAGGTCCCATTTCAAATAAGGTTAGGGGATACATGTATTTTTAGCAATAAACTTTGATCATCTGTCGGCAATTTAGATTAAAACGTGTTTAGTATACAGTGATTTGTCATGTGTTGCAAAATATGAGGCATGTTTTGACAAGCCTACAAATTATTTTACCAAATTGTCCTGGGAAGGAGAACTGGATTTGATTCTCAAGAACAGCTCAATAGCCCTAGTACTAATCTTTGATATGTTTTGGCAACCTTGTGTTCCTTAAATGTGGAACAATGGGGTTCTTTTCCTTGAATGGACCTGTTGGCCTCGTGCACCTGCTGATGTCAGAGGGTTCCTATTAATTAGTTGAAGAGCTTATTACCTGGATGATTGGTTTTTATTTTCTAAAACGGTTCATCGTTCTATAGCTTTGTAAATGTTTGCTAAGTTGTTTTGTTGTAGGACGAAATGCAATGATTGGAAAATTTGTTCTTCCTTGTAACTGTAGCAAAATGTTCCTCTTGAACTTCCCCACTAAGATTCTCTCAAGTTTTATCTCCAATTGGAAAATTGGCTTCTCAGTTACTTCAACTGTATATAAAACGGGCACAGAATTCTGAACATTGGTCAGTTAAATGTTTTTGGTTCAGTGTCTCTTGACCGCTATTCACTTTCTACTTAATTGTTTTCCCTTGTCAATCACCCCTGGTGGTTTTCTAGTTTGTGGAATCATCTGCATGATGTAAAAATAAAAGCAGTCAGACCCAATATCTTTTTCCATTCAAAGAGTTGCAATTCGAAGTTCTTTTGGCATCTTAACTCCATTGTGAATGATTACAACCTCTCGAGTTTCCTTCAAAATATATAGAGTTTCAAAGTTAAGGCAGTAGTTTCAGCAACGAGTCTTAATTCCTAAGCTGGAATTCTATCTTCCTTAATATATTAACGAGTCTCTCTCAGAACGAAGATCACATATTAATGAAGAAGCCTATAGATTTTCACACCCTTTTCATATTTTCCTTTAAAAAATATGAAATGCTTGAGGCTTCTTTGTTGGTATGTGATCTTGAATATCAAAGCGAGTTATTGACATAGAGATCAAAATCTTGTTGTGATTATGGCTGAAGTTTTATTTCATAATATTGTATGCCTGAAGTTCCGGTTATTATTTCATGTATCCACACTTATATGTGAGCTGATCTCTTTTTCTGCAGTTGATTTACTCTGGATATAGTTGCAAGCAGGGGTGGTTCTTCACACCTTGTAGGAGTGATCCAAGTTTGAGGTCTGGACCCGTTTTTACTGATCTGGTCATTTCATTATCTTGCATTTTCTTAATTATGCCTCTAATGCTAGTCTGAAATTTTGCAAGGTGGTGCATGAAATTGCTGCTTTTACTGTTCACCGTGTTGAATTTGCACAAAAGTAAACAAAGTTTTATCTCATGTTTGTGTGTCTCGTTTTTCTTGCTTTACATTTGAAAGAGATTGAGATTAGAGTTGTACTTCTGTTTTTGTTTGCATTATTTTGCCAGCAAATACCAGAGATGCTTCCAATTTCCATCATGAAAAAGTAGCATGTTCATCAGCAAGGCCTTTTTATTTGTTAATTGAAGTAGTTTGTGTTGCTTTGGATTCTAGCTATCATCTTTGCAGTAGTTGGACCTATGCTAGTGGACTATCGTCTGCTTCCATTCGTTGATGGTCCAGATCTTTTATTGACAATTTTTTGTTAATGTGGCAGAATTCTTTGTTCAACCTGGTGCTTAATTGCTCAAGCTATTCTTTGCCCGTATATATCTTTTGTGTTAGATTTTTACGTGCTTTCTTTTTAGAAATAAATATTTGTGTCTGAAGGAAATTATCATAGTTGTCATAAATATATCTGATGCTTATGTGGATTTGGCTGATTGTTCAAGTATTTTATGGCTACTATACATGTTCACTCTGTTTCGCAGGATAGGAGTATTTTGTTTTTGTTAATTAGCTTGTCTTTCTCATTTATTACTTGATGATATAGGGGACTGAAGAACATTTTGAGGATACACATTAAAAAGGTCAACTGCTCAGACTGGGAGCAAATCCCTATTCCAGCTAGGTTTGTTTTAATCATTAGCAACTTAACTGCATGATGGTTATAGTTGGTGCTTGTAACAAAAATTTGTTGTCCATGCCTTAATTCTTAATTTACATGTAGCATATAGCTGGATCTAAAAATATATTTGGCTGGTGCAAAGCTCAATATTTATGTTCCTGAGGCTTTGAATATACTATGAAATTTTTGTTTTTACTAGTTTCATCAGGGGAAGTAGAAAATTGTACAGTAATAATAACATAGGACATATTCTTCTGAAAAAAAAAATCGTAAAAACTAAAAAGTTGAATTTTAACCTTTTGCTTGATAACTAAAAGTGAAGATTTCTAAACAATATTGCAACTGTTGATTTTGTGGACCGTCTTCTGTTGGAAAGCAAAAAAGATATTAGAGATTCATCTTAATGTTTTTCTTAAAGATTGGTTGCAGTTCAATGATCTCTTTGGAAGTTGAACCAACTATTTTGTTTGACCATTGATAAATTCATGTAAAGTATGTGGAACATTTTCTTGACTTCAGCCTACTTGAGGATTGGCTATAAAAAGTTGACATGCTTTGGTCATGAATAATCCGAGTTTCTGAGAGTGACCCAGCAAGCAAAAGTGCTTGCAACATGCAGAACTCGGTTTCGATACAAGCAACACCCACAAAGTACTAAACAATTTTGTCACATGCAAGTTGAATTATCATCTTGAGTATTAAGTCAGCAAATCAAAAAATTTTGGCAGTAGGAAGAAGGGATTTAAAATAGAAGATTTTTATAGTGGACATTATTCATGGCAGGGTCAGTGTGTGAAGTAAGTCAATTCCCTCCAATTATGGTTTGAGATTTTTATTTTTTATTCCTAACTATAGCTTGCCGTTTCCAATGTTAATCCTAATTGTACAGTATTAATGAAAATCAAAATATAAAACCTTGAACCACAGAAGTTTGTGGCTTTTTTTTTTCCCCCCATATGCTTGGTGTCACATCTTATTTGTATTTTGCAGTGTTAGATCTGTAGTTGCTCTAAATCTTCCTAGCTATGGAAGTGGAAGAAATCCATGGGGACATTTGAAGCCAGATTATTTGGAAAAGGTATATACCATACCTTTATGTTTTGCGTGGTTTTAATTAAGCAATTTCATTTTTTCTCTCTTTTTTCTATGTTCTTTAAGTTCATTAAATAAATGTTTTGTTGACTCTGCATACGGACTGCATTTTGGATCTCACAAGCTCCTCTAGATGCACGAGACTAGAAGTTTGTTACTATAGTGGAATGGGTGGAAATGTGTAATAGTGATAGATGGTTCTTGAGTCTTGTTCTCTGTTCATGGTGCTGAATGTATGTGGTTTTCTGGAACCTGGAGACACTTGTCATGTTGTCTTAAATTCTCAAGCATAAACTGGAAAACATATCGTCCTGCAAATGCCTGAATTCCTAGTTTAGCTCCTTGCAGAGTAATGTGCCTACTGTTGGGGTGGTCAACAATTGGTTGAAACTTGATGTATAGTGTGGGAGTTCAGGATACAAACTCATGACAACCTTTCCCCCCTACCCAAGGATTAAAAAAGAACAATAGTTGCCTGGTGTAGTCTGCCTAGCGTAAAGTATTTTGAAAGTTGCAAGATTGAATGCTTCTATTACAGCTGACTAAGTTTGTTTGATGCCAAATAAACATACTATAATTGTGGTGTATCAAGTGATGATACCCCTAACATAGGTCATGGTGACTGGAAAATGTTAATTGTTCTAGCTATTACAAGCGAGGAGATGTTATTCTTCTTTTCTATTTATCTACCTTAAAACATGCTGAGAATAATTGGATGTCAAGAACAAAATTGTACTTTCGAAATTCAATTTTAAGTACACTCTAGAACGGCAATTGGAACAGTTTTTTCTCATAAGGTCTTAATGTGCAACTTGTATCCACTTCAGTAGCGTGCTTTTTCTTCACCTCATACATGTCAGAAGGCCTTTATTTAGCTCGTGTATTATCAGAATAAGGCCTTTATTTAGCTTGTGTATTATCGGAATATGTAGTTGATGTAGAATAAGAAGTGAATATAAAGCGAGGATTCAGAGGGAGAAGAAAGGAGCACCTTACTATGACAAGTTCCAAAAAAAAAAAGGGGAAGTACACAATTCTGAATCATCATATCTTAACTTCAATAATTAAGAGATTATTACTGGAATCTTGTCCTAATCCTGTAACCTTTTACTTAAACAAGGAATACAAACTGAACTCCAGTCAAATTGACTACTAAATAAAGTAATAATGCCAAATAACTAAACTGTGAGATCAAACTCCATCAAATTTTCATAGTTGAATTTCTTTAGTAAATGTTTTATAACTGGACTTGATTGTAAGAGATCTTCAAGTTGCTATAAAATTATGGAACAACTTGTAAAAACATTCTTCTTAATAGTTTCTCTGTTTTGAACTGCAATTTTTTTGGCTGCTGCATAGTGTTGTAGCCTGTAATTGCATCTGAACATAAGTGCATTTGAGAATTCTGAAATATAAACTGATAGTGTTTGATTTAAATAGTACATAAATAGCCCTAAAAAAAGCCATGTGATCACATGCTAATATGCGTTTGTTTTGGTCCCTGCTTACTTGTTACTTTTCAGAGAGGTTTTGTTGAAGCTCATGCTGATGATGGTTTACTCGAAATTTTTGGTTTGAAACATGGATGGCATGCTTCAATGGTTATGGTCGAACTGATATCTGCCAAGCACATCGCACAGGTAAACAAGGAGGGTTAAGCTTGCAGGGACTAGTATTTGTCTAATACTTGGATGGTCAATTTGATTTGCAATTTCTCGATACATTACTTTTTGATGGTTGAAAGTTTTACTTTTGTGTTACTGATAGTGAACTAAATAAGTTCTTATGTATTTTCTAGGCTTCCGCAATTCGTTTTGAGCTTAGAGGAGGAGAATGGAAAGAAGCTTACATGCAAATGGACGGTGAGCCATGGAAACAGCCTATAAACAAGGACTATTCAACGTTTGTTGAAATTAAGAGGGTACCTTTTCAATCAGTAATGGTTCATGGAGACTGAATTCAGCAGCTTTATTTATTTTTTTAGTTTTTTAGATTGGGAGAGTGCCAGTACTTGTAAACTAGTAGTTATTGTAAATCATATCCCCATTACCGATAATTTTTTTCGAACTAATGTTACATACCAAACTGTCTGGGCAACTGCTGTACAAAGACTGAATAGTCAACCCTTGTATCTAAAGTCACCTTTGAATGCTCGTGAGTCTGACTTTACTACTGGTATAATGAGGGATGTAATATGGTGCATCTGTTACAAAGCTTTGAGGGAATAAATTCCCATGTAAGACTGCTACATATGGTTGGGGTCTCAGGTTATTGGACAGTTTGTTCTGACGGTAAGATTGAAATTGGCATCCTACTCCTTGTCAATTGGAGGGTCTCATTTTTTACATTTGGGTTACAGAGATGCCCTTTCCTTTCACTTTCTTCTCATGGTTCTTGACACAGGAGACAAATTTTCAAGAATGTATAAAACCGTGTGTGATCTCGTTTCCCGGGCAACGGAGGTTGGTTGTTTGCTCAAGTTGCCAGTGCATTTTTTTGGGCCTAGGAATGTCTGCATTTGTTTGGCAAAAAAGATACTGCATATATTTTGCAGATGGTATACAAGTTTAATAATAGCTGAGTAGACCTCAAAAGTATCAAAATACGTTAGGAAAATATATATATATATATATATATATATATATATATATATATATATGAAAGAACATGCTTCACTTGAAAAATGAGGTTGGCAAAGGGAGGATGACTTTCAAAATATGTACATATCATTTTTATAAGTTGCTTTTCAAATAACTCTAACAACCTCACTCTTGAATGGTACTAGGCGTGCATATTTTTGTAGCTAGCAATGTACTCTTTTACTAAAAGAATGACTTGTTTTAGCTATCGTAATCATCCTGATTCTTTTCTGCCTCTTAATTTATTTTTCTAAGAAGGAGAGAAAATGGAAGGAAGAAAAGAAAAAGGAAAAAAAAAATTGAGACTCTGAATATTGGACTTTCATTCTAACAAGAGAAATATAATTCTTAGTCACTAAGTTAGAGGAAAGGAAGATTAGAAAGGGAAGAATAGAAAAACTAAGCGAGTGTTTGGTTGAGGGGAATGGGTATCAATAATACTGACATGATGTTCCGAAAATAACTATTACTATCATTCAATTGAAATGAAAGTGTGATTAATTGAGATCTCTGGAATTTTTCCAAAAATGTTATAGTATCAAACTCATTAATCTTTTGGAGTGGAATGATACCAATTTCAATACTAAACCAAATATGTTAGAAGGAATCATTAAAATTCATATTCACTGTAGAGTTAATAATATTCATAGTGACAATAATTGAAGAATTTAAACCAAATGGCTTGTAAATATCGAATTGTCATTTTAGACGAGAAATTATAATTCTTAATCACTAATTACAATATTTTATTATCTAGTTAATGATTGAAAAAATATTTAAGTAGACCCAAAAGTCCACAGACCTGTGGATCCAACGGAGGAGATTGAGTCATCCGGTTCAGGGGCATTGAGGGAAATACTCATGTGGACTCAAAAGTTCATGAACCCGTGGACCCAATGGTAAAAATTAAGCCGGTCCAAAAGTTTATGGACTCGTGGATCCAACGGTGGAGAAGTATTTCCCTCAATGCATTAAGTCTCATCTAAAATTGATTGTTAAAAAACTGCAACAAGTGGACAAGTGACAGAAAAACCGCCATGTGGTTGTTGACTTCTATGAATTCTTAGCGAGATCAGCTAGTCAATTTTCATACAAAGACATATGAATAGCAAGAATTAATGTAGTACTTTTGTCCACACATTATGATGTAGCTCGTAGGGCTCTCTTGATGTGTTTAACAAGAAATATTTGGTAGGAAAATCAATACAAATTATCGCTGCAAGATGAGCCTCAAAAATGGCGGTCGAAGACTTCGGGAAAATTTTTAGCTGCTTATGGCCACATAAATAAAATTTAAATAAATGTAGAAATTCTTAGAACTAAATCTTTTACTTTGAATACTGAACCATTCGTCTCACACGCATTTCCGGTACACATTGAATTGAAAGCAGCCAACTATATACGCGGGTGGAATCTTTGGACAGATGATGACAAAAAGGGGTTTGAATCTTTTGTTTCCTTCTCCAAATTCCCGTAACATCTAAGAATAAAATTTTTGGATTTACTAACGTAGCATTGTCAAGATTGAGATTTGATAATCATATTTGCATTCCACTACTGTGTCCTAAGTCCACAGATATTTTTATTTTTCTTGTCTCATTTGATAATACTAGTATAGAAATACGTGCGTTGCACGTTGTAGGTATTTTATTTAGTGACGCTTAATCAAATAATATATTATTTTAAGTTGATTAAAAAGGAAACAATTTTAACTATATAAATCATTTTATTGCTCTATTACAATTAATAATAAAGAATGAAGTCTATTATGTATTAAAAAATATATATTTAGAGTACTCTACTTCTTCTCAAAAAAAAAAAAAAAAAAAGAACTTTCAAAATATTTTTATTTTATGTCTTAGTAAAACTTTAGAAAAGCAATGAAAAGTAAACAAACGAAAAAAGTAATAAGGCTTTAAAAAAAATCAAAATTAACATCTATTATCTCATAAAAAGTTATGCTAAATGTGTAACATTTTTCCATAAGAAAGGAAAAGCAAAATTACTCCCCTTTCATCCTATTTTATAATAGGTAGCATATATACTCATAGTGTAGAAAATATTATATGTTTCAACAACCAAAGTACTCGATCAGATGAATATCATCTTATGTGCTAGATTGCATAGATACAATTGACTTCATATTATTTTTGCATTTATTTCAACATCATCAGTTATATATCACTCACTAAAAAGATGACAAATTATATGTAACTAAACACATACATAACCTTTTTGCAATAAATATCCAAACTTTTTAAAAAGTACTTTTTATTTTATTTCGTATATTGTTCTTACACAGAAAAGGGCAAATATGTATACTTTTGCTTGTGATTAGTATACAAATTTTTATTTTTCAAAAAACATAATTGAATTATTAGATCTATGAGATTGAAATACAGGTAGTTACAATTTAAAATAATACTTTCTAAGATGTAAGCCTTGTTATTAAAAATAAAGATAGTAAATTTGACTTGGTTTGAAATATTTGTACGTAATAGCCCTACAATCTTCATTGATAAAAATATAATTAAGTTGATTGTTATGTATTGTGTATAATTTCTTTTAAAAAACAAAATAAAAAAGTTAAACTCAAAGTTATAATTAAACTAATTTGAAGATAAAGATAGAAGTATTCTAAATTTATTAAAAAATGTGTAGATTTGTTACGAAAATAGCTGAGTAAAATTTATTTATTTTAATAATAATCTTGACTCTTGATTTTATATCCTAATACTTATTTCTTCTTAATCCTTTTAGCATTATTTTTAAATATATTTGATATGTCAATATCTACTTTTTGAATATTTACATGGTATATTTGCATACAGAAAAATCAACTATGAGTTATTTTCAAGGGGTAATACGGATGCTTCTTATTATACAAAACTTAAAAATTAGTTAAGTACATATTTGGTTTATTAAAATGCAAGCTTGTCATTTTTTTAAGGATAGATACATAACTAACGATGTTGAAATACATACTAAAATAATATGAAGCCATAAGATGATAAAATAAAAAAAGTATCCCAAAAAATGTAAGAAAGGAAATAAAACTAACAATTTCATTTAGTTAGAAAATTTTTTTGGATAAAGTAAATTTCCTTTAAAAATACAAATCAATTTAATTATTTTAGGCCCATGAGTGTCTGAAATGTTTATGAAAGATTGATTTGGAATAAGGTTTGTTAGCAATAAAGTTTAGTAATTTAAAAAGAATAAGAAATAAAATTTCTTAGCACAACCTTTCAGTATATCCGTTATTGAATAAATTTGATTTTTGCATTAGTACAAAATATTCTTTATCAATTTGGACTTGTTATATTAGTTCTACTTATTTTTTTGTTTTAATTCAACAATAAATATATGTCAAAATTGAAAGAGACGAAACTTCTTGTAATTGTTATCATATTGAGATTAGATACTTCTGGTGTATGAGTCTGAAATGTACTCAACTAATTTAGTATAAATTATGTATGCGATCATATGATATCAAGTTGCAGTGATTTAAGATTTCATTCCTGTTAATTACTTCTTTTTTGTTGTATTATTAATTTCTTTACTATTATGAATTAAAGTTTTTAATTGGTCAGATTTGTAGAAGTTCTTCAAAGTTCAAACCAAAAATAACCATGTTATGAATAATTATGTCATAATTAAGATTACTAATATTCTATGCTAGATCTAGAAGATCAAAGCAATAAAGGAGATCGCCATCATATTAACGATCAACTTCATATTTTTGAACTTTGCAATTGTTGATTTTTCAATGCATACAAATCTTACTGTAAATCAAAGTTAAGAAACTCAAGCATACTTCTTAAACCCAAAAAAAAAAAAAAAACTATACATTTGTTTAGACAAAGAGGCCAAGTGTAAAGTGCCTAGGTATTGAATTCCTTGCATATTGAATGTAATCTTGATGTTCATCTCCTACTATCATCAATTTTGTGATGACAATTAGAGGTTTCTCAAAACTATATTAGTAGAATAGAATTTAAGAGTTTCAGAAACAACACTTCTTATATAACTAAACCCATTCACATAAGATTTGAAATTCCTAACAAATTTTTGGTGTCTCATATTTACTCACTTCTACTTTACATGGTCAATCCATTATATAACTAATTTCTTATATATTCTTATTACTCCATATAAATTTGAGATGAGACAATTTAAAATAGTCAAAACTAATTTTTTACTAAATGTAGATAATAAATGAGATGCAAAATGTACTACAACCATTTTGAAAATAGTTTTGCATTAAGTAATAAATAGTTTCAAGATATAATCATGAAAAATATTTAAAACTAAAAGAAAAATCAAAGAACCTATAGAAAGATGATGAGTTAAATGTATTTTAACAAGAAAACTATTTATTTAGCTAATTTTTAAGTTTCGTGAAATAAGTGTATGAAAATAACTTATAATTTACTATTATGTATGCAAATATAGCATGTAAATATGTAGAAGGTAGACATATAACATATCAAATTCGTGTAAATATGATGATGAAAAGATCAAGGGAAATAAGTATTATGCTGCAAAAGTCAAGAATCAAGAGTATTATGAAAATAAATAAATAAATTTAATAAAAGCCAAAGTTCTTCTATCTTTATATTTCAAATTATTTTAATTAAAACTTTGAGTTTAATTTTTTTATTTTCCTTTTTAAAAAAATTATACAGACAAATAGCAATAAACTTAATATATTTTAAATTATTCTAAATGTTAAATCATTTTTTCTTTGTATCAATCTTAGAATAAATAACTAATGAATAATCATTTTAAGGAAAAGCAAACAAAATAGAACTAATATATTCTACGAAAAAGACAAATAACAATTATAGAAAGTTTCGTCTCTCTTAATTATGGCATACATTCACTCTTCGAATTAAAATCCTATAATAAAATAGAATTATTAGAACAATTTTGTGCAGATGAGTTAATAATAAAAATATAACAATCTATAAGTTAATGCATAATGAAACTATAACATAATAGTTGATGGAAACATCCAATTGGCTGTTCGCTACTATAAATTCGAAAAGGTTTTGGGATGATAGGACTACAAAAGTATGTATGTATGTATGTGTGTGTGTGTAGCTTGAGATTGCAATAAAAAAAAAACACGATGTTAGTGGTAAAGAGCTTTTTCAAAGTGCGTTAGACAAATCACTCTCATTGTTCGCAATCAAAGTATAGGATTGACTATGTGATGAATTAAAAGAGATGAAAAGTGTTACCTCACAATTTGTTGGTTCTGACCTTAATTGTGACTTTAAAGATGTGACAATGGTGAGTAGTAATACTCACGACTTTCAAGTAATTTTTTTGGCAATCCTAAGTTTGATTTTAGAAGTTGCAATAATTACATGAGATTAACAATTTTAGTTGCCTTTTTTGGCAATCATCTTAGATTTTCTCTTGTTTGCTTTATGTATCATATTTGATTGGCAGTAGGAGTGGAAATATTTCGTATGTTAGATTCAAAATTGTAGCATAACTTGTTTCGGATACTATATATTATACGATTGTAATTTCAATTGTTAAAATCATTATTGTAATATAATTATAAGGTGCTATTTCGTTAAGGGCCAGACTGATTTCTTCCCTTGCCATAAAAAATTGCACCAGATAATCATGAATTTTTTTTTCTATTTTCACAAGGCTCTGTCCCAATGATCACAAGGTTTGTTAGAGTTGCCAACATTTATTAATTACATGATAATTTCACATACGTCAATAGCGAGATAATATGAGGGTGAAGATGATTAAGTTTAATCTTAGAGAATCGAGTCATTTGATTCCAATTTACCACTTTCAATATCATACTTGTATATAAAATTGAGGAGAAGTAAACGGCAAGTTCTGAAATATTTCCGAAGTAGTGCTGAAGATCGAAGAAGAATTTTGATCTTTAGTTTCTATAGAATTAATAATTTCTAGAACTTGAAATTCCCTTCCAATTCACAAATAAATTGGTTAAAAAAATTAAGGAACCGTGCTTTAATAAAACCTACATTCCTAAACTAAATACTCAATGTTAATATTACATGATTAGCCCTAACAATTATAAGAAAAGGAAATTAATTTAGAGACATAATATTTTCATTATTTGTTTTGTAAGGGCACTATTGGAAAGGAAATGTAAATCACTTGCAAAACTCCCACTTTTAATTAATTAATATATATATATATATATATATATATATATATATATAAGATTATTTATCTACTACGTGAAAAATGAGATGCCACCTAAACATCAGGAAAAGATTCAGATACGTATGATTAGGGGGAAAAAAAATGCTTTTTTTTTTTTATTTAAATGGAAACGAAGAAATCTTCTCATGTGAATGAAAACGTTAGGTAATCTTACTATTAAAATGAATGTCATGCTTTGAACTTTGTGGCTTATGTCAATTTAAGTTTTAAATTTAACTCTTAAATAGTACTTAGGCTGTCCAAAGACGTTGCAAAGCTGATTTTGTTGATTTATGATTTGTAGGTTACCACGCATACACGTAGTTTACTTAGTCATCTGTTACAGTGCATGGAATGGGGGAATTTCATTCAAAAAAGATGTATTTCTGTCCTAATGCAACCTATAGACAAAAGCAGTTTTTGTAGTCTTGCAGATGAGAACTATATGTTTAATTATGTGGAAAGTTCATATATATCATCCCATCAACTCCGAAAGCGAACGTGGTTTTTAATTTGATTGGCCACATCACAACATCAATGCAACTGCAACATGTGTACGAGTTCTTGGGACTCTTATCTTAATTAGTGAATGTGACAATTGAACATTAGTATAATGAGAAGTTTCACAGATGTTAGTGTCATATAACTAATCTTGCTGTAGCATCCAGCATAGAGCTGCATGGTCAGCTATCATGGAGCTGTTTACAACGTTTTCTAGGCTAAATTTTTCATTCAAAATTCATTTTGACAAGGTCCGGAATTCTGAAGGTTTTTGCTGGCTAAAATTGCTCCCCAAAATTTCATTTGAATAGACTTTTTACATGAAATATTCCTTCAAAGATTTGACGAAAGTACCTCACTAATTTTGGAGAAGATTTTTCCGTGTTATTCAAATAAGTCATATGCTGTTTCTACTTCATGAGAAACAATCTTGGGATCGTTTAATTATATAATTTCAGCAATGATTTGCCAGTGGTTATACCATCTTGGCTAATTTACTTCCCTGGTTCAGACCTGAGTCTTGTATATTTTCCAAGAAACTTCAAGCTTACAGAGATTCTATTCACATTTCCAAGTATTGTACAATTTTAATTGCTTCTAGGTCTTGTATTGATGATTGAACAAGTCAAACTGCTGGAAAATAGAAGCAAAAGAAATTCCAACTGGCATTTCTTCAGGAATAAAATTCAGGGCTATCTTTCTTATGTACTCTTCCTTTGAAAAGTTCAATATGTACCATTTCTCAAATTCTTCAAATAAATTCTTTGGAACCTTAGCTTAGCTATTAAATACCCCATTATTCTTTATAGGACTTTACAAAACTAAAAGAAGTTAAAATTGGCCAACGTTCTCATGAGGAATTCCAATTTCAGAATGCTTATTATGCGAAGTTTTCTTACATTTGGTTACTTCATTTTCTTCCTTTTGTGGAATGTGGTGTCTGTTGCTGCAGCAGGAGTCGATGGAAGAAATGGAACTGCAGCACCAACTTACACCTCTGTCCATATTGGTGCAGTTCTTGATTCCAATTCTTCTATGGGTGCCATGGCAGATTTGTGTATTTCAATGGCGCTTTGGGATTTTTATGCCATGCATTCAGATTATCAAACAAGATTGATTATTCATAGGAAAGATGCTCGTGATGAACTGGATGTGGCATCTGCAGGTTATATACATTATCTATTATGTGCTTCTACTTTGAAAGATATTGCTGCTACATTATTCTTATGAATAGAACTCTTCTTTTAGCAGTGGCAAAGTGAATTACTATCTATCTCATCATTGACTATATATCAGTTCTTCCTGAAGTTTTCTGTTGTAATGCTTCTCAATACACAATAGTATGCATAGAAGCCTTTTCTGATTGTGGAGTCCAAATCTCATATTTTTCTATATCTTTATATTCCTTAATGTCAATCATATGGACTAGGCTTGTTCAATCTGATAATTGGAATCTTTACATTATTGAACTTATAAACAACACTAGGTTTGAAAAGCCTGCAGCAGAATATGATAATAATGGAAAGATATGTAAAATTCCGGTCAATAATAATTCAGGAAGAAAGTTAACTCTGATAGAACTTATATTTTAAGGGAAACACACATAAATGGTACTATTTGAGTAGTTTTTAATGATGTGTACTTTGAATGAAATGCAGTCCTTGAATTGGTGAAGAATGAAGAAGTGCATAGCATTCTAGGCCCGCAAATGTTGACAGAAGATAAACTTGTTGTGGAACTCGGACGAAAAGCTCATGTGCCTGTTATATCCTTTACGGATAGAAGCCAATCTCCTTCCTATACACCAAGCCCTTACTACATTCGGACCACACCAGATGACTCAAACCAAGCGAAAGCTCTGGCTTCAATCTGCCAGGGATTTGAATGGCATGAAGGAGTCATTTTGTATGAAGATTCTGCTTATGGCAATCAGTTTCTTTCAAAGCTAAGTAATGAGTTCCAAAAGGCTGACATTCGGCTAGCAGCCATTGTTCCAATCTCAACATCAGCTGCAGACAGTCACATCATGAAAGAACTGAAAACACTGATGACGAAGCAAACAAGGGTCTTCCTGGTGCATATGAATGCGGTCCTTGGGTCAAGGCTCTTTCTACTTGCCAAAAAGGCTGGAATGATGAGTGTGGGATGTGCCTGGCTTATTACTGATGGCTTAGGCAACTTCATTAACTCCATAGATTCTATTGCTGTAGATTCCATGGAAGGTGTTTTAGGTGTCAGGCCTTATGTACCAAAGTCAGAAAATGTGGACAATTTCAAAACCAGGTGGAAAAAGAATATGCTGCTGATGAAACCTGAAAGCACAGTGAAAGAGCTAAATGTGTATGGCTTATGGGCATATGATACGATTTGGGCAATGGCGATGGCAGTAGAAAAGATTGGACCAGGAAGCCCTGGATTCTTGGAGGAGAACAATAGCAAAGTTGGTGATGATATTTCTAGTTTAAGAATCTCTCAATATGGTCCAAAACTTCTAAATGAACTCCAAAATATAACATTTGAAGGCTTGACTGGAGAATTCCACTTATTTGATGGGCAGCTGAAACCTTCGGCACTGGAGATATTTAATGTGTATGCAACAGGAGATAGACCAATTGGTTACTGGACATCTGTAGGAGGGATTTCGCGAAATTTGACAGGTGGACTAAGATATTCAAATTCCACAAAGGAATTAAAAAGTATTGTCTGGCCTGGAGATTCAGTAAAACAGCCAAAAGGATGGGCTATTCCCTCAACAGGGAAACTAAAAGTAGGGGTCCCCAAGAAAGATGGTTTCACTGAATTTGTCAATGTTTCGAAGGATCCTCAGACACACCAGACTAAATTCACGGGGTTTTCAATAGATATATTCCTTTCTGTATTGCAGCAGCTACCTTTTGAGGTTGATTACGAATTTATTCCATTTGAAAATGAAAATGGAGTTAGTAAAGGAACATATAATGATCTTCTTCATAACATAGCTAACCAGGTTGGTTTCTACTCGCCCTATTTCTATTTCTTTCTAGATTTCTTTACTTTTAAGAACTATTTGCTCGGTGAAAGACAAATAAATAATATCGAAGTATTATATCACCAATCTGAAATGGATTTTCATTTTGTTTTGATGATAAAGTAGACTTTTGATATGGTGGTCGGCGACACAACAATTTTGGCCGATCGGGCAAAATATGTTGATTTTACGCTGCCATATACCGAATCAGGAACTGTTATGGTGGTCAAAAATCGAAAAGAGAAAGACATGTGGGTTTTTGTAAAGCCTTTTAGATGGGATCTTTGGCTAACTATTCTCGGTGCCTGCATATTTATGGGAATAATTCTTCGGATATTGGAGAATCGAGCAAATCACAATTCAGATTCTCCTGGACCACAGAAACGGCAACTTGGTTTTTTGTTTCCAATTGCAGTTCTTGCTTTTCCTGAAAGTAAGTAATCAATAACTCTGACATTAATGAATATGCCAATATATTCTGTCCATTAAAAAGAGAATCGCAAATGTTTGTGTTCGCTCTTCAATAAAAAGATACATATAACTAAGGAATATGTTCAAGTAATATTATTTTCTTCTGCTGCTGACAGGGAACATGGTTGCTAACAACTGGTCGAGGTTTGTACTGGTTGTGTGGTTGTTCATGGCTTATGTCATAATGCAGAGCTACACAGCCAATCTATCAGCAATGTTTACAGTAGATCAGTTAAATTTCAAACTTCCCGATGATTCTTATATTGGCTGCCAAACAGGTACCTTTGTAAGAGATTTTATAGTAAAGCGTTTCCATTTTAATGAGTCAAAAATCAGAGAATACTCAACTATTGGGGGATATCATGATGCCATGAGTAAAGGGGGCAAAAATGGAGGAATTGATGCCATATTTGATGAAATCCCTTACATGAAGCTATTTCTTAATCGATACGGTTCAAGCTATAAAATAGTTGGACCTACATACAAGACAGATGGATTTGGCTTTGTAAGTTTTCTCTCCCTCTTTCTCTCTTTTGTCTGTTTGTGCGTGTTAGATAGAACAGATAAAAGAAACTTCATAAAGTTACAGAGTTATTCCAGTCAGTTATAAATACTAGACCGATGGCAGACTTCAAAATTGTTGAATAACCAGATGGATTGTCATAGCCAGGCTGGAATTAGGCTTTTGGTTCCTGTGTTGTCTTTGTGATATCTGGATATCATATGTTTGTCCTGCAAAGTAAACTGAATAGACTCACTCAGTACAAAGAGGAGAGTTTCTTTCTGCAGTTTCACATTTTATTGATTGCTTTACTCTTGTTTCACATCTGGATATCAATGTGCAATTGAGTTTTGTTGCATCTTCTTTTGTATCTCTAAGATAATCGTACAAATTTTATCCAGGCATTTCCATTTGGATCTCCACTGGTGGTTCATTTTTCAAGGGCAATCCTAGCAGTCACAGAAGCAGCGAACATGACTGCAATTGAGCAGAAAAATTTTGGAATTAATTATTCTGATGGTCAACTTGATTCGATCAACCAAACCAGTCCTAGTTTAACTGCTTATAATTTTGGAGGCCTTTTTATTTTAATAGCCTCAGCATTGATATTCGCAGTGTTCTGTTCGAAGACCTCAGTGGATCAAAGATTCCCTGACATGGTAAAACATTATAGCCACAGGTGTTTCTTTTTCCTATCATTCAGAGGCAATAAATCAAGGGTCAGGTCAATGGTCCATCCGACTACGAGTGGAGATTTATCGAGTGAAGGAGTTATTCAAGAGTCTGATCAATATTCGTCCAGACCAGGAACGCCCCATGAATGTGAGCAAAGAAATTCACACACTTCAGCTATAGATGCTCAAGTAAGAGAAGTTCAGCTATCTGAGCAAAGAAACGTTGATGTTTTAGCAAGACAAATTATTAGTTCATGAATGACTAGAATAATGCAAACTGTTCAGCCAGATGTAGTCAGGGGTCTCCAAGCAAAATAATATGGCTGTTTTCCAGTTAAAGAGAAGGGAAATTCAGGCTTCACTTATGCTTTTTAGGGCAAAAATCTCTTGAAGCCACGTGGGGCCTAAAAATTAGCCAGACAGAATATGAACTCTTTTAAGTGTAACTACTCGATTTATCTATGTATTTATTTATATGAAAAAGAAAAACTACTTCTGTTCTGCTTAATGTACTTGAGCTCATCTTGATTCAATGACTTCGTTAAATTATGAAACATATTTATCATGTCAGGATCCTATATTCCTAATGTGAACTTGATTAGGAAATTGGAAATACTAGGCTCCAACGTTGGTTTATACGAATACATTGGATTCTCCAGTTTAAGCCTTAACGTTTTCTGGTGGTGTTCTGACAAATTTAATTTTCAAGATTGCAGCTGTGATTTCCTTTACTTATGCATAGAGTTGGCAATAATTCATGATTCAATGCTTCAGCTTTGTCACAATTCAATGCTTCATGTTTTTGCTCTCTAGGGCCTCTATTTTCCAAAACACTCCAAAGGCGTGGACGTGTTATATTGCGCCTTCAATTCAAGTTCAGTTAAAGGTGTATATTTTTGTCTCACGAACAATGTAAACACCTTCTCGAGATCAATGTGAAAGGAATGTCAAATATTGGTGAGAAAGCTGACTTGTGTGTATGAACAGAAAGCGTATTCTAATGGTTATATGAGATTTCTACAATTAGCTTGCAAATGATTCGAATATTCTACATTTACTTTAGTTCGGTTGCTTGTCATCCACCAATTTTGCATGCATCCTACTCCTGAATACAAGAATTTTCAAAACTCATTTACCCGAGTAACAACTAATGAGCTTATCGACTTTGATTTGAATAAATCTGGAGTTTCACAATTTGAAAACCTTCTATTCGAGGCAATTTTACAATCGAGATCAAAAGTTGACGTATGAACTGTTTATATCGTATATACTTTTGCATTATTAACTCTATTTGCACCGTCTATTATAAAAAATGACACCGTCTATTGTCAAATTATCAAAAATGACACTTTGAAGCCTCTCCGATTTGAACAGTCGCAAACAAGCAGTTCAATGCACGTACAATCTTTTATTGTGGGCTACGCAGAGTCAACACAAGTGGCGGTTGACACGGTTACGTATCGGAGTCTTTCTCGTCACTTTTGGATTATTGGACCAAATCAATGCACAGGGCTTAGATTCCACAAAAGAAATAGCAAGCTTCCGCATGAATTCAGTTAACAAGTGGCAGTTTTATTTATTTACAAATTTTTTTTTCTTTTATGTCCAAAACCAAGAAGATTGCAGGACAGCTGCGTGGGCTTATATTAAAGGATGTAACAGCTAAATAGCAAAAATCGGAATTTAGGGGCGGTTTGGTAACACGTTACCAACTTACAATACGAACCAAGTTAGCCCAGCTGGCTGGGGTGGTCTCTTGGAAGGCCCTTTAGGCGGAAGGTGGGAGAGTACGACTTCCCATTGTATTCTGTCAACAAGCCCAAAAAGCACAAAAACGTGTTACTGCGTGTTGTAAGTCATTTAATTCCCTTCATTTTTCCTTCTTTCGTAAAGCCTAATTGATTCTCCTTAGAGAATTTTCAGAATAAGAAAGGGTAAAAAAAGCGTTTGTACCCTTTCTTATTACATACGACTAAACTCTTGCCAATGTTTTGAAAATCTAATTGTTAATACGACTAAACTTCTACCAATGTTTTGAAACTCGAATTGTTAATTGAACTACTGAGGTGATTGGGTACTGGTTAAACTGGTTGTTTCAGTTCAATCCCAGTTCAATGATTTTTGCAAAAATAACATATATAAATACCTAAATGTTCTATAACACACCACCTAATAAAAAATTAAATATTTCTAAAAACTTAAACTTTTACAAATAAATTTTTAAATTATAAATTCAAACAATTAAATTCATCTCAATTGTACCTAAAAATAATAATAATAATCTTAATCCTACCCAACAAACACTAAAACATCTTAAAATTAGTAGTTAGTAACATTAGGGTTTTTGAAAAAGCACTCTTTTTTTTTTCAATTAGTTGACAAAATTACAAAACCGCTGATTCACGATTTAAATTGGTTCACACAGTTCATATAATTTTAACCGTTTTCAATGGTTCTCTAGTCTCGTCTACCAGTGTGTAAACTAGACTGGAGCATGGCCGGTCGTGGTCCGACCAGTCAGACCACGAGATAATGTTTTCCCTGGCCGGTTTGGGAGATTCAGGTGTGTAAGTCTCATGCACAGAAAGTTACAATTTGAGATCAGACATATGTATGTAACTTTGAATATCACCGTGTATGTGATACTATTAGAATCCTATTCTGTAATTATGATACCGATGATTAGTTACTCATCCTTCTCAGCCATTACTTGAATCCATCTGCGCGTGTGCACTTGCGCGTGAGAGAGATATCTTCCCTTTTAATCTTTGGATTTTAGGAAGAATGTGAGTTAGAATATTTCTTACAGAAAATTCATGATGATACGTCCACGTACAATAGAAAAAAGTTGAAAAGCCCAGGGTGAGGGAATAAGATATTTGAGCATCAGGCCAACACAGAATCATACAAAATTGTTACAAATACTTTTTTAATATATGTTCCTTGAGCACGTGTGCTGTTGCTGCTGTCTGTCTTCTTTTGTCTCAACTTCTTGAACTTGCCAGGTTATGGTCGGGAACTTTAAGCAAATTAAAGAATCACTATAGATAGCCCTCTGTATTAATGCCTTTTCTCCTTTCACATGTTATAGGATCTTGTACAATACATAAATTGACAGAACAAGTCAATTATGAAAACAAAAATTCTCTTCTTTCTATAGTCATTTGTGAGCAACATGACCATAAAAGTGCAGGATTCCTGTGTAACTGTTTTATTTTTTTCGTAAAAGATAAAGCTTAAAGAGATGGTTGCGTGTCTATGTGTGAACTGTTAACAAATTAAAATGATAAACCTAAGGTGATATGCTTTTTTCTGTTTTATAATTTCTCTTGCTAGGAGTGAGATAGGGGGTCAAAATATTGTGCATGATTTGACGAATAGAGGATCACCACATTCTCATTGTGATGGAAGAATGGATCCTGTTTTTATCTCCATTAACCTAAGATTTAGAAGTGGAATGAGGTGGTATTCCAGTTGGTAATTCAGCCCATATATGCTTAGGGCTTTTCTTTCTTTACTATCATGCGTTTCAGCAACGAGTCTTAATTCTAAAGCTCGAATTCTATCTTCCTTAATGTATTAACGAGTCTCTCTCAGAACGAAGATCACATATTAATGAAGAAGCCTATAGATTTTCACACCCTTTTCTTATTTTCCTTTAAAAAATATGAAATGCTTGAGGCTTCTTTGTTGGTATGTGATCTTGAATATCAAAGCGAGTTATTGACATTGAGATCAAAACCTTCTTGTGATTATGGCTGAAGTTTTATTGCATACTATTGTATGCCTGAAGTTCCAGTTATTATGTCATGTATCCACACTTATATGTGAGCTGATCTCTTTTTCTGCAGTTGATTTACTCTGGATATAGTTTCAAGCAGGGGTGGTTCTTCACACCTTGTAGTAGTGATCCAAGTTTGAGGTCTGGACCCGTTTTTACTGATCTTCTGCTCATTTCATTTTCTCGCATTTTCTTAATTATGCCTCTAATGCTAGTCTGAAATTTTGCAAGGTGGTGCATGAAATTGCTGCTTTTACTGTTCACCGTGTTGAATTTGCACAAAAGTAAACAAAGTTTTATCTCATGCTTGTGTGTCTCGTTTTTCTTGCTTTACATTTGAAAGAGATTGAGATTAGAGTTGTACTTTTGTTTTAGTTTGCATTATTTTGCCAGCAAATACCAGAGATGCTTCCAATTTCCATCATGAGAAAGTAGCATGTTCATCAGCAAGGCCTTTTTATTTGTTAATTGACGTAGTTTGTGTTTCTTTGGATTCTAGCTATCATCTTTGCAGTAGTTGGACCTATGCCAGTGGACTATCGTCTGTTTCCATTCGTTGATGGTCCAGATCTTTTATTGACAATTTTTTGTTAACGTGGCAGAATTCTTTGTTCAACCTGGTGCTTAATTGCTCAAGCTATTCTTTGCCTGTATATATCTTGTGTGTTAGATTTTTACGTGCTTTCTTTTTAGAAATAAATATTTGCGTCTGAAGGAAATTATCATAGTTGTCATAAATATAAATTATCATATTTGTTCAAGTATTTTATGGCTACTATACATGTTCACTCTGTTTCGCAGGATAGGATTATTTTGTTTTTGTTAATTAACTTATCTTTCTCATTCATTACTTGATGATATAGGGGACTGAAGAACATTTTGAGGATACACATTAAAAAGGTCAACTGCTCAGACTGGGAGCAAATCCCTATTCCAGCTAGGTTTGTTTTAATCATTAGCAACCTAACTGCATGATGGTTATAGTGAGTGCTTTGTCCATGTCTTAGTTCTTAATTTATATGTTATGCATAATTGCATGTAGCATATAGCTGGATGAAAAAATATATTTGGCTGGTGCAAAGCTCAGCATTTATGTTTCTGAGGCTTTGCATATATATACTACGAAATTTTTCTTTTTACTAGTTTCATCAGGGCAAGTAGGAAATTGTACAGTAATAATAACATAGGACATATTCTTCTGGAAAAAAAAAAAGTCGTAAAAACTAAAATTTGAATTTTAACCTTTTGCTTGATAACTGAAAATGAAGATTTCAACAATATTACAACTGTTGATTTCGTGGACCTTCTTCTGTTGGAAAGAAAAAAAGGCGCACAGCATTATATTGGAGATTCATCTTAATGTTTTTCTTAAAGATTGGTTGCAGTTCAATGATCTCTTTGGAAGTTGAACCAACTATTTTGTTTTACCATTGAAAAATTCACGTAAAGTATGTGGAAGGTTTTCTTGACAAGCCTACTTGAGGATTGGCTAAAAAAAGTTTACATGCTTTGGTCATGAATAGTCCTAGTTTCTGAGAGTGACCCAGTAAGCAAAAGTACTTGCAACATGCAGAACTCGGTTTCAATACAAGCAACATCCACAAAGTACTAAACAATTTTGTCACACGCATGTTGTATTATCATCTTGAGTATTAAGTCAGCAAATCAAAAAATTTTGGCAGTCGGAAGAAGGCATTTAAAATAGAAGAGTTTGTAGTGGACATTATTCGTAGCAGGGTCAGTGTGTGAAGTAAGTCAATTCCCTCCAATTATGATTTGACATTTTTATTTTTTATTCCTAACTATAGCTTGCGGTTTCCAATCTTAATCATAATTGTACAGTATTAATGAAAATCAAAATATAAAACCTTGAACCACAGAAATTTGTGACTTTTTTTTTTTTTTTCCCATGTGCTTGGTGTCCCATCTTATTTGTTTTTTGTAGTGTTAGATCTGTAGTTGCTCTAAATCTTCCTAGCTATGGAAGTGGAAGAAATTCATGGGGACATTTGAAGCCAGATTATTTGGTAAAGGTATATACCATACCTTTATGTTTTGCACGGTTTTAATAAAGCAATTTCATTTTTTCTCTCTTTTTTCTATGTTCTTTAAGTTCATAAAATAAATGTTTTCTTGACTTTGCATATGGACTACATTTTGGATCTCACAAGGTCCTCTAGATGCATGAGACTAGAAGTTTGTTACTGTAGTGGGATGGGTGGAAATAAATGTGTAATAGTGATAGATGGTTCTTGAGAACCACATGAGCTGCGTCATTATCATCGGAAAATCATGAGTGCCCGATACTCATCGGAAACAACCACTGAGGATCTTCCTCCCTCTAAAGAGGAAAGAGACTATCTGAACCGAAGTAAGAAGAAGATTAAGGGTGCGGTTTTGGCACCTGTGGAATTTTATTCTGGCAGTAGTGATGTGCAATTGGGTGAAAAGTCGGTGGAGAGCGAAGCAAACAAAAAGGGGGAAACCCAGTCTGAAGCACTTCACCGGTCGAATTCTTCGGTAAATACCTGGTCAAAGTCTTTCAAAGAAGCGGTTATGGGAAAAGTATCCCCAACCCACGTTTGGTTCGAATCAGATGATGAGGGAGGAAAAAAGCCGGTGTCAGATGGATTGCAAAATGTGGAAGGACTTGATTCAGTTATGAATGATGGTGAGCCAGGAGAAGTAGAGCTAATGCAGCTGGAATGAGGCATGAACTTCTAATTTCTTACATTTCCTACTTTTTTTTTCATGGACATCTTCGTATGGAATTGTCGAGGGGCAAGCAGTGTTGAGTCTAGAAGAGCGTTTAAAGATTTAATTAGGCAGTATAATCCAGATATTGTGATTATTATGGAACCCAAAGTTGCTAGTGGAGGATAGTGTAAGGTTTTTTAACTAGGATGCAGTATGACAAGATGATTGTTATTGAAGCTAATGGTAGATCAGGAGGGATTTGGGTTGCTTTCAAATCAAATCAGATTCAGGTATGTGAAATTGGGAGACACGAACAGGTTTTACATACTCATGTTTCAGGATATGGTGAGAGGCTTCATTTTATCTGCTGTCTACGGAAATTCCAATTCCTTTGGAGAAGAGAAAAGCTGTGGAATAATATTAAAACCTTTTCAAGGATGATGAATGGTCCATGGTTATTAACTGGGGATTTTAATGATTACCGTGAAGCTTCTGAGAGGAAAGGAAGACCTGTGAATGATAATAGAAGAAGGGCTAGATTTAATGATAATATTAACTTCTGTCAGTTGATGGAATTGGTGCATACGGGACCGAAAGTTTACATGGTGTAATGGAAGATCAGGCAGAGCAAGGACATACTCTCGTTTAGATAGAGCACTTATTAATACAGACTGGAGAGCAAAATTTCAAGAGGCATTTGTTAAAGTCTTGCCCAGGATTTATTCAGACCATTCACCATTAATCATCCACACGGCTGGTAAGCCTTCTGAATCTTATATTCCTCGGCCATTTAGATTTGAAGCTTGTTGGCTTTTGCATGATTCCTTTGATTTATTAGTTAAGGATAATTGGAAGAATCTTATTCCCTATTCTGATAATTTGAGTAATTTTAAAGTGGCTCTTATTAATTGGAATAAGAATGTTTTTGGTAATGTATTTAAAAGAAAAAAACGATTATTAGCTCGGTTGGCTGGCATTCAAAAGCATCAAGAGACATCATTTTCTCCCTATCTTCATAAATTAGAAAAGATTTTGGTGACTGAATACAAGAATGTGCTTAAACAAGAAGAGATTATTTGGTTTCAAAAGGCAAGAACTAATTGGATTGTACAGGGGGAGAATAACACAAATTTTTTCATATTACAGCTCTGAATAGGAGGAAAAAGAATAAGATAGATATGTTAAAAATCAATGGGACTTGGACCGATGATCTAATTACTATTAAAGCTCACATACAGGATTATTTTTTGAATATTTTTGCTGGGGATGATGTTATAGTCAGTCCAACTTTGTGCAATTCTTTTCAATGCAAAATAGATAACCAAGATCATATGAATTTGCTTTCTCCTATTTCTGATGATGAAATTAAATCTGCTTTATTTACGATGAAGGGTTTTAAAAGTCCTGGGCCTGATGGTTTTCACCCTATTTTCTTTCAAAGGTTTTGGAATTATATTCATCCTTCCTTTTGTGAAGTCATTAGAAATATGTTTACCACCGCTACAGTTCCTAAGGATATTGGAGAGACTATGATCTGTCTTATTCCAAAGATTGAACATCCTGAATGTTGCGCTCATTTTAGACCTATTAGTTTGTGTAATGTGATCTATAAAACTCTGACCTAAGGTTTTAGTTAGCAGAATTAAACCCCTCATTACTAATTTAATTTCTCCCTTTCAGAGTAGTTTTATTCCTGGAAGACTTACTTCGGATAACATCATTATTACCCAGGAAATTGTCCATTCTTTACATCAAAAAAAAGGAAAAACTGGTTATATGATTGTTAAGATTGACTTAGAAAAAGCCTATGATAGGATTGAGTGGCCCTTTCTTTTAGATACTCTTAGGGACTTCAATTTTCCTAGTCATTGGATTTCTCTCATTCATGAGTGTCTTTGTAGTAATTATATTTCAGTTCTTTGGAATGGTTCTAACTTACCTGCTTTTAAGCCAAAGAGAGGTCTAAGGCAGGGAGATCCTCTATCCCCATATCTTTTTGTTTTTTGTATGGAAAAATTATCTAATATGATTTTTGAGAGAGTTTCGAGAAAAGAATGGGTGGGGGTGAAAGCCTCTAGGGATGGGCCATCTTTCTCTCACTTATTTTTTGCAGATGATTTGCTTCTATTTGCCAAGGCGGATGATTATCACTGTCATATGATCCAGGATGTTCTCTCAACATTTTGTAAGTTCTCTGGCCTTAGAATTAACTTTAATAAGTCTAAATTGTTTATTTCTCCTAATGTTTCTGCTCAATGTGCTAGAACCCTTAGCCAAATAGTGGCATCCCGTTAACTATGGATTTGGGTAAATATCTGGGCATACCACTTGTTCATGGTAGAAGAACGAAAGATCATTTTAAAGAGGTCTTAGATAGGATCAACCAAAAGCTCGCAGGTTGGAAAGCTAAGTTTCTATCTTTCATGGGTAGAGCAGCACTTATTAAGAGTGTTACGGCTTCTATTCCTAATTATATTATGCAAACCAATTGGTTACCTACATCGGTATGCAATGAGATGGATAGATTAAATAGGAACTTCCTTTGGGGAAATGTAGAGGAGAAAAGAAATGTGCATTTAGTAAAATGGGACAATGTTTGCAGAGACAAAGCTTCTGGAGGCTTGGGAATTAGAAAAAGTAGAAGAAATAACATAGCTCTTCTTTCAAAACTTGGTTGGATTTTAAATGTTGAGAATAATCCTCTTTGGGTTCAAACTTTGAAAGCCAAGTATCTGAAAGGTTGTACTTTAAAAAAGTATACTTCTCAAAAATCTGCTTCTCACACCTGGAAGGCTATCACTAGGACTAAGGACTTCGTCGCTAGATAACACTAAGTGGATTGTGGGAAGAGGTAGAAATATCTCTTTTTGGCATGATTGGTGGGTATTGGACAAACCTCTAGATTCATTCAGCCTTAGAGAACTCACACAGTATGATCATAATCTCAAAGTTGCAGGAGTTCTTTCAGAGGAGGGAAATTGGAACATGGAATACCTCATGCATATGCTTCCAACTGAGATAATTCAGTCCATCATTGCGACCCCTATCTCTAAGACTACAACTACCAGTGATAAATGTGTTTGGGGTGCAAATAACTCAGGTAAATTTACTACTAAATCTGCTTACCAGAAACTTTGCAGGAATGCTATAACTGGGGAATGGAATTGGATTTGGAAACTAAGGCTTCCACAAAAGCTTAAGGGGTTTATTTGGACATTGAAGCATGGAAGAATTCTCACTAACGATATGAGAGTTAGAAGGAAATTTACAGCGGATGCCTCTTGCTACAGATGTGGTTGTGTGAAAGAAGACATTACTCACTTGTTTTGGAATTGTCCTCGTGTTAAACATATTTGGAATTATTTTTTACCCGAAGTTGAGGTGTCAAGGGATATTAATCTAGATTTTTTTGAATGGATTGAGTATAATATAAGGTGGAGGGATAGAGTGTTAAGATGGAATATCCCTTGGAGCTGTTTGTTCATTACAGTTCTCTGGAGTATCTGGAAGGATAGGAACCAAGAATGCTTTGAAGGTGTTCAGAAACCAGCCTTTGTGACTGCTCAACTAGCACTAAACTATGCAAGAGAAATTCATTCGGCATTCAACGCAGGTACGTCAGTAGAAAAATTTAAAGAAAAGGACTTAATTAATTGGACTTTTCCTCCTGCAGGTGTGGTGAAATTAAACACAGATGGTGCAGCAAAAGGAAATCCAGGGGAAGCTAGCATTGGAGGCATTCTCAGAGATGAGCAAGGCAAATGGCTTGGTGGATACTACGGGAAGATTGGCATTTCTACCAGCTTAGTTGCGGAACTTTGGAGTATTAGAACTGGCATTATGACTGCGAAGGAGTTGGGATTTAAAAAGTTAATTGTAGAATCGGACTCCAAGATGGCCATAGATATGTTGCAGGATAAATGTGAAATACCTCCCCATGTTTTAGTGTTGGTAGAAGATTGCAAAGTAATCTCCCAAGGAGTTGATATTAAGTTTCAACATACATATAGGGAGGGGAATTTTTGTGCAGATTTTTTGGCTAATTTAGGTATTAAGTCAAATACCCCTCCTATCTTTTGTAGTCAACCACCCGTGGGATTATGTCGTTTTTTGAATGCAGACCTATCGCAGGTTAATTGGGAGAGGAGCAGTTAGTCTGCTTGTAAATATACTTTGTAAATATAACTTCCTTTATTACCAAAAAAAAAAAGATAGATGGTTCTTGAGGCTTGTTCTCTGTTCATGGTGCTGAATGTATGTGGTATTCTGGAACTTGGAGACACTTGTCATGTTGTCTTAATGTCTTAATTTACTCCTACCCAAGAATTAAAAAAGAACAATAATTGCCTCTTGTAGTCTGCCTGGCGTAAAGTATTTTGAAAGTTGCAAGATTGAGGTGGCGTTTGGTTCGCACTCGAGAATCAGAATCGGAATCGGAATTGAAATCAAAATTGGAATCGGAATCATGAGATTTGGAATAAAACTCTTGATTCTAATACATTTTGGTTTGGTACCTAAAATGAGTATTATTACTGTATGTATATGTATAAGCGTGTGGGTATATATATAAATAAATAAATAAATAAATTTATAATATATATGTATGTATGTCTATGTACGTGTACATATATACGTAGGTATATGTATATGTATATGCGCGTGTATATATATAAATATATAGATATATAAATAAATAAATATACATATATATAAATAAATAAATACATACAAAAATATATATACACATATATATGTATATGTACGTATGTATGTATTTGTACATGTACATATATACATAGGTATATGTCTATGTATATAAGTAAATAAATAAATTATACATAAATAATATATATAACTATATATAAATAAATAAATAAATAAATAAATATAAATATATTTATAAATATATATATGTATGTATATTTATGTATGTATATGTACGTGTACATATATACTTAGGTATATGTATATGTATATGTATATGTATATGCATGTGTATATATATAAATAAATATAAATATATATATTTATGTATATGTATGTATGTATATGGGTGTGTACTTGTTTAAATAAATTAATAAGTATATAAATATATAAAAGTATATATAAATGAATAAATATATAAATAAATATATATATACACATATATATGTATATGTATGTATGTATACATATGTACATGTAAATATATATGTAGGTATATGTATATGTATATTTGCGTGTATATATAAGTAAATAAATAAATAATACATAAATAATATATATACAAATAAATATAAATAAGTAAATAAATAAATATAAATATACTTATAAATATATATAAATAAATATATATGTATGTATATGTATGTATGTATATGTATGTGTACATATATACGTAGGTATATGTATATGTGTGTGTGTGTGTGTATAAAAAAAAATGTATATGCACACACACACACACACACACGTATATATATATATATATATACAAGTATATATGTGTGTGTATACAAATTTGGGAATCAAATTTGGATTTTGACAAAACCCCCTAAAATGGTTGGGATTTGGGGAAATCCAAATTTTTGAGCTTCATTCCCAAATCCCAAATCCTATCCCTCTAACCCAAACACCCATTATGGGTATCAATCCCATTCCCAATACCCAACCCCTCTAACCAAACGCTTGACTTAGTTTGTTTGATGCCAAATAAACATACTATAATTATGGTGTATCAAGTAATGATACCCCTAACATAGGTCATGGTTGTCACCCCCCGTACCCGTGACAAAATACCCGCCATGTCAAGTCTAAGATAAGACATAAGGCTAACATATCGGATAAATCATAATCCCAAAAATCACATTTGTATTGAATTCATCTTAATCACAATCGTCATGTGATACATTACCAAGATACTCTATAAACAAAAATCATTCATCATATATATTCCCACTAAGATCACAAAAATATCACTATGTGGGCTTAATCTATACAAAACCAAATAAGATAAGTTCTTTGCTATGTATCACATCCATATCTCCAAAGCTAATTCGATGAGTTAACTCAATTTTCTTCCACAAAAACATCAACCTCTGCATATGAAAATAAATGGGTGAGCGATACAAGTCACTCAGTAAGAGTGTTACTCTTATACATACTTTTCAATTATAAAGTCATTAACGAATATAGGTACAAAGATAACATGGCCAAACCTATACATTCATCAAATACAAACATTGCATTCAATGAACAAATGAGTTCTATCAAAGGGTTTTATTTGACCCTGAATATCCAGTTGTTAACTACTACCTAGTTAACATGGTCCAAAACTAGGTATAAACCAGTTGGTACGGGCCCAAAACTAACTACAACCTAGTTAGTACGGCCCAAAGTCATTCACCATACAATTAAAGAACTAGTCTCGTCAAAAGAGTACCATATTCCAGAACCCAATCAATTCATCAATCCAAATCATTCATTCATGCCACGTTATCCATTTAATAGGAAAACACAATTAACCATACTTAAGCCATACAAAATAGGTCGCAAATAGAATTTCAAACATTTAAGTTCCTTAAATCTCATTTTTAAAAAAATCAAAGAGTACAAATCCCACTTAACTCGATCCAAGTTAATTTAAATAATCCGAGAATGAACGGTCACCGTCGTTGCCTAAAATACAAAACAAACATTCAATCAATCACTAATTCTATGAAGAAAATTATAGTTGGAACTTAACTCTAATCTTAGAAAGAAAAAGAATCCAAAAAGGGCTCCTAAGGGTGATCCGTAGGTGGATGTACCAAAACCTTAGTCGCGGTTGCGGTTGGCCTAAGCCAAGCCCGCAACTCGGCAGGCAGAAGCGTTCCTCGGGTTGGCCCCCATAAAGCCGCAGTCGCGTCTTGGCCAACTGCACTAGCGGCTCAGCAAGCAAAAACTTGCCGCGGGTGAGAGATAGCCTAGTCCTGGACGCGGCTCGCCTCTTCTAGCCACGACTCTCTTGCAAAAAGCTGCACATCAAACACTTCAAACACCCAAAACCAACTATACCCACAAAGCATACCAAAACCAAGCTTAAACATCAATTGTAAGGCTGGAAAACCCCATTCTTGCCCTCCAACGACCACATTAAGACCATCCAAACATTAACCCCCAACTGCTCATCAAGCACCAAAGCAAAACCACCAATCAACTAACACATACTCATAATCACCACATAGCATATAATCATTAAGGCATAGCAACACTAAATCTTCCTACCTATAACTTATTTCATAAACACTACTTCTAACAAGGATCTAAGAGGGGTTGGAATAATTACCTTGAATTGGTGGTTGAGCAACCCCTTCTAAGTCTTCACCACTTGCTTTTCCTTGCAAGTTCAAATCTCCACATTCTCCTTCAAGGAAAATGGGATCAGTTAGGGAAAAAAAAAAAAGGAAGAGTGGAAATTGGGTAAGAGAGAGAGAGAGAGAGAGAGAGAGAGAGAGAGAGAGATGAAAATGAAAATGAAAATGAAGAAGAGAAAGAAAGCCCTAATTCATTTTGGATATCAACTTTCTCAAATTGCCACTAAGTCCCTCATTCATATGCTAATCATCTTTCTTCACTCATTATTGACAATTTTTACAAAAATGCCCCTCTTGCAGGCCTTGGTGTTACAATGGTGACTGGAAAATGTTAATTATTCTAGCTATTACTAGTGATGAGATGTTATTCTTCTTTTCTATTTATCTACCTTAAAACATGCTGAGAATAATTAGATGTCAAGAACAAAATTGTACTTTCGAAATTCAATTTTAAGTATAGTCTAGGACGGCAATTTGAACAGTTGTTTCTCATAAGGTCTTAATGTGCAACTTGTATCCACTTCAGTATACATGTCAGAAGGCCTTTGTTTAGCTCGTGTATTATCAGAATATGTAGTTGATGTAGAATAAGAAGTGAATATAAAGCAAGGATTCAGAGGGAGCACCTTACCAGCACAAGTTAAAAAAAAAAAAAGGGAAATTACACACAATTCTTAATCATCATCATATCTTAGCTTCAATAAGATAAGAGATTATTAGTGGAATCTTGTCCTAATCCTGTAACCTTTTACTTAAACAAGGAATACAAACTGAACACCGGTTAAATTGACTAAAGTAATAATGCCAAATAACTAAACTGTGATCTCAAACTCCATCAAATTTTCATAGTTGAATTTCTTTAGTACATGTTTTATAACCGGACTTGATTGTAAGAGATCTTCAAGTTGCTATGAAATTGATGGAACAACTTGTAAAAACATTCTTCTTAATAGTTTCTCGGTTTTGAACTTTCATATTTTTTGGCTGCTGCATAGTGTTGTAGCCTGTTATTGCATTTGAACATAAGTTCATTTGAGAATTCTGAAATATAAACTGATAGTGTTTGATTTAAACACCCTAAAAAAAGCCATGTGATCACATGCTAATATGAGTTTGTTTTGGTCCCTGCTTACTTCTTGCTTTCAGAGAGGTTTTGCTGAAACTCATGCTGATGATGGTTTGCTCGAAATTTTTGGTTTGAAACATGGATGGCATGCTTCAATGGTTTTGGTCGAACTGATCTCTGCCAAGCACATTGCACAGGTAAACAAGGAGGGCTAAGCTTGCAGAGACTAGTATTTGTCTAACATTTGGATGATCAATTTAATTTGCAATTTCTCGATACATTACTTTTTGATGGTTGAAAGTTCTACTTTTGTGTTACTGATAGTGAACTAAATAAGTTCTTATGCATCTTCTAGGCTTCAGCAATTCGTTTTGAGCTTAGAGGAGGAGAATGGAAAGAAGCTTACATGCAAATGGACGGCGAACCATGGAAACAGCCGACAAACAAAGACTATTCAGCCTTTGTTGAAATTAAGAGGTTACCTTTTCAATCAGTAATGTTACATACTAAACTGTTGGCAACTGCTGTACAAAGACTGAATAGTCAACCCTTGTATCTAAAGTCACCTTTGAATGCTCATAAGTCTGACTCTACTGCTGGTATAACGAGGGACCTAATATATTGCATCTGTTACAAAGCTTTGAGGGAATAAATTCTCATGTAAGACAGCTACACATGGTAGGGGTCTCAGGTTATTTGACAGTTTGTTCTAATAGTAAAATTGTTTGAAATTGGCATCCTACTCCTGTCAATTGGAGGTTCTAATTTTTTACATTTGCGTTACAGAGAGGCCCTCTCCTTCCACTTTCTTCTCGTGGCTCTTGACACAGGAGACAAAATTTCAAGAATGAATAAAACTGTGCGTGATCTTGTTTCCCGGGCAATGGAGGTTGGTTGTTTGCTCAAGTTGCCACTGCATTTTTTTGGAGCTAGGAATGTTTGCATTATGGATACAATCGAGCTGAGTCAAGCTTGAGAAGTACCTTGCTCGAGCTCGAAATAGTGAAAAACTACTCAAGCTCGACTCAGATAAATTTTTTTTTAACCTACTCGAACTTGAGTACTCGAGGGCAATTTCAATAAATTTTACAATTTCCACACCTAAAATAGTAAATATATGATAAATAAATATATGATTATTAAATAATTACGTACTCGATAAAGCTCGACGAACTTTCGAATTTAAAAATTTAATATTCGAACTCAACTTGTTAGACTTATCAAGCTATTCAAACCCGGCTTGACTTAATCAATTTGGTCAACTCGATTACAGCTCTAGTCTGCATTTGTTTGGCATAAGATAGTGCACATATTTTTGCTGATGGTATACAAGTTTAATAATAGATGAGTAGACCTCGAGAGTATCAAAATACGTCAGGTACATTTGTCTACAGGAAAGAACATGCGTCACTTAAAAAATGAGGTTGCCAAATGGAGGATGACTTTCAAAATATGTATATATTATATATTATTTTTATAAGTTGCTTTTCAAATAATTCTAACAACCAAACTCTTGAATTGAAGTAGGCGTGCATATTTCGTGGCTAGCAATGTACTCTTTTACGAAAGGAATGCGTCGCTTTTGGTATCGTTATCATCGTGATTCTTTGCTGCCCCTTAAAATTTTTTTTTCAGAAGGAGAGAAAATGCAAGGAAGAAAAGAAAAGGAAAGAGAATAGGGACTCTGACTATTGAACTCTCATTCCAACAAGAGAAATATAATTCTTAGTCACTAAATTAGAGGAAAGGAAGAATAGAAAGGGGAAAAAGAAATAGAAAAACTAAGGGAGTGTATGGTTTAGGAGAATGGGTATTAATAGTAATGACATTCATTGTTGATGTTCGGAAAACAATTATCACTATCATTCAATTGGAATGAAAGTGATCAATTGGGGTCATGATTCCCTCAAAATACTATTGTATCAAATTCATTAACTTTTTCAAGTAGAATGATACCAATTTCATTACTAAACCAAATATGTTAAAGGGAATTATCAAAACTCATACTCATTGTAAGGTTAATGATATTTATAGGAATAGTAATTGAAAAATTTAAACCAAACGGCTCTTAAATAACGAACTGTCATTCTAGACTAGAAACACTAATTCTTAATCACTAATTACAATATTTTTATTATCTAGTCATTGACTTAAGTCTCGTTTAAAATTGATTGGAAAAAGATTGCAATACGTAACAGGGAAAACCACCATGTGTTATGAACTTCTATGAATTCTTAGCGTGATCAGCCAGTCAATTTTCAAGCAAAGGCATAGGAATAGCAAGAATTAATGTAGTTGTACCTTTTTCCACACAATGATATAGCTTGTAGGGTTGTCCTTACGTGTTTAACAAGAAATATTTAGTAGAAAAATCAATACAAATTCCTGCTGCAATATGAGCCTAACAAATGGCGGTCGAAGACTTCAGGAAAAATTTTAGCTGCTTATGGCCACATAAATAAAAACTCAATTAAATGTAGCTGAACCATTCATCTCACACGCATTTCCGGTACACATTGAATTGAATTGTGAAATAAACCTACTATCTACGCGGTTTGGAATCTTGGGACAAATGATGACAAAAAGTGGTTTGAATCTTGTGTCTTACTAGACATTCCCGTGACATCTAAGAATAAAATTATTGGATTTACTTACGTAGCATTGTCGAGATTGAGATTTGATCATCATCTTTGGATTACACTACTGTGTCCTTAATCCACCGATATTTTTATTTTTCTTGTCTCATTTGATAATATTGTTTATCTACTACGTGAAAAATAAGATGCCACATAAAAACCAGAAAAAGATTCAGATACCTATGATTAGGAAAAGAATGCTTTTTTGTTTTTTTTGAAGCTGATACGAAGAAATATTCTCATGTGAATGAAAACGTTAGGTAATCTTAATATTAAAATGAAAATGCTTTGAACTTTATGGCTCGCAAGTTTAAGTCTTCAATTCAACTTTTAAATAGTACTTAGGCTGTCCAAAGATGTTGCAAAGCTGATTTTGTTGATTTATGATCTGTTGGTTTTGACACATACACATAGTTTACTTAGTCATCTGTTACAGTGTATAGAATGGGGGAATTTCATTCAAGAAATACATTTTCCGTCCTAATGCAACCTAGAGACAAAAGCATTTTTTGTAGTTTTGTAGATGAGAAGTCTAGGAGTAACTGGGGGGATATAATATCATCTCATAAACGAGTGAGTATTGCGTGCGCCACGTGGCCAACGAGTGAGTATTGCGTGCATCACGCGCGCCACGTGGCGCACTAAAACCAATCACATATCGTCAAATAATAAAAGGTATGACCCACCATTACCACATAATAATAAATTATTGGTTCTAGTACACCACGTGACAATGCACGTAAGGTATTATATATTTTTCCCTCATAAACTCCGAAATGGAACGAGGTTTTTAATACGATTGGTCACATCACAAACTTAATGCACTTGGAGCATATGTGTTAGTACTAGGGACCCTTTTCCAGAATTAGTGTCATATAAATAACTGATCTTGCTGTAGCATACAACAGGGAGCTGCATGGTCAGCTATCATGGACCTGCTTACAACGTTCTCTAGGATAAAATTTTCACTCGAAACTCATCTTGACTAGGTCCGGATTTCTAGAAACGGTTGCTGGCTAAACTTGCTACTCAAAATTTCATTTGAATAGACTTTTTACATGAAATATTACTTCAATGACTTGTCGTAAGTACGTCACAAATTTTAGAGAATATTTTTCCAAGTAATTTAAATTAGTCATATGCTGTTTCTACTTTCATGAGAAACAATCTTGGGATAATTAATTTTACAAATAATTTCAGCAATGAATTGCCAGTGGTAATATTGTCTTGGCTAATTTACTTCCCTGGTTCAGACCTGACTCTTGCATATTTTCCAAGAAACTTCATGCTTGTTGAGATTCTATTCACATTTCCTAGTATTGTACCACTTTAACTGCTGCTACGTCTCATATTGATGAATTTGAACAAGTCAAACTGCCAGAGAGGAGGAGTACTAGAAATCCCAACTGGCATTTCTTCAGGAAAAAAATTCAGAGCTATCTTTCTTATGTACTCTTCCATTGAAAATTCAATATATACCATTTCTCAAATTCTTCAAATAAATTCTATGGAACCTTAGCTTAGCTATTAAATACACCATTATTCTACTTTGCAAAACTAAAAGAAGTTAAAATTGGCCAACGTTCTCATGAGGAATTCCAATTTCAGAATGCTTATCATCAGAAGTTTTCTTGCACTTGGTTACTTCATTTTCTTCCTTTTGTGGAATGTGGTGGCTGTTGCTGCAGCAGGAGATGATGGAAGAAATGGAACCGGAGCACCAACTTATACCTATGTCCATATTGGTGCAGTT
The DNA here is from genome assembly GCA_024721245.1 of Mitragyna speciosa. Lineage (NCBI taxonomy): Eukaryota > Viridiplantae > Streptophyta > Magnoliopsida > Gentianales > Rubiaceae > Mitragyna > Mitragyna speciosa. The sequence goes on along the minus strand of CM045553.1, from coordinate 9,452,871 downwards.
CTTGATTCCAATTCTTCCATGGGTGCCATGGCTAATACGTGTATTTCAATGGCGCTTTGGGATTTTTATGCCATGCATTCAGATTATCAAACAAGATTGAATATTCATAGGAAAGATGCTCGTGATGAACTGGATGTGGCATCTTCAGGTTATACATTATCTATTACATGCTTCTACTTCAAAAAATATTGCTGCTACATAATTCTTATGAATAGAACTCTTCTTTTTAGCAGTGGCAAAGTGAATTACTATCTATCTCATCATTGACTATATATCAGTTCTTCCTGAAGTTTTCGGTTGCAATGCTTCTCACTACACAGTAGTATGCATAGAGGCCTTTTCTGATTGTGGAGTCCAAATCTCATATTTTTCTATATCTTTATATTCCTTAAAGTCAATCATATCGGCTAGGCTTGTTCAATCTGATAATTGGAATCTTTACATTATCGAACTTATAGACAACACTAGGTTTGAAAAGCCTGCAGAAGAATATGATAATAATGGAAAGACATGTAAAATTCCGGTCAATAATACTTCAGGAAGAAAATTAACTCTGATAGAACTTATATTTTAAGGGAAACACACATAAATGGTACTATTTGAGTAGTTTTTAATGATGTGTACTTTGAATGAAATGCAGTCCTTGAATTGATGAAGAATGAAGAAGTGCATAGCATTCTAGGCCCGCAAATGTTGACAGAAGATAAACTTGTTGTGGAACTCGGACGAAAAGCTCATGTGCCTGTTATATCCTTTACGGATAGAAGCCAGTCTCCTTCCTATACGCCAAGCCCTTACTACATTCGGACCACACCAGATGACTCAAACCAAGCGAAAGCTCTGGCTTCCATCTGCCAGGGATTTGAATGGCATGAAGCAGTCATTTTGTATGAAGATTCTGCTTATGGCAATCAGTTTCTTTCCAAGCTAAGTAATGAGTTCCAAAAGGCTGACATTAGGCTAGCAGCCATTGTTGCAATCTCAACATCAGCTGCAGACAGTCACATCATGAAAGAACTGATAACACTGATGACGAAGCAAACAAGGGTCTTCCTGGTGCATATGAACGCGGTCCTTGGGTCAAGGCTCTTTCTTCTTGCCAAAAAGGCCGGAATGATGAGTGTGGGATATGCCTGGCTTATTACTGATGGCTTAGGCAACTTCATGAACTCCATAGATTCTATTGCTGTAGATTCCATGGAAGGTGTTTTAGGGGTCAGGCCTTATGTACCAAAGTCAGAAAATGTGGACAATTTCAAAACCAGGTGGAAAAAGAATGTGCTGCTGATGAAACCTGAAAGCACAGTGAAAGAGCTAAATGTGTATGGCTTATGGGCATATGATACGATTTGGGCATTGGCGATGGCAGTAGAAAAGATTGGGCCAGTAAGCCCTGGATTCATGGAGGGGAACAATAGCAAAGTTGGTGATGATATTTCTAGTTTAAGAATCTCTCAATATGGTCCAAAACTTCTAAATGAACTCCGAAATATAACATTTGAAGGCTTGACTGGAGAATTCCACTTATTTGATGGGCAGCTGAAACCTTCGGCACTGGAGATATTTAATGTGTACGCAACAGGAGATAGACCAATTGGTTACTGGACAGCTGTAGGAGGGATTTCGCGGAATTTGACAGGTGGACTAAGATATTCAAATTCCACAAAGGATTTAAAAAGTATTGTCTGGCCTGGAGATTCAGTAAAACAGCCAAAAGGATGGGCTATTCCTTCAACAGGGAAACTAAAAGTAGGGGTCCCCAAGAAAGATGGTTTCACTGAATTTGTCAATGTTTCGAAGGATCCTCAGACACACCAGAATAAAGTCACGGGGTTTTCAATAGATATATTCTTTTCTGTATTGCAGCAGCTACCTTTTGAGGTTGATTACGAATTTATTCCATTTGAAAATGAAAATGGAGTTAGTAAAGGAACATATAATGATCTTCTTCATAACATAGCTAACCAGGTTGGTTTCTACTCGCCCTATTTCTATTTCTTTCTAGATTTCTTTACTTTTAAGAACTATTTGCTCGGTGAAAGACAAATAAATAAATATCGAAGTATTATATCACCAATCTGAAATGGATTTTCATTTTGTTTTGATGATAAAGTAGACTTTTGATATGGTGGTCGGAGACACAACAATTTTGGCGGATCGGGCAAAATATGTTGATTTTACGCTGCCATATACCGAATCAGGAACTGTTATGGTGGTCAAAAATCGAAAAGAGAAAGACATGTGGGTTTTTGTAAAGCCTTTTAGATGGGATCTTTGGCTAACTATTCTCGGTGCCTGCATATTTATGGGAATAATTCTTCGGATATTGGAGAATCGAGCAAATCACAATTCAGATTCTCCTGGACCACAGAAACGGCAACCTGGTTTTTGGTTTCCAATTGCAGTTCTCGCTTTTCCTGAAAGTAAGTAGACAATAACTCTGACATTAATGAATATGCCAATATATTCTGTCCATTAAAAAGAGAATCGCAAATGTTTGTGTTCGGTCTTCAATAAAAAGATACATATAACTAAGGAATATGTTCAAGTAATATTATTTTCTTCTGCTGCTGACAGGGAACATGGTTGCTAACAACTGGTCGAGGTTTGTACTGGTTGTGTGGTTGTTCATGGCTTATGTCATAATGCAGAGCTACACAGCCAATCTATCAGCAATGTTTACAGTAGATCAGTTAAATTTCAAACTTCCCGATGATTCTTATGTTGGCTGCCAAACAGGTACCTTTGTAAGAGATTTTATAGTAAAGCGTTTCCATTTTAATGAGTCAAAAATCAGAGAATACTCAACTATTGAGGGATATCATGATGCCATGAGTAAAGGGGGCAAAAATGGAGGAATTGATGCCATATTTGATGAAATCCCTTACATGAAGCTATTTCTTAATCGATACGGTTCAAGCTATAAAATATTTGGACCTACATACAAGACAGATGGATTTGGCTTTGTAAGTTTTCTCTCCCTCTTTCTCTCTTTTATCTGTTTGTGCGTGTTAGATAGAAAGCTAAAAGAAACTTCATGAAGTTACAGAGTTATTCCAGTCAGTTATAAATACTAGGCCGATGGCAGACGTCAAGATTGTTGAATAATCAGATGGATTGTCATAGCCAGGCTGGAATTAGGCTTTTTGGTTCCTGTGTTGTCTTTGTGATATCTGGATATCATATGTTTGTCCTGCAAAGTAAACTGAATAGACTCACTCAGTACAAAGAGGAGAGTTTCTTTCTGCAGTTTCACATTTTATTGATTGCTTTACTCTTGTTTCACATCTGGATATCAATGTGCAATTGAGTTTTGTTGCATCTTCTTTTGTATCTCTAAGATAATCGTACAAATTTTATCCAGGCATTTCCATTTGGATCTCCACTGGTGGTTCATTTTTCAAGGGCAATCCTAGCAGTCACAGAAGCAGCGAACATGACTGCAATTGAGCAGAAAAATTTTGGAATTAATTATTCTGATGGTCAACTTGATTCGATCAACCAAACCAGTCCTAGTTTAACTGCTTATAATTTTGGAGGCCTTTTTATTTTAATAGCCTCAGCATTGATATTCGCAGTGTTCTGTTCGAAGACCTCAGTGGATCAAAGATTCCCTGACATGGTAAAACATTATAGCCACAGGTGTTTCTTTTTCCTATCATTCAGAGGCAATAAATCAAGGGTCAGGTCAATGGTCCATCCGACTACGAGTGGAGATTTATCGAGTGAAGGAGTTATTCAAGAGTCTGATCAATATTCGTCCAGACCAGGAACGCCCCATGAATGTGAGCAAAGAAATTCACACACTTCAGCTATAGATGCTCAAGTAAGAGAAGTTCAGCTATCTGAGCAAAGAAACGTTGATGTTTTAGCAAGACAAATTATTAGTTCATGAATGACTAGAATAATGCAAACTGTTCAGCCAGATGTAGTCAGGGGTCTCCAAGCAAAATAATATGGCTGTTTTCCAGTTAAAGAGAAGGGAAATTCAGGCTTCACTTATGCTTTTTAGGGCAAAAATCTCTTGAAGCCACGTGGGGCCTAAAAATTAGCCAGACAGAATATGAACTCTTTTAAGTGTAACTACTCGATTTATCTATGTATTTATTTATATGAAAAAGAAAAACTACTTCTGTTCTGCTTAATGTACTTGAGCTCATCTTGATTCAATGACTTCGTTAAATTATGAAACATATTTATCATGTCAGGATCCTATATTCCTAATGTGAACTTGATTAGGAAATTGGAAATACTAGGCTCCAACGTTGGTTTATACGAATACATTGGATTCTCCAGTTTAAGCCTTAACGTTTTCTGGTGGTGTTCTGACAAATTTAATTTTCAAGATTGCAGCTGTGATTTCCTTTACTTATGCATAGAGTTGGCAATAATTCATGATTCAATGCTTCAGCTTTGTCACAATTCAATGCTTCATGTTTTTGCTCTCTAGGGCCTCTATTTTCCAAAACACTCCAAAGGCGTGGACGTGTTATATTGCGCCTTCAATTCAAGTTCAGTTAAAGGTGTATATTTTTGTCTCACGAACAATGTAAACACCTTCTCGAGATCAATGTGAAAGGAATGTCAAATATTGGTGAGAAAGCTGACTTGTGTGTATGAACAGAAAGCGTATTCTAATGGTTATATGAGATTTCTACAATTAGCTTGCAAATGATTCGAATATTCTACATTTACTTTAGTTCGGTTGCTTGTCATCCACCAATTTTGCATGCATCCTACTCCTGAATACAAGAATTTTCAAAACTCATTTACCCGAGTAACAACTAATGAGCTTATCGACTTTGATTTGAATAAATCTGGAGTTTCACAATTTGAAAACCTTCTATTCGAGGCAATTTTACAATCGAGATCAAAAGTTGACGTATGAACTGTTTATATCGTATATACTTTTGCATTATTAACTCTATTTGCACCGTCTATTATAAAAAATGACACCGTCTATTGTCAAATTATCAAAAATGACACTTTGAAGCCTCTCCGATTTGAACAGTCGCAAACAAGCAGTTCAATGCACGTACAATCTTTTATTGTGGGCTACGCAGAGTCAACACAAGTGGCGGTTGACACGGTTACGTATCGGAGTCTTTCTCGTCACTTTTGGATTATTGGACCAAATCAATGCACAGGGCTTAGATTCCACAAAAGAAATAGCAAGCTTCCGCATGAATTCAGTTAACAAGTGGCAGTTTTATTTATTTACAAATTTTTTTTTCTTTTATGTCCAAAACCAAGAAGATTGCAGGACAGCTGCGTTGGCTTATATTAAAGGATGTAACAGCTAAATAGCAAAAATCGGAATTTAGGGGCGGTTTGGTAACACGTTACCAACTTACAATACGAACCAAGTTAGCCCAGTTGGCTGGGGTGGTCTCTTGGAAGGCCCTTTAGGCGGAAGGTGGGAGAGTACGACTTCCCATTGTATTCTGTCAACAAGCCCAAAAAGCACAAAAACGTGTTACTGCGTGTTGTAAGTCATTTAATTCCCTCCATTTTTCCTTCTTTCGTAAAGCCTAATTGATTCTCCTTAGAGAATTTTCAGAATAAGAAAGGGTAAAAAAAGCGTTTGTACCCTTTCTTATTACATACGACTAAACTCTTGCCAATGTTTTGAAAATCGAATTGTTAATACGACTAAACTTCTACCAATGTTTTGAAACTCGAATTGTTAATTGAACTACTGAGGTGATTGGGTACTGGTTAAACCGGTTGTTTCAGTTCAATCCCAGTTTGATGATTTTTAAAAGAATAACATATATAAATACCTAAATGTTCTATAACACACCACCTAATAAAAAATTAAATATTTCTAAAAACTTAAACTTTTACAAATAAATTTTTAAATTATAAATTCAAACAAATAATTCATCTCAATTGTACCTAAAAAAAAAAAAATCTTAGTCCTACCCAACAAACACTAAAACATCTTAATATTAGTAGTTAGTAACATTAGGGTTTTTGAAAAAGCACTCTTTTTTTTTTTTTCAATTAGTTGACAAAATTACAAAACCGCTGATTCACGATTCAAACTGGTTCACACAGTTCATATAGTTTTAACTGTTTTCAATGGTTCTCTAGTCTTGTCTACCAGTGTGTAAACTAGATTGGAGCATGGCCGGTCGTGGTCCGACCTGTCAGACCACAAGCTAATGTTTTTCCTGGCCGGTTTGGGAGATTCAGGTGTGTAAGTCTCATGCACAGAAAGTTACAATTTGAGATCAGACATATGTATGTAACTTTGAATATCACCGTGTATGTGATACTATTAGAATCCTATTCTGTAATTATGATACCGATGATTAGTTACTCATCCTTCTCAGCCATTACTTGAATCCATCTGCGTGTGTGCACTTGCGCGTGAGAGAGATATCTTCCCTTTTAATCTTTGGATTTTAGGAAGAATGTGAGTTAGAATATTTCTTACAGAAAATTCATGATGATACGTCCACGTACAATAGAAAAAAGTTGAAAAGCCCAGGGTGAGGGAATAAGATATTTGAGCATCAGGCCAACACAGAATCATACAAAATTGTTACAAATACTTTTTTAATTTTATGTTCCTTGAGCACGTGTGCTGTTGCTGCTGTCTGTCTTCTTTAGTCTCAACTTCTTGAACTTGCCAGGTTATGGTCGCGAACTTTATGCAAATTAAAGAATCACTATAGATAGCCCTATGCATTAATGCCTTTTCTCCTTTCACGTGTTATAGGATCTTGTACAATATATAAATTGATAGAACAAGGCACCTATGAAAACAAAAATTCTCTTCTTTCTATAGTCATTTGTGAGCAACATGACCATAAAAGTGCAGGATTCCTCTGTAACTGTTTCATTTTTGTAAAAGATAAAGCTTAAAGAGATGGTTGCGTGTCTATGTGTGAACTAAATCAATGGGGTATCTGTTGACAAATAAAAATGATAAACCTAAAGTAATATGCTTTTTTCTTTTTTATAATTTATCTTGGTAGGAGTGAGATAGAGGGTCAAAATATTGTGCATGATTTGACGAATAGAAGATCACGGTATTCTTTGTGATGGAAGACTGGACCCTGTTTTTATTTCCATTAACCAAAGATTTGGAAGTGGAATGAGGTGATATTCCGGTTGGTAATTATGGCCATATGCTTAGCATGGTTCAAAGTCGCGGTCGCGGTCGCGGTCTCGGCTCGTACCGTTCCACATCGGACTCGGCATATCGGTCACGGTCTCGGCGAGACGCATATTTTATAACAAATTTCATTTGAAAAATTAGAAATAATCATTTAAAATATAAAAAAAATGCTAAACAAAAATAACCAAAAAAATTAGTATACAAAATCTTATTTTTACCGATATAAAAAATAATATATATCTTTAAGCATTCAATGCTATCATAAACAGAATAAATATAACATAGAATACAATTTTAAAAGTAATAATTGGAAAAGTAAATGGAAGAGTAGTCAAAAGAATTAATTTTTTCAAGACATGCCCACGCGTTATAATTGTCTGTCAAGAGAATTGAAAATAAAAATGTCAGAAGAGATTTTGTGATGTAACGTGCCTGTATTATTTGACTAAAAATCTTCTGTAAATCGATTGTTAAAAAAAATTAATTTTTTTATTTTTTATTTCCTAATCTAAATTAATTTTCTATCTCTTATGGTAATGATTTCATAACTTATTATTATTTGTGTGAACAAGCCAAACCTTTTTTTTATATTAATACATAAAATTAGTTAGAGATCTAATTTAGAAAATTTTTTCATTGAGGCAAACAAGAGTGAAGACCGAAAATTTAATAGCTGAGTTTGGTGAACAGGAGGAATTGCCGACATTGACCAGCAAAGCTCTTTTTGAAAGAGACTTCTTTTCCAAATTACAAATAAAAGTAGTTGAGCTTTATTACATCACATCAACATATAACGTTCAGAACTCTTTTTACTTAAGGAAAGCAATCTCATTTATTTTCTTAATTAAAACTCTATTTTATTTCTTTCTTCTTTTCTTTTTCTCTAATTGCGTAAGACCTTCCTCTTTCTCTCACAGTACGCCCCTGTACCCTTGCCTCTTCTCTCGACCGACCACTCCACCCCCAACCCTTGTCTCTGTACGCCCTCCCCTACCCATCGCCTCCATCTCCTCTCTATCTCTACCTTCTTCAGCCACCACTGCAACTGCCTCTCCCCTCTTTCCTCTCTCGCCTCCCTCTTCTTCCTCTCCGATTACCACCGCTTGATTCACCCCACCACCAATTATATCTTCCCACCCGCCACCTCCTCTCTGCAAAAAAACAGCCCCTAGCCGACTTGTGGCTGTGATTTGATGGTTTGTGTTGCTGTGGTTTGGTGATTTGGTGGTCACTGAGGTGGCGTTGTGAGTGAAGGTGGAAGCTTTAGTGTGATTTTTATGGTTTGGCTCGGGTTGACTCGGAAGACTCGGTTATGACTCAGGCCGTTTTTTCTCCGATTCGGAGACAACTCGGTCCGAGTCATCCGAGTTCCGGCAAGTCCTTGGAGAGTTTGCCGTCTCCGAGTAGAATCGGAGCGGATCTCGGACCGGAGGGCTCCATTCCGGTGACGACTCGGCCGAGTCGATCTCGACTCGGCCGAGTCTTTGAACCATGATGCTTAGGGCTTTTCTTTATTTACTATTATGTGTTTCAACTCATTGATATAATACTTGCGCAAGGAGAGTAATTAGATTTTAATGGCACTGTGTTAATGGCTTTATATACAGGCAAATGATAATGATTCAAATTAAACATGGCGGATAATTTCATATAGCTCCCCGAGGTTTGCCATAATTACAAGAATCTTCTCTCAAGTTTTGAAAATTATATTTATATATCCTTTGCTTCTATTTTTGGAAAAATTTCTTATAAGGGCGGTGGAAGTTTGATAATTAATAAAGAGGGCGAAACTTTTAGATAATTTTTATAAAAGGCATTATTACTAAAAGCTTACGATTTCATGTATAAAAATATAATATTATTTTTAAATAATATAATTGAATATTTACCTAAATATTAGTATTTTTAATAAAAAAAATCAGCATTATAATTTGTCATATCAAAGTAGTCAAATAAAATTTTCTAAATTTTTTATTCAAAGTGTTCAAGTACAAAATTATGAAGGGGACGATTTTTTAATAGTGAACTTTTTTACTATCACTTCTAACTAAAATTAAAATAAACAATTTTGTGAAAATTTATAAATATTAGATTTTTTAATCAAAAAGAAAAAATGTATCTTGATATTTGCATATATCATCTCAAAGTAGACAAATTAATTTCTTTTAAATTTTGATCTAAAGTATTCAAGCAAAAATTATGAATGAGATGATTTTTTGAAAATGGACCTCTTTTTATTCCTCAATTGCAACCAAAATTAAAATGAAATCAATTTTTTTAAATTTATAAATATTAGAGTTTTTAATAAAAAAATATATATCTAGGCATATTTAATCGTCTTCTCAAAGTTATAAAGTCAATTTCTTCTTAATTTTAGTGCAAAAGTGTGGGTACAAAATTATGAAGGTAGTGATTTTATGAAGATAAACCTTTTTTTAATGATTAATTCCTGTCAAAATTAACATGAAATCGATTTTCTAAAATTGACTGAAGTAGAATTTTAGAAATATCTATTTTTTTCCTTGGAAAGATGAATAAACTGGTGTTCTATTTTAATATTAATAAAAAAATTCTTAGATTCAAGTATTTGTTAGTAATACCCTTTATAAGAATTATGTGAAAGTTTCACCCTATTATTAATTATCAAACTTCCACTACCCTTATAAGAAATTTTTCCTATATTTTTTATAACAAAACAAACCCATTTTGATAATGTATCACAAAAACACCAATTAAATATCCTAAAATATTTTCAATTGCTTTTAAAAATCAGCAATAAGTAAAATAAGTAAAAAGGCCCTAAAAATCAAAGTTTTCTACCCCCTTTAATTTGGCCTACCAAGCTAATCACGCATTTTTTTAATTAAATTTGTCATCTCTTTCTTACTAAGGTATTTGTTTGTAAATTTTGATAGACAAAGCAAATTTATTTAGATGAGTCAGAAAACTGAGTTTGAGATAATAGAATCTAATGGAGATTGAAAATTTAGTATAAGAATGTAAGTCTTTTTGACATTTTTTTGACTAACTAATAAATATTTTAAGGTTTATTTTTATTTTTAAAAATAATTAAGGATGTTTTAGGGTGTTTAGTTGTTTTTTTGGGATACTTTATCAAAATGTGTTTGTTTTGTTTTTAAAAAATAAGAGGTGCAAGTGTAATTTTTAAAATTTGAAGGGAGATAAGTGCAACAAACCTTGAGGGTGGTATATGTGCAATTATCCTATCAATTCTATGGGAAAATTTACATGGTCACGCTTAGAGAATTATCATGCTATCTTTATAAAAAATTCTTATATGGACCAATTCTACGAACTCACCTGTGAATCTTATGATCTAAAAGAATATCACATAAATATAGAGATTTATATTGATACAATAAAATGATGTAATAATGTGCATGTTAATTTCTTTTGAATCGCAAAGTTCATAGATAGGTTGTGGATCGGTCACATAAGAATTTTCCTATCTTTAGTACTACACGGCTAAAGTACATTACTTTAGGTGTTAATGAGACCATCTAATCTATTGTGTTGGGAGCTAAGTCTATTCAAAACCGTTATCATATTGTCAGCGTGAACAAGTTGTTTAAGAACCCTTGAAAACGTGAGGAGGAGGCCGTCTTTTCGGATTCCCATAAAATAATTGCGTGGTCGAGAAAATATGTGGTAAGTGACCACCATTCTCCGGTATGGTAATTGGTAAACAACTGATGTTAGGTATAATGTTCACACAACTTGCATTAAAGTTTTGTTTAGTTGGATGTAAAATATTTTTTTTAATAAAATATATTATACGAAAAAGTTATTTTTTTTTATAAATTTTCAGTGTTTAGATGATAATATAAAAATCTTTTGAAATAAATATTTTTATATTTTTTATTTTTAATATTGTTAATATGAATTAAAAAGATCAATAACAATTGCAATAATGTTTGACGAGTAATTGGAATCAATTATTATTTTGTTTATAATAAATCTATAAGATAATATAATTGTAAAGTATGCATAACATAATTATATTACTGTTGGACTCAAGATGAAGAAAAAATGAATTGATAACAATTAAAAACAAAAATCATTTTAGTAATTGAAGTTAGAAAAGTAGGACATAATATTTAATGCTACTTTCAAACTTCTTAGAAAATAACTTACACATATTACATACATAAGTTGTATGTCTAGAGGGAGGAAAATTATCAAATATTTTACATAGGAAAATGTTTTTCAACGTTTAGTACCAAGGAAAATTTTAAAAATATTTTACAGAAAAATATTTTAGTCCAACCAAATAGACCCTAAGTGAGAATTTAATTTGTTGACAGCAAAATACCTATATATTTTTTTTAATCAAGAAAAATTTTATAGTTTGATTATAATATGGCACCTAGAATTTGTTATCTCTATTTTTTAATTACTTGAGCTGTCATTCGTGATACTATTATATTACTGTATTATACCTAATGAGACTTTACAACCCTTTAATCAAATACCCTAATAGAGAATATTTTTCTATATTATCTTAAAATTTGGAAATATGCATGCTCTCTCTAGATTTTAACGTAGTAACCGGGGTATGGGAATAGGATTCGTGTGGGGATTGGGAATGATAAGTGATAAGAATGTGGTGGCCTTAGATCACCGGAGGAAATTTGAAGGGGCCATAGACGCACGTCCGACCACATCAAGAATATAATGCGGTTCACATAAGTCCCCGACAGAAGTTCCATGTTCGATCTGCAACAGTTACAGATAATTTGTTCATTTGTTGTTCCTCCGTTGGCCCCTCCATCACTGTATTAAGCGACTTTTTCGAGTTCTTCTGTGAAGGTTTCGGAAGAAGGAAAATAGCATTGTCAAAAACTGTAACTAAATCTTTAGTTACAGACACGTCTTGACCGTATAAGAGTTATTGTCAATTACAAACTCTTATCTTTATCTAACCTGTAACCTGTTTTACTGGTTTATTATTATGTAAGTATCATTCAGTTTTTTTTTATTGCATCTTAGGGAAAAAAAATTTTGTTGACATTTTCATTACTAGATTTTATATTTACTTTTGAATTAGGGTTTAGGAGTTAGGATTTAGGGTTCAGGATTCAGGGGTGTAGGGTTTATAATTTTAGAATTTAGGATTTTAATTAGATTAAGAAAATAATAGTAACTATGGTTTTTATTTGTTAAAGAAAATTATGATTAACTTTTTATATCTTAAGAACTATTTTAGATTTTTATTTTTTAGTAAGTTTAGGATAATATAAGACTCTTTAAAAATTAAGTTAGATTAGTATTAATTTAAAAGAATATTTTTTAGTAAGTTTGGGATAATATAGAACTCTTTTGAAATTAGGTTAAGTTAATATTAACCAATGATAACAGGTTACGTTAAATGTCTATAACATTAAGTATCACAGCGTCTTTGACGCTAATATTGTTATTCTGAAGAAATGCTTTATGTTCGTTACCATTACTGACAAATAAGAATAACATGCTATGATTTATGTATTCGAATCGTTGGTGGTAGCCATGCACATTTATTAACTCTCTTTTATGCACATTTATTTTCCTAATCTAGAATAATAGTGACGAGGAAGTCTAGGTTCCTGATCCCTAAGTTGAGTATTATTGTGTTCATTGCATTGATTCATAGGCTAAGGGTGGATTTTCTCCATGCATTCGTAGTTCTTGTGGATGGTTTTCCTCAAATTTCCTACCCCTTGCGTGCATTTTTCATTTCATCCTTCATCATCAATTTAATATGCTCGAAGTTACTTTGACAAATCAATAGTTAATTCCTTCAACAAATTTAACATGACGGGAACTTTCATAAAACTGCATTAACTCTATTGGAACTGATTTTAACTAGAATGAAGTACATTAAATTAAAAGAAGGTAACAATTTATCAATTTGAAAATCGTAACTAAGGAATGAGAAAATAATCTGATGTTCACCACTAACCCTTGTAAAAAGTTAGTGCTATAGTATCTTGGCAAGAGCATATTGGTAATAAGATCTTATACCCCGATGGTCTCCTAACTTAAATGAACAAACGAGAAAATTTTGACGTTATAGTGAAATGGAAAAAGAAAAAAAAAAGGGTTTTTTGAAAACCTACGTAGTGGTTGTCGTGAGGATGTCTCCGGACTTCACAGGAGCTCCTAAAAGTTTGAGGGCCACATAAACCCTTCCCGAAAAATTGAGGGACTTCCGAAGTAATTTACCCTCTAAGAATATCAACAGCTAAGTGAAAAGATTAAGAGAAAATATAGAAAGCTGGCTCAAGTAACAAACGTCTTGCGGCAAATCATGCTGTGCTGATTGTTGTTAAAGTTCTTAGCAAGTCCAATGTAGCCATCTCTTCTTCTCTTCTCCCCCCCCCCCCCCCCCCCCCAACAAAAAACAAAACCACAAAAACAAACAACCCCAAAAATATTTTTTTAAATTTTTTAATAAAAAAACCTGGCAAACATCATAATTATATTTGAGGGGACTTCAGAGTTACAGAGCTGAACTTAAAAAAAAAAAAATCCAAAACTAGTTGATTATTACTTGGTAAAACTAAAATCGTTTTGATAAGAGTAAGAATTTCAATTTAAATATTAGGTATCACTTCTCCCTGATTTATATCTTTCCTAGTCAGACGATGATAGAGCCATCTAACAAACCTAATAACTGCTACAATCCCATATCATACCAAGACAAGTCATGTCAATACCAGCCACCAATTAATTATAGAATTAGGCGGATCAATGAAGCAGTCTAGACCAAATTTGTTCAAATGAAATTCAACTATATATCCAGCCTTATTTTTTAAAGCATGATTACCATTTTAAGCCTCTAAAACTCAAAAAGAGCCAAATGTCAGAGTGCAAGTAAAAGTTGAAATCTGAACTCGTTAGTACCAACTTTATGATTATTCAATCAAAATTGCTAGAGTGCATGAAATTTTCTAGTTATGTTATTATCAATAATGGAGGTAAAGTTAGCTTTTTAGGTATAGATGGAGAATGACTAGGGTTCTACGATATGCCACTAAAAATTGACGTTCAAGAGTCAAATTTAGTTGATTTGTTTTTAGGCTGTGTGCAAAGTTTACCTGCCAAAGAAGTATTGGTGGAAGATGAAGCTGATCAATCATATGTGTCATGAATTTAAGTGTAAATATTATATTTCATTAATGGTCACCTTTTCCATAAAAAAAAAAAAAAACCACATCCATCTCTTTCGCGTCACTACTGGGCTTTTCTGTTTGCTTTTTATTTGTGGTCAAATGCACCAAACTTAATTATAGGTTTGTCATATATTTTTACTATAGAAATCTCTCCTCTAGTTTTTTAATTTTCACTAACTTCCCTTTAAGTTTTTAGTAACTAGTAGTTTTTTTTTTTTCAGTTTTATCCGTAACTTGAATTCAAATTAGAAACAAAATTTTTGGTTGTCACCAACATTTAGGAAATACTTATGCAACATAACATGAAATTTGAAAAAAAAAAAAAAGGTTGTGAAATTTGAAGGAAAAAAAAAAAGGTTACTTAACCATACTATCAAAATCCAAAATTAAGATATTTGTAATTTTGACAAACCTCAAGAGCAATTTAACATGCCACTTGGGTTAATGTATATGTGAACGCCAGCTTGTGACGTCTTGTTAATACATTGAGCAACATCCTCTAAACAATATATAAATCTGAGATGCTTTAAATTTTAAACTACAATAAACAGCATCCTCTTTTCACATGCAAATTATTTCTATTCTTTAATAAAGCAATATGGAGCGAGATAAGTGGCGAATAAATAATGGTTTAAAGCACACAATAATGAGAAGCAACAAGCCAAATATCCACCAAAAGTAGGGAACATTAGATATACAGACTCTTCTTTTCATTTTTCTTTAACATTTTGGCACTGTATACATAGATTCCAACATTATCCAATGTACTTACTAGGTGGTTCACTCAGCCTAGACTAACATAAAGAAAAGCATTTATGGAAACAAGAAACAAACTGTTCTAATCACTACCACTTCAAACTCAATTGCTGCACTCCCCACAATAGTGTATTGGTCATATATTAAGAGTAATTGTATTCTATTGTGGAGATTCGGGTATGCTTTAGAGAAGTTTTTGTGTTACTATTATCATGAGGTTAGTAATTATGATTAAGAACACAGAAAAAGCTGATGAAGAAAAGATATTAGCCAAAAAGCAATAATTGTGGTGGTAACCCACTTCATCGTCAGTAGGTTTAGCATCAGAAAAAACAACCTAGTTGGTGGAAATCCCACTTGTGCTGGATCAAATATTTAATCCTGGCGAGCAAGTACATCAACAATTGTCATGCAGATTTCCTTGTAGTCATTTAGTGGATTCATTTCATAGCTTAGCTATGCAATTATCCACTATTAAATATTGGATTGCTGTTCTCTTATAATTTTTGGCCATGGTTAATTCTTTTGTTTTTGGTATATTTCTCTTTATAATAGATTTTTTTTTTATATCCTTTTCCCTGATCTCATGCCTTTTATTGAATAGAAGAACTGCCCATAATTTCATACTGTAATTTTTTTCTTTGCCTGACTGCAAGATCAATAACTGTAACCAAACCTCGTTCAAGACGACAAGAATTGACCAAAAAACGACAAAGATTGTTACAAAATGGAAAAATAATGAAAACGATTGGTAGAAAAAGGAAATAAGTCCATCAATCGTTAGACTTTTAATAATGTTCAGTCTCGAATTGATTGTCACTGTGACTTTGATTGGAGTGAGTTAATAATTGATGGTTTGCAATGTCAACAAAGATATATTTTCTTTGCCTTTATGGTGCAGTCTCAAATTCGACGTGCACGGAACTTCAATGAATGAGCTGCATCACTTAATTTTATACATGTTAATCCAATCATATTAGAACGTTGATCACAATATGCACTGACCTTTTACTTTACAATTACATTTATGAAAATGTTAAATGAAATGATAAGGAATAGAAAAATAGCATTGTCAAATACTGTAACTAAATTTTTAGTTACAGTCGCATCTTGACCGTATAAGAGTCATTGTCAATTACAAACTCTTATTCTTTTCTAACCTGTAACATGTATTACTGGTTTATTATTACGTAAGTATAATTTAGTGTTTGTTTTTGTTGCATCCTAGGGAAAAAAATTTTTGCTGACATTTTCATTACTAGATTTTATATTTACTTTTGAATTAGGGTTTAGGAGTTAAGATTTAGAGTTCAGGATTTAGGGTGTAGGGTTTATAATTTTAGAATTTAGGATTTTAATTAAATTAAGAAAATAATAGTAACTATGATTTTTATTTGTTAAAGAAAATTACAATTAACTTTTTATATCTTAATAACTATTTTAGATTTTTATTTTTAGTAAGTTAGGATAATATAAGACTCTTTAAAAATTAAGTTAGATTAGTATTAATTTAAAAGAATATTTTTTAGTAAGTTGAGATAATATAGAACTCTTTTGAAATTAGGTTAAGTTAATATTAACCAGTGATAACAGGTTACGTTAAATGTCTGTAACATTAAATATCACAGCGTCGTTGGCGTTACTATTATTCATAAGGAATATACGTTGATTAGGTAAATTTATATCCGTTCATTTTTGGACTAGAAAAGTTAGTTTGGCACAATGTTGTTATGTATTCAATTGAACTATATAAACTAGTTACATGTAATATTAAAATGTAATACTTGATGATCAACATTAGAGAATTATGTCTAACAAGATTGAGGTGATCACTTGTTTGTTAAATTTGAATGTTTTCAAATTAGAAGATTAAAATGTTATTCTTAGGTAAAATATCAACTGATTCAAAAGTAAAATTGAAACTCCAACCACCTCATACTGTTAATGAGTTTAGATTGCTAGTTTTCGCAAAATTACTTCGAAGAAATATTTAAATACATTTTCAAATCACCTTTTTATTTAATATACACACCTATCTAAACAATACAAGCTACGCTAAATCTTTTGTTCTTGAAAATTCCATCTGAAAGAACAATACAATAAACAATGCCCAAAAGCATATCCTACTGTCCCTGGCGTGTGCGTTGGGTGCTGGAGGTGGTAATGGAGGGTGACGATGCGATGTGGGATCCCCTGGAATGGGAAAAGGGTCAAATCGCTTTGAGTACTAGCTCAAACTCGGTCCCACGCCATAAAAATGATCGCCAAATTGTTCACAGAGATATGGTTTTGGTTGATATTGCGAAATAAAGCTGGCAAACTGTTTTCTTGCGTTAGTACTTGGTCATGGTAAAATGAAATTTTATGGCTAGTGGAGGGGACATTTGAAGAATCCCAAAGTTTTTAGGGGCCCATTTTCCATTCTATCAAATTGTGTAATCCAGAACAACTGACATCATAGGTCGCAAACATTGTTGATAAATGCAATATAAGTAGTGAAAGGTTGTTTATTTGTTCTCTCTTTTTATTTGTAGGATATAATATTAAATTAGATTTCTTCCTCGATATCAGTACTCCTTTTGGGGATATGGGATAATGAGATGGATTAATGGAATGTAAAGATGAGATGCATGCTTTGTTTCATAATTACAAAGGGGATACGTAGCCCTATAAAAAATAAAGGGACTCAGATTAATTGTAAAGCAAAAATTTTGACGGTGGTAATTATTAAGGGAAAATTTTGGTCTTTAAAAATTACAAGATTTAAGACGTAGAAAGTTGTGCAAACGATTATGACATTATCTTTCCACAAATTTACCTAATAAATTCATTCAAATGTACTACAAGTAACGTATAACTTCCAAATTCATTTTCAACAGCGAAGGAACAAAAACATGACAATATCACATATATAAAAGAACTGGCTGCAGGATCAAGATTATGAAAGAAGCAACTTTTTAACTGCAGGAGCCAAGTAATGGTGCCTAGGCAGCCAAATTAAGGAATCAGAAATGAGAATAGCGTGTGGAGTTTTAAAATAGCAATTGCATCAACTCTTTTCTAACTGTTAGCTGTCTTTTTAGACCCTGTCAAGGCATTGTGTCGTGAAGCAAAACAGCCACCAAAAAAGCTTATTCATTTTCTGCTTTAGTCTCCTTTTTTGGCAGTAACCGTCAAATGGACCTTAAAGATTGTTACTTTAAACATAAGCAAATTACGATAACGCCTCATCAGAAAATGTTGTCCTTTTGCAGGAATCTTTTAGGAGTTTTTACTGCTCAAAGGGGTGTACGTTTTCATTCAGGAGAAGTCCGAATTTAGTAGTATTTAGTGGTCAGTGGGTGGATGACTAAGATGTTGAGTTGAGACCACCAAGACCAGGACATGAATGAATGAATGCATTTGAAGATGGAGTGATGTCGAATTGGGGCCATATTTGTGTTGCTCCATGATCATTGATCCAGCTATATATGTGGGATCCAATTTCACGAAGTACTAAAGAGTAGTGGGGTTCTATATCTCTCTTGGTTTCTTCTGTCAAAAATAATGATCATGCAAGTTTAATAAATAATTTAATCGAGTCATGTTGCTTTCAGACTAAAAATCTTACTTCCAAGATTTTATTATAACTCCAAAAACATAATAATTAGATAGGAGAAGTACTTTGAATACGAACGCTCATTTGTCTAAGAATGATAGGAGAGTACATCTACGGGGGTCTTGGCTCTTAAAACCAAACTATTTACTCAACTCTCTTTAATAATTTATTAGTAGTCAAAGAATAGTTTTTAATATATAATACAATGATTCGGGAAGTATACCAGGTTTTTTATATTACTTGTCAGAAATCCGAGGAGATAACTGTCGAAACGGAAGAGCCTAAAGTCATATAAGTTTCCTACATACGTTTGAGGTGATATACAACACCTTTAATTGTAAAGATATTTCTAAGGTCCATGTGATATCCTCGTGAATTATTGGACACAATTACGGCTTAATAATTCTGTGATACATTTTGCTGATTATATTTATGGAGTTAAT
This sequence comes from Mitragyna speciosa, assembly GCA_024721245.1. Taxonomy (NCBI): domain Eukaryota; kingdom Viridiplantae; phylum Streptophyta; class Magnoliopsida; order Gentianales; family Rubiaceae; genus Mitragyna; species Mitragyna speciosa. Next base: position 9,433,773 of record CM045553.1, on the reverse strand, counting down.
TTGGATTCATTAGTCAAGATTATTGATCTCTTTTACAGGAATTACTTCTTTTCATTTAGAGATGCCCCTCATAATTGTCACTATATAAAGGAAATTAGCTAAGTTTCCATGCAAGTATATGAAACGCACTCATTGAGAAATGAGATGTACAGGGATTGAGCCCCTTTGGCTCGTCTTGCTTTTTTGTCATCCTACATTATTCTTTACAGCAAATAAAGCATCTGCGAAAGGAAGATGCGTGAAGCCATTGAAGAAGTTTAATGTAAACATGAACTTCTGCGAATTTGCCTAACGGGAAGGAAACTTGATAAACCAATAGAATATGCCTCCTCGGTAAAAGAAGAGTTGACAAAATCTGCAAGAATGGTATAAAATGTAAACTCAATAAGGAAACATTAGCTTGTGACAGAATCTAATCATCCACATTCTGGCCTTATCTTCTCTATTAACATCGGAAAGCAAATCATGGATCTAGAGAAGCGCCTTAGAGGTTACAACTGACGTGTGACCTCATTATTCCAGAAACCTCCATTAATTTTTCCATATATCCATTACATTACGAGAATTGATGCACCACACATATTTAATGTGTAAAAATGATGGATGGTTTTGGAAAATATGCCCAAAAAAGTAGGCGGTGTATTGCTTGATGATTTAATAATTATGTTTCCATCTATTAATTTGATGCACCAAAAAGAAAAAAATAAAATGAGTGCACAAAGAAAATTATCTTAGTTACTGATGAAGAACATCTAACATTATTCTTCATTTCTAGATAATCAATCTGGCTAAACCCACTATCAGAAGAATAATGATAAACTTATCCTTTTTTATTCTAGCAAAATTTTTTTGAGGTTGTAGTAACCTTTTTTTTTCACAAATAGAGGAAGAAAAGTTGATGGATTCTACACATGCCAAACTACATTATTCGATTCCATCCATATAAAACCTCTTAAAACATCAAATCAAAAATAGATTAAATCCGAATAATTGCACCCAACCCACAAATGTGATTCTCTGATATCATCCATCATCACTCACCCTATGAACCTTTTTGCTTTCAAGTGCATTCCACTCTATATGTTGTTTCGATGCAAAAAGCATAAAAAACATTGTAGACCCCATTTCTCATGCAGATGGCGACATAATTCACCAAAATACAAAATTCCACCTGTGCTCCCCACTTCATCTCTCTCTTACCCCTCTTCCCTAGCAAGCCCATAATCGACCTCTCTTTTCCTCTTTCTATAAATCGCCAGCTCGCTCACATTTGCCTCCTCAATTCACCCTCTTCTCCTCCTCCTTCCTCCTCCTGCATTCACCAAAACCACCACCACCATCTCCTCCGGCACTTGTCACTTAATTCTTTCTTATAACTTTAGCACCAAAAAAATTAATTATAATACCGTAAAAAGCACATATTCACCTGAATATATATTTTACTGAAAGATGGATGTTAGTTTCACAATTCATACTGCAGCTGAGAAAACAATGACAATCGCACAAAGCCCTCCTGTGCCTTCAACCCCGGCAACACGGTCGCCGTGGCACTCGCCGGTGCCTTACCTCTTTGGAGGGCTGGCTGCCATGCTAGGACTAATAGCTTTTGCTCTTTTGATTCTTGCTTGCTCCTACTGGAGGCTCTCAGGCTCGCTTGAAGGTGGTTCGAACAATGAAAGAGACCTTGAGGCTGGTGAGTCCAATGAAGAAGGGTCTAATGGTGATTTAAAGAAAACAGCACCAGTGTTTGAAGAGAAATTTCTTGTGATCATGCCTGGCCAAGAGAAGCCGACTTGCTTGGCTACACCAATGTCTAGCAGGGCTTCATCTTTTGGTAGCACAAGCAATACATCTTGTAGCACTGAAAAATCCACTGAACAGTCGGAAGGAGAAAGTGAGGAGAAGAAGCAGGGAAGTGGGCTTAGCCAGGTGGAAATGGCAAACATGGATGCTCATCATGAGACAGCAGATCAGGACCATCAATTACACCACCAAGTCTCGTAGTACCAATATATGCTCTCTTTATCTTTACCAATTTCCATGTTAAGATTTTGGTGTTGGCATTTTTGGATATATATAGATGTGGTTCTCAAATCAAGATTTGAAAGCTGGTGATGGCTGAGCTTTACAAGTAGTGACAACATGAGCCTTTCGGGTTGTTGAAGGAATTGGAAAATGCCAAAAAAAAAAAAAAACACTCAGGACAGGACAGCAAGGGAAAGTAATGTGGAGGAACCAAATTTTCAGCTTTAGCGGATATTTTGATGTTTTGCCTTCAAGAACTGGAATTGGTTTAGACTACAAACCACTGAGAGGCTTGGACTTTGGATTGAACCCTTTGTGGGGTGTAGTTTTTTTTTTTTTTTTTGGTTAAGTAGTTGATAAGATTTCTATTGTGTTAAAATTTTACGGAAATGTGTATATATTCCTTGGAGAATGAATGGTAAGATCAACCTTTTATTTACATACTCTTCCATGGATTGTTTGATTTTTATTATGTTTAAGTTTTGTGTTCTTTTTCTTCTTTTTGATTGGTTTGTGGACAATAGTACCGCTTGGGTTCTTTGTTATACTTGTTACATTCATGTTACACTGATCGACAAGTGTATCTGTCTTTAAACTTGTCAATCACTTAGATGGTATAATATGAGTGTAACATCACACACAGTGTAATAAAGAACCCTTAGCTAGTCCTCCTTTCATATTTGCTTGTGTAAATATTGCAAAACCACGGTCCGCCATAAACTTTAAATTTAGATGTGTATTTAAAAGAAAATTATTAGAAACAAAATAAACACATATTTCCTATAACATCATCGAATCAGACTAAACATGAATCAAAATTCAAGCATTATTACATATGAAGCCAGAAACCATGAGCATTCAAATCAAGAATTGCAGTATATGGCTGGTCTCATGAAACTTGGATATAACACGTGTTCTAGTCTCACAAAGGTGGAGAATTTGTGCCTTGATGCGGCGAACTGTACTCGTACGGTGCCTATGATACAAATCCTTGGGCATTTTTGTTACTGTTAGGTGATCAAAGCACATACGAGAGCAATATAACCCAAACAAAAAGACCAATAACCTCTTCTTCAAAAAAAAAAAAAAAAAAAGACCAATAACCTAGTGAATATTTACTTAGTATCAGTAATTCTCACTAAGATGGTGCAATCCAACTTGGGCATCAATAAATTGGATTTCATTGGCCAAGAATAATTATGCATTACAAATTAGCCACGGGTTAGAATATTTCCAGCTAGTAATGATGAATCTGGATGTGATTTGAGTGCGTGGTCCACTGTATATTAATTGATATCGGAGGTGCATAATAAGCACATTACTCCCACAAGATGATGTTGTCATGGGTCTGTTGCTGCTACTGCTGTGATTAGAGGGTCAGAAGACGAAAAGGGCTGTTTTTTTACCGAATATAAATTTAATTTTTCCCTAATAATGAAAGCCATACTCCAATCATGATCAATTACTAAAAATTACAGGAATTATTTTCCATCGTTGTGTGAGTGCCACGAAAGATGTACTTGTCGTGAAGATCAAATGTCTATCATATTGAATTAGACATATAACTAATAGATTCAACACTTGCACGTATGATGTAGCAAGTTGATGATCCAAATTTAGTGATTGGCTAGAACTGCAAATTAAGGGATAAGCATAAGAAGTATGTAAAACTATTCAGGATAACATCATGCCTTTTCGGAGTGGTACACAACAGCACGCATTGTCATACTGAGTGGGTACATTAACTTTATTTTCGCACACTAAATCATTGTGTAAATGCCAGTGGGACGTACTACTACGTTGTGACCATGTATCAAAATTGATGAGACACACACGGATACGATAACTCGCAATTTGGCTCTGTAATAGTTTAGATAAGTTAAAATCCACGTAAATCATTTGTGAGAAAATGTAACTCCTCAACGAAAGAATATAAATTTTCAGTGAAAAAATATAATTGGATTTTATTTCAAAACGACGTTATTTTTTAATTTAAATTTTAATTATGCTGGTTGTATCTCATCGATCCACTTGATGCACTTTTAATTCTGACCATTAACTAATTCCAAATGGAACTTGTAAGGCCCTTTTTTGGACACACACAGAGAACCCCCCCCCCCCCCCCATCCCCCCGGCACACACAAAAACCTCCAATAAAACCCCGAAGAATAAATAAAGAGAACGAATTAGAAAGCAACCCTAGTCGGCAATCATTACAAAAATGGGTTTATTAAAAGTTTTTTCATTTTATGCCCAAGTGAATGTAGCATATCTTGTCCGCCATTCATTTTGCACATCTAATATCTAGATTAGTTGCTATTTTGCTTTACAAAATTTGTCGCAGACCTCGAAATTCTGATTATGATGGAGAGGAGAGTAACTGGCTATCGACAAGCTTGTGCATTAAGTTACATTGGATGGACTGTAGAGAATCAAAGATTATTTTGAGGACTAACGAATTAAAAATCCAATTCGGAGAAGAGGGATGCGGCAATGAAACACTGCTTTCTCTACACTGTGCGGTACAGTAAAAGTCATAGATTTATAATGCAAAAACAGTACCACGTACTATAATATAGTATGCACGTTCACGCTAATGATAGGATGATATAGAGTTCTTAACTTTGAGGCAAACTAAGGTACGACAAGTGTACGAGTGTTAAGACATTCAATATTCGATTCTTGCTTTCCTACATCCTTAATAGGCGCTCGTCCTTTCATTTTCTCTATTTCTCTAGGGGTGTATTTTTTGGTCAAGTTCCTCTATCTTCTTGCAAAACCTTAAGATGGGATTAAAGTAGACTTCTATTAGGAGTGGATACGTACAACTGCACCATATCTATCCTGTCAAAGTGAAATGTACATCTGATTTAGATCGTTAACTGTGTTAGTTTCATTAAGACTTAATTTATCATACCATAATTGGTATGCAAAAGTGTAAACAAATTAACGTCTATGATAATAGTATCGTGCTTGCAATCACACATGTAGTATATTTTATCTCATTGAATTTAAGATTTAGCGTTTTATCAAGCATCAAGTCAATATTCTACTACCGGTGATTTATAATATGAATTTTACACTATCTCCTTTGAATACACAAGATCTTGTGTAAGATTTTTTGTCATTCATCAATCTAATTTTGGCTAGATTCCACACTGTCATTAGTAATCACTTTACATACAGATCTAATATAGTTATGTTTTAGTTTATATGCGTCTCAAATTTTTATTGAAAATTTAAATATATATACTCTTCAATGCGTAACTTCCTATTACCATGCTATTCTGGAATTACTACCAATGAAAACAATTCCTTAATTAATTTTCAGCTTCATTATTTGTATAACTCAATTCTACAAAATATCGACGTTGGTGGAATCAATAATATGTTGCATTGCTTGTATCTCCAAGAAATTACACCCACACCAAGTATGAAAATCACATAGACAAATTTTTTATATCAGTTAAACAGCGTGTCAATTTGTTAAAGTCGTTTATTTACTTGGCTGTTAAATTAAAATAACATATCTTTTAATTTTTACTAGTTGACTTCTAAGAAATATCCCTTCAATTAAGAGTCACAACAAACATCAAATGTCACTTCAAACAAAAGACACAACTATTGTAATTTTCATCAGCATATTTGACATATTGCATGACTATTCAAATAGTGCATCTTTGCATTTAAATAGTTTTTTAAAAATCTTCTTCTCTGGGGACTTCAATAAGAAGAAGTTGGACTAGAATTTTTCTTTTATATATGATTCTAAAAGGAGTGCTTTTTTTAATCATGTTATATAAGCTAACTTTTTATAATTTTATTTTTGTTAACCTCTAAAATGCGAGAACCAAAACAAAAACCAATTTAATAATTCCATATGAATACTATATTCATTAGATATATTTAACCTATCATCATGAGTGCACGCCCACATTTCAATATATTCCAAGAGAAAAAAAACTAATCTTCTTACATCTCGCACAAGGTCTCTTTTAAGAATCCACATTCAACTATCTCAATTATCTCATTAAGTTTTATGCATAAACAACATTACAACATGCATATATATTTAAAGGTATAGTCAACATACTTCTTTTATAATTTTCTTCATTAAATTGTACCCATCATCTCTCTTAACTTTTAGAAATTTAACATTTGAGAACAAAATTAAACTTTAATATTGTTAAAGCACAAAATTTAGAATGCTTGGACCTTAATAACACAATACTGCAATGATAAAACAACATAAATAGTTTCAATACATGTTACATGTTACTTTCCTTAATGTTTAATTTGTCCCACAAAAATTGATGTACAAAATAATTCACAAATTAGTCTTTATGACACAAGAAGCTTAGTGATTGATTGTGTTTATACTAGCTAACGAAATTACTCCATTAACCACTCAAGTGTTTGACAGATCTGTTTCATTTTGTAAGGGAAATAAGAAGATATAAGAGTGACTTATTAACTATTATACAACTCACATGTCCATGATACTGATAAACCTTTCAACTTCTCTAGATAATGAGGCATTTGATGAATAGACATAATTAATGACTTGTATAGATATAACTAACAACCAATCATACAAACTGAAATACCCAAAACCTTAGGGGTCTAAACTGTAATTTGGCAAAGTTGTGCTTTGCCCAAAAAGGGATTTCAGCCTTCTTTTCCTTCATTTCATTTTGTCTTCTCTCTCTCTCTCACGGTTTTCTCCTCTTTCTCTTCTCTTCTCCTTCTTGCTCTCTCTCTCTCTCTCTCTCTCTCTCTCTAGAAGAAGAGGAAACTTGAAGCTCAACCCAACATCCTACCAATTAAGGTATTCTTCTTCTCCCATTGTACTTTACTATATATGGGTTTTCCTTAAGATAATAGTTAAAGCAATTAGTGCATAATTAGAGGATTATATGGTTGCTTATGCTTCTATGAGTTTGTGCTTTGTGGTAGGAGTGAGTGTGTGTGAGTTGGAGGGTTGATTTATGGTGGATTTGAGTGAAAAGTGTTGAGGGATTAATGTATGATTTTGGTGGTAAACTATGATTTGTGAAGTATATTGTGCATATATGATGTTTTCTTGGCTTATGGTACCATTTGAAGTTGGATTGAGTGTTTGGATTGTAATTTATGAGGGTTGAATGTTGGAAGATGGTGTTGCAGGTCGTTTTTGGGTTGTTTCTGGTGCCATCCGCGGCCCCATTCGCACCGCAGATGGAACCGCGGATGTTGGGGCTTAGTCTCTGCCCCAATCCACGGCGTGATCCGCGCCACGAATCAGGCCGCGGGTGCGAGCCACGGGGCGAGCCGCGGCCGCGGCTCGTCACTGTTCACCCGCGGCTCGACCCGCTGTGGGGAGCCGCGAGGTGATCTTTGTGATCCGCGGGCGTGGATCACTCTTCTTTAGTTGGGTTTTGCTTTGTTTTGTGTGTATAAGTTTAGGATTTGGTTTTATACAAGATTTATGGATAGATTAAGGTTATGATTAAGTGCTTAATTATGTGTTTTAGGTGAAGACGGTGTTCGTTTATCTTTGGGTTAATTGATTAGCTTGGACCGAGATAAGTAGTACTTGTATCCTTTATGCTTTTGAAAATGTATTTGTTACAATGAACTTTTCTAACTTATTTTGCATATGTTAAAGTGGCATGAGTATATATATGTTGATGATTTCCCATGAATATGTAAATGTGGTCAAATGTGAATGAATGAATGTTTTGTGATTGAGCTCTAGTGTAGAGTAATTATTGACGGGACTAGTTCCTTAAATTGATGTTTGATATGAAATCTTTGACCTGCGCTAACCGGAGAGTGTTAGCTTATTGTTTTGAACCGCGTTAACCGGGTTGTAGTTAACAACTTAGATATCCAGGGTCAATGTGCTTTATTACTTGAGCTCTTTCTTTAGTATCTATATGAAATGTTATGTGGGCCACATTTATTTGAACGAATGGTGATTAAAGTAATGATCATTTGAATGATAAAAATACATATGTAAATGTAACATACTCAGGCCAATAAAGTGATACCTGTGCTACTTATTGGGTGAGTTTTCACTCACCCCTTTTGTTTTTATACGCAGAGAAGGATGATTTTGGATTCAAGGATTTGGATTAGCTATTAGAGTCCTTTGCTTTAGAAGATGTGGAGTAAGGCTAGTAGTAGTAATATAGTTGTTTTGTTAGTCTTTGGCATGTTAAATTAGGATATGTTTTGGGATTCTAGAATGTTAGAATCTTGGTTGTGTATTTCAAAGTTGAAAGTTATTATTTTGAGAATTGTAATATTTGGGATTAATGTCATCTCTAATTTGGATATTTGGGATCAATGTTTATCGTTATATGTTATTTGGGATAATTGTTTAGATGGTTTTGGATCTTTTGAGCCTTGTGTCTCAGTGTAGTCTAGGCACGGCGGTGCCACGTCCTGGGGCACGGGGCGTAACACAAACTTACAACCCTTCTTATTTTAAAAACTCTCAAAAAAAAATTGGTGTTTGTAATAGTGTTAATTATTTTGTATATTATTGGTGTTGCACTTAAAGTCATTCCCATTTAGGCAATTTGTTCATGTAAAAAATTTACGACACAATAAGTTGTTTAGGCTAAACAGTGTACTACACTTTTTGAACAAATTAAATAAGCCGTAAAAAGAAAAGGGAAAAAAACAATATAGAAAATTAGTGGTGGGTGAATTATCATTTGGTGATAAGAACCATACTTGAACTTTTACATTTAGACTCCTAATAAAAGAAAACGTTTCCATTTTTCTATAGAATCATTTCAACTATAGTATGTACCCTGTACCCGATTAAAGTGTGGGATAAATATGAGCAGGCAAAGAAACTGGTGATAGCTCGTAGATTGTCTACTCGATTGGTGAGATATACCCGTCATCTAGTCCTTGCATTTTATCTAACGTGCATATGTTTTTATGTACATTTCCGCAACTAATCAGAAACTGTGCACAAATCTGTGTTACAAAATTGTTTTAGTATTGCATTATTCTGCAGGAAATGCATCAAATGAATGTGAAGCACATCAGCAGCAATATCTATTGGCCACTTCTCGATGTTGTCATCGACATTTTGCCTGGAAAATATGTGGTCATCTTTTTTGTCAAAGAGGTGTCATCGTCATCACTTTCCCTAGCAAAATTTGAATTGCTTGAAAGCATGTCATGGATTGGAAGTGCCAGGTTACAGCAACTTCCATTAGGGGGTCATGGTCAAACATTCCCTTCAATAATGCATACCTGAGAGTGACAACACTTGATGATAATGCTTCCTCAGTCCCTACACATTAATATAGTTTTGATCCAAGGATGATTCTTTGCCTCAGAACACTGTTGAAACCCTGGCGCTACTAGTTTAATCAACTCTCTTGCAAAATCCCACATCCAGTTTCTTGTGGTGATGGATGATTTTGAGAGAATTTTGAGAATTTAGATGCGGATGAGGTGCGAAAATGATTGTGAATTGCATTATTTGCTTTGACGTCAGGAAATCATTACAATCCAATCATGTTGATGTATGTATTTGTTTATAGGTGACTATTAGAATTTCAATTCTTTTGCCCAATAAAAGGTCTGAAAGCAACAATTCGCAACTATCAAAGTTCACACATATGGCTAGCAGTGAACAATATCGTGAGGAATCAAATTTAGACAGCTCGAAGCATTAATTCTTGGGTTGTTTGGGAGACGAATTAAATGATTTCAGGGTCACTAAACCGTGGAAATCAATGGCCTAGTAGTTGAACGCGTTTTGACATTTGGGCTTCTTCATTGAGGAGAGTCGTGCAATGAACGGTACCTTTTTTGGAAACTTTGTCAATGTAAATTTTTGTCTCATGAAAAGTTTTTCTATGTAAATTCATCAATGTACATAGACAATGCATTTGCATAAAGTTAAACAAGAAATGCAGCAAAATGCAGCTAAATTGATTTATCTAAGATATTTCCATTCAATAATGTTCATTAAGGCTTGGATTTGGACTCGGAAGTTTAGGAAATAAAAGAAAACAAGAGAAAACTTTTATGCGAGAAAAGAAAGATCGTCAACTTATTTTTGTGTTGTTTCGGCTTTTGAAATGAAGGTAAAAGTCACATTTTATTTGTATTTTACACATACATCCCTCAAATATGAAAAACTTGGTATTTGCTAGTGGAGAACAGGACACTTTAAGAGTTTTAAAGAATAAGTGCAACTTTCTTTTAACTTCTTTGCTTGGAAAACTTTATTAAAGATCCTTTTATAAGGAATACTAAGAAGAAAATTTCTTTTTTCATCAACGTGAAACAAAAGAGACAAGATACACCTAACACAAGCTTTTGTCTTTTCTTCAATTTTGTTTTATTTAGAGGAAGTGTAATGAAATTTCAAACAAATAATTAAAGTTTAGGATCAAGTTTAACAATAGAGGTTCAAATATAGCCCAATGATTAAAGAATTTTCATTTTCTTCTTTCCTTCTAAATTTTTATTGACAAAGAAACACATTATAATTTCGCATGAAGTTCATTCACTTACACAACAATAATTTTTTTTAATGGTACACACTCTTAGAAGGCTAAGGGCTTGTTTTCAATAATTTCTGATTTTTATAAAAACTTATTTTAGAAAAGTTAAAAATTAGTTGCTCTTAATTTTAGTTTAAAAAATTAAAAAAATGTAAAAAAAAAAGTTGAGAACATCTCAAAATAAATTTTTTTAAAATCAGAAACTAAAATCAGGTAAAAAAAGTTGAGAACATTCCCAAAATAACATAGCAATTTGATGAATCTGCTTGAGACGGACAAGTTAAATTCGGGGAAGATAATGTGGCCAGCTCGACTGCTACCAAAGGTAGGTACTCTTCCTGCAAAATACAAATATCCAACTCTAACTCGGAGCACGTCTCCGAAGCCACTCTCATGGTTACGCAGTGCAACCCAAAAATAGTACAGAGAATATTTGGACAATGAACTTTTAATAGAATTGGACAATTAGATACCTCAAAAATGAGAGTTCGGAGTTCCCCTTGTGCTTGTGTTACTTGTATGCTCTTAAAGACCAGAAAAAAAGGACCAGAAAAAACCTTTGATATCATTTTTATGTACTCGTAGCAGCTCTGCATTGGTTAGCCACTTCATGCATCATCACAATTCGTTATGCTTTCTGTTATTTTCAAAATTTTTAAAAAATAATAATATTATGATTTAATATAATACTAATTCCATGATGTTTTGAAGGTAGTTGGTTGGAATTTTTCTTAAATGGACCGAGTCTACAGAAACGGTGGATAAGGGGCCACCAAGGCTCGGTCCACCAAGCATTAGTAGCTCCCTATCCACCGTTGGATCTATGAGTAGAGTATGTGGATCTGGTCTACACAAGAATTGACCAGTTTGTTGTATAAGAGAAAATATTTAATTATATAAATGTTTTCTTCTTCCTCAGTTTATTTTCTATTATTAAGTAACTAAAAAAAGATCTTTCCTTTTTTTATTTTTGTTAAATAATTCTGGAAGCCCAGAGAGACAGGTAGGGTGGTCTTGGATACCCAGCGTAATTTGTGCCATTATCGGTTAACGGGCTCAGCGGAGTCCAGCAAATCATATCAAAGTGGAAAGGTTTGTAGAATCCAATGTCCAATCTAGGTTCAAAGTGTGAGTCCAACTGGATTTACTAAATTAAACAATCAATGGATACCCAGCAGCTTTTTCCTAACTTTCCTTAAATTATTGCATTTAATTGATTACTAATTTCACATCCAAATTGATGGTAGAAACTACACGTTACATGCCGAAAGCACAAAAAATGATATCCAAGTATATGTACAAATCTGATTTTGCCTTTTTAGATTGATTATGTTTGGGGAGAAAAATTCTTACTGGTAATTGTTGCTCTTTGTCTTTACTGTTCCGATCGGAACACATCCCAACTCCCACATTTGAAACGTTTAATTCTAACATATTGTTCCTTTGACATATAATGATTCGATGATAATTAACAATTGTTTTAGCTATTTCCCACATATTTTATGAGCTCTGTATCGTTTCATAATATTTCAGCTAATATTAGCTATTCTAGTCAAAACCCTAGAGTTAGTAATATGGCCCATATTCTTTAATCATTATCTTTGATTGGAATAGGCTCTGAGCCTCTGCTTCATCATTATTTATCTTGGTTAAAGAAAATATTTGAGGACAAGTAACTGGATAAGTACGTATTCCATGAGAAAATGGTAAAACAATAGTATATCTATTCTAATAACCTCATTCAATAAATTGCTAGAAGTCGTAACGCCGATAGAGAAGGATTGAAGGGAACGACAGCCCTGAGATCTTAAGACCACCATAAAATTAATGCTCTTTGTTTGTTTTTAATGTATAAGAGAATATAGCCACAGAGAAAAGGGAATTTCTAAGCAGCTGGATTGGAGTGCAACAAGACGAGGGGAAAGGCATTTATCTTGGCATGCCGTATGTGATAGGGAGATCAAAGAAGGAGGTGTTTGTTTTCTTAAAGGAAAGAATGTGGCGCAAACTAAATGGTTGGAAGGAGAAGTATCTCTCACAAGCAGGAAGGGAGGTTCTAATCAAATCTGTTATTCAAGCAATCCCCACATACATCATGTCTTGTTTCAAGCTAACAAAAAGCCTGCATGAAGATTTCAAAACACTAATGAGGAATTTTTGGTGGGGGAAGAAGGGAAATGTAAGAAAGTTGTGTTGGAAAAGCTGGGAGCAGCTTTGCAATCAGAAAGCAATTGGAGGCTTGAGCTTTAGAGATATGGAATCATTCAATCTCGCTTTACTTGCAAAGCAATGCTGGAGACTACTAAAAAATCCAGACTCACTGGCTGCAAAAGTATTAAAAGCAAGGGATTTTGAGCATTCAAATTTTTTGGAGGCAAATTCTGGAACAAATGCATCTTACTTATGGAAAAGCTTACTGGAAGGAAGGAATCTGCTTAATAAAGGCCTAGTCTGGAGAGTGGGCAGAGGAGATAGAATAAACATATGGGAAGATCCATGGCTACCCCTACCAACTACTTTTAGAGTAGCTCAACAAAAAAGGCACTTGTGGCCTAATGGAAAAGTCAATGATCTTATAGATGGAGAAACTGGAACTTGGAAAGAGAATGTCCTCAATATGCTGTTTATGGACCATGAGGTGGAGATCATAAAAAAATTCCACTCTCACCGAGAAATGCTAATGATGATTTGGTGTGGTACTATACAAAGAGTGGTGTTTTGGATGTAAAATCAGCTTATCACCTTGCAAGAAGTCTAGAAAAACTGCAAAAGGGAAATGAAGAATCATCCTCCTTAAGATGTTTGAAGAGTTTTTGGAACAGATTATGGCAATTGCTGATCCCCCAAAAAATTAAAGTCTTCCAATGGAGAGCGTGTTCTGGAATTCTTCCCACTGGGCAAAATCTACATAACAGAATCAAAAGCCAAAACATAAAGTGCACTCATTGTGGATGTAATAGGGAAACAGATAAACATGTATTCATTGACTGTGAATTTGCTCAGGAGGTTTGGGAAAGTGCAGACCTGACCAAACTGTCAAAAATCTCCCAAGTAGCTAATTACAAGGAGTGGTTTGCCAGAATTTTTTAAGAAGAAGAAGAAACAGTCGCAGAACTGGCTGCAGTAGTGACTTGGCTTATTTGGAAAAGCAGAAATGAAAGAATGTTTGAAGGAAACCAAAGAGATGCACACAAGATTGGGGATTATGCAGCAGCCTACATTCTTGAGTTTAAGAATCATCAACAGGTTAGGAAGATTGCTCAACCACAAGCATGCTCAAGATGGACTCCTCCAGATGAAGGTATTCTGAAGATCAATGTGGATGGTGCTTACTCTCAAAATGGAGCAGGCATCGGAGCAGTGGTTAGAGATCATAAGGGTCAAGTTGAAGCCTTGATGGCTGAAAGAATTGAGAATGCTTTTAGTGCAGAACATGTTGAATGTTTGACTTTTCTCAAAACTCTCCAGTTTGCGAAAGAACATGGAATCACTCATCTCATCATAGAAGGGGATGCCCTAAGCATTGTCCAGAGGATCAACAAGCAGGAGCCAGATTTGTCAATGTTGGGGAATCTGATCAAATGCTGCAAAGATCTGTTGTTTGAATTCACTTTTGTACAAGTCAGATATGTCAATAGGAAATCAAACGAGCCAGCCCACATTGTTGCCCATAAAGCTCTATCTGTAATAGGAAATTTTGTCTGGCTTATGAATTTTCCTAAAGATGTATTGCAGGCTGTCAAAGCAGACATATCGTAATGAAAAGTCTTTCTTTATTTCCTCAAAAAAAAAAAAAGAGAATATTTACATGCATTAATATAAAGGCCTACAAGGACATGCCAGATGTCTTTATCTGTTGTATGAAAAGGAACAAAAGAAAAAATTTTGCATTTACACAAATGGCACGATTTAATTTTGCTGATATCTTTTTTCCTTTTCTTTTTTTCTTTTATAAAGAGGATTAATAGTGGGATTCATGGTGACTCAAACCCAAGACTTATAGATCACAGATAAAGTGTCTTTCCAACTAAACTGTACTTTGTTGTCAATTTTGCTGATAGCTGTATGTAATAAATACAAATAAAAAAATAGATAATTGGGTTTATATTGATCTTATAGAGACAAATTCTTTTACTGTACAAATGTTACACTTACGTGCTTGCTATGTTCACAAAATTGAATTGTATCACATTTTCTCAAGGTTGTTAATGGGATTTTCACACTTCTTAGTTGTTTGGTTTAATAACATTCCTAATGATACATTTATTACCTGCGCATTAGTACTTTAGGATAGCATTGTTCACGCAGAGATACAAAAATAAACGTGTAACTATTCCTTCGAAGAATAATTGATAATTAGTATAACTTGATCTACAAGGACAAGAATAAAAAAATAAAGCATCACATAATATTGAAACAGGTCACTAATAGTTGTGGCCCTCTGACCAATCCTTAGACTTGACATATCATCATCATCTTTTATATAGGTTTTATATTTTGACAAGTCTATCATCTTTTAATTTAAATAAACAAGCATTGTTCGGAGAACTATTATTTTTTAGCCAAATGTATCACTTTTATTGATCAACCATTAAGCTTTACAAGAGGTTTTTGAATACACCAACGGAAATATAGGAAGATTTTACAGTTCTATTAGGTTACGATACCGTGGTAAGGGTTTTAATTAACAATGTTAGGGCGATAAAAAATGAAAGGGGCAAATATTTATTCAACTGATTATTTTTATATTACTGTATCATATCATAATGAATATCTAGAAAATTTTCAAGAATATAAGCATATACTAACCCCATGTTTGGTACACTGGAATGATCCAGAATGAAAAGATCTTTCCACCCAAAATGCTTTTCCTCCCAGAATGGATTGGAAAAAGTTTTTCAGTTCATTGTTTGGTAACCGAAGTCAGAATGGAATGCCTATTCCTTTTCCAACTTTTGGCTATGATCATATTTAGATGTCAGAATGAAATAAAATATATATTAATTTGACTTAATTGCCCTTAATTCTTTGCACTAGAATATATTATATTTTTATTTTGTTTGTAATTCTATGCCTACAAAAGACTCTAATATTTTTAATTTTAAAATTCTTAATACTCTTGCTAAAATTAAATCAATTATACTCTTTAATTAATTTTAAAATTTTTATAATTATTAGTATTATAATTAAAATAGTGAAAAAATTAATAATGAAACTACATTCACAATTTAATTTAATTAATAAAAAGTTTAGTTTTTACACATTTGCATAAAATTTAAAAATAGTATTTTAAAAATTTTTATAGCAAAAAGAAAAAAAATTCTAAGTATATATTAAACTGATTATGATTTAAAAATCATAAAAAATTATTAATTGAGGTTATTAAAAAATTTATATTTTTTAAATTTTAAAATTAAAAATTAGTAAATGTATCCTAGGTAAAAAAAAAATTCAGCTAAAAAAATGTGTAGAGGATAAAATTGACTCCTATTTTTAAGGTCTTTCTAGGATGAAGTTGGAAAGGCCTTTCCCTAGATTTTGTTGAGGAATGGAATTCTAGGAAAAAGCTGGAATGGCATTCCAGGTGGGAAAGGCATTTCCGACTTAAAGTATCCATACCAAACATGAGAATGGAATGGACAAGTTGGAAAGGCCTTTCTATTCCATCCCATTCCCGCGTACCAAACGTGGGGTAAGGGTAACTCTAAGCTAACAATTATTTTTGCACCTCTTAAAAAAAGATTTGTCATCTAAGGTAAAAGAAATGAAGCCGTTCTTGAGAATCTAACTTTAGAATTGGAGTTCCTTATATAAAACAACTTGAAAATAGATAGGATTTTCTAAATTTGAAAATCTATGCCAATTAAGATTGAACGCATTTGATGATTCTGTCGAAGAGTCTGACACTGGTTCCAATTTTGATTCATATATAGGATGAGGGAATAATTGGTCGACCGATAAGGCTTCTAAAATTCATCTTCCAAATAGATGTCTTACATCATTATAGTTTTCTAGTAGGTTTCATTTACCGGGACAAAACATAAGACAAAAGCATGGTCTGAGATATTAAGAAACTTTAAAGTCATGACTTTTGGGATACAAGAAGCCATAATGAGTAATTTTCATTCTACTCCCAGACGCAATAATAATTCAAGTGGGATGACTCTTCTTGGGACACAGAAATTCAAATGCACAATGACATTTGTTGCGTTTAATAAAATCTTCTATTTCCAATAAATGTCCCCTAATAAGTTGAAAGTGACATTATGTTCATGTATTTAGCAGAAAGTTCACAAATTATGTCATGCTATTTAATTATCACAATGTATTGTTGGTGTCACTTGTAATGATAATAAACTATAAATTAAAGTATGAATTTTCAGTATTTGGAAGGAAAAAAAATAGGGGGTCTCTAATTTAATTAAAACTAAGCAGAATTTATACTTATTCAATATCTTGATCAATGTGAACCTTTATGAGATAAAGTGTATAGGTAATTTAAAGAAATTTAAGACTTGTTTTTGATTAATCAATGTATTCCTCCTTGTACTTGGAAATCACAGGGAAGATTTATGAGATCAGAGCTAGATACCTTCACCTCTATCCACGATATTTTTGTCCTTCTTTTCAATTGTACTACGTATATATCAAGAAATTGCGTTGAATTGTTGGATAAAAATATGCCAAAAGCCACAATTGGCATGACCTTGAACTATTTCCAAGGCCAATGGACAGTCCAACCATTGGGACCCGGGACGTCTTCGAATTCAAAAATCCAGATCGCAAAAGAAGTTTCGACAAGTATGACCTAACAAACAAGACATAAAAGACATACGGCAAACATCTTGATTTTGTTGAGGTTAAAGCACAAGAAATTATGTTGAGTTTTGACTCTTTCAATGCCGACACATCCACAGGTAAAGCTGCATATTTGAATCAAGAAGAACATGGGATTAAATTATACATAATATTGGCTAAGTTATCGAAAACGATGTCCTTTGTCAATCTATTTTTGCCAACTACCTGGCGAGATCAACTTAATTTATTCTTTTGGACGACGTTCAAATCATAACTTGTTGCGTCCATTAATATTGTATTGCTTGGTTTATGATAATTAAACCACTTTGCAATCAGAGAATAAAGGAATATTGCTTTTTAACTATTATAAATAGGCAATGGCTTAGTAGACTTGTCTATCCTTGTTTTCTCAGACGTCTTATCTTAGCAAATGTGAACAATTTATAGAGTTCGTTTAATTTAGTTTTTAGAAAATGAATAAAGGTGCCAAAAATGACTCTTTTGGCGAACATTGCACTCATCATTTGCAGTGGATACAAGTTTCATGTACTCCCAATCCATCAAAAGGAAAGCGTTTCATATGGATCGAAGTAGAAGTTTCATTTCAAGTTATGGGGTAAATACCTGTGTTTTTAAACTCGGACCGGACCGGCTGGTCGAATCGGTCGAATCAGGAACCGGCCAAGTGTCCAGTCCGAGTTAGACTAAAAAATCGATTTTTTAAAACCAGGTCAAAAATCGAGTTTGACCGGGCAAAACCGGAAACTGGAAAACCGCCCAGCCACTTTTTTTTTTTTTTCAAATCCAGCCACATTAATGTTCCAGACTTCATCAGATATGGGCTCCTATACATGTTTGTGGGCTTCCATATTCATTGTCTGAAGAAAATGGATTCCAGCAATTATTTGTCTTTGAATTTTGACAATGACATGGGCCCATTGACATACATCGAACAAATGAACATCAATGCTAAATCAGTACACGATTTTTATTTGCTTGGCCCAAGTTATCGATCAAAAGGCAACCAACTTCTTTGACCAATTACAAAATATTAGTGGTGCCTCACTTCTACTTCTTTATACTAATTATATTAAAAAGTGAATAATTTGAGTCCATTATATTTTTTGCTAATTTTTTCAATTCAATGCTTTTTTAACTATTAATAGCAAGATATTAGAATGGTTATTGAGGGTATTTTGGCTATAATTTTTTTGGACTAACAACTAAAATTAAGAAAAAAATTAGTAAGTGTATATATGTGTGTTTTATATATATATATATATATATATATATATAATATTTATGACGTCATCCAGGTTCGACCCCGAATCGACCTCCGGTAGAATCCATTGACCCCTGACTCCTGAGCTTAGTCGAGGTCGATACCCGATCCGAGTCTGAAAACATAGGTAAATACTGAGTATTGGAAATGAACAAAATGCTTATTGAGTGCTAGAGGTGAAAGACTTGTGAGTTGAAAAAAGTCCTACATTGAAGAAATGAATGAGCTAATGGCGATACTTAAGTGCTATGGGCTCTTTCCCTACAATTGCCTGGGTGTTGGAGTTCTGTATATTCCATTTAGGTTAAGTGAAAACTTTCTCAGTAGCGCCTTAGTTTATTTCATTTATTAGTACCCTCATTTTGCACATTTATTAATACGTAGCCTTAAAATAGTACCAATTATTTATTTATTTATTTCGATAATTAATTAGACTTTCATTTAGCAACTAATGATATTAAAGGGGCATTCACAACAAAAAAAACACAATCAGGAAATGCAACCTCCAAGCTATAGAGCACTCACAACACTTGGCATATCGAGCCAAATCAATCACAGCCCCATTACATGTTCCTCTTACCCATCTAACACTGAACGCATTCAAGCTGATTCATCACATTGGCCATAATTGTTTTTGCAACACAGACTTTAAAAGAATTGACCATTTGAAAAGAATAGGAGATGAGGCCTCGATGATTACTAAATGCAACAAACTGAATAATTGATGTTGTAGATTCCTCAATATTGAATTGTAAGGTTGAGATCGTCTAATTTATACTTATATATCCACGTGATGTAATGATTTGACTGGACAAATTGAGAGATGCAATAAATTGTAAATTTTATGGGGTACACTTTTCTATCTTTAACTGTAAATTAACAAGCAGCAAGCTTGTATCAAGCAAATTTGGGACCTCACAACTTCCATTTGTCACAAGTTCATGATGCAGATTAAACGAGATAACAATAAACGGATGAGATTGTGTTGTACTGGCCAAATTTGAAGCCACAAAATATCATCATTTTGGAGTGAAGAGTGATTACAAATTTTCGCTGACTGGTTACATTTTTTTACTGATCAGTTATATTTATTCACAGACCATTTATACCATATGAAACTTGTCAAAAATGGCACGGGCCAGCTTGTGATGACCCATACCCAGTATTTATTCACAGACCATTTATACCATTTGAAACTTGTCAAAAATGGCACGGGCCAGCTTGTGATGCCCCATACCCAGTATCAACCGTTTTGTAGGTAATGTGTTAGAACCGTTATGCCAAAAAAATATAGGGAGGAAAAAATTTATTATCGTCGAATTGCTGTTGAAACAACCAAACCATTCCAGCAACTTAGAACGCAACATTTGTCCATTTATGCCTAGGCCTCAAACTAAGCATTAGCTGGTTAATTATCTATTATAGCTAATTCCGTCGTTTCCAAGTTGTGTTCATTCAATTTCTAATACAGTACTAATATTGTTGTCGCCTTCAAAAAAGAAAAACTTGAATAATCGATCATTTCATGAACCTGTTATACCTTACATCATTTTTGTCATTTTATTTTTATTTGAACCTATGTCACACCTTAACTGGAAGCATCTCAACTGATTATGACGAGACGGCAGAGGACGGCATGTCTTGTTTGAAAGTATTAAGGTGACATCTGCTAGGCATAAAAGCCGATCCTCTTTCCACAGAGTAGTCCGTCTGGCATTGGAATCTCGAAGCCGATAGGAAGAAACTATGGGTTCATTCCTCAGTTGTTGTAGCTCAGAAAAGGTTGAACAAGTTGAAGGGTACGTATGAGGAAATTTAAACAATCTTTACCTCTTTTAATTCCACAATAATTTCTTGTTTCTTGAACTAAACATGGAGGCAATTTTTAATTTGGACTGAAATTGAATCCAATTTTAGGTTGCCTTCCTATGGAGGTAATAGTACTTCATGGAGAATATTTACGTACAAAGAATTGCATGCAGCAACCAATGGTTTCAGTGAAGATAATAAACTTGGAGAAGGTGGATTTGGCAGTGTCTACTGGGGTAAAAGCTCAGATGGCCTTCAGGTAATTAACCATATTCATGCATATACATATTTAACCTTTTTTTTATTTGTGATTTTTATGACCACGACAAGATATTAAAGGGTAACAACAAATTGCAAAGCGAAAGATGGACATCAGCTTGTTTCTCAATTTTTTTTTTTTATGAATTTTGCATGCAGATAGCAGTGAAGAAGTTGAAATCCATGAATTCAAAGGCTGAAATGGAGTTTGCAGTGGAAGTTGAAGTCCTTGGAAGGGTTCGGCACAAGAATCTATTGGGGCTTAGAGGCTACTGCGCGGGGAATGAACAAAGGCTTATTGTCTATGATTACATGCCAAATCTCAGTCTGCTCTCTCATCTCCATGGCCAGTTTGCTAGTGAAGTTCAACTTGATTGGAAAAAGAGGATGAAAATTGCACTTGGCTCAGCCGAAGGATTGCTGTAAGATCAAAATTCGGCATTCCTCTTTAACAATTTATAAGGAGTTAGTGCCATGTCAGGGTTTTATAACGTGCAATGGACCAGTCCTAAATTGAAACATGTGGGACTAAAACATGACCAGTATTTAAGAGAGCAAATGTATAAATTGAATCATAAGAAATTAAATTGGGGAAAATCCAAAACACAAGACACAAAAATTGAAGTTTCTTCTTATACATTGGAGTACGATAATAGAATATAATTCTAACATGTTCTTTTGATTAATGATTTTGATAGATACTTGCACCATGAGGTGAATCCCCACATCATCCATAGAGACATCAAGGCCAGCAATGTTCTTCTGGACTCAAATTTTGAGCCACTGGTTGCCGACTTTGGCTTCGCAAAATTAATCCCGGAAGGAGTTAGCCACATGACAACCCGTGTTAAGGGCACCTTGGGATACTTGGCACCAGAGTATGCCATGTGGGGGAAGGTATCCGAGAGTTGTGATGTGTACAGTTTTGGGATTCTTCTGCTAGAGCTTATAACAGGAAAGAAACCAATTGAGAAGCTCCCTGGTGGAATCAAGAGAACAATAACCGAATGGGCTGAACCCCTGATTGCTAAAAGCAAGTTTAAGGATCTTGTTGATCCAAAGCTTCGAGGAAATTTCGACGAAAATCAGCTAAAACAAGCCATCAATGTTGCTGCATTGTGTGTACAAGGTGAGCCTGAAAAGAGGCCTAATATGAAAGAAGTGGTAAGTCTGCTCAGAGGGAATGATCCTAAAGCTCCAGTGATGCAAATGAGACTCAAAAGCATAAAGTATGGAGATGATTTATTGAATCTTGACCAGAACAGTGAAGATGAGAAGGATAAACTTGAAGATGAAAGTAGTGCATTTGGCGTCTTTGATGCCTTGGAAATTAATAAGGTGCAGGATCCATATAAGAGAAGAAGGTGATAAAAAGATGGATAAATTAATTGATATAAATGAAAGATGGTCTTTCTCTTTATTACTCGAAATTCAGGTTGGAAAAAGGACACTATAGAAATGATAAGCATTTGTATTTGTTTGATTTTCTTATTTACGAGAAACAGATTGACTTGTTATATACGATCTGCAATCTTAATAATGTATACTGGTATTGTCTTCGTACTTTTGGTTAGTGAGCCTTAACATAAATTTTTGTGCTAGGCGAGGAATGCATTAACTTTTCTTGTTCTTTTTGCATAACGGGGTACAATCCCTGTAATGGTATCTGCATTACTTATAGCTTGAAGGGCTAATATACTTCTATTATGTTCAAATTCTTAAAATGTTGGTATACATAAGAGTAAATTCTGGGGGTATAAGACCCCCAACTGACTGCTCGTGGAGTTGGAGAAAAATCTTGAAAGTCAAAGATGAATTTTCAGATAAAATATTACAGATTATAGGGGAAGGCACAGACACTTGGTTTTGGTATGATAATTGGCACCCATTGGGACCTTTATATAAAAAATTTTCTAGAAAGTTGCTAGTGAACTTGGGATTGACACAATCAAGTAAAGTCACAGATTTTGCAGATGAAAATGGGTGGAAATGGCTTGAGGGAAGGAAAAGAACTCCTGAAGTAGAGCTCCTTAGACAAGCTACACCTGTTCAGTTGCACCCCATTCAACATACAACAGACCATACAGTATGGAAAGGCTGCAACTCTGGTGTATTCACAGTTAAGAATGCTATGAAGCTTCTGGGTAGTGCTGATAGGAGAGTTAGCTGGTATAAATTAGTATGGGGGAAAGGACATAATCCTAGATTTTCTTTCATTCTATAGCTTGCATGTAAGAGGAGGCTTACTACAAAAGTGAGAATGAAGACTTGGGGTCTAACTATGGAGAATTATGACTGTGTTTTATGTAAGAGGAGAGAAGAAACACTTGATCATCTATTGTTTGAATGTGAAGTCACTGCTACAGTTTGGTCCAAGGTCTTAAGTTTCTACTCCATACAAAGGAGGATTGATTCTTGGCATGAAGAGATTGACCGGATGAGTAAAGCCTGGAAGTCAGACTCTTATGCAGATAAGTTTAAACGAGTCATGTGTGCTACTACCATTTACAACATCTGGAAAGCTCGGAATCAGGTGCTGTATCAAGGTAAAAATGTGGACACAGGTGGGATAATTGAAGCAGTAAGAAGAACAATGGCTGAACTAGTATTAGGGTGGAGTAAAGCAAAAGCTACGCAGCAGAATTGGAGATTAATGGTTGCGTGGGGACTTCCTGCAAGGATTTTTGAAGACTAATCTCTTATTATTTTTGTATGTTTTGTATAGATTGAGGAGGATCATCTTGTACAGGATCTTCTCTAGACAACATTGTTAATGCAGACCTCCTGCATTTGTACAATCTTTTCACGTCTTATCCATAAATACAATACATCTTACTTTTGGTTAAAAAAAAAAAAAATTCTTTCCAGGAATAGGTTACAGTTTTATTTGGGACCGCTAAGGACCGGTAACGTTCTCAGATTTTTTTTTCTTTTTTTTTTTTATAATTTTGATAAATATTTTCAAGTTCATCTTTGATTTCACTGTGTCTACTCTGATATCATATTGTTGATGTGGGAACAGTGCAACTAACTACAGATCTCACTAATTACTAACAAACTAAAGTCTACTATGACAAGATGATGATGATGAGACCAATAATTAAAGCTGGACAGAACGTAATTAATTGGTCAAATGGCTCGAAAAGAATACTTAACCAAACATTTTGATGGAGGATTTTCCATTTACAGTTAACAAGGTATATTTCTAATGCAACAAAAGGATTTTTGTCGTTTAATTCATTTATCTCTAAAATCGATGAGGATTTGCTTTTGTCGCCACTTTTATGTGTCAGCTAACTCTAATATTCATTTAGCTGTCAGACATCCAATTTTGGCCGATTTGCTTTCTTGCGGTTCTATATTTATTTGATAATTTTTTTTTTGTTTTGAATTCGTCAAATTATTATCGATTATTGGTTGTCTTATTACCAATTGTAACGGGCAATCACGGTAGTTTGTAATGCATTTATAATTGCAGTTGTTTTATAAATTTGTTATGAAAAATATGTTACAGTCAAATGTTTCATGAATTTCCTCTTCAATTTGTTTGATTGCTAAGAAATTATTATATTTTTAAAAACCAATCAACTTGAACTATGTTTTACGCTATTCCACTACTTACAATGTTTCAATACTGCAACAAGAAATAAACCAACTAAAATGTTGATTTGAGGTGGTGAAACCTTAAATTCTGACTTTTTTTTTAATGGGGCTCTCTGCATATGATGTAATTTTTACAACTTTGGTTGCGCCAAGAATGTGGCCCACCCTCTTATAAGCCCAGATAATCAATATTAATACTAGTAGCCCAACATTCATTCCTTTATATTCAACTGGACAAAGTAGTGTAGTCTAGACAATTAATTCGTTCTACTACCAATAGCAATAACCATGCTGATTCATTTTACTTCTACCTATTTTATCTAATTTTAAAAAGCCATTGAAAGAATCTTCTTTGGGGCAGTCAGTGAAATATGGTATGGTACCTAGGTTTTGTTATACAATATTAAAAAGAAAATGCATGAACATTTTAGATTATTTTTAATAATAAAAAGAATGCTCACACGACTCCCTTTCCTTACATTCAAATTTCTATTACTATGATCATTTATTTTACCATGCATGCTATATTGTTCCGTCAATTTCAGTTCATAACTTCACGTACAAATTTCAGAAAGTACAGCTCCATCATCACAAAATGATGTTGGGTGTATTGGAAGTGGCGTCATTGATCTGTTAAAAAGTGTTAAAACCCCCAATGTTAGTGATGATATCTTCCAGTTCTTTATGTTTATTCTTATGATATTCCGGTTGTGTCTCCCGTGTTGCAAAGTTGAAAATTCAAGAGAGAGAGAGAGAGAGAGAGAGAGAGAGAGAGAGTGAGTGAGAGGGAGAGATAATGCTGCTGCAACCTTGCATGTTTGTGTTTCTTGCTGCCTGTTTTGGATTTATTTTGAGTTTAGAATTAATTTCATTTTGCCCCCCATTTAGTTAGCCTCCATTAGAGACTATGCTCCAAACTTGATGATTGTCATTTGGCAAAGTGGTCAAGAAATGATAGCCCTGTCATACACACACGAATATGGGCATCCACAAGCAAAGTCCAAGAGGAGTCGAGTGTCCTTCCAAATCTTTGTAATGGGACAACTCTTTTTTCTGGGACACACCACCCCATCCACCAAACTCAACAGAAAACAGTAGTGGCAATATGAGAAATGAGGCTTCTCTTGGCTTCTGTGACAAGACAAATTACATAGATGTCACTACCTTTGCTTATCCCTCAAAGCACCCAACCACATACACTTAATTATCATAGTTCAAAAGTGCACTACTTTATGGAGAGAGAGAGAGACAGTTTCTGACCACTTCTTCTTCACTTGCCAGTACATGCTAAAGTTACATTATGCTTCGTAAACAAGAATATTTCAATGAGCTAAGGTGGTCTCACATAACCAATAACATAATTATATTGTTTGTCCCTATGCATATAAATTACATGTGTATGCCGTCTCAATGTGACAAGAGATCGTTTCAAGAAAACAAAAAGAGTCCAGACAAAAATCCCAATTTGTCATTCGTCAAATTGAAATGATTCCTTCAAGTCGCAAAATTCTCGTTGGAATATCACTAGATACTGAAGAAAGCAGAGAATTGCTCCATTGGGCAATCACAATTCTAGCTCAGCCAAATGACACTATAGTTGCTTTGCACGTTCTTGGTTAGTATACGTTTTGCAATTATATCAAAAATTTTATAGTACTAGCTCATCTATTTCTCAATTCAATTCAAAGTGATCATGGATAAAATGTGTCCCAAAATGATTTAGCATAGAATTGATTTGGTGCTACTGTATTATTAGCTAATGAAGAGTTTTTAGGATGCATATATGATTTGCATTGCTCACATTTCTATTTCATACAACAGTGGCAGAGGAGACCAAGAAACCTCTTGACGAAAAGAAAGAAGAGAACAAGAAATGGCAATCAATTACCAAATATCAGAAGCGAATTCGTCATGCCAAAAATTTTGTTATATCTGTAATGGGTGAATTTGCAAAGGCCTGCCAATCTAAACAGGTAAACCACTTTGATCAACATGTAAATAGTTGATGCTTCGGAATTAAAACAAAATAATTATACTCCTTTTTTTTTTTAATTCTAGGTGAATTTGGAGGCCAGAGTTGGCTTTAGCTCTACTGTTGGGAGAGGACTTACAAAGGAAGCAAAAATCATTCCAGCAGATTTTCTACTCATTGGTGGCAAAAAAAACCAATCCAATAAGTAGGTATAACGTCCTTAACGCAAATATTTTCAATGAATCGTCACAATTTACAATTTTTTTGGTTCTGGAATTAGGATATCACGCAGAATTAGAAGGCACTGTTGCAAGCATGTCCCTGAAGGCTGTTCATTAGTACTGGTTGCGAAACATAGAAGCCTACAACCAAATTTGCATTCAAATTCTATACACATTGAAGGTCCATTGTTCTTGAAAACTTCTCAAAATTCTGTTTCCTTTTGCATATGGTGCATTTTCTGACCTTTCTTTTTAATAGCAGATTTTCATGAATCTAGCACAAGGTGGTCAGAAAATGGAAGTCAAATAAGCAATTCTATTTTATCAGATGAAGACCATAATGTTCTCTCAAAAAAAAAGAGAGAAAAACGTTCACCAAAGACTGTGCTGAATGCGTGTGAAGGAGAATCACAGGGCACAGTGGAAGATAGTTCTAGCATTGAGGAATCGAGCATTGCAAAATCTCCTCGTGTGGCCAGTAAAGAAAGAAGGCAGTCAGAACCCAAAAGGCCAATGTCTCCATTGAAGATGATCTCATCTTTCTTTCGTTCACCATTTGATTCAAGTGTACGAAAACAGAACGATGCTCTGTTAAGCAAAGACAGGCAGCAGACGATGTTAAAGTGCTTTAGCCATGAAGAAATTGCAAATGCCACTAACAATTTCCATCCAGGTAGAAAATACAGTTCCATTGTATCCCTTTTCTTGTGTGTTTCCTTATTAATCTCCAGTTCTGAAATAATTTCCGGTAGATGTAAGGTTAGAAATCATTTCTTGGCATAAAACTCAATTTTAGAATAAAATCAAATTTGAACAGCCAAAATTTTCTTCTGGTTGCAGAGAATATGGTTGGACAAGGAGGGTTCTCGGAGGTGTATAAAGGTGTCCTTAGTGATGGACATACCATTGCAGTAAAGAGGCTAGCAAAGGACACGAATGCAAACAAGGAAAAAGAGTTCCTTTTGGAGTTAGGCATTATAGGACACGTTAACCACCCTAACACTGCAAGTTTAGTAGGTTGCTGTGTGGAAAAAGGTCTTTATTTGATCTTCAAGTTCTATCCTAATGGAACTTTGTCGTCTGCACTACATGGTAAACAATTCATAATTCAGAATTTGGAACTTGGACCGGTTTTAAGTTCAATTGCTAGATTTACCTTAATAACGTGATCCTTGAACTAACACGTTCATCAAGTATTACCAAAAAAGAAATGACTTGATAAGTTGATTTTGGAAGAACTGTTACATAATACTGAAGATCTGATTGGTTTGTTCAATTGCCAGGCAAATTATGTAAATCCCTAGATTGGCCAGTCAGGTACAGAATTGCCCTTGGAGTTGCTAGAGGTTTACATTATTTACACAAATGTTGCAAACATCGAATAATACACCGTGACATTAAGGCCTCAAATGTTCTACTAGGTCCAGATTACGAGCCACAGGTGCTACGCTGCAGCAGTTTTTTGCATATACATCTGCAAAACAGAGTTTTCATAAAACTGAAATGAACTTAATTCGAATTGTCATTGTTATAGATTTCAGACTTTGGCCTGGCAAAATGGCTGCCTAGCAAATGGACTCACCATGCTGTCATCCCAATTGAGGGTACATTTGGATATCTAGCGCCGGAGTATTTCATGCATGGAATTGTCGATGAAAAGACAGATGTTTTTGCGTTTGGGATTCTTCTGTTAGAGATCATAACTGGGAGGTTGCCAGTGGACTCATCGCAACAAAACCTCCTTCTTTGGGTAAAACATATCTAATTAATAGAGTTAGCAATCACGTCACGATTACTGGTCTTCATTTTTGTATAGAAGTGGCACTTGAATCGTTGATTAGACTGCTATAGTTAATTGTACACATGAGCACAAGAATTTCAATATATTACTATTTGTGTAACATTTTTTTTGTCCAATAGGCCAAGCCCTTGATGGAATCTGGAAAATTAAGTGAATTGGCTGATCCAAAATTGGAAGATAAATATGATATGGTACAATTGCATAGGCTGGTTCTCACTGCTTCATATTGCGTCAGGCAAGCTTCAATTTGGCGATCATCAATGACTGAAGTATGTAGAATTCCCTATTGATGTTGCCATATACCTCATTGATTTCAAATAAAATGTCCTTAAATAACACGTTTATTTCGTACTTCTTTGACATTCCTTCTGCATTTCTGTTCTCTTCCCCCCATTTTCTGCACTTTATGTGTAGGTTTTTGGAGCTATTAACACATGGAAATGAAACGTTCTTATGCAAGTCACGCACTTATTTTTGCAATTCTTTGACATGCTTTAATCATTTTCATTGTCTTCCTTCCATTTTCTGTCTTTTGTGTAGGTTTTGCAGCTATTAACATATGGAAATGACTCTGAAGCAGCAAGAAGTTGTAGAATACCAAAATTTACAAGTGATGAGATGGATGATTACTCTATGGTTTTTGGATATCAACTTCCATCAGATATATCTTTGGAGGAGTTTTAGCTTGCAGTCTAGCTAGCTAGGACCAGCTCTTACATTAATTTTCAATTATTTTCCTCAGATATTCTCAATTTAGGCCAATTTTCAGTGTTTATATTGGCTTTGGCTTAACATAAGATGTAGGTATAATCACGAAATTGGTACCATATTATGAAGTTCGAAACGTATAGTAAAAGCAAATGGCATATAAATTTCCAACCATCGATTGATTTTTTCTTCAATTTTGTTTTTGGATTTTTTTTCTTTTTATTTTTGTAAGATAAGTAGAACTTGATATACCCTATTTGCTTATGACATATTTTTTTTCCCTTCCGTTTTTGTAAGAAAAGCTGGTCTTGATATAACCTATTTGATTATGACAAAATTCAAGGGCCAATTGGTCTGATCAAATGAAAACAAATACGTACAAGAAAAACACTTTATTGTAACCTATTTGATTATGACATAATTAGGAGGCAAATGGATCTGATCAAAAGAAAACAAATACGTACAAGAAAACACTTTCTGTGAAATTTCATCTTGTCCTTGTATTCCAAGTTCAAATTGGGCCTAATGTGAAAGTCAAGATCAAGCTTTTAATGCAGAAAGAAAAAGGCATGGAAAAAAGCTACCTGATAGGAATTTTCGCCTTCCCAAAAATTAAAATAAAAAATACTACTCCAATCCCCCATCAAAATAGTTATTATTGTGTTTTGTTTACTCTTAGAAGTAGAAAGGAAATAGAATTGGAATTGGAATTGGAATTGTATCTTATTCAGATTCAGCAATATTCTACAGCATAAGACTCCATATTAATTCGCTTTCAATCAAATAAAGAACCAAATATGGAAAATCTTTAGGCTCTCAAAGATTCAAGAGTATTATGGTGCTAATGAATTTTTCTTTTTTTTTTTTTTTTTTTGAGGCAAATGGGTTCAACTGAACTTTGATATGAATGATGGTTAGCATAAAGGTTGTGGGGACTCCAAAAATCTACCCTATCCAAAAACACGCAAAAAAAACACATACTATCCATACTGAATTAATTGTTTAACCATAGAAGCATTACTTGACATTAGATATTATAGAATGGATTTTCTTTAATGTCTTTGAAGTTTTAAATAGGTCTAAAAGCCAAAAAAGAACAAAGAAGGCAAAAACAAATGGACAGGTGATATTGTAAAAAATGTCGCAAGTGGATTGAGGGAGGCAGGGTAGGAACAGAACAGGGGGAGATGAGTGGTGGACAACAGGGCAGGGGTCCCTGTTGTGGGTAGGAGAGAAATACGAGGGTCCAGTGGTACACGTGAAGTTCATGCGCTTCGGGACCAGTTTGATCTCCATAAGTGGAGCCCCGGACATGATTCTTCAAAGAGTATTGGCTTCTTGTGAGGTTGTGCATATTCCATTGTGCCACTTGATACTTCATATTGAGCAACAAATTGTCAGTGTCTATTTGAGTAACTAATTAGTAGCAAAGTAACCGAGCACTGACCTAGTTTAAATTCTTTATTCGTTTTTTTGATGTCCAATTAAAACATATATACGTCGTATCACTAAATGATATGGCATAATTTTCTAGTCTTACATTGATACGATATAGTTTCATACTGAATACAACTAAGCATCATAAAAAATTAGACTGAAGATCTGGGTAGGTATTAACAATTCCGGGAAAAAAAATTCACCAATGCAAGACTAGTATCTTAGTTGTAAATCTGAAATATAAATTGATTCAATGATTATTAATTAATCCTTTTCAGGCATGGTGCTTGGTGGCCCGATTTTTGATAACCACTTGTACATTTTTAATTTTGTGAGTGCATATATATATATATATATATATATATTCAATTTGGATCTAAAATATATACTCTCGACTATTGTATATGCGTTTTGAGGTAAATTTTGTTTTAATTATTTCAATGACGAATTTATAATTTAGATATATTGTATATACCAAATAATTTAAACTCCACTAACACCTACACGCTAAAATTGCTTGAAGTTGGTGTCATTTCATTTTCAAAATGAGATGTTTTTCATGTAATGGATGCAAAGCACGATGTGTACGTTAAGTCACAGTATACCCGTATGCCACCGAAATTGACAATGAATTAGCTGTTTTTCTAGAATTTTTTTTAACTTCCAATACATGTTTATCGATAAAAGAACTATTTTAGTTTAGGTTGTCTAACTATTAACAACTAATAATCATAATGAAGATGCTTTGGCAATACTTGGACAACTATCCTTCCTTATTCAAGATAATTTTGCTATTGTTTCTGTTTCCAACTCATATTGCATTCTTGATGAAAGAAAAAAGGAAAAAAAATCATTAAGATTTTAAAGGTATAAAAACAATACGTTTAAGGTCAAATAGTCAAGCAACATTTATAGGGTAACTTTCCACAAATATTTATTCATATTCAACCAATAAAAACTATCACATTCTCTGAAGCAACTCAAAATAATAGTCTAATGAAAATCATTACATTTTTGTATTATTTTATAGAAGATTAAGGGTTTGTTTGGTTAATGTTAGTCTAATGAATATTATTGCATTGTTGTATTATTTCATAGAAGATTAAGGCTTTGTTTGGTTAATGTTTTTTCTCAAAAATAATTTTTCAGGCAAATTCTCCAACTACAGTTTTATCTTATAAACGCACTTATCCAAAGAGTACTATATTAGTATTTTAATAAAAAAATTATCTAAAAACTTTATATAAATACACTATATAATTTTTTAAAATGAAAACTTTTTTACTTGCGAAATTTGAAAATATTCTTATTATTTTCATTTTGCAGATAGATACAACTTTTGACATCTCATAGACGCGTTTGGGAGTGAAAGAAGTCGAACAATCATTTCAGATTAGCATGCTCTCTTGATTCTTTACTAAGAATAGGAAATTCCCCAAAAATTATGCTATGTTAGCCTCTCCTAATTCGCCAGCTCTCACATGATATTGAAAGGGAATTTTGAATCTTCCACAAATGACAAAATGTTTGGATTTTCTAATCTAATCATCATATGATAAACTTCCTACACGTAATCCATTCGTTGATGGTTCTTGAAGGATTAAAATATATAATGTTCATATTTTATGAATTAGTTAATTTGTATCTTATTCGGGTCATTTTTTTTTCAAAGCCCCAATAGTCTTAATGCATCATTACAACCTAACCAATTGTCTCTTTAGCCATATCATAAAGTTCATTGTACCACCTAAGACAACACAAACCTAGACTAATAGAGTTCTGTAAAACATTAAAAAACCAAAAAAATTAGGCATAATTGCACTAGCGCCTCCTGGATTTATTGAAATTTGCAAAGGACTACCTTTTTGTTTCCGAAATCACATCCTATCCCTTTTTTGAAGTATGTGGTAAAAAAATATCTACAATTTGAGCCCTATTTGTTCATTTCATTGCCAATGTTCAACTCTTGTAAATATCTTTGTTTTAATATAGAGATATGTACCAATACATAATTGGGAGCAAATCAAAGATAATTTATCACAACAAACACTGATCGAAAATATCATAGAAATGTTTTCTTATACTCAATTTTTGTACAGATATTTTTAAAAGAAAGATCAAGAACTTAAAGGGCAAGTTCAAATTTTTGTTTCGACTGTTTCAGCAACTAGTATTCCACTAAAAAAAAAAAAGGGCAAAAGAACAAGGTCTCGCCTGGATCTTAAGGCAAACGTTGAAGTACAGTTGGGCAATGGATGTACATGCATCAATGATGGCTCTGAAACGTATTATTTTAGTCGATTGACTTAACATGAAAAAGATAACATATGTTTGTTGATTTGCGTAGTGCACCCACTTTAAAGCCTAAAACATTGAAAAAAATCGAACTCCAAAGCCATTGTAGCCAGCTCAGAGAAAGTTCAAGAAACAATAGCAAGTTCTTGGTTGGACCATGTTTGAACCCACTTAACAAGTTCTCTTTTTTCTTTTCTGTTGAATTAATCTATCCAATTCTTGTTCGGAATTGGGACTTAATTTTTTTTGCAAGCAAAATGGGAATTGATTTATCCTTGACTAAACGGTTATTGCTAATTTAGAAATGTTTACTTAATTTTGTGAAGGCCTTTCTTTATATTCCAAGGTCAATATTTCAGCCGATTGATCAACGAGTCAACTTTCACTTATTACTACTTTTTTTTTTTAGGTCAAGTCCACAAATTATATCAACCGAGTGATGACTTTAGTAAAGTGGGAGAGAAAGATGTTGTCTTTTAGCCAATCAACAGTCAGATATAGATCCACTTTCTATTGGGGAAAACCATATCTAATTTTTCTTTTTGCATTCAAATCTCTCTCTCTCTCTCTCTGTGAACGGTTTGGTACATCACTCAAATTATTCCTGGTCTAACGATGTGTTATACAGTGGAATCAACACTTTGCAAGTAAGTGCAAAGAAAAGTATTGCAAAAGATTCCTTCCAACCATGATAGAACTACAAGTCTACAATTTCTCAATTAGAGAAAGTGGCGAAATTGAGAATAACCCAGGCAAAATGTGATTAGCAAATTAGAAATTAGAACCGGTCTTTGTTTTCCCTATTGACAAAAGAACCAGCCCCTATTATGGATAAAAAAAAAAAAAATAGTACAGAAAAGTAGTTGGCCTGTTAAAAATGTCAAAATAGCTGCTCCCAAGTCCCAACTGCGTGGATGGAGCGGCAAGGGCTTTATAGTTGAAATCTCTGGCTCTAGCGAGAAATGCTTACATGGACCGTGAACCTTGTGGTCTAAAAGGAGTCACTTTATCAATTAGATGGGCTACATGTGGACCATAGTGTAGGTCTCGCGTGAGCTATAGAAGAAATAGTAATTTTTGAATCACAGAATTTACGGTGCCTACCTAGAATTTTATTGGAGTTGGAAATTTAAACATTTGACTCTATTTCCAAATGACACATCTACCATCGATTTTGCTAATTTGTACTAAATGCTCATTTTCTTATATTGCACCTTAACATTTTTATTTACTGTTACTTTTAACTCATTTGTATAGTATAGGTCAAATGTCATTTTTTCTCTCTTTGCGTTCTCTATGCGTAAAGGTCTAGATGGAAGGAAGGCATCTCATCCTCAACGTCAGGGCGGACCATCGGTTTCAACGGAGACTTGCAATCCCAAAATCAAAGAATGCTAATCTAGTGATTCTTACAGATCATCTACTAACGGTAGACTGTTACAGCAAACTCGAATATAAATTTCTCGTTTAAGAATTTTCAATTGAGCCAATTCTTGTTAGTTTGGTCAAATATAGTTGGATAAAACTTGCTTGCATCACTTGGAGCAACGACAGCTATCTTTTTTTTGACAATTTAGAGAAAAGGGAAGGGAACCTAACCTACTCAACCTAAATTGAAAACAGGTGACGTCTATCCTTAAACCGGAAATGAAAGTAGTTGAATGAATAAAATGATAATTGGAGGCCAAAGAAAAGAAGTGATGATTAGAGTTCCTTTTCTATTTTAACTGAGGCTTATATTCAAATTGAAATTGGGATGCCCAAACATAATTCTAAGCCATAACTTTTAAGGAGCTAAATACACCTAATTCTGTCAGTTTAACTATTCTTTCTAAACCCCAAATTTAATTCAAAACTGTATGCGAATTATTCGGTCAAGGGGAAAACAGAAACACTGACATGTGAATTATTGCACATGAAAAGAAGTTCAATCATAACATTCCTTGCCAAATACTATTACAATTTTACAACACATTTTTACAGTCTCATCCATCAGAAGGATGGAACGATACCGTATCTAGATTCAGGGAGGAAAGCAGCAGCAGGGCCAGGACTAAAGATCCTATCAATATCGGATTCAACTGCTTCAGTCCTCTTCGCAAATCGCCCTTTAATTCTTGGCCTTGTCTCGGCATAGGCCTTTCTTGAAGCATAACGTATGGTCTTTTCAAATTTCCTGTTCTTCCTCTTCTCTCTGTACCTCAATACTCTTGCCTCTCTGTCCATTCCCACCACTTGAGATCCTTGATTAGTACCCCCAGATGACGAATTACTCAAATCAACAGCACTGCTACTTAAATTTCGCCCAAATGGGTACGAAATTTCGGACATGGAACTCCCATCTGGCACGACTCCCACATCCAAAGACGACGAGGAAACCTGAAAAATTAATAAATATTTAATACCTAGTAATAAGTGAGACGGTTTAATAAAACTGGCAGGGGTCCATGCCAAAAAATAACGTGACATAGTCTTGTAAGAATGAAAACATATAATAGATTGCAACTTACGCTATGGCTTAAAGATTGGGCAGTGTAGCTGTGAGTGTAAGAATTGATGTTGGATTTAGTGAAATCAATCTCAAAATGTTTATCAGATGAATGATTTTGAGCCGGTAATTGTGCTGAGAGGAATGGAGGTTTGCTTGTCTGGACTGGGACAACCCCATCAGTTCCTGAACTGTAATGTTGTTGAAATCGAGTTTCCGAGGATACTGGGTAATCAAAATCGAGGTAGTTGTCCGAGTCAGAGAATAGAAATTCCATTGATTTGATGTCCGGAGCATCAGTTTGAACTTTGGAATTCATTTGATTTGATGAACTCCACGGATCAGAAGTGTGATAATATTCATGTGCAAAGCACGGGTCTAATTTGGTATCATGGCCGGTACAGGTACCGTTGACCATATTGTTGTCTGAGTTGTTGATTGGTGGTGGTGCTGGTGGCACTAAAAAAGTAGCTGCCGTGGACTTCACCACGGACTCGGCTGTGTCGTAGAAAGGGACCACCGGGAACCGCTCGTGGCGCCGGGCTAAAGGGTTGGCTGAGTGGATATCACGGTCACAAGTGACACAAAGTGCGGCGGCGTCTGCCTTACACGTGACAGTGGCGGGTGCTTGCTCACACACCTCGCATATCCACACGCGCTCGTGCCTTGACCCAATTTTGTTGGAGGCATGCATCTTAGCGTCACAAGCCATGCACATAAAAGCTGAATCCGTCCGGCAGAAGAGCAAAGCCGCGGCGGAATTGCAATAGTCACAAGGCTTAGCAACCAATCCCCACCCGGCCGGAAAGCACCTGTTATTGGCTACACCACCAGTGCCACCAACGTCTTGTGCTGCCATTCCCATCTGGGCTCTTTAATTTTTCTAGTCTATGGAATTGGGAAAGAATATTTGCGCTCAATTGCTCTCAATGGCTCAATAATGATGAGTAGGCGTGTACTAGTGGTGTGTGTTGAAATAGCATTGGCATCTCTATCTATCTGAATCTATAGGGAGAAGGCAAGGAAATCTTGTTGTTTGGGTAGACAACAAGTGACACGTGGAGCACATTTTGGCCACAAAAAAGATTTCATGACAAAGAAATGATATTTTATGTTAAGTAGTAGTCAATTGTCTGTGCCGACGTAGGGCCCAAGGGCCCAAACGAAGGGCTGAGGGCTAGGGAAGATGGAGGAGGGTAAGACTTGAGATTTAGAAGAGCGTTGTTAAAGATGTTTGGATGTATTTTTCTTAATAATTGAAGCCACAATGGTACAATAATGATAGTTTTGAGCCCTTAAATCACGTTATTGGATCTTTAAATCAAGTAAATTCATTATTGATTGGTAAGAGATTCGTTCACTATGAAGATCTTGAATGTAACAATATGCATCTTTTGGCACATATTCACTAGACTTGTCATATGACAGTAATGATGGACATAAAGAACATAGTTTTTCCAGCAAAAAATTGTACTCTTTTCGAATTGCGGATATCTAAGATATGGATATATTTACCCATTCCTTTGATAATTTATACAGTATGGTTAAATTGGCTAAAATTAATTGAATGTTCTTTTCTTGTAACAATATTCTATATAAAAATTAGGTGCTTAAAGTAGTTTTAAAAATTACTAGATTTAGTTCCCCCTTCCAAGGTTTTTGAATATTTAAATCTTATACTTGTATCCAAATCTTATACTTATATATGTAGCCCCCAAAATCATTAATTTGTGGGTCGCTAGGGCTGTTTGACAGGCTGTTTTAATGAAGCTGCAGTTAAGCAGAATGCGATGGGGAGAGCTGTGAAGTTGCAAAGTGAGTGAATCCCAAAGTGAGATCACGAGAAGGGAGACTTGTTTCTTCACTTTTTACACCGAAATTTAACAAAGTTGGCTGTTGGATTTTAATTTTTGGCTAATAAAGTTAAGAAATGGCATGAAGTTATCAGTGAATTTGACCAAGTCTCAATCAATGCAGAGAAGCAATAGGGCACTTGGACAGAGACATTACACAGTATGTAGCACTATGGACTGTTGGCTTAAAATGCTCTGAATAGGGTAAATACAAGACAGATCATAAAAGAGTGGCAGAATTTAATTGGTCGCTGCTTTTGACACAAAGACAATCTCAGCCAAAGAACTTGGGAAAATATTTAAAAAAAAAAAAGGAATAAAAAGTTAGATGGCATACAAGAGATCATAAATGTGGTGGGATTGTAAAATAATAGAAGAATCAAGTGAACTCAGATAATTGGAAATTTTCAATGCAAAATGAAAATTTGGTAATCAAGGTTGAATGTCCAGTAGATGGTTGGTACATAAATGCAAAGAGCTCGAAGAGCAAAAATTTTGAATTGGAGGCTTTAAAATAATATTGAAGATCAAAAGGATGGAGAAGGTATTTTGCAGTTTTGCAGTTCTATGTCAAAGGCAAAGAAATTGGTAAAAGGAAAATCAATTTTGAGTTGTAGTTTTATTTTTTTATCAGAAGTATCGTGAAAGTTTGAGACATCAATATAGAGGAAATTTTATACTCAAAGAGTGTTGGTTCGATTGAATGCTACTTACGAAATTTTACCAAATTTCGTGTGTAAGCCAGATATTGCATCGCGCAAACAAAGTACTTTAAAGTGTACTAGAGAGATGGCAAATGAGTGGGATGGGCGAGATTTGGGCGGGATTTAATTGAGACTATGAAATATGGGTCACACCCAAACAGTCCCATATTTGTCATGAGATTAATATGAGCGGGACTAAAATGGGCTAGTCCCATTTGATACCGTCCAAATACCCAATAAATTCTATTTTATTATTTTTCTAAATTATCTTTCCCTTATTAATCAATTGTTATTTTTTTAGATTACTTAGTTTTTAGTTTAACCTGAATATTTTTTTATATCATTTATTTTTTTAATTTATTAACCTCAATATATTTCTAACTTTTTTGTTTTTATATTATTATTTTTAGATCTCATTTATTAATGCTCTTTAATCTTTCAATTATAAACTGTAGTTTTCCAATTATTAGATTGAAGATGTGTAGAGATTTAATTTATCTACCCTTAAAAAAATTAATTTAGATATTATCTTATTAAAACTCCTGATACTAAAGTCCATTAATAAAGTAATGAAGCAAATTAAAAATTAAAATAAATCAACATCTCATTTGTTCATGGGCATTGCAAACTTTGATGAAATCCAAAATATAAAGACTAATTTCCCTAAGAATAAGGTTGAACTGAAATTAATGTACTCAACATATAAAATTTACATGAAATTTTTTTAGTACAAAGATCAATTTAACCACACAAAATTGATATCAAGAGGAAAAATTTAACATAATATTCATAGGAGAAATAGATGAATCAAAGAGGGCAAAATGAGTAAGCTAAGAATGCAAAAATAAATTTACCAAAAATAATTTTACAACTTGTCCATCCTTGAAAAAAGGGGTATTTTACTGTTATTGAAAAAAAAATGTTAAAAACTAATAAAACAAAAAAGAAGGATGAAAGATATTTTGTTAATGCAACTTAAAATGAAAGATTTTTTCAAGAGAGAGTATGGAGAGAAGTGGATATGATCAAATACAAATTATTTCAATGTTTGTTTATATTTGGGTATGGGAATCCCAATCATTTCCCAACCATGCCCATATATTTAAATAGGTTTTAATGGGTATAATCCCAAATAAGCCTAATATCATATTATTGATACCTATTCCACCCAAATTAAATATGGGCATGGGATCCCAATGGGTCTTGGGACTGATTGTCAGCATTAATTAGAGTCAACAAAATTCACTCATCAGCTCAAGATATGTTATAATTTTATTGTAGACACAAAAGACTAGTGAATTTTGTTTATTTTCTTTTTGTTTTATCATTTAATATTTCTAACATGATATTAATATGTCATGGTGTCGAATTTGAGATATGCAGGTTATATGAATAAATAAATAATAAATTTGATACTCCCTCCATCCCATTTTGATAGACTTACAGGTTTTTTTACACAGTTTAAGAAAAGTTAGTTAACTTTATTGAAAGAATGAATTAATCTATGATGTTACTAAAATACCCTTATATTCATCATTAAATATTTACATTAAATACAAATAGAAAATTGCACCATAAGTCAAATTAATTCCATTTGATGTGTGAATGCATGGTTTGTTATGCACTCTCACTTATAAAAAAGTAATTAAATAGGGGCATTTTAGAAAAGTTGAAAATTAATTACATTCTTCAATTAAAACATGGACTATAATTTGAGACGGATGAAAAAGGAAAACAAGCCTATCAAAATGGGAGAGAGAGAGTATTATTTTTGCCCTTATCGAAACAAAATAAGGTCGGATGTCTAACCGTTTCCAACAAGACATCTATTTTTTTTTTTTTTTTTTTTTTGGTTACTGCCTTTTCTTTAGTGCTGCTATGGAGCCAGAGTTCTATACCAATTGTTATGTACAATAAAGTTTTCAGTGTTCTAACTATCCTGCATCTATTTGTAGCCATTTCTAATACAGAAGGCAATTTCAATTTATTTGTCATCTTTTATGGCCAAAACAATAAGAAAAAATATGCACTAAACAAGCCTGAAAAAGTCGGCTACTTACAAAAACAACTCACAAATATTTCCCAAAGTCGTTGAAATTGCAATACATTTAATGGATTGGAGTATTTTTATTCATGACTTTTTGTGTTCCGAATACGGTTTTGACACATCAACTTGAGTAGGATTTGAGATTAAGTTTCTCTCTTGCCCTTTTCTTTCCGGTAAATACTGTCTTTTACCTCTAATTTGGGGCAAATTAAGAACTGTTGCGTGTGTCCTACAGATTAGATTGACATATCATCGTTGTTCAAGAAAAATACTAAGAAAACAGAAAACAACACGAAATACAGCTACCATAGGACAAACAAAACCTTATATGTAGAATGAAGCATTTTAACGATGAAAGATGTGAAGGATTATGAATTAGAATATCGTGTTATATGCTAGAAAACTTGTCTAGGAACCAATTCGTAGAATACTAAGTCCATGTGTCCTTTGACAACTACCAAGCTACCAATTAAGAAATAACTAACTTCATCATCCTTCATGCTTTTGCGAAGTTTCTAGTTTGCATTTAGAAACGGATCTCCACCGGGGCCAATAACTGAATTCGTTTTATGTGATCACCTCTTTGTCATATCATGTCATAATTCTACTTAGAGGGCATTTCTGAATATTTTAAGGGATTGAAAATAGGATCTGTTTAGATTTAGGTAGTCATACTCATACCAGGTGAA
The DNA here is from genome assembly GCA_024721245.1 of Mitragyna speciosa. Classification (NCBI taxonomy): domain Eukaryota; kingdom Viridiplantae; phylum Streptophyta; class Magnoliopsida; order Gentianales; family Rubiaceae; genus Mitragyna; species Mitragyna speciosa. Next base: position 9,393,261 of record CM045553.1, on the reverse strand, counting down.
TTCTTGAAGTTTCTCACGTCTGACTCTTGGCATTCAGGTGTGGAAAATTCTAAATGGATTTCTGATGATCTAAGCTAAGAAAAACTTTTCTTTTAAATTCAATTGAAAAAATTTTAGGAAATTTGTTGGGGATCTAGGGCCTCGCAAGTTGAGTCATGTCCAATTCGGATCAGTTAAAGCTGGTGTAACTATCCAATATTTTTGTATAACTGTCTAAAATTTTGGTGTAATTGTTCAACGTTGTAGAGTAACTACTTTCATATCAAAACGACATCGTTTTTTATATTCAGTTTTTGCTTTACTGATTGCATCTCATTCGTCTGATTTTTGCTTTTAATCCGGATCATGAACTGGTTCCAATTGGAACTTATGAGCCACTTCTCCATTTGAGCCATATAGCAAACTGTATAATTTTCTTCATGGAAAAGTTCGTTAATAGATAGAATTGAGACGTTTAAGGATTACATCCAAATTGTATTAACGGGGCTTATTATATCAAAGATAATTTATGCAATTGCATCTCTAAATCAAGGTCTACCTTCGACTAGTAAATGTTCTTCTTCACGTGTGAGTTTTTCAAAAACTATTTTTTAAATTGTTTCAAAATTCAGTACGACGGGTAAGGACATTAGCAATATAATCATGAAATTTCTAATTTGATTTTTAAATTCTCTCCTTTTTTTCTTTTTTATCTTGTACGGTATAAAGTTTCGCTCGAACTGGAAAAAAAAATATTCTGAAGAAAAATACTTAGATGACCCTTAAAGCAGATAACTTCGAGTAGCTTCTCTTCCTGTCCTTTTCTAATTTGTTGAAAATTTATTCAGGCTTTCCAGTTCATTCTGAGACGCCATTGTGGACTTGGTTAATTCGTGTTGAATTCTGGTTTGATTATAAGGTAGATGGCTTCTTAATGACAGATAGAGCTGCGCGTCCCTGCTATTAGTCAATTCCAATCTTCAAGTGGCACTATGTTCCCTCCTTCTTGTTACTACTCTCTCTTCCCCCATTCATATAATTCATTAATTCGCAAGATATATACATGGACAAACACTCCAAACAAATCATAACTATAATTTCGATTATTAATTGCATGACAAGAAACTTATCATAGGATGTCTAATGTCTTCATCAAAATTAAATGAAGGCCAATTTGGTTGCAAAATTTATAAGGTTAGCAATGAAAATGAAGGAAATGTAGAGACTCTAAATGTAATCCCCTTTTCTTTGGGTAAATCATAACATACGCAAAATTAATTAGACCTACCATAACCAACTGAACAAGCTCTATTGGTCGGGGGATCACTCTTAAGGTGTTCACCTGCCAAAGGTCTGGGATTCAAGTCCCAGCCTTGGTAGTTAGAAAAAGGGAGAAGGGGGTACAAGAGTTAGTTTAGTTGGGAACCTAAAAGTCTCATTTCATATAAGCATTGATTTCAATGTGTGTGTCCAAAAACCCTAGAAGCCTCATTCCATATGAGCACTGATTTCAAAATGAAAAAAAAAAAAAAACAGAAAAATAGACCGACCATCCAATAATAATCGACTAATAATCTCCTAATCATATTTCACATCATATAATTAAGGAGTCATAATCAAACATCAACTTAATACTAAAATACTTTTTGATCTAATGTAGAAAAAGCCAAACACACTAAATGAAGAAGCCAAGTCAAATCTTAATAGTCATAATTATTTGAAAATGACGAGAGCATTCCTGAATTAGGTGAGGTAATATATGTTAAATGGGGACAGCTCGTATACGTCATTCGCTGCGTTAGCTGAGGGGTCATGTATAAAGCCAATTATACCCTTCGGACCAGAATTTTTTGCAGATTTTGGCAAGCAATAAAAAGGGGAAGAGGGACTCATAAGTTGAACCACTTTTATTTCTCATAATTTAAGGTATGCGTGATATGTTAGTTAAAATCTGTAATCATATTAAAATAATGATGTAATTTTGTTAAGCGTTGTATAATTATTTGCTACTCAAAATGGCGTTGTTTTTTTATTTCAAATTTAATTTTATTGGTTCAATCTCATTTGTTTATTTTTCTTATTTAAATTTGAATCATCAACCAGTCAAAATGACATTTATGAGGCCCACAGCGAAAAAGTATAAAATGCACCACATGAATTGTCACGTGATAAACTAAAATTTATCGTCACGTGACTATAATAAGTCACATCTTATATTATTTAATAATGTATAATTAATTCTAGTACAACACGTGACACGTAGTACATTCGATACTTACTCGCTCGTAGCTGATAAAAAGAATCAGAAGAGTTCATTCGTCAGTGTTGAGTTGACTCGACGCCGTATTGGTTGTCGCAGTGCACTAAATGCTATGCAATCTATTGCTTTTGTAGTTTATTGCGAGGGAAAGGAATTCTCTTGTTTGCTAGTGGAAAAGTATGGGTAGTTTCGAAATTTCACTTTAGTTTTGGGCCCTCATTCTGTCAACATGATACGCAACATGTGAGGTAGGATACATGTGCTTCTCCAGATTTTTGGATGGAAATTGGTTCTAAACGTTTGCTATTTTACTTTCTTTTTTGTTTTTTCATTTTTTGCTGGGGTAAGGTATTGGATATATGCTGGTTGCACATGTACTCTGCCAGTTTACAATCGAGTAGGTAACGTAAAGACCCAAGTCATTTCGTCAAAAATTAAAAAAACAAAAATAAAAAAGTTCCCGAGATTTAGTTAGCAACTTCAAAGGGTTTGGGAATTTGGGAATTTCTATTACAGTTTTTTTTTTTTTGTCAATCACTGTTGTATTACAAGTTTGTTGCCTCACACAAGTGAGGTGAAGCTCCCAATAGTGTGCTAGGTAAAACTCCAAACTATTTGCCATATACAATTTAGGGGTATGACTCTCCGAAATTTACCTAAATCTCTTCCTTTCTTGAAACTCCATAACTGCTACAAGTCCTGAGATTTACTGTGTTTATACCAACTAATCTCTTAAGCGAGAGAAATATGTATTCACTCTGCTACAAGCCCCATAGTGATTTATGTGTCTACACCAACTATATCTCTTAAGCGAAAGATATGTAATATAAATGTAACAACATAAAGTGTAACGGATTTACTGTTTAGGAGCAAGGTTGAAATTCTAGCTCCAACAAACTTTGCACAGTTGAGGCCACTAACTTTAAAGTATGATCGATTTTGCAAAGGTCATCATCTATGACTATGTTAAGCATTGACGGGGTGGAACTTAAAATTATCCTAATAATTCATTTTTTGACGAGACTGGAAAATGCAAATTATATGCTCATCAAAATACGCATGGCCAACAAGAATGAGTTTGCATGCTCTGTTTGATGAGCCCATGAAATGAAGGTTCATAAAGGCAAGCCGTGTCTTCTCTCCCACCTTGTTCAATGCTTCAATCAAGGTGGGTCTGAAGTTTGAACAAGTGAGACCTATAAATAGTACTCTTGGGCCTCCTCGTATTAGTCAAAAGGTTTCTTCTTTTTCTTATCGAACTTCAATTTGGGGAGCAACTAAAATTGAGTAGTCAAATTTGAAGATATTTTATGAAGGCAAGAAACGGGAATGCCTAAATTAGTTGCCACTGATAAACCCTTTAGACTCTGTCAAATTAGCACGATGAGAGTTCGAACTACAAAGAACAAATTTTTCGGTTGATAGAATGTGAAAGTAAATTTTGGTTTTGATCCTCAACCTAAAGGTAACTGCAAACTACATGTACATAAGCATATCTTTTTAACTCAGATAATAGCTAATACAACATACTATAACATTATAAAATAACATTTAAGGGAGCTTAGTTACCAAGTAACCAACTTTTTTGGTTCATTTCCTCACTTCTTACAATTTTTTTCAGTTGCTGCTTTGACATGAAAATTTCACTCATGTGGACATTTAGAGGTAATATTTGGTCAAGACCAAAATACATCAAACATTGCTAAAATTCTACTGAGTCGCAAGCAATACATCTGGTATTAGATAAGGCTATTAAAAATCAGGAAATAAACAATAATGTGACTCCCAATTCCATGCTTGTAGTCACTCAAATGTCTTCAAAACATGTACTAAAGTGGGTGCTTGCGGAAAAGAATCGTGAAAGATATTAATCTTGGTCCTTTCCAAGAGACTAGGCCTTTCAAAACTGAAGATGTCATGGTCATAGACTCATAATGAGTCCAAGAAAAAGATAGCATTCTTGGGCCTCTATAAGAATGAGTGGATGAGTCCAAGAAACGGACACTGTTCCTGGGCCGCTACAAGAGATTACGTGTGGTAACGAGCATGATTCAAAACAAGGAATGAACAATTCGGAAAATGGAGAATATTTTGTTTTCAGATAACGAATTCTTTTTTGTCAAAGTTCATCAAATTTAGATGTTTACTGCAAAGATACTTGTTGTTTTGTTGACTTTGGACACAATGTATGTTGCTTATCTTGTGTACACAAGGAATGCCTCTGAATTCAAGAAATGGCCTTCAAAAGTTTCAGTTAAAATTGTTGCCCAAAAAGTTGATGCAGGGTATGTTTGGTTGCACAGCAAAAATTGTAGCATTCGTTTAAAGGGCTTTGATGTTAAATCCACAAAAATGATAAAAGATGGCCGGTTCAAGTTGAAGCTGGGAGAATTTTCCCTGAAAAATGATGGGAATTACAATTTACAAATTGAATTTGAAGGACGCGGAGCTGTAAAGAGATGCGGTGTCATTATTGAGGGAATTGCTTTCAGGCCATTGAGATGTTGTTATGTTGATCAGAAAGAGAATGCAAACTTTTAGTTATTTCTAGTAGTACTAAGTTCTCAAAATGCACCGTACTTTTTACCGATCACATGATTTAGCGAACTGTGATTAACAATGTTACCATGCACTTCCTGATCTTTTTGAGTTTGAGTCCCAATTTTAAGCATGATGAATGTTTGCTTTCTGTGAAACTCAACTACGTATGCACCCTTACTATCTCATTAAATCTTCTTTCCATTTTGTTTCAGTTCTACAAAACAAACTGTCGCTTCAACAAATTTGATGGGTACATGGGATGTTTATTCATTTTAACTTTGATACACAGTTCAACATAACCGTCAACCTTTTTCGTATTTACAACGATAAGAAATGATGATATGGAGACGAGTTGCAGATCAGCTAGGCATTTCATTTGGATGGTCAGGGCGTAGTGATCTGATTATAGATTGAGAAGGTGTAGACTATCCTTGTTTTCCCCTATTAGCGATAAGACAGTGGCTGCAATATGCTTTGGTGTGAGGCCAGCTTCTTCAATCTGGTCGGTAGGAGCTCCATGGTCAATGTATCTGTCAGGAAGCATCATGGCCCTCCACTAGAACACAAAAATCCATTCACGTTAGATTGAACTGAATCTTCCATTTAAGATTACGCACTACGGAGCAGATTCAAAGTCTGTGGAGATGAATTATTACCTTTAGTTTTCCATCAAGTAATCCATTCAAGCCTAAGAAGTGTGAAACATGAGATCCAAAGCCTCCAATTGATCCTTCTTCAACAGTGACGAGGATTTCATGATCTTGAGCAAGTTGCCGGATCAAATATCCATCAAGTGGCTTGCAGAATCGCGCATCAGCAACAGTTGCTGATATTCCAACCCCTTGAAGAAGCTGAGCAGCAACTAAACAGTTTTGCACTGTTGTTCCGTAACCCAAAATGGCTACCCTGGTTCCTTCTTCTAATATCCTCCCCCTGCCAATCTGTTTTCCAAATTTGAGTTAGCATTGTATGTAATGTTATAGATACATTTGCTGAAACAAGAAAGGGTTCTCAACGATGAAGATGTTGTAAATTACCTCCAAAGGAGTTCCTTTGTTGTTTGGTGGAAGAACTGCGCCAATACCATTTCCTCTTGGATACCTAAAGCAGCTAGGCCTGTCATCAATTGCTGCTGCAGTTGCAATCATGTGCATTAGTTCAGCCTCATCTGATGGAGCCATGACAACCATGTTAGGCAGACAAGCCATGTAAGTGGTGTCAAATGCCCCACAATGCGTTGGACCATCTGCACCTACCAGTCCAGCCCTATCCATTGCAAACCTCACTGGAAGTTTTTGAAGGTCCACATCATGAACCACCTGCAAAAATCAATAAACATTAGGATTTTTATTAAAGTGTGAACCTTCCAACTTATCAATGAAATATCATGGTTTTCTTTTGGGCTACAAGGGTAGGATTTTTCACCTGATCATAACCTCTCTGTAGAAAAGATGAGTAAATAGCACAGAAGGGCTTGAGACCTTCAGTAGCTAAACCAGCAGCAAAAGTAACCGCATGTTGCTCTGCTATCCCAACATCAAAACATCGATGAGGAAAGCGTTTTTGGAATATGTTGAGACCAGTACCACCTCCCATAGCAGCATGAATAGCTACTATCTTATCATCTTGCTCAGCTTCGGCTGCCAGAGACTCTGCAAAGTATGTAGTGTATGTCTTTGTCTTTGAACTTGACTTCAATTGTTTTCCTGTCTGAGGGTCAAATTTCACCACACCTGCAACGAAATTTAAAAATATATATATATATATATTAGCCCACCGCTTCATCTATTTTTATGATTTTTGACAATGTAAAAAAGTAATTGTACAAAAAATCAAATATATACCATGCATTTTATCGGAGGCTGCTTCAGCCGGAGGATATCCCTTTCCTTTCTCTGTCATGATGTGAATAAGGACTGGCCCTGGCGCAGGCATAGACTTTACTTTCTTGAAAATGTACACAAGGTCCTCAATGTTGTGGCCATCCACAGGACCAATGTAATACAGACCTAATTCTTCAAACAGGGAAGCCCCCGAGCCGTTAACCACCCCTCGCACATAGCTATCGACTTTGGCTGCAATTTCATGAGCTTGGTTTCCTAGTTGCTTTGTCACACCCTATCGATTATAAAATTCAAAACAGCTCAGTATGCATCAAGCAATTTGATATGATATTCTGCAGCATACAAGAGGGATTCTAGGAAATTAATTTCACTTGCCTTTGCTGCTTCACGGAGTTGGCGTAATTTTCTGCTGGATTGCATCTTTGTTAAGGCTTTGCTCAAAGCTCCAACAGGTGCAGCAGGACCATCAAGGGTGGCTGTGGGGAGGGAAACTTGTTTGTTATCATTCAATACGATTATGAGATTTGAATCAAGAAAGCCCGCATTGTTCATTGCTTCATATGCTTGTCCTGCTGTCATGGCTCCATCTCCAATCACAGATATTACATGGTTGGCTTTCCCTAACAGATCTCTCCCAACCGCCATACCTGCATATTGTTACACACCAACGTCCAAGAAAATCTTGATCAGTTGATTTTGGCGGAAAGTCCAGTTGTTTACAATTTTGCTGGGCCTGTATTTTGTTGAGCCCAATTGATCCAATTTTTGACAAGTTTTGTTGGGGCCCAATATTTTTTCTGATTTAGTACCTGGCAATTGTTTTTTTACCACCACGTGTGGTTCACAGGGCAAGCATTTTACTATAAAAAAAATGAATAAAAGTATAGACCGGACGAACCCAGATATAATGATTGATCATGCTAGATAAAAAAATTTTATATAGACTTGGTCTACGACCCAATTTACAAACTTTGTGATCTAAATTAGAACCACATAAATATTTTTATATTACTTTATATAATTTTTTTATATTAATATATATCATTATACGTACATAGTATTTTTTTAAATCCCGAGACCTACAGATAAGATAAGAGGTAAACTTGATTTATATAAGAATTTCGCATGATGGTGTATAATATTTCCGAACTGTTGTTGTCGTTTGGATCGTATACAATTTAGTAGAGCCCATTTTGATTGGAATGCTTATTTTGGAGTGATGTTTGAACAACACATTGTCTGGCAAGTGGACACTACACTGCACAAGGTGGGGTATAACTGCAGAGAAATGGCGTTCTTTGTCCACAAATTTCAGCTGTACGTACATATTACATTGTTCCGTGGAGCACATTTCACACGGTTTTTGTATAATTTTGAACTTTTAATTGGTTAAATTCATAAGATCCCTTCAATGTAATAGAAACTTACAAAATTTTTTACGTTTAAATCTATGGACTTTTGTGGTTGGTATGCTTGTATAAAGCTACGATTACATTACTCATCTTTCACTTCTTATGAGATGACATGTTATATAATTCATTGAAAAATTAAAGTGACAGGTGAAGATTGAAACAAAGGAATCCGAGCCTCAATTATTTTGTTAAGTATGGGAATAATTGTTGTAACAAAAAAAGTTACCGATAAATGATGTAAATTTTAAAGTAAAAAATATAATGACATTATTTGAGATTTTTTTTAATTGACAATTTATTAAAATATATTCTTACTTCATTTACTATACATAAAAATTAAACAACTGTTTGAAGCAGAGTTAATCCCAAGTTTGGGTTGAATTTTAAAATTTGTCTACAATTGGGATGATTTTGATCGTAATTTCTGAGATTGGATTCATCGCATTTTGAAAATGCGTTGTCAGAATCCTTTTGTTTCCTTTAAAAAAGGCTGATGATTAAAGCTGAGGATTCCCTGCTGATGATTGAAGCCTGAGGATTCTTGTGAGCTGATAGCGCAAGTGCAAAATGCGCTGTCTCCAGACAGCGCATTTTGCAATTGCGCTGTCAATTGGTTTAAAATCCCCAACTTGAATCTCCAATTTCAGTCACCAAACATTCTTTCTTCTTCTTAATAATCCGATTTCTAGCAACTAAATAATTCAATTGAACCCCCTAACAATCTAATACTATCTATAGTGGTGCCATATACATAATTTGATTTCTAGACAATCTGTATACTATATTTAAATTTTCCCCTTTCTTAAGTTTCAAAAAGAAAATTTCTTGAACTCTTTTTAATTTGATGTATAGGAAATAATCTATAGGAAAATAAAGTTAGTATGAGAAACCTTTTGAAAATCGATTCCCATGTAGACAAGTTTTACCAAATTTTTTATGCTTTACTTTATGCTGAATTTGTGACATCTTTGTATTTACGTTTTGTTTGGAAAAAATACACATGACATTTAAAACAATTAATCCGTCATTATCATATCTCGTCAAAAAACAACTTATATTTGCTTGCTTATAAATTGTAAACTTATAGGTAACTTGGTTGTCGTATCAAACTACCATATTTTATAATTTTTCTGTAAGCATTACTTTTCGCTAATGTGCTTTGGAACAAAACATTTAAGTTGAATTTCCTTCTAACCTCATATTGATAATACAATAATATTTATGTGAAATTTATTAGCCATTACAATAATATTCGAACATGGAGCTTTTAATATATTTTTTTTTTCGAATAATTATGTTGATCGGGTTTCACCCTGTGTACATTAATGTGACTATTATTTTTTAATTTATAATATTACATTGGAAGAAAATAGCCAAAGAACATTTTTTTTTTTTTTTTTGTGGACAACACTTCCTCTAAATACATGGAGTTTCCTGATATCGATTTAAAAGAGCATGTTGTAGACTGCGTTGATTTCCATTTAAATAAAATTGTTTCTTCAAATTGAGTTTTGAAATTATGTTTGATTAAAAGTATAAAGAATGACTTTTAGTGTAGTCTCTATACTTTTAAAATAATATGCAAGTGACTCTTTTGAAATAATATTCATCAGCGTAAACTTGTATTGCCAATTTATCTTTTCATGTCTTAAGGTTTTTTTGTATATCCATATAATATTCAATTTTATAGTTCTTTCCAATGATTTACATGTAGTTAAATTCTAGTTAAATTTTTATCCTGTATGACTTAATAGATTTTCGTAAAAGATTGAATTTGATTAGGAGTAAATTAATGAAAACTCAGTGCTTTAATATAAAACTCAACGTATAAATGTTACACTAAACTCAACGTATAAAACTCATAAAAGATTGAATTTTGAATTTGACTTAAGGCCTGTTCTCAATAAATTTTTTAACTAACTTTTAGATTATAGATTAACAATAATCTATATTAATAGTGTTATCAATTAAATCCCAAATTAGATTTTAGATTTTTTGTACAACTAATTTGAGATTATTTAGTTGTATAAAAAATCTAAAATCTAATTTGGGATTTAATTGATAGCACTATTAATACAGATTATTGTTAATCTATAATCTAAAAATTAGTTAAAAAATCTATTGAGAACATGCCATTAATAGATGTTACGCTAAACTCAACGTATATAAAACTCAGTGGTTTAACATATTCTAAACCTTAAGATTCAATATTACATAATTCTTAATCCTATATTACAAACCCTATAATGATGTATCCAAATTCATCACTTTAAGTCTAAAATTTTGAATCCTAAATACAAAAAATAAACCTTAAAAAAATACAAAATAGACATAAACGTTAAAAAAATAACTAATTATAAGTTACCATAGTACAAAAAATTTAAACTCTATTAAACCCCTGTGATTTACAATGAGTATAATGAGAGCAAAAAATGCAAATAAAAGGGATGATAAGGCTTTTCTAATTAAGAAAGGGATGCAAATAAAAAAATTTTACTTTTCTAATTAACAAAATTAACAATGAAAGTCATCAAAAAATAAAATAAAATTGACAACGCATTTAACAATGAAAGTCGTCAAAAAAAAAACACAAATATCAAATTGACAACGCATTTTGAAAATGCGTTGTCAATTGACAACGCATTTCAAAATTGCGTTGTCAATTGACTTGCACTAAATTTTATGCTAATTGTGCGCTAAATTGCGTGCTAAAATTCCGTTGTCAGTTGGGGCCTGGCCATGTCACTAGACATCGCATTTTCAAAATGCGATGAATCCAATTTCAGAAACAACGTTCACAATCATCCCAATTGCAGAAAAATTTTAAAAGTCAACCCAATTTTGGGATTAACTCGTTTGAAGCACGTTCGCAAAACAGAGATGGAGATGTTGTTACCTAAGCCAGCTGAAATACTTGTTGAACTATGACCAGCTCCAAATGCATCATGCACGCTTTCATCCCTTTTAGGGAAGCCAGCAAGCCCACAAGTCTGTCGAATTGTATGCATTCTTGACCTCCTTCCTGTCAAGATTTTATGCGGATATGTCTGCAAAGTTGAACCACACACCCCATAATTCCAATATGACTCACTCTCTAATAGGATCAAATTCATCACAAATTTCAACATCCCAGTCTAATGAAAATGATGGATTAATTACCTGATGACCAACATCCCAGATGATTTTGTCATCAGGAGTGTTGAATACATGATGAAGAGCAACTGTGAGTTCTGCAACGCCTAGGCTTGCACTCAGATGCCCACCTGTCTTTGACACCGTATACACAATCTCTTCCCGGAGTTCATCGGCTAATCTTTCAAGCTCCTGTATACAGACATTTTCATCATTTTATTACGGAAAAAGCAATTCTACATAAAATTAGAAATTTTATGATATTCTGGAATTAAATTCGCTTCACGTCCCATCAGAAAAAGGAAAAATGGTCTATTTTGTGAAAGTGATCCACTTTAAATTTTCTGTCGTTTTCGAATTTTTTTTTTTAACTTTCCTATAAATAATCCTACTTGACAATTTCTCTTTAAATCATTCATTTTCAGAAATTCGTGAAGCGGACGTGGGCCTAAAATTAAGGTGCTAATAGCTCTGAAGAAGTATTAAATAATTTAGTTTATTTCATTTTACTTAAATTGCAAGCAGTTCACTAGGGTGTGCCCACAAAAAAAAACAAAAAAATTATCATTGCTGTTTTCACCTCAAATGAAAGATTCTTCATGTGAATGGGATAGTTGATGGTATCCAAAATTGGAGTAGGAGGCTTTTCTCCAGTGAAATTGAGAGCCCTTTTCTGCTTTCCATTCTCCCTTATTTTCAACAGGACATCAATTTCCTCAGTTGCATTATTGTCGTTGTGAGCAGCAACCACACCAGTAAACTGTAAATTGGAATTACAAAGTTATCTTCTTGCTACTAATCAAAATAATTTAGAACCACAAAAATGAAGACAAAACCCATCAAGCATATTTTCATTTTCTTTTGTGTGTGTGTGTGAGAGAGAGAGAGAAATTGCTAGAGAGGGGACCTTTCGCTTGTTGCTGGAGACACAAGGAATGGTGGAAGCTAAGAAGCTTGAAGAAGAAAGGCCATCTTGAGATTGGAGC